>CM053028.1:618349130-618941630 GCA_028564925.1 Lithobates sylvaticus | reverse complement strand
TGACAGGTCCTCTTAAAAAGTCCTGCCAGCAGCTTCTTATGAGCTGTGAACTCACCGCTCCTCCACCGCTGCTCCCCATTGAAATCAATGGGGCAGCGCTGTAGTCCCGCCGGCAAAACGCCGCCATTGCAGCATTTTGCCGGGCGTTTTAACCCTTTCTAAAGCGCCCCGGTAGCGGCTGAAATGCCCCGCAAATCCGACAGTAAAACGCAGCTAAAAATAGTGGCGTTTTACCGCTGACGCTATGGGCGGTGTGGTGTGAAAGGGGTCTTAAATGCAAAAAAAAAAAATGACGTTGAAAAAATGTTCCTTTTAAGAGGTATGGGCGGAAGGGACGTTTTGACGTTGCTTCCGCCCTGCTATGGTATAGAGAGGGGTTGGGGCCATCTTAGCCTCACTCGTCTCCATACCAAGGAAGTGACAGGACCCGATCGCCTCCGCCGCTATCGACGGCTCCGGCAAGCGGCGGAGGGCGCGGGAGAGAGCGGCGGGAGGGGTGGGGGCACCTCTTCCGCCGTCGTTAACAGTGATGCGCTGGTCGTAAAGTGGTTAAGATTATTGTGTCATTACTCTTCAGTATGGGGACTTTCACCATATTTTGTTTTCTTCTGGGTTATTTAGTGGAATCTAAACTTATGTCTGTTTTGACTTCTCAATATATATGTTTTTTTTTTTTGTTTCAGCCATCAAGATTGTTAAACTTTAGTTGAATGCAAAACCATTTACAAGGAAAGGCCATTAAATAGATGACTTGCCGAGTATGGAAAAAGAGCAGGGTCACATGTCCGAGAGGATATTAAACCTCACCCTCGAGATCATCTACCTGCTGACCGGAGAGGTGAGGAGGATTCTGGGAGGTCACATGACATCACTCTTAGCTCTATTAATAAAAAAACAGACCTGACCGGAGAGATGAGGAGGATTCTGGGAGGTCACATGACATCATTCATATCTCTATGAATAAAACAGACCTGGCCGGAGAGGTGAGGAGGATTCTGGGAGGTCACACGACATCACTCTTATCTCTATTAACCACTTCAGCCCTGGAATGTTTTACCTGGCGGATCCAGACTCCCAGAGTCCGCTCTCTGCTGAAAACGAGTCACAGGAGTGCAACACAAACTGCACTTCTGTGACCCATAGGAGATACCCAGCCAAACAAGCTCAGGCTGGACTTCTCCTTTAATGACCCAGCAATTTTTTGCGATACGGCATTACTTTAGTTTAACTGACAGTTGCACGGTTGTGCGACGCTGTACCCAAATAAAATGAATGTCCTTTTTTTCCCCACATATAGAGCTATCTTTTGGTGGTATTTGATCCCATCTGCAGTTTTTATTTTTTGCGCTATAATCAAAAAAAGAGTGACAATTAAAAAAAAAAACACTATTTTTTACTTTCTAATACATATCCAATAAAAAAATTTTAAAAATCTAATTTCTTCATCAGTTTAGGACAATATGTATTCTGCTACATATTTTTGGTAAAAAAAAAAAAAAAAAAATCCCAAAAAGTGTATATTCATTGGTTTGCGCAAAAGTTTTTGCGTCTACAAACAATAGGATATTTTTATAAAATTTTTATTTATTTGTTTATTTTTTACTAGTAATGGCAACGATCAGTGATTTTTTTAGCAGGACTGCGACATTGCGGCAGACAAATCGGACACCTAACTGACACTTTTTTGGGAACCTATGACACTAATACAATGATCAGTGCTAAAAACAATTCACTGTTACTGTACTAATGACACTGGCAGGGAAGGGGTTAACAGATGCGATCAAAGGGTTAAATGTGTCCCTAGGGGGAGCTTGCTAACTGTGTAGAGCCGGCCCGCCGCAGTAAATATGTGGTAGGTGGTCGGAAAGTGGTTAATACAACATAGACCTGACCGGAGAGGTGAGGAGGATTCTGTGTGGGGGTTGCTCTGAATAGGTGAAGACAGAGATCCATGTTCCTGCTTAGCAGGAACACAAGAACTCCATCTTCTCCCCTGTCAGAACAGTGATCTGCCTTGTTTACATAGGCAGATCGCCGTTCTGCATCTCCTGGGATTGATTGTGGGTGACCGGCAGACATCGGGTCTCCCAGACCCGCTAATTATAATTTTCTGTATCCAATTGGTGGCTATTGCGTGAAATGACATACAGGTACGTGATTTCACGAAATAGAGCCGGCCCGCCGCAGTAAATATGTGGTAGGTGGTCGGAAAGTGGTTAATACAACATAGACCTGACCGGAGAGGTGAGGAGGATTCTTGGTAGTCACATGACATCACTCTTATCTCTATGAATAAAACGCAGACCTGACCGGAGAGGTGAGTGGGATTTTGGGAGGCCACATGACATCACTGATTTAACTAGAGAACTTTTAAAGCATTTACAATGTTTATGGTGTTTTCACTTTGAGTTTGTGCTTCAATTATAGAATTATATAGCCTTCAAGTTATCGAATGGTTTGGTGGCAACCAACATTAAGAAGAATCAAAGCCTCAGTACAGACATTCCATCTCAATCTCTGAAAAAGAATAACAAGAAGGTTGAAGAAGTCACCAGTGAGATCATTGAGTTGCTGACAGGAGAGGTGAGCGGTGCCGGGAATTTTGGGACATTATCCAGTAACAGACAAGGGATGTGTCTCGATAGTGACTGTATCATTGTGTGTGTCAGGTTCCTATAAGGTGTCCAATTAGCAATGTGCCTTTTTCCATGGAGGAGTGGGAGTATATAGAAGAACACAAGGCTCTGTACAAGGATGCCACGGTGGAGAAGCGGTCGCCCCTCACATCACCTGGTAAGAGGAGAATTGAATTTCTTTTAAAGGAGAGAAGAGTATTGAGGATCCACCTAGATACACACATCCTCTGATATAAAGACGTAGAAACAATGTATTGTTAACTACAGGTGGATCCAGTAGCAGAAATACTCCTGAGAGATGTCCCCGTCCTTTGTATTCCCAGGACTCCACAGAGGAACATCAGGAGATCCCTCAGGAGGATCAGGTAAATGGAACAGAAGTTCTTAGCAAAAGTCTACATCAGTTGGATTTTTACTTAGTGAATCATATACTATTGTGTTTAATTTTGTATTTTAAGGGTGAAAATGTGCTTCAGTTTGAAGTAAAAGATGAAGACGAGGATCTGTATGTGATGGACGATGAGCCATGTAAGGATGAGGAAATCCCTCCAGAGATCAGTACAGGTGAGGAATAAACACTAAATCCAGAGAAGAGTCCCAGATTCTCCTTGTTCAGTCACTACAACAATCTCTTCTTCTCCCCCCTCCTCTGTCAGTAGACAGTAATGGGGAGACAGTATGTGCCCAGTAGGGGAGTCAGGAGCCATCAGCCTCTATTAGACTCCGGCTCTCCTCCTCACATCATGTCATTGTGTGTTACCAGCCAAGAGACGTGACCAGTCTCCCCCCCCACACACTCTCTGAGGTCTCTCATACATCTCAGTACAGGGGGCTTCACTCTCATCTCTATTCACAGATACCAGAGGCACTCAGATAGATGTCAAGGGTAATGAAGAGGAAGATGACCATGTGAGGATTAAAGAGGAGGACGTTCCTGTAGAGATCAGCACAGGTGAGTAATTAACACAATTTTTTTTTAATCACAGATTATCCTATATAACCTCTTGAAACCTTCTACTTAATTTGTTGTTTAAAAATAACCCCTATTCCTTAGAGCCTGAAATATGGGTCTTTTTTTAGACCCGGGCAGAAGATGGAGCGAGACCTAAAGGGTCCCCCTTGCTCATTATCTAAAATTACTGTTGTAGGTTTTAGTAGAGGTACCTGTCCCTATTGCCAGCTTGGCAGGGTAAATGGAGAGGTGAATAAATGTTCTCCATACATGTTATAATGTTTTACAAAGTTCATCTACTTCTCTGTTTCAGCTGCTGTCAAGAGGGTGAGGGTGTTAAGGCAGGAAAAATGAAGTTTTAAGAGTGCATACGAGTAGCTTTGGTAATGCCCAAGCCGATATCGGTGTGCCCAGAGAACTGCTGGACCCTAGGCAGAGCTAGGTAATTAAAGGGCCCAGTTTTAGGCTAAGCCCCGCCTACCCAAAAGCCACACCTCTCATTCTGAAATCCATTGTGGGAGCTTTCAGGGAACACTAAGGATCTGGCATTAGAGGGTGTGGACCTCAGCACAAGGTGCACCCTGAGTTTAATAAGGGAGGTGCCAGCACTACACAACACCTGCTGTTTGTTATGTTGGTCATTTTTTGTCTTTGACCTGAAGAATTCACTATTCACCATACGAGGATCCGTTTTTTTTTTTTTTTTTATCAGCGGTAGGCTGATTGAAAAAAGCTGAATGGATTAAACAGTCCACACTTTATGCTGTGTTATTGTATTCGATAATCGGGACTCCTTTACTATAAAGATATACTGAGCAGTGCTGCAGCCGAATGGCTGCGGTGCTGATCGGACAATAATTTTCCAGCAAGCCTGTTCATGAGAAGTTGGTCATTAGACCAACTTCTCGAAATTTGTCTGGTCCCTGCTAAACTGGCTAATTTTCAATCCATCTATGGCTAGCTTAAAGCATCCCTTTGCCTTTTAGTTTTAGGCCCTTCAAACTTCAAAGTCGTGCGATTTTGACGCGATTTTTGACGCTTTGTACTTACTTTGTAAGTGGCATCAAAATCGGACCAAAGTAGTGCAGGGACTACTTTGAAGTTGTACTAATATGAATGGCTGTCATTGGAAATCATGGGGAACGGCTTGTCATGCTACTTTGCAGTCATATAAGTGTGAAAGGGGCCTTACTTAAATTTCTTCTCCCCGCACCATTGTAAAATTGCGGACCGGCAAGTACCCTATTGTTCTGTGAGGACATCATATGACATCCTCTCTAGAACGATTGACAACGGGGGGGGGGGAAAGAAACTGCGCTATCTACACATAAATAGATTCAGCAGCCTGCACAACAATAATATGTTAAATCAAAAAGCGTGAATAAGTATATAGTGCGGCGCTCAAAGTGTTCAATAGTGATTATTAAACATATACTGTGAAATAATATATAATAATAGAAAAAACTCTTTAAAAATGATATATCACCAAAATAAATAAATATAAGTGACCAATAGTGGAACTATATTCCATATAGAATATCCATTAAATTACAAATGATGAAATCTACTGATTACAGACAAAACGTGACTGAATTGAGACCAATTAGGAGGACCCCAGTCCGTGCCCACCCATCCGGACCCCACTGCGGTTCCCGTGGGCCCCTGTAACCAACCGGCCCCTCACCTCCCCTGCACTGACCACTGCCGCCCTCCGGGCATCAGCTGATAGGAGAGTCCCCGGCTTCGGCCTAGTCCCGGCCATCCGCCTCCCCTATCGCCTCTTCAGCCCTCTTCTTTGGTCCAACTGGGCTGCGGCGAGTCCCCCCCTGCCTCCAAGCCCCCCAGCCCTGCAACACTCACCGCTGAACCGGGAGCCATCAGAGCCAGGTCAGGCAGCAGATTGGGCCTAGGCCGGCGGCCATCTTGGTACACCCAGCTACTGCAAGGACATCCCCAGGACCTCCCGGACCCCCCAGCAGATACTTCGGGCACTCCTTCCACCACAGGTCAGTCCCCCAGGTGGGGATACATCCACAGCCGCCATCGCCTCGGTTCTAGTTCGATAGACGAGGAAGAAACCGGCTGCGGATGAGACTCACCCCACCTCATCCCACCCCCCCAGCTTATCCTTTCCTCCTTTCGGCAGGCCGGCGTGCCCATCCCCTTCAGCACACCCCTACCCAGCAACCGGACTTCATCGCAGACGCACCAGGCAACACAGCAAGCGCTTCAGGGACTATCTCCTAACAGGTAAGCTTTCAGGATCCCCCCTCCCCCCCCCCCCCCACTAGCAGTTGATCCAGGGCACTGCGGTCCGACCGCCGCTCGGGGTCAGGAAGGAATTTTTTTCCACTCACTGAGCAATTGGCCAGCACAGTGAGGGTTTTTTTGCCTTCCTCTGGATCAACGAGAGGGCAGTAGGTTCAACAGGCCCCCATCACCCCTACAGGAACTATTCGCTCCAGCTAAGCAACACACCGCAGCTGTCATCAGCAGCATTCGTCTGGTCCAGGATCCCTCGCGACAAGCAGAGGCAGCCGGAACAGCCAGGAACCTACCACCCAACCAAGCCAAGTCCTCACACACAGGGCTCCACACAATCAACTTGCTGGCTTTAGTCTACGCGGCGGCAAGTTTGATGCCCGGACTGATAACAGGACAAACCCGGATCAGGATCAGCATCTTCACACATAGGGCACCACACGATCAACTTGCTGGCTTTAGTCTATGCGGCGGCAAGTCTGATACCTAGACTGATAACAGGACTGACCCGGATCCGGATCATCAGCTCAGTCATCCCAGGACCATCAGCTTCATCCTCTGGCCATGTGCTACCTTAAATATTCAGCAGAAGCCCTCCACAGACTAAGAAATTCCACCGCAACATTGCCAGCTCCCATTCAAAAAATTCTACGAAAAGAATGTCTATTAAAGACCGACCTACAATCAACCAGCAAAAACAGGAAGATACCAAACCAACCACAACAATTAACATGCGCCATGATCAACACCAGATCTGCAGCCAAACACAGACTAGAAGTACACGACTTCATCACCAAAAACAATATAGACTGCCTCTTCATCACGGACTAGAAGTACACGACTTCATCACCGAAAACAATATAGACACAAATAAACAGTATAGTGTCTCAAAATTTAAAAATAATTGTTATAAAAATCAATATTACACCATAATAGTGACTTAAGTGAATACAGTAAAACATAAAGTGACTTGTGCGGCTTGTCTGATGTACTCCGTCACCGATTAATGGAAGGCTTACCGACTATCGTGGACTCAGGTAGGCTTACGCCATATGAGTCAAAGGCGCCTTCAAACAAGGCATTATCAAACCCCTGCTAAAAAAAACCCAACCTCGACCCCCGGGACCCCAACCATCGCAGACCGATAACAAGCTTGAACAACATTTCCAAGATTTTGGAGAAAGCGGTAGTACACCGATGTGGGCAGTTGTTCCAATTTTGTGATGTCTGGTAACCGACGACAAGACTATGCGTTGAGTGGTTGATGGAAAGTAGGAGTGGTAGGCAGGTATAGTATGTGGCTCATCCCCCAATGGTATTACCAATAAAGAGAAAATGAGACCATAGCGTAATACCGTCAAGAAAGTTAAAATTTAATGAACATATAAAATGGGTACTCACATGTACAAAAGCTTATTTAGGCATGTATGAAAAGAAATTGGCAGCAGTGGCATCAGTAAATCTTTCACCCGACGCGTTTCGCCTTAATGAGGCATCATCCTCTCTAGAACGCTCCTCTGGGCCACGCTCCAGCGTGATCTGTGTACCGATCATTGTATACAATTGTGTTGCTAGCTGTGATTGGTCACAGTGATCGCATACAGACAGGGCCAATCGCAGCCCATTTGTATCATGTGATTAGCTGTGGCCAATCATAGCTAATCACAACAATACAAAAAGCAAAAATATGCTTATAGCAGTGAATGCAAGCATAGTATGTAAAAAAATCAACGGTTCAACTCCCCAGAGTGGTACAGTGTTACTGTGGCAACACTGTATTGCTCTGGTGACAGTATGTAAAATATAAATAAAAATTGTTAAATTTAAAATGTGTGTGTGTGTGTGTGTGTGTGTGTGTGTGTATATATATATATATATATATATATATATATATATATATATATATATATATATATATATATATATAATATAATATATTATTTTTTTTTTTTTACATACTTTTACCAGTCAGTGTCTCTGGTCACCACCACACCAGTTATACGATGACGCTGTACTGCACTGGTAACAGTATGTAAAAAAAAATGTGGAAAAAAAAAATAAAAAATTTTCCAAAAACACAAGCACATGCGACGTGGATCCCAAACAAAATTGACGTCCTTTTTTTTCCCCACAAATAGAGCTTTCTTTTGGTGGTATTTGATCAACTCTGCGGTTTTTATTTTTTGCGCTATAAACAAAAATAGAGCAACAATTTTGAAAAAAAAACATTGCTTTTTACTTTTTGCTATAATATTCCCCAAAAATATATAAAAAAAACTATTTTTTTTCCTCAGTTTAGGCCGATACGTTTTTCTTTTTCATATTTTTGGTAAAAAAAATCGCAATAAGCATTTTATTGATTGGTTTGCGCAAAAGTTATAGCGTCTACAAAATAGGGGTTAGTTTTATGGCATTTTTATTAATAATTTTTTTTTTTTTACTAGTAATGGCGGCGACCTGTGATTTTTATCCTGGCTGTGACATTATGGCAGACACGTCGGACAATTTTGACACATTTTCTGGGCCCATTGTCATTTTTACAGCGATCGGTGCTAGAAAATTGCACTGATTACTGTAAAAATTACAGTGAAGGGGTTAACCACTAGGGGGCTAGGGAGGGGTTAAGTGTGTCCTGGGGAGTGATTCCAACTGTTAGGGGGAATGCGTGACACAGCACTGATCATAGCCCCCGATCACAGGGAGTTCTGCCTAGTGACACTGTCACTGATCATAACGGGGAGATGCTTGTTTACATTAGCATCTCCTGTTCTTCAGCTCCGGGTATCCCCACAGCGATCGAGTCCGCGGGACCCACGATCCGACCAGCGGAGCTCCCGGCGGGGTCGCGCATGTGACCACACAGCGGCAAATTCAAAGGGATGTACCTGTACGACCATTTGTCCAGCTGTGCCATTCTGCCAATGTAAATGTACATGCGGCGGTCGGCAAGTGGTTAACAGAACCCACTGTGAAGGGTGACGATTGGGTCTGTTGGTTTTTACCACAAAAAACCCTGCGGTGGGAAATTTCTAAGAATTTTTTTTTTGAATTTTCTTATGAAATGTCTCCTTCAATTTAGTAAATGTTGTCATGCCTATGTGTCACCACTGGGGGCTGTATGGAGCACATACCTTCTCATGCTTCCTCAAGAGAACACGCTGGGTCCGGAGCAACAGGCTTCTTTTGCTCTCCAGTCAGCAGCAGACCTCCGTTAAGTCTGGGGGGGGGGGGGGGGATTCTCTTCTCCAGACACCCCCCCACCTGTGCTGATTCTCCCCCTCTTCACAAGGAAGAAATTTTTTTTTTTTAAAAAAGGTCAGACTCATCGGCTTTCAGGCTCTCTCCTCGCCATATTTTTTCCCCTCACATGTTGGTCCTGTAGGATCAGTGGCCCGCGCTCGCGGGAATACTCTTTTTTAAAAAGAGAGAGGGCGACAGAGGGGGGGCGGAGCTTAGCGTGTCGTTGGTGTCCTCCAACGTCCAGCGTGGGTATGTGTTTTTAAAGCACCATTATTACAGCTGTAAGCTGGTGGAGGGACACAAGAGCGTGGAGGGGCTTGAAAGAGGTTGGTGTCACAAGCATTCTTTTTGACACATTTACTATTGCATCAGGCTGAGCATTAATAGCGGTGGCAGTGGCTGACTATTGCTCAAGCAAATGGATGCGATTTCTTCTGGTAGTACCTTTGCATGTGCATCGGGCTAAGGTCAGAAGGGGAGGTGGAAACACCCCCAAAAAAACATCTGAAAGGGTCTCCCTCAAGCTCTGGAAATCCTACTCTACAAATGCCATCCACCCCTGAGAGGGGATGGCTGGTCAGAGTGAGCATCGGGCCATAAAATGTTTGCAACTGTTTTCAGCACTGCAGCCCCTGTTCATTTTGCTCTTTTTCCTCAGCCATGGTAGGTTTAAAAAAAAAAAAAAAAAAAAAGTTTAGTGACTTTAATCGCATCCCAGTGTGGTCAAGATGCGACAGATTCTCTTCCATTTTCCTAGGACCCTCAGACTAAGTAACTAGGGGCAGGAGAAGACGATTCCCTCAGGGGACCGTGGTGAGGCTGATGACTCCTCTTCTGAGGTGTCAAATGCGGGAGAGTCAGCTTTCACAATCTGTAAGACTGATGGTACAATTTCTTGCTGAATGATCCACTCCACATTTATGTACCTTTTAACTGAATGTTTGTGTTCGCTAAAGCCTCCTCAAGCTATGCATGCTTTTTCCTGTCCATTCTTTGTTGGAAATATTTTTTGTATCTGAGAACCCAGATAAGCATTATTTTCCTTTCTAAAAAGCTGTCACACTTTGTCCTATGGTAGTGAAAATTCACTAAGTGGGGTATACCAGCAATTAGCGCTACTATATCCTTTGCGAGTAAGTTTGACTTGTCCGGCAGACAATACTCAAATACTTAGGGATCCAATGGATAAAAGGTTGGAATTCCTATTAAAAAACACTTTTTTACTCTGGCAGTTTGAGTGTCTCAGCCTGCACTGACAGTAATTGGATAATCTTTGAGAAACCAGTTTAAACAGGTGTTTAAGGTTATCCTGCTCAGCAGGTCCAGAAGGCAGCTTTATGTTTGCAATATTTTCTATGACAGCTCTATCCTTTAGGCCTTGTGCCCTTCGCTAAGCGTCATGCAAGAAGCTCCTGGCTAGTTCTCCTCCTTTTTTGTGGTGAAACAGCTATCTGGGGATATTTTGTATAAATATATCCAAAGAATTTCTAGTAAAAGAAAGATACCCCTTTTGCCATTTAAGTGAAGGAGTAAATGTATTTTTCAAAGCTCCTTCTGTGCCAGGGGCATCAGCCTCCAGGCTGTTACGACAGCTTCCGCCGTCTGGTTCAAAGGGTAATCCTCAGGGTTAACCCCAGGGACAAAAGAGGTCTTGGGGTGGAAGCCTACAAGATACTGTAGCCTCCTTATGAGGAGGTGCCCCCACTTGCTCAATAGCGAGAATTATTCTGCAGCTCTCATGGATCTGGCAGAGGGAGTGTCAAGACGAATAGGGGACTTCCTCAATAGCTCCAACGTACAAACTGGAGTTCCAAGAGTTTACGTCTCCTCGTTTTCTCAGATCAAACGTTCCTAAGGCTCCAGAGAAATCTTTCTCTAACATCTTTTGGCAAAAAGCGTTCATGGTTGCCCCATGTAAGAGCAGAGGTTGGGGTTTGGTTAAATCCTAATAGCCATTCTGGATCTCAAAGGTCTAAAATTCATCTCCTGAATATAATCTCTCTTTTTTGGCATGAAGTCAATCCAATCTATCTCCATCCTACAAGGAGGAGAACTTCTGGCGCCAATCGACGTAAAAGATGCACATCTCCATATGCCTATTTCCTCGCTCACTAGTAATATTTTCTTTCAAAGTGGAAAATCTTAATTTTCAGTGTGTAGCACTGCTTTCTGATCTAGCTGCTACACCTTAAGTACAAGGTTCTGGCTCCTTTTTCTAGCCATATTAACGATTATGGTTTACCTAGTCGATCTGTTCTTGTTAGACCAGTCGGTAGCTGCTTAGACCAAAGTATAGTCACCACATTCGACTACCTGGAATATCTAGGTCGGATTCTCAACCTAGGAGGAATCTTATTTAAAACATGAAAAAATACTTGGGTCTGATCATAGGTACACCCAGAAAGGGGTATTCGTACCCCAGGCTAAGATCAGCACCATAAAGGTACTGATTTAAGTAGTCGAAACACTATTCAACTTTGCGTGAGGTTACCAGGAAAGATGGTGGCTTCATTCGAGGCCGTTCCTTATGCTCAGTCTCATTCTAGACTGCTGCAAAACCGTATCCTATCGGCTTGAAACAAAAAGTTCAAGCTCTACATTCCCAATGTGTCTGACTCCAAAGCCTACATCCACATGACGCTGATAGCGCTCAATCTCGTCTGATCTTGGGGGCTAAGCAGGGTCGGGCCTGGTTAGTACCCGGATGAAAGACCACCTGGAATTACCAGGTGCTGTAGACTGGTTGCGCCGGAGCCTCAGTTTATGGTTAACATCCAAATATCTGCAAAGGGTAAGATCCTTCCTTCATTTACCTGGGAAATAGTAACAACATATGCCAACCTTTTTTTTGTTTAGGTTGGGGGACAGTCCTGGAAGAGGCAGCTGTTCAGGAGAAGTGGCCTAGAAATGGCTTTGCCCATTAACATTTTATAAATTCAGGCAGAACACTTGGTCTTGAGGGCCTGAACGTTCAGTTTAAGGTATTGTCCTGCTAGGATTCAATCCGTTTATGCCACAGCAATGGCTATATTAATCACCAAGGGGGCCCAGAGAAAGATGAATTTTCTCCTATCTTGGGCAGAAATCAATGTACTTTGTCTATCGGCAGTTTTCATTCTAGGAATAGAAAATTGGCAGGTGGACTACTTGAGTCGCCAGCAGTTGTTCCTGGGAGAATGGTTCCTTTACCCCAATATCTTCCTGTCAATATGTCAAGGATTGCGGATCCCAGACATAGATCTGTTTGTGTCCAGGATCAGCAAAAAAGATCGACAACTTTGTGTCAAGAACAAAGGATCCGCTAGCATGCGGAACGGATGCCTTGCTATTCAGTTCTCACTGATCTGTACATTCTCTCCTATTTTGCCTGCATCCGCGACTTCTTCACAGAATTAAGCAGGAAGTGAAGTCGTTGATTCCTGTGACCCCCAGAGGGGTCCAGGAAATCTTGGTATGCAGAGATCGTAGAGATGGCAGTAGGGAACCCATGAACCCTACCTTCACGGCCAGACCTTCTCTCACCAAGGTCCGGAGTTCCATCCTACTTTACAAACCGTTAAACAAAATTTAACGGTTTGGCTATTGAGGCCCACACTCTGAAGAAGTGTGGGCTGTCAAGTTCGGTAGTTTTCTACCTTGGTTAATGCAGAGCTGGCCTCCATGGTTGTATATTATGGAGTCTGGGAAACATATCTCTCCTGGTGTGAAACCAGGTGCTGCACCCCAGGAAATACGTCTAGGTAGAGTCCTTGACTTTTCCGCAGATGGGATGAGAAATTAAGCTGGCCTTGAATGCTTTCTAAGGACAGGTCTCAGCCTTATCTGTATTATGTCAATGACCACTTGCTTCACATTCTTTGGTCCATAAATGTATTCAGGGGGTAACACGGCTTAATCTCCAGTTAAGTAACCCCTGAACCCTTGGGACTTGAATTTTGTTTTGTCAGCATTACAAAACAGCCTTTTTTGGGCCAATACGACATATTACCTTGGTCCATTTTTGACAAGGAAACTATTTTTTCTGGTAACTATCTGCTGCAAGAAGGGTATTCGTATTGGCTGCTCTTTCTTGTAAAGAGACGTATTTTTATTGTTCACAAGGATAAGGTAGTATTGCCTCCTCATCCTAACTTTTTACCAAAGGTAGTATCAGGTTTTTATCTAAACCAGGATATTGTTCTACTGTCTTTTTTCCAGAACCCTGTTCTTGGAAGAAAAATCACTATATTTTTTTTGATGTGGTGAGAGCAGTCAATATCTACCGTATTTATCGGTGTATAACACGCACCCCAAGTTTAGGAGGGACTTTTAAGGAAAAAAACTTTTAGGAGGGCAGTTTAAATGCCCATCAATGCAGCCTTCTCAGTGTCCATCAATGCAGCCTTCTCAGTGTCCATCTGCAAGCTTATCAGTGTCCATCTGCAGCCTTGCATTGCAGCCTTGTCAGTCATTTGCAGCCTTGTCAGTGTCAGCTTGTGGTTAAAAAATGTACGCCTCTGAGATACAGAGCGAATGTCCTGTGTATCTCGGCGGTGCTCGGCAGCGTCATGGCCGGTCTCGGCGGCTTTCTGCTATTTTCAGCGACTTTGGCCGCACTCGGCTATTTTCAGCGACTTTCGGCGTATAACACGCACCCACGATTTTCCCCTGATTTTATGGGGAAAAAAGTGCATGTTATACGCCGATTAAATACGGTACTTAAAGGCGATTGCTCAGATTCGGAAAATGGATGTTTTTGTTCATGTTGCCTGAAGGTACTAAAAGAGGACATGCAGCATCAAAATCTACTATTCTAAATAGATTTGACAAGTAATCATTCAAGCTAATGGTTTAAAGAGGTGGATTCCACCCTCTCAAATCAAAACGCACTCCTCTAGGGCTGTTAGTGCTTCCTGGGCAGTGCTATACCAAGCCTCCATGGCTTTAAATCTGCAAGGCCGCAACTTGGTCTTCAGTCTATACATTTACCAGATTCTATCAAATAGATGTAAAAGGTCATAAGGATATCGCCTTTGGGCGCAGTGTACTGCAGGCTGCAGTATAAGCCCTCTAGTCTCTTATTGCCCTACTTTTGATGTGTCTCCCTCCCTTCAGTTGGCATTGCTATGGGACATCCCACATAGTAACTACTATGGCTCTGTGTCCCGTTATGTATGATAATAGGATTTTTAAAACAGCTTACCTGTAAAATCCTTTTCTTTGAAGTACATCATGGGACACGGAGGTACTTCCCTTCTTTGGTATACACGTGTATTGCTTTGCTACAAAACTGAGGTACTCCTAGTAGTGGGAGGGGTTATATAGGGAGTGCCCCTTTTGTCTTTGTCTTAGGGCATGCCAGTATCCATCACCTGAAGGTGGGTGGCCTATAACCCACATAGTAACTACTATGGCTCTGTGTCCCGTGATGTACTTCAAAGAAAAGGATTTTACAGGTAAGCTGTTTTAATCCTATTTTTTAATTAATTGAAATGCTGATCGCAAGCCAAGGACTTCTTGTCCAACATCAGTACTTGACCTCACAAATGCCCTTTTTGATGAATTGGTACAAATTAGCTTTTTGGGATTTAGTGTTTACTACTCACCTGTAGTTCTGTTAAGGAAATTCCTCCTACTTACTTGGCTCATTGCCCCTCACACATGGCCTTTGCTTCCTTTCTAGTTTCTGTTCTTTGATCAGTCCAATTTACTTCAGCATTCCAGCATTACCTACACAGGAAGCATGATTCTTTGAAATAATTTCCCTCGAAATGTTAACATTTCATGACTGGATCCCTAAACTTAGGACAGAGGGTGACCTATCCTACCAGTAAATCTTGCAAGAAGCCTGTCTCACAAATAAAGTGGGACAGACATTGTTGTGCCTCGTATATATTTTCACAAGGAAGCGTTACCTGACTGCCTAACACTGTTGTAATGCTGCAAGGTGCCATATTGCCCTTGTTTTTAAATTTGAGACATATCTGGAATATTTCTATATCAATCTGTATAAGTGATAGTTTCTGTGTCTTTAGAGGCTTTCTGTATCTAGGTGGATCCTCAACACTCTTCCCTTTTTAATAAAAAAATAAAAATCTCCTCTTATCTAGTGATGTGAGGGATGGCCAGTTCTCTATCTTGACATCCTTATATAGATCCTTGTGTCCTAAATTTTCTCACTCCTTCATTGAGACAGACACCAAAATCCTGTTCATAGCGTTACTACTAAACCATCTGATGACATAAAAGCAATACAATTCTATATTTGAAGCAACAACATCAGGTTATGCAACTATAAACAAGAACAGAGGGCGCATCAGCCTTGCACATTACCTTTGTGATACCATTTACTGAAGTGATAAAACAGATGTATACTCACAAAAAGCATAAAATCCTAAAGCCCATCAATATCCACAGCTTCATGATCTGGTCCACTGCAAGTACTAACCATGAGAAGACACTCAAAATGGCTGACGCGTTTTGAGAGGAGGTTCCTTCTTCCGCAGAACCACAGGAAGAGGCAGGAGGAAGAGGGGGGGGGACCTCTCCTCAAACGCATTAACAATTTTGAGTGTCTTCTCGTGGTTGGGACTCGCTCAGTGGACCAGATCATGAAGGACACTGAATATTACATAATCAGGTTGAAAAAAGACACAAGTCCATCCAGTTCAACCAAAAAAAAAAAAAATCATACAATCCCATATACACAATCCTTCACCCACAGTTAGTCCAGAGGAAGGCGAAAAACCCCAGCAAAGCATGCTCCAATTTGCTACAGCAGGGGAAAAAATTCCTTCCTGTTCCCCCCGAGAGGCAATCGAATTTGCCCTAGATCAACTTTACTTATAAATATTAGTATCCAGTTATATTATGTACATTTACTAAAGAATCCAGGCCTTTTTTTTTTAAAGCAATCTACTGAGCTTGCCAGTACCACCTCTGGAGGGTTAACACCAAGTTCATTATATGGACCACTTATGTATTTGTACATGTTGATCATATCCCCCCTTAATCTCCTCTTCTCAAGAGAGACTAAATTCAGTTCCTCTAATATTTCCTCATAGCTGTCCTCCTCAATGCCTCTTATCAGTTTGGTTGCCCTTCTCTGCACTTTCTCCAGTTCCCTGATATCCTTTTTAAGAACTGGTGCCCAAAACTGAACTGCATATTCCAGACGAGTTCTTACTAATGATTTGTACAGGAGCATAGTGATATCTATCTCTCTGGAGTCCATACCGCTCTTAATACAAGAAAGGACTTTGCTCGCTTTGGATATTGATGGGCTTTAAGATTTTATGCTGTTTGTGAGTATACATTTGTTTTTATCACTTCAATAAACTTTATCACAAAGGTAATGCACAAGGCTGCACCCTCTTTTTTTTGTCTTTTCAGTTTATCCTTTGGGCTTTCCCAGTCCTGGGGGGGGGGGGGGGGGGGATTCAAAGTCTTGCAAATATTGGAGTAGCTGAAGATCGGTGGTTCACTATTGCCAGAACATTACTCTTGAGTGCAGAAGGTTGTACTTTTTGGTATGCAACTATAAACATTGTAGTGTATACCATTACAACATCAGCCTTCCATTGAGATCTGTGTTATAGTAATAGAGATAAGGGTTATGTCATGTTCCTTTACAATAATCCTCCTCACCTATTCAGTCAGGTCTGTTTTTTTATTAATAGAGATACAAGTAGGGGGCGTGGTCTGGACATGGCTGTGTAGAGACGTGAGTTCTGTAAACTCCACCTTCTCTTACCTACCCTGGCTTATTTAGCTTAATTACCAATGGTATGCTCTCAGCAAAGAGACAGAAGGCAAAGTGCAACACCAAGACCACCCGGGAAACACGCACGCTTTGATCCGGAGGGCAAATACAGAGACTTTTCCCGGGCTCTCAGATGGCCTCCCCTGACCTCAAGATGGTGGAACCATGCGGCTCTAGTCTGGAATCTCTTGATATCAGGAATCCCCCTAACTCACTATCTGCCCCTTCGGCTTCTGATCATTTTTCAGAGACGCCGGCAGTCTTTCACCCTGAATCGCAGAGTCAGTCTCAACATCCACTAACCCTGCGGGTGGATGCTGAACTCCGGGCGCTTCTCCAGGCCCTTCCGACTAAAGCTGACATAGAAACTCTTATTGGCTGACTGGGAGAGACGCACGGCGGAGAAATTCAGGAGGTGAGAACAGATAGGCAGTCTCTAACAGAGCTCCTATCCTCAGGAGAATCTTCCCTTGCCACATTGGAGCAACAGGTAATGGCTCTAGAGTCCCTACAGGACTCCCATGTGGACGCTGCAGTATCTCTGCAGCTTTATATAGAAGATCTGGAAGATTGGAGCCACTACAACAATCTACGGCTCTGGGGGCTCTTGGAAGCCACAGGTTCGAAAGACTTGTCAGAGACAGCTGCTGCAATATTCCACAGTCTTGGGTGACTCGACCCACCCTAAAAGCCCACATCTCCATTATCCCTAAGGTAGGAAAGGATCCAACCTCATGCAGCAGTTGCAGACCCATTTCACTTTTGAACATTGACCTCAAACTTTTCACTAAAATTTTAGCTTTGCGACTTGCATGTCACCGGCAAAAACTAGTCCACTTAGATCAAGTTGAATTCATCAAAACTAGGGAAGCCTGGGACAATACAGTGAAAGTATTAAACTTAATACATGCAGCCAACGTGACCCGCACCCCATGTGTCTTTTTAGGGACCTATGCAGAAAAAGCATTCAATCAAGTGAACTGCGCTTTATGTTTGCAGTACTGTGATATATTGGTCTGGCCGACAATATGATGCAATGGATTGCCAGTGTCTACTCTAACCCGTCAGCTCAGGTGAAAGCTAATGGGGTCCTTTCAATAACTAATGGGACCAGGCAGGGGTGCCCTCTGTCACCTCTTCTTTTTGCTTTATCTCTGGAACCTTTCCTTTATAAAGTCTGTTTAAACCCAGACATCATGGGATTTACTGTTGGGAATACACAGAATAACATATCAGTGTATGCTGACGATATGCTCTTTTCCCTCACCAATCCAGTGGTGTCACTCCCCAAGTTCCTCCACTAATTAAAATTATACGGCCTAATTAGTAAATTGAAAATTATTTTAGGTAAGTCGGAAGCCATGGGGGTTAAGATCTCCCAGCCCCTTCTCCAGAAACTGAAATTGAATTTTGGATTCAGATGGGCGGGCCTGGCCCTGAAATACCTAGGGACGTATGTCCCTGCAAATCTGTCCTGCACCTTTGAATTAAACCCCCCCCCCCCTCCCTATTGGCCAAAACCCGCTCTCTACTAGAGACTTGCCATCAGGGTTTGCACTCGTTTGGTGGGTGTAACCTCCTTAAGATGTGCATCCTACCAAAATATCTTTACCTCTTTCAAGCTTTGCCGATTGTGATACCTTCTCATTTTTTTAAACATATCCAATACCTTTTTCTCAAGTTTATTTGGGCACATAAATGCCCTCCCATCCCCCGTCGCCAACTCTCACTACCCAAACTGTGCGGAGGCCTCGCAGTTCCTGATGTGATGAAATACTATCACGTTACTTATCTCTGTAGATTTATCGACTGGCGTTGTCATTGTGCAACCAAACTTTGGACACAAATTGAACAAGCTCAAACGGACATACCACTGCTGGGAGCCCCATGGTGTTACAATAATATACTATGTACACTAAAGTTACATCCCATAATGGGACCCACTTTACGTATCTGTTCACAACCTTTCTCACAAGCTTCCCTATCCACACAAGACTCTCCCCTATTCCCAGTATTGGGGAACCCCCAATTTTTACCAGAACTATAAGATCAGGCATTCTGGAACTTGCATCAAACTGGTCGTCACCAAGCATCTCACTTTCTGTTGGATGACAAATGGCCCTCCATTGCATCTTTAATGGCAGCTACAGGCTCCTTCTGCCTTACTTTCAGAAACGCTCACCAGTTACACCACTATCTACTTTCTCTACCAACCCTAGAGGCTTCAGCCGCAATTTGACCACATTTGGGGAATACTGCTCTGAGGAAGGAACCCTTGGGTCCTTTCCAAGACCTGCAACTTATTGAACTCTCCTATTGAACAACCAGATCTACCCTGTCTGAAACACTGGGAAACTGACCTACAGCACACTTTTACCATAAAACAAAAACAAAACATCATTAGGTTCTCTCTTAAATTGTCAATTTGCATGGAAACCCAGGAAACCAATTTTTTAATTCTAACAAGGTGGTACCGTATACCATACCTCTTACATGAATTCTACCCTAACACCACAGATCGCTCCTGGAGATACCGGGAGGGAAAGGGAAAGCTACTGCACATTTTTTGGTCTTTCCCTAAAATTGAACACTATTGTAAAAAGAGGTACGGAGGATTACTCTGGAGTTCACTGACTTTGAGATCCCTGCCGATCCGGCTTTTTTCTTATTGCACGTTTCGTCCATGCCAGAGAAAATCTATAAAAAGTGCATAATACGTCACTTGCTAAATGCCACCAAATCTTGTATTCCTTTTGAATTGGAAAAACCTGCATTCTCCGATCAGGTGCTGGCTTTGAAAAGTGGAACAAATCAACAAAATGGAAGATTTGATATTAATGGCACAACATAAACACAAAACGATCTCCAAGATATGGAGACTGTGGAATATGTTTGTATTTTCTGATGAAGGGAAAGCCATGCTAAGTTCCTAACTGACCCAACAGACATTACCATCTGCATACTGTCTGTGTGATGTGCCATCGCAATACTTCAGATCTCCATCCCCCTTCCCTCACCTACTGTCCCTGACCCCCACCCCCTGGCCCCTCCCCCCCCCATTTTTCTTTTTTTTCTTTTCTTTTTCTCTCCCCCCCCCCTTTCTCTTTCCCTCTTAGCTGTTTATACTCTCTCTTAAATTTGTCTCTTTACAAATTAGTATAAAAAGCAGGGAATGGGCACCTCCACACCTCTCTACACAGAGCTGATTTTTACAAATAACCACGTGAAGACATATATACAGTATATTATGGAATTATTCTTAGTACTGCATCCTTGACGTGTATGTTCCTTTAACGCTGACTTTCAGTTTGGATTGTTTGCCTTATCGGTCCACGTGGATGCATATACAATGCTGATGAGCAGTTTTGGATCTGCCTATTCCTGTTCTCCATAAATAAATAATTTGAAAAACAATAGAGATAAAAGTGATGTCAAGCGATCCTCTTAGAATTTTCCCTACCTGTCTGTGTTGTTTAGAACTGAAAACAGCATCAGGGCAAGATTTGATTGTTTGTTTCACTGACCTGGCCTGTAGACAGTGGGTACGGTTGTTGGTACACTAATGCCCCGATCGGAAATTCCGCCAGCAAAAGTCTGATGAGAGCTTTTGGTCGAAAATTCCGACCGTGTGTATGCTCCATCTGACTTTTGCTGGCGTAATTCCCACCAGCAAAAGATTGAGAGCATGTTCTCTATTTTTCGGAAAAAGTTCTAAACCGAAATTCCGATCATCTGTACAAATTCCGACGCGCAAAATTCCTACACATGCTCGGAAACAATTTGACGCATGCTTGGAAGCATTGAACTTTACCGCGTTCTTGGCGGTCGAAAGTGCAGAGAACTTTTGTGTGACTGTGTGTATGCAATCCAAGCTTGAGCGGAATTCCGTCGGAAAAAACATCCAAGTTTTTTTCCGACGGAAAATACGCTCGTGTGTACGGGGCATAAGAGTTAACAAGCCAACAAGCAAATCATATTCAGGGATTGGATTACTGGACAGGAAGTCAGTTGTGTGCAGAAAAACAATGTTCCCATCACAGTACCTTTATGATTGTCATCGCAGACCTGTTTATATAATCAGACATTTACTGCAATTTATGTGTACTGGCTCTTTAACTGTTCTTATCCTCTTCAATCTCTTTTGCCTTCAGATGGACAACACATTGGGCATAAATGTATTATCTCTCCAGATGGTGAAATAGAAGATGACGTCCTCTCTGAGGATTCTTCAGAAGAAAATCCTATCACCTCTTATCCAGTACTTTCCACTGCAGATCTAACATATGATTCCTTTACACATGAGGGGAGCTTTTCTGAACACTACCCTCCAGTCCCCCAACATACAAATCACGAAGGGGGTGAAATGTTCCCATGTTCCATATGCGGAAGATTTTTTGCCCAGGAGGCAACACTCATCTCTCACCAAAAAATTCATACAGCAGAGGAGTCGTATATATGTTCTGTGTGCGGGAAATATTTTATGCAGAAATCGTGTCTTGTCCTCCATCAACGAATTCACACAGCTGAGAAGCCGTATCCCTATTCTGAATGGGGGAAGTGTTTTACAGAGCTAGAAACACTTATTTCACATCCAAGAACTCAAACTGGGGAGAAGCCGTATTCATGTTCAGAGTGTGGGAAAAGTTTTACGACGAGTTCAGCTCTTTCTAGGCACCAGAGAATTCACACAGGAGAGAAGCCGTATTCATGTTCAGAATGTGGGAAATGTTTCTCTCAGAGATCACACCTTATCACCCATGAAAAGCTTCATACTGGAGAAAAGCCGTATTCATGTTTACAATGCGGGAAATGTTTCTCTCAGAAATCACACCTTATCACCCATGAAAAACTTCATACCGGAGAGAAACCGTATTTATGTTTAGAGTGTGGGAAATGTTTCTCTCGGCGATCACACCTTATAATCCATGAAAAGCTTCATACTGGAGAGAAGCCGTATTCATGTTTACAATGCGGGAAATGTTTTTCAAGGGCAGGCAGTCTTATTAAACACCAGAGAACTCACAAGTGGTGAAGCCATATACATGTTCGGAAACATTTTGTCACCGAAGGTAATTTTTTGCTTTCTCATTCATTAAGAGACACTGGAAGTCTTTTCTCCTCAGGTGATGCTGCCATCCTCAAGAGTATTGGACACTGGCAAACAAAAAAAAACTGTAGGTAAGTCCCAAAATATCCCCTTCCACTACCAGCATGCCAAAGTTTGTAGAAAAGCAGTATTAAGAGCATGATCAAAAACATTAAAGGTTTGTACCTGTGTCCCTCAATGGACTCCAAGGAAAGAATTTTATGATGAGTACAAAAAATCCTATTTTATTTTAGTCCATTGAGGGACACAGGAAGCCTTTCACCTTGAGGACGGCTAAAAACAGGCCCAACTAATCAGTGGGCAGTACAGCTAACAGTCGCTAGCAGGCCCAACATGAACGAAAAACATTGCCAGGGACTGCCTGCAGCTCAAGAGTCATCTGAAGAACCTTAAGCTGACATGAGATGAAGCTGAAACCTCCACTTGCTAGAAAAAAAGGTGACAACAGAAGACCAGAGGGCAGCCTTGCATTGGGTACAGATGCTTGATGCTGCAAGATTAAGAACACTCACAACCCATGATGTATGCCTTGACAGGGAAAGAAGAAAACTGATTTTTAGGACCAAGCTTTGTCCAGTTCTCCTCGGGTGGCAGTATAACTGGAGGATGAAACACTTACTGTGTCCCTCAATGGACTCCAAAGAAAAGGATTTTACATTGAGTACAAAATCCTATTTTATCTTACAACATAGAACTCATACAGGACCAAAACCATAATACTTATTGGAATGTGAGAAATGTCTTACCGAAAGAGTAAAACATGTCTTTGTGTATTGTGTGAGAGAGAGGCCATAAAACATTGATGCAGAACTATATGCATATAAAAAGATGCACATGTATTTTAGTTATTTATTTATTAAAAACACGTTCTAAGATGTGCCTTAGTTTTTCTGTAATCCCCTGCTGTCAATGTAACTCAGAGTTTTTTAATTAGAAGAGACCACACAAAACCATCTATATGATCAAAAGTATGTGGACAGCTGTCGAAATGATTAAGTTGTTATACAGGATTTATATAGTGCCATCAGTTTGCATAGCACTTACAATACAAAAGCAGACAATACAGTTACAATACAAGAGTGGTAGGAGGGTGCTGCTTATGAGAACTTACAATCTAATGGGGAGGTGAAATGGTACAAAAGGTAATAACTGCGAGGGATGAGCTGAAAGTAAATGTTCAATTTCTTAGTTGGAGGCAGGCTAGACTTCCTTGAAGAAGTGAGTTTTCCGGGTGATTGCCTAAAGGTGGATGGAGTAGGAGACAGCCAGAGAGATTGGGGTAGGGAGTTCCAGAGGATGGAGGAGACTGGGGAAGTCCTGGGTGCGAGAATGATAGGAGGTGATAAGAAAGCTATTTTATTCGGAGGAGTGAAAAGGACAGTTTGGGTGATACATTGAGACAAAGTGGCGAAGTAGATTGGCCAGAGTTATGAATGGCTTTGGCTTTGCATGTTGTTGTCAGAGTTTGGAATTTTATTCGTTGGGCAGTCAGAAGCTAGTTAAGCGATTGGCAGAAAGGAGTGGCAGATACTGAGCAGTCGGTAAAGTGGATGAGTCTGCTAGCAGCATTCATGATCGACTGAAGGGGGGATTGACTGTGTAGAGGTAGGCTGAGGATGGAGTTGCAATAGTCAAGAGATAACAAGAGTGTGAAAGAGTAGCTTGATGCTGTCATTGGTTAAGAAGTAGTGTATTTTGAAAATGTTACAAAGCTTAAGCCTGCAGGAGTTAGGCAATGATTTGATTTGAGGCTGAAAGGACAGGTTAGAGTCGAGGTTTACACTTAGCACCCTGGCAAGAGGGATGGGACTGATAATAATATTATTGATGGAAGGGGGGGGGGGTGGATTATGAGCTCAGTTTTAGAAATATTTAGTTTTAGGAAGTGGTGTGACAATCATAGTGATATGTCTGCTAGTAATGCAAGTATATATATATATAAAAAAAAAAATTAGTAATGCAAGAGGAGACAGAAGGCAGATACTGTAGGTTTTGGGTGTCATCAGCATTAAAATAGTATTGGAAGTCATGGGAGGTTATCAAGTGACCAAGAAGGGAGGTGTAGATAGAGAATAGATGGGGTCCGAGGACAGAACCTTGGGATCCTCTAAGGAAAGGGGAAAAGAAGAGGAGAGTCATAGGCAGCACTGAAGAAATTCTTTGATGGGTAAGAGGAGAACCAGAAAAGAGCATTCAGGTGTGTCCAGTGAAGGCTACTATTTATGCTGGAGCATACATGACAATACAATATATACAATTTTGCACTTCCAAACTTGTGGCAACACTTTAGTAAAGACATGATTGTGCTTAATGAACAGCTTCATAAAGGCATGGTTTAACCAGCTAGATGTGAAGAAACTCAAGATGCCTGCAAAGAGCCCCAACCTCAACTCTACTGAACAGCGTTGAGACTAATTGGAACACAGATTGTGAGCCAGATCTTGTCATTCAACATCAGTACGTGACTTCACACATGCTGTTTTGGTACAAATTCCCATAGAAAAATATTGTGGAATGCCTTCCTATGAAGGTGGAGTTGTTTTAGTCATAAAGGGGAAGCCAACTCTATATAATTGTTCATGGTTTGGCATAGGATGTCCAACAAGCTCATATAGGTGTAATGGTCAGGTCATCACAAACTTTTGCCTATATAATGTTAAATAAATTGTAACTTTAATTGGTGGCCCAAGAAACTGATTTTGTTTCCCTCTATTTCTTATTTTCTCCAGATGAACAAGAAATATGTAAAAACACAGAGAAACATCTTATTATCTCTGCAGAACTAGTAAATTTGGTTATAAAGTATTCTACAGACAAAAACCCATTACAGGGGGTCCCCTACTTACAAACATCCGACTTACAAACGGAGGGAGACAACAGGAAGTGAGAGGAAATCCACCCCTAGGAAGGGAAATTCTCTCCTGTAAGAGTTATTATGGGAAAAAGGTGTCGCCACTGATGCTTTATCACCAGTCCATGTTTCCCTAACAACCCAAAATTTTCAAACTCCAATTGTCATTGGGACAGAAGGTGAGGTGAAATCTTCTAAGTTTAAAAAACTTAAAAATAGATTATTTGGCTGGAGCTACACTTAAAAACTGTACCTGTTCCGACTTACAAACAAATTCAACTTAAGAACAACCCTACAGTCCCTATCTTGTTTGTAACCCGGGGACCCCCTGTACTGTAAACCTTGTTTAATGCCACGTACACACGAGCGGAATTTCCGTCCGAAAAATCTTGGATGGTTTTTCCGATGGAGTTCCGCTCAAGCTTGTCCTGCATACACGTGGTCACATAAAAGTTCTCTGAACTTTTGACCGTCAAGAACGCGGTCATGTACAACACTACCACAAACCGAGAAAATTAAGTTCAATGCTTCCAAACATCAAACTGTTTTTGAGCATGCGTGACTTTTTTTGCTTCCGAATTGCATACAGGCGATCGCATTTTTCGGATAGGAACTTTTCCCGACCGAAAAATATAGAACATGCTCTCAATCTTTTGCTGGCTGGAAGACCGATGGAGCATACACAGGGTCGCATTTTCCGACAAAAAGCTCTCAGCTGAGTTTTTCTGGCGGCATTTCCGATTGTGTGTATGCGGCATTATTGTCTAGCAGTGCAGGTCTGTCCCCTGATTCCTTTACACACAGAGGGAATTCTCACATTTTGTCTCTTGCCATAAACATTCACACAGTTCATAAAAAGGGTAAAATGTTTAGGTGTTCCATGTGTGGCAGATTGTTTGGCCAGAAATGGATTCTTTTCTTTCACAAGAGAAAGCACACACTGAAGGGGCCGTTTTCATGTCTACTGTAGTACACAGGAAATATGTTTCTTGCAAATCTAACAATCTTAATTGTACAGTACAGGACACTGCCATCTTATTCACACACCATGGGTTATAGGCCTGTACCTTTGGATGATTGGAAGCTGGCAGGCTTTTGAGGATATAAACCCCCTCCCGCCTCCTCTATAACCTCACTCTTCAGTTTTTTATTAGTGTCCATAGGTGATTTACCTCTTCTGCTTTCCAGAGAAACTAACTTCATTACTTTTAATATTTTCATATTTTTTTTATCCAAATGATTTATTGAGATTTTCAGAGTAAGGTACAGAAATATCAGACAATAAGCAATACAGTAGTTTACATGCCATGTACATTCTAGAAGTCCATGCAAACTATAACAACAACAACAGTCATTTAGAACCATAGAGGTGTGGGGGGGGGGGGGGGGTACAAGTGTCACAAAGTTTAATTGCGATACCATTTTATGAAGCAGAATGAGTGAATAAGTTATGTTGTTACTTGTTGTCTGGTATGTGTATCGGTGGTTTTAAACGTTGCTATATAACTCGACTTGAGGGGTAAGTAGCTAACGCCGAGTAGTACTCTCAGGAGGTTGTGGATTTTTCATGCCCCATCAGGGTATGCGCTTGTTTAAATCAGGGTATTTTCCTTTTGATACCTTTTTTGTTTCCAAGGGTCAAGCTCTCATTATTATCACTTTAGGCGTTTAGCGGTTTGTGACCTTCCGCTGAGCCAATGAAGTTCATCCAGCAAGCTCAGATTTTATACAAATTTTCTGGGGTTTCTTTGGCTTGGTGCACCAGGTCTTCCATTTCGGCAATTTTTTTGACCCGTTAAAGCCATTCCTTTATAGTGGGGGGGTTATCGTCTCTCCAGTGATAGGGGATGCACATTTTAGCTGTATTTATTAAATGGAGGGTCAGGGAGCTTTTATAGGCTGATTGGGGAATAGATGAATGGTGGAGTAGGTATTGTGCAGGCGAATATTCAGGTGAATAGGTTGTGATGTGAGGCGACGAACCTCTTTCCAGAATGGCTGTATATAGTTTCATAGTTAGTAAGGTTGAATAGAGACACCAGTCCATCCAGTTCAACCTGAGTAAGTGTCTACAACTGTCCCTATACCTGTACATTGCACACTCACATCGGTCCCTACCCTCAAGGAGCCCACAATCCAAGGTCCCCATTCATATACTAGGGCCAATTATTTTTTTTTTTGGACAGAAGCCAATTAACCTACCTGCATGTATATGCGGGCAGTTCCACCACACATGAAGCAGTGAGCCTATTTCTGAGATGTTGTGTAATCTATCAGGCGTTCTTTACCATCTGGAGTATAACTTAAATCCATTCTCTTGTGTAGAGATATTTGTCGTCTCTTTGTGCACAGTATATGTGTGTATACCTCTTTTATTATTTTCTTAAACACTTCTTCAGTCAACCTTATGCCCGCGATGGAAAAAAAATTATGTTTTTGGAAAATCTGATCGTGTGCGGGCTCAAGCGGGCTTTTTCCGTCGGAATTTCCGAGGGGAAAAATTTGAGAGCAGGATTTCAAATTTTCCGACAACAAAATCCGATCGGACTTTTTCCGATCGTGTGTCGAGAATTCCGACGGACAATGTGCCACGCATGCTCAGATCAAATTACGATACCAAAGCTATTGGCTACTAGCCTCTACGTAGTTCCGTTGTACGCAACGAACGTCACCACGTTCGGAACGATCGGATTTTCCGACAACTTTGTCCGACCGCATGTATGCAACACCAGTTTCGGACAAAATCCATCGAAAAAAATCAGACAGACTTTGTGGTCGGAATTTCCGACTGTGTTTACGGGGGCTTACTGTTTACAGAAGCAGTATATCCAGCTTGTGCAACTTGGTAAAACCTTGTAAATGTTGCTTCGGGCACTTGATCCTGCATAAGGTGCTCTCCGTGGCACTTGGTGCAACCCGTTGATTTAGCCGAAGGGTGCTATACAGGTCCGGAGTCAAGATCCATCATAACTGAACCCAGTTCCTAAAGATCCCTTCGGGGGGGCATGGCCACTGCACAAAGCCTGGACATTATATACAGTCCAGCGTCATAAACAGGTAAGACGGGGTCACCATTCATATTTGACTGTTACTGTGTAAAGCAGGGCTTTGTTTGGAATGTATTTACTTTACATTGTAAACTTTTCAACTTTACACTAAAATTCATCCACTCAGAGCTCAGTCTCAAGTGGATGACCAGGTGTTACATCACACCACTGGTCACACCATTTAATGGCACTCTAGCCTAGAGCCCCAAAGTACTGAGGTGCTACCTCCTGCCCTTTCACCACCAGGATTTATTGCAGGACGGTCTACACTTGTGGTACTGTGTACTCCTGCTGGACACACTTACCTTGTCTCCCACATACTACTAGAAAAATATATAAAAATACACTGCGCTAATTTTCCAATAAACAGCGGCTAGCACTACAACGGACAACTTGTGTATATGAATAAATGAAAAACAGTGTAGCACTGATCACATAAATAAGAAAATTCATATATGTGCAATAAATGTGACTTTTGAGTGCTCACAAATAATAAAAAATCAGTGTAATGATGCACATCATGTGAATTGAATTGAAACAGAAAAATGGTGGATGTCTATATCATGAACAGATGACTATCACACATGCTCACATGATGTGATGTGAGGTAAAAATGTACAATCCAAAGTATAAAAAAATTTAGTGAACAAATCCAATCAGGCGTGTGAGTTAGGCTACTTTCACACTGGGGCGTTGGGGGTGCTGGCGGTAAAGCGGCGCTATATTTAGCGCCGCTTTACCGTCGTTTTAGCAGCGCATTTCGGCCGCTAGCGGGGTGGTTTTACCCCCCGTGAGCGGCCGAAAAAGGGTTAATACCGCCCGCAAACCACCGCTGCAGCGGCATTTTGCGGGCGGGTTCGGATCGCTGCCCCATTGTTTTCAATGGGAACGGGCACTATAGGAGCGGTAAATATACCGCTCCTACAGCGAGCCAAAGATGCGGCTTGCAGGACATTTTCCAGCGTCCTGCAAGCGCACCGCTTCAGTGTGAAAGCCCTCGGGCTTTCACACTGAAGACACAGCAACAGCTGTTTCGGGTCGGTTTGCAGGCGCTATTTTTAGCGCAATAACGCCTGCAAACCGCCCCAGTGTGAAAGGGGCCTTAGATGGTCAAAATGGTATTCCAGGGTATGATGAATAAGTCCCAAAGATAAAGAATCACCACAGTGAAGGGGTCTGCCACCAATGAGATATGGAGGGGCTTACCGAAATGTGTGGACCCAATTAGCTTATACCAAATGCAGTAGTGTTAAACATCTGATAAGAAATCACCATTCCACTCATCACTGGAGGGATTATTAACTTTCACAGTAATTGATGAAGCAAAGTTTGCACACTGCTATTCAGGGCCATCAAAGTGAATTCCAGAGGTGGAATCTTCTCCCTATCACTCCATTGGCACATAAATCCAAGGAGGGAAGACAGAAGACTCGACATAGTGTAAAACCATAGGTAGAAGTTTTATTAAAAAAAAAAAAAAAACACTCACATTTTAGCAGATATGAAAGCGCATGTTGAAAAATTGTAGACAAAATGTAATGGCATAGACAGGAATGTAGTCCCGACGCATTTCGTCTTAGACATCCTCTGGGGTGTCAGACTGTCTCTGCCATTGTGTTTATATAAGAGATATGACCCCAAAGTGGATAACCAGCCTGTGAGTTGCCAATTCACTTCCTGGAAACCGGCAAAATGGTGAAGATGCGTGCGGGTCAAGCCTCACTCCGATACCGAGGCAGGACAACACACTATAGTTATGTCATGTGTGCAGGTCAAGCCTCGCTCTGAATTTGAGGCAAACAACCAGTTACCACTAGGTCACGTGTGCGGATCAAGCATCGCTATAATATCGGGGTTGACAACCCACTACCGCTGTGCCATCATCACAATTTTAAAGCTATAACGAATAGAGTGGGTATATGTGATTCAAACCTTGTCTTTACAATGATATTGGTTACATGAATCAGCTTCATTATCTCTATAAGTGATGATGTATCAAAAATAAGATTTGTGATGAAACCTCCATTCTACAGATACCCCCCACTTAACACCCCAAGTCTGCCGGTACAATCAACACTTCCCTTATTCAACCCTGCTACTATACACAAGTTTGCTAAACTTTTTTCTAACACCCACCTAACCAACTGTCCCCTGGACCCTGTTCCCTCTCAAATACTGCGGTCACCCTCTAACTCTATCCTACACTCTCGAACCCACATCCTCAATTTCTCCCTCTCTTATAGCATTTTCCCCAACTCTCTAAGACATGCAGTAGTCACCCTCACACTTAAAAAGCCTTCCTTGGACCCCTTTACTCCTCTTTTCCTCCAATCTCCTTGAACGTCTCGTCTACAACCAAATGAGTGACCACCCCATTTAGAATAATCTCATAGTGAGGTGGGTGACATGGAGTTGCCCCTTCTTCATTTTTCATAATTCATGAGCTTAAGCATCCGGTGTGCACAGATAACTTGCCCAAAGTTATCTACAAATACTGGTGCAAAATAAACAAATTGTCCCTTTAATAGAAGAAATAGATTTCTTTTGGCTAAAGAAAATGTACCATGCAAAGCATGGCATGGTGCCACAGTGATTTAGGGCTATGGTGAAAGGTTAGTGTTCCCAAAAGATATGGTTTATTAGGAAACATCTTTATGCTTTGATCATTGTCTGAATAGTAAGGTATCTCCATTCTGGGCCACCAGCCCAACATTAGAACAAGCCCAGGAGAAAAATTCTCCCTAGCTCAGTCCTTTCTATACAAGAAGATTGCACAAAAGTCACATCACTACTGTGTCCTATAATAGCATAAAGCTCCGCAGAAGGAACCATTGAGAGCTGCAGTGGACCAGGAGATTGACACTCCCAATTTTTTGGGTGGCAGGAAAGGTACGTATTTACCATCACCTTTTACAGGTATATCCTGCCTTAAGAAGCTTAGTATAGCAACTGGTTCGTTTTAGGTCCAAATCCTGCCCAAATTTTAATTGTGGTTTTAGTTAGAGCAGGAAAAGTCTGTTTTTTTATTGCCATGTGTGCTCCTGCTCGAAAAATTTCACCTAATTTTCCATACTGGTGTTTGGAAAGATTTTGCCCACTTCCTGTTTTGATGACCACACAGAAAACAAGGGATAATCTCCCCAATGGCTAAAGAGACAGAAAAAAAACTGACAGAGATAACTCTTCCACACTATGTCCAACTCAGAGCATTAGGGCGAGAGATCTGTACTATGGGAAGAGATTTGTACTGGGAAGAAATGTGTACGGGGTGGGGGGGTGGTCTGTATTTGGGGGGATCTGTACTGGAGGAATCTGTACTTGTGGAGGATCTCTACTTGGGGACATTTGTACTTGGGAGGAGAACCATACTGAGGGGGGGGCACAGCTTTACTTGGGGCGGGAAGTTGTACTGTTGGGGGGGGGCTATGCAGGGGAGAGCGCTGTACTGGGTAGGAGGAGCTCTGCAGGTGCATAGATAAGGGAGCATCCAGAGCATCTGCAGTGCAACAGCTGTCACTGACAGCAACCGGGCACTGAAAGCACTGCAGCCCCTGCTGTTGTATGTCAGACCTCATAGACAGACAGATCTAAGAGAGCGAGCCAAGCAGTTCAGAGTGCAGGAGGGTCTCCTTAGTTCCCTCTCAGCTCAGGTCACACGACCCAGCCAGGGAAGACTTCCCACTCTGAACTGCATGGCCTGGTGATTGGGTTATGGATGGAGGAGAGCTATACTGGGTAAGTTCTGTACTGGTGGGGAGATCTATAGTGTGTGGGAGAGATCTGTACTTGGGAGGGATCTGTACTCGGGGAGAGATATTTACGGGGGGGGATGTGTACTAGAGAGATCTGTACTGGGGGGAAGAGGTCTGTGCTGATTTGGAGAGATCTAGACTGTGTAAAAAGATCTGTACTGGAAATGGCGAGGGAGGGCTGTACTAGGGGTAGAAATTTGTACTGAGGAGAAATTTGTACTCGAGGAGGGGAGAGATCTGTACTGGGGTGAAATATTTGTACAAAGGGTACTGTGGAGAGATCTGTACTGGGGTAGTGACATCTGTCACTGGGTAAACATCTGTATTTGGAGGGTATACCTGTATGGAGGAGAGATCTGTACTGGAGGTACTGGGAAGGGGGAGGAGAGGGGCATATGTACTGGGGAGAGAGATATGTACTGGTCAAAGGATCTATAATTGGGAAAGATCTGTACTTGGGGGATCTGTATTGGAGGAGGATTTGTACTTGGTGAGAACTGTACTGAGGAGGAGTGCTGTACTAGAGAGAGAGGGAGATCAGTACTGGGGAGATCTGTACTTGGGGAGAATCGCTACAGGGGGACACTTGTACTGCGGAGGAGAGCCATACTGAGGGTGCAGAACTGTACTGTAAGGCGGTGGAACTATGCGGGGGAGAGAGCTGTACTGGGCAGGAGGAGCTCTGCAGGTGCATAGATAAGGGAGCATCCAGAGCTTCTGCAGTGCAAAATTTATCACTGACAGCCACCAGGCACTGGAAGCACTACAGCACGTGCTGCTGCTGCCTGTCAGACCTCATAGACAGGCAGGTCTAAGAGAGTGAGCCAGGCAGGCCAGAGCAAAGGAGGGTCTCCTTAGTTCGCCCTCAGCTCAGGTCAAACGACCAAGACAGGGAAGACTTCTCACTCTGAACCTGGCCCTTGTGAGTGGGTTATGGATGGAGGAGAGTTGTACTGGGTAAGATCTGTACGTGGGGGGGGGGGGAGATCTGTACTGGGGAGAAGATCTGTACTGGGGAGGGCTCTATACTCGGGGAGAGATCTTTACTAAGTGGGGAGGATCTATACTAGGTAGAGAGATCTGTACTGGGGAGAGATCTGGGCTGAGTGGGAGAGATTTAGACTGGGTGAAAAGATCCATACTGGAAGTGTGTGTGTTGGGCTGTACTAGGGCTAGAGATTTGTACTGAGGAGGGGAGAGATCTGTACTGGGGTGAAGGATCTGTATGGAGGGTACTGCGGAGAGAGCTGCATTGGGGTGGTGATGTCTGTACTGGGTAGACATCTGTATTTGGAGGGTATATCTGTACTGAGGAGAGAACTGTACTGGAGGGAAAGAGCTAGATGTAGCACCCTGATGTTTAGGCAGGGTTGCTAGTAAATTTACCTGCCAGGTATAGTTGCCTTGGCCAATTGATAGGAGATCAATTGATTCCACCCTAATTCTGGAATTGCTGCACTTCTCTCCTTCTGTCACTAGATGGCTGGGTATCTGGTGACTAATATTAGATAAGACAAGGACATTGCAAGGACAGATTAGGAATAGATGGGGTATCTCAGCCAATGGGCAGGGATCTTCTTGGGTCCCTTGGCCTGCTGGGACAGCCTATTTATTTGAGTGAGGTCAGGTGATCGGGGTTATGTGCCACCTGGACGGCTGTCTGGGTGGACGTGTGTTGTATTGCCCCGGGCTGCTAGGCCAGAGCCTGAGGCCTATCCCGGGGACATCTGGCCGCTAGGCTGTCTAAGGGCCTATCCAGAAGCAAGAGAGCAGCGTAGGGTTGGGACTGCGGCTTGCAGTCCAACCAGAAGTAACGGTTCTGCTGGCCGGAGAACCTGTTGTGGTCGAGGGGAAGCTGTTGCCACTAAGGGACCATACACTCTGTTACCAGGGACCACCGTGAGTAGCTGAAGAAAGTACCAGAGCAGTATTCTCACCAACCAGGGACAGTGAAGAATTGGGAAACTTCAGCAGGTGTCAAGCCAGCGGAGGTGATGCTTGCAGAGCTTAAGTGATGCTTGAGGAGTATCTGTGAGTGCCAACCTAGGGACCCAGCAGGGTGACTTGAGGAAGATACTCAGTGAGAAGATTGGAAGAGCTCAGGAGATCCAGGGGCAGTGGATCAGCGGGTCTAAGGCTGCTTTCACACTGGGGCGGTGCGGGGCGGCGACGGTAAAGCAGCGCTATATTTAGCGCTGCTTTACCATCGTTTTACCCGCGGTATGCGGCCGCTAGTGGGGTGGTTTTAACCCCCGCTAGCAGCCGCAAAAGGGTTAAAAACCTCTGCAAAGCGCCGCTGCTGTATCCCCGCGGTTTCCCATTGATTTCAATGGGAAGGAGCGGTATAGGAGCGGTAAATACACCGCTCCAAAGATGCTGCTAGCAGGACTTTTTTTACCGTCCTGCTAGCGCACCGCTCCAGTGTGAAAGCCCGCCGGCTTTCACACTGGAGTGAATGGGGCCGGTTTTTTCAGGCGCTGTACAGGCGCTATTTTTAGCGCTGTACCGCCTGAAAACCGCCCCAGTGTGAAAGCAGCCTAAGTGATAGACTGGGAGCTCAGTTGAGTCAAGATCGAAAGAGGAGATTGTGGAGGAAGTGAAAGAGTTCATTGCAACCTTTGTTAGAAACTGTTCAAGATTGTTGCCATGGGAGACAGCGTGTCTACACGTGCAGATGTGGCGTCCGGTTGGGTGCCTTTCTTGGCATGGTTGTCTACCTATAGAAATCTCGGAGTCTGCCAATTAACATTGCAAGTACTAAAGGGTCTCCTGGCCTTAAACCCTCTCTCCCACAGTTCTGTTTAAGAGACAATAAATCTCTTTGCATTCAAGAAGTGTCTTGCGCCCATTAATCTACCTTTCATTGCACCCACTATGTCTCGTAACCCACTCTACACAGAAGGATGTCAGATGTTCCTAACTCTGGGGGTCACCATTAGGGCCTGGAGAGGCTCGGTACTTAGCTACATTTGGCGCCCAAACGTGGGGCAAAGGCGTTATCCTCGCAGCAGTCGCCCATATCAAGCGGCTACTGCCTCATAAGGATTTTGTCTGACTCCATGGGAAAGTGGCAAGTAACAGCTGTACTTCTCATAGACTGTATTATCATGATTACTGATATGGGTATTTGGATGGTGCCGAGAGGGGAGATCGCATTGTATATCTCTCAAAGTTCTGCAGCCATGGGGATTGTTTGAAGACAATGTTTCAGGTTCGCTGTACTCTTGGAGTTAGTGCTACCACTATGGAGAACTACTACTGATGTCTGCCAGCTCAATATATCCGCTCATCTCGCACAAAGAAGAGCAGTCAATTTTGTGTTCAGCCCCGGAGGTGCCCTGGGTTGGTACGCCAGGAGGGAGTAGGAAATGTGTGGGGTGAATAAAATGACTGTCACGTAAAATTGTTGGGGTGTATCGGATAACAGAATGTCCAAAATGTACTGTCTATTCCCCCAATGCTGAGAGAAGGAAAGTACGGTTGCTGTACTTCGCCTAAATTGTTCTTGAAAGAAGGGTCACTGTTGCATATGGCCCATAATCGGGGTCCAAGAATCCCGCTGTTGCTTGCTCATGAATATGACTGTTGAATCAACTCAGATAATGTTAACATGAGAAAGATATTCAATGCTTATTACCACCGTAAATACCAGAGGAGAGGATTTGAAGTTGCCAGATCCCAGGTATTACTGGTAAATACTACAGAACTATACCTGTTCACCAAATCTTGTGGATTACAAATGTGTGCTCTGTGGAGTTCACCAAATCTTGTGGATTACAAATGTGTGCTCTGTGGAGTTAAGGATGCGGTTCCCTCTGAAAAGTGACCTGTGATATTCATCAGCCATTTCACTTTTAAAGGGGCACAAAAATGGCCTGGCAACTTGTTGCCTGGGTGCAGCTGGGCCTTTTTGTCCCCAGAGTTGCCCTTAAAGAAGAAGAACATTCCTGCTGGCTGTACTGCCAAGATTGTGCTAGACTGAATGCTGCCGGCAGATACAGGGAGTGCCCACTTGAATTGCGCTGGCCAGTACTGTGGATTTGCCGGTGCGGTTCCCTCTGAAAAGTGACCTGTGATATTCATCAGGTTATTTCTTCAAATGATGAGGAGATCTTTCTCAGTCCACGGCTGTCATGTGGACAGATTGAAGCTACTATTGCAAGGGGACCTATGTCCAAAAGTGCGGTCCCTTGCACCATGGCCTGGCAACTTGTTGCCTGGGTGCAGCTGGGCCTTTTTGTCCCCAGAGTTGCCCTTAAAGAAGAAGGGGAACTGCTGGGAAATATCGTTCTACCCCATATGAAACAATTTTGATGGACTGTGAAACATCAAGTACATTGGAGTGTTTAGCCAGTTAGGTAGAATGAGCTGTGGCAAAGGGGCAAAATCTCACCTGTTTATTTTCTCTTTCAGGTGTTCCGGCACCATTGCGTCTTCCTTGGACAAGGAGAGACAGTGACCCAACATGGATAATAATGCTAAATATTCATGCTCTTTATTACTGTATATATTAGATAGATAGCTAGGATATAAGACTATTGTTGATATGTTTTCCCTTAACTATTGGGTGGTACACTACACGTTAAATTGTATGTAGCAACCTGGGGTTTAGTTAGGGCACTCCTCACAAATTTACTTGCCAAGAGTAGTCATCTTGGTCGATTGATAGAGATCTATTGATTTCTCCCTAAGTTTGGCCTTGTTGTACTTTTCTCTTCTACCACTAGGTAGGTGGCTGGGAACTTGGTGGTACTAGATATGAGATAGGCAACCCAAAGTCAGGTTATGGGTATATGGGGTGTCTCAGCCAATGGGCAGGGGTTTTCTTGAATCCCTTGGCCTGCTGGGAGAACCTATATATTCGGGTGAGGTCAGGTGATAGCTATTCTGTGCCACATGGACGGCTGTCTGGGTGGACCTGTGTCGTATGCCCTGGGCTGCTAGGCCGGAGGTTGAGCCTATCCCAGAGGCATCTGGCTGCCAGGCTGTGTAAGGGCCTATCCAGAAGTAAGAGGGCAGCACAGGGTTGGGACTGCGGCTTGCAGTCCAATCGAAAGTGACGGTTCTGTCGGCCGGAGAACCTGCCAGTGGTCGCAGGTAGAAGGGAAGTTGTTGCCAAAACAAGACAGGGACTGTAGGTTTGTTCTTAAGTAGAATCTGTTTGTAATTTGGAACAGGTACATTTTTAAGTGTAGCTCCATCCAAAAAATCTATTTTTAAGCTTTTTGGAGAACATAGGACATGGTTATCACCCCTGTAACATTTGTTTTGCTGTCTTTGCACCTGTTCAGAACATTTCACCTCACTTTCCGTCCCAATGACAAATGTTTTTGGAAAATTGGGGTTTTTATTGAAACAAGGATTGGTGATAAAGCATCAGTAGAGAGGAGATACCTTTTTCCCATATTAACTCTTACAGGAGAGAATTTCCCTTCCTAGGGGTAGATTTCCTCTCACTTCCTGTTGTCTCCTTCCGTTTGCAAGTAGGAGTCGTTTGTAAGTTGGATGTTTGAAAGTAGGGGCCTGCCGTATATACTCTGCAGAAATTTGCCCCTTAGATGGTGTTGCCACAACACTGTGAGCCCTCACACTTACTCTTGGTGTGCGCTGGAACACCCTGCTGTGAACTATTATATCAGGAATTGTAATTACATGCCATTGTTGAACAGTGGTAGGGAAAAATTGGGCCTTTGGTGGTGGTGGTGGACGGTGTTGCCACAACACTGTAAGCCCTCACAGTTACTCTTGGTGGACGCATGAATGGGCCCTGCTGTGAATTATTAGATCAAGAATTGTAATTGCATGCCCCTGTTGAACAGGGGCAGAAAAAATGGGCCTTTGGTGGTGGTGGTGTTGCCACAACACTGTAAGCCCTCACAGTTACTCTTGGTGGGCGCAGGAATGGGCCCTTCTGTGAATTATTAGATCAAGAATTGTAATTACACGCCCCTGTTAAACAGGGGCTGGAAAATTGGGCCTTAGGCACTGGTGCTACAACACTGCAACCCCTCACAGATACTGTACTTCGAGCACAGCAATGAGCGGTAGCTTCAGGTGTATACTGTGCAGGCGGCACACTACACCCACTGAAAATTCTGCAGATGCCTGTGTTGCACAACAGAACTACAGAACAACACCAGCAATGAGGGGTAGCTTCAGGTGTATACTGTGCAGGAGGCACACTACACCCACTCTAACAGCGCTAGGTTAACAAGAAAAGCAAAGCTGACACTGTCCTTGCCTATCCTGCTCTCTCCCTGCACGCCAACACACTATATAAGGCCGCCATGCTGGCGTCCTTATATAGTGTGGGGCATGTACTAAACCCCCCTGAGCTATAATTGGCCACAGGCATCCTGCCTGTAGCCAATTATTGCTCCCCTCGCTGCCGGCGCTCTGATTGGCCAAGCATGCCGGGTCACAGTGCATGCTTGGCCAATTATCAGCCAGCAATGCACTGCAATGGCTCAGTGCATTGTGGGCCGTTCGTGTCACATGAATTTGGCGCGAACGGCCCAGAAAGTTCTGGGTTCGCCAACAGGCGAACAACCGATGTTCGATTCGAACATGAGTTTGAATCGAACACCGAGCTCATCCCTACTAGGGACCCAGCAGGAAAGCGTGAGTGACGCTTGAGGGAGATTTCACCGCCAACTTTGGAGGCGCTCAAGGGATTCAGAGTCAGTGAATCAGTGGGTCTAGTGAGAGACCGGGGGGCTCAGTGTTGAAGAACTACAAGAGGCAATTGTAGTGGAGCTGAAATAACTGTTACGTTTGAGTTAGGAACTGTTAAAGAACTGTTGCTATAGGAGACAGTATTCCTGCATGTGCAGAAGTGGCACCTTGCTGGGACCTTTCCCTGCAAGGATGTCCCCCTATTGTAGTCGGAGTCTGCCAATTGGATCAATGACCACTTAAGGATGTCCTGGCCCTAACCTTCTTTCCCCCAAAAATACAAAAAGGTTAGAAGAAATAAAACCAAATTGATGTTTGCACGCTGTGACGATTCGGGGATGATATCATACAGAGTATTATATCAGCAATACAGGAGTATGGAGGATGGGTGGGCAATAATGCTGAAATGTTGTTGTGCCTTTCTGCTGGACTGTATGTACCCTTGTAAATTGCAATTATGTAACTGTCTGAGTTTGGAGATGTAAATTGAGCTGAATGTTTATCTTTTCTATTGTTCAATAAAAACCTTTTTGATTAAAAAAAAAAAGAAATAAAACCTTTTTTACATCCAAGAAATATCTGGCGCCCAATGACTCTCACCAGATGGCCAGGTATCTGGTGATATTAGATAAGACAATGGCATTGCAAGCACAGAATAGGAATAGATGGGGTATCTCAGCCAATGGGCAGGGATCTTCTTGGGTCCCTTGGCCTGCTGGGAGAGCCTATTTATTTGGGTGAGGTCAGGTGATCGGGGTTCGGTGCTAACTGGACGGCTGTCTGGGTGGATGTGTGTTGTATTGCCCCGGGCTGCTAGGTCAGAGCCTGAGGCTTATCCTGGGGACATCTCACCGCTAGGCTGTCTAAGGGCCTATCCAGAAGCAAGAGAGCAGCAAAGGGTTGGGACTGCAACTTGCAGTGCAACCAGAAGTAACAGTTCTGCCGGCCAGAGAACCTGTTGTGGTCTGAGGTAGAAGGGAAGCTGTGGGACCATCCACCTTGTTACCAGGGACCACCGTGAGTAGCTGAAGCAAGTACCAGAGCAGTATTCTCACCAACCAGGGGTGGAAAACTGGAAACTTCAGCAGGTGTCAAGCCAGGGACCCAGCCATCGGAGATTGCAGAGCAGTCTTGTGTGCCAAGCCAGGGCCCGAGCAGGCCAGTCGGGTGACGCTTGAGGAGCATCTGTGAGTGCCAAGCTAGGGACCCAGCAGGGACATGAGGGTGATGCGTGAGGAAGATACTCAGTGAGAAGATTGGAAGAGCTCAGGAGATCCAGTGGCAGTGGATCAGTGGGTCTAAGTGATTGACTGGGAGCTCAGTTGAGTAAAGATCAAAAGAGGAGATTGTGGAGGAAGTGAAAGAGTTCATTGCAACCTTTGTTAGAAACTGTTCAAGATTGTTGTCATAGGAGACAGTCAGTCTACACATGCAGATGTGGCATCCAGCTGGGTGCCTTTCCCTGCATGGCTGTCTACCTATAGAAGTCTCGGAGTCTGCCAATTAACATTGCAACTACTAAAGGGTGTCCTGCCCTAAACCCTCTCTCCCACAGTTCTGTGTAAGAGACAATTAATCAATTTAATTTAATTTAATTAATTAATTCAAGAAGTGTCTGGCACTATTAATATACCTTACATTGCACCCACCATGCCTTGTAACCCACTCTACACAGAAGGGAAGTCCATACCCCCCAACATTTTGAGATGAGAATGAGGGACACCTACTAGTAAATGTATGTAGGCATAGGCAGTGATGTAACAAACGCGATTAAAGTAAACGGAGTTACTTTAGAGGGTAACGAGTAATCTAACTGATTACTCTTCCCCTCGCGGTAACGCCGTTCCCATTACTGGGGCGGCGTTACCGCAATTACTCGCCGTGATCCGCGGAGCCGTCCGCTGGCCTCGTAAAGGCCGCGGCTTCAGCCTAGCTCCGGAGCGGCGGCCATCTTGGTGCACTCGTCGGCCGTTTACAATGTGATTGCTCCGTCAAATGACGGAGCGATCACTTGTAAACAAACCAGCGTCAAGATGACGCCGGTTCCTCTCTCCCCCTGTGTACAGATCTGTACAGTGGAGGGGAGAGATCAGATGCCAGCACATACCCTGCCAATACTCTGCAATACCAGCCAATACCCTGACAATACTCTGCAACACCCTGCAATATCCAGGTAATACCCTGCCAATACTCTGCAATACTCTGACAATACTCTGCAACACCCTGCAATACCTTGCCAATACTCTGCAATACCCAGCCAGTACCCTGCCAATACCCTGCCAAAACCCTGCAATACCCTGCCAATACTCTGACAATACTCTGCAACACTCTGCCAATACTCTGCAACACTCTGCCAATACTCTGCAATACCCTGCCAATACTCTGCAACACCCTGCCAATACTCTGCAACACCCTGCCATACCCAGCCATACTCTGCCATACTCTGCAATACCCCGTAAAAAACACATCCATACTCTGCAATACTCTGCCATACCCAGCCATACTCTGCCATACTCTGCAATACCATGTAATACCTAGCCATACTCTGCAATACTCTGCCATACCCAGCCATACTCTGCAATACCCCGTAATACCCAGCCATACTCTGCAATACTCTGTAATACCCAGCCATACTCTGCAATACATGGTAATACCCAGCCAATACTCTGCGATACCCAGCCAATACTCTGCAATAACCTGCCAATACTCGGTAATACCCAGCCATACTCTGCAATACTCGGTAATACCCAGCCATACTCTGCAATACACAGTAATACCCAGCCATACTCGGCGATACCCAGCCGTACCCAGCCATGCTCAGCCGTACCCAGCCATACTCAGCCAATATTACAGTTGAGGAGATGACAGGGATATTACAGTGGGTGCTTTATGGTGGTGGAATTTTCACAGGTTTTTGCAAATTCAATTATTATTTGCTGATCCGAAAAATGATCCGATCCGTGACTCTGATCCGAGCAACGATCCGATCCGTGAGTTTGGGGGGGACAGATGTACAGAGGGGGAACAGATATATGTGTGTGGGGGGGGGAACAGACGTGTAGTGGGGTACAGAGAGGGAACAGATATACGTGTGTGTGGGGGACAGATGTGTAGTGGGGTGCAGAGGGGAAATAGACGTGCAGGGGGGGAACGCGCCCCTTGCTTACAGTAATACTAGACCCGCCCCTAAGAATATTAAAAAAAAAATCACAGTTACTTTTCTGAGTAACTAATTACTTTTCCAATGTAGTAACTGAGTTACTAACTCAATTACTTTTTTGGAAGAAGTAATTTGTAACGTAACTAATTACTTTTTTAAAGTAAGATGACCAACACTGGGCATAGGGCACGCCCCCTTGCCTCACCCCCTTAAAGGAGAATTAACCCCTAAAAAAGGTTAATTAAATCCACAAGTGCTTTTTTTTACCACTATTATTCCTTTATATTGGCTTTTAAAATGTACAAATGCAGCAATTTAGAAATTGGATGAAAGGTTTAGCACTGGGAAACACTTTTTGAAAGATAAAAAGTGAATTTTATATACAACTATATAGATCAGACCAAAATGAGGGACAAATGAGGTGGAATGAGGGACAGAGGGACATTTCTCCAAATCAGGGACAGTTGGGAGGTATGGAAGTCAGCCAGGCAAAAGTCTTTAACAGGAAAACACAGCAGAGAGTACCTAGATATGTTGACCAGGCAAAGGCACAGGAGATCTGATCCAGGCAGTTTAAATAGCCAGCAGGGCTAGCTGATGAGCAGGAAATGAAGACCAGGTGAGTGACTGCGGAATGAAGAGTACTGGCAATTAACCGACAGCTGATCACAGAGCCCTGAGAAGGAAGGGCGGAGGTGCTGTACTAGGGTTAGAGATTTGTACTGAGGAGAAACTTGTAGGAAGAGGGGAGAGATCTGTACTGGGGTGAAAGATCTGTATGGAGGGTACTGTGGAGAGACCTGCACTGGGGTGGTTATATCTGTACTAGGGTAGACATCTGTATTTGGAGGGTATATCTGTACTGAGGAGAGAACTGTACTGGAGATACTGGGGGGAGAGATCTGTACTGGGGTAAGATCTGAAATTGGGGAGGACTGTACTGGGAAGGAGAGCTCTATTAGGGGGTAGAGGGAGCTCAGTACCGGGGAGAGGTCTGTAAAGGGGGTGCATCTGTATTTGGGGAGAGATCTTTACTGGGTGGGGAAGATCTATATTGGGGGAGAGATCTGTAATGGGGGGAAGAGATCTGTGCTGAGTGGGAGAGATCTAGGCTGGGTGATCTGTACTGGGACAAGAATAATTACTTGGAGCATATCTGTACTGGGGAGGAGAGCTGTACTAGGGTAAAAGGGGGGGGGGGGTGTCGGCAATGGGGGGCGGGGGTATTTTGGCTTGGGGAGGGATGTCATTTCTGTTGTACTTTGACTAATGAGCTGAAATTACACCTTCCTGACCCCTGTGTTACTCCCTCAAGTCTAAGGTGACCAGATTTTTCAAATGAAATCCGGGGACATATTATTTTTTTTACTAGTAATGGCAGCAACCAGGACTGCGATATTGCGGTGGACAAATCGGACACTAATGCCGCATACACACGACCAGTTTTCCTGTCAGAATAAACTCCCAAGGTTTTTCCAACGGAGTTCCGCTGAAACTGTCTTGCCTACACACGATCACACCAAAGTCCGACCGTCTAGAATGCGGTGACGTACAACGCGTACGACGGGACTAGAAAAAGGAAGTTCAATAGCCAGTAGCCAATAGCGGAACAGCATACAGACGAGCGGTTTTCCTGATAGGAATTGGTTCCGTCGGAAATATTTAAAACATGTTCTATTTCTAGGTCCGTCAGAATTTTCGAAAAAAAAAAGTCAGATTAGGCACACACGATTGGAATATCCGATGAAAAGATTCCCTCTGACTTCCCCCTCCGTTCTTCCTCCGTGTCCCCCTCCATCCTGCTGTCCCCCTATGTTCTTCCTCCGTGTCCCCCTCTGTTCTGCTGTCCCCCTCCGTTCTTCCTCCGTGTCCCCCTTCGTTCTTCCTCCGTGTCCCCCTCTGTTCTGCTGCTGTCCCCCTCCATTCTTCCTCCGTGTCCCCCTCCATTCTGCTGTCCCCCTATGTTCTTCTGTCCCCCTCCGTTCTTCCTCCGTGTCCCCCCTCCGTTCTGCTGTCCCCCTCAGTTCTTCCTCCATGTCCCCCTCTGTTCTGCTGCAGTCCCCCTCCATTCTTACTCCGTGTCTCCCTCTGTTCTGCTGCTGTCCCCCTCCATTCTTCCTCCATGTCCCCCTCTGTTCTGCTGTCCTCCTCCGTTCTTCCTCCGTGCCCCCCTCCGTTCTGCTGTCCCCCTCAGTTCTTCCTCCGTGTCCCCCTCTGTTTTGCTGTCCCCCTCAGTTCTTCCTCTGTGTCCCCCTCTGTTCTGCTGCTGTCCCCCTCCATTCTTACTCCGTGTCCCCCTCTGTTCTGCTGCTGTCCCCCTCCATTCTTCCTCCATGTCCCCCTCTGTTCTGCTGTCCTCCTCCGTTCTTCCTCCGTGCCCCCCTCCGTTCTGCTGTCCTCCACATAGTTTATTTTGTCCATATTTAAAAATTCTTACAGAAAACATCTTTATAACATAAATAAAATGTGTTTTTAATCCCCACCAGACAGAGCCACACTTACTGCTGGTAAGGATCCAGCCTGTGCCGTCAGTGCCAGTCCCGGGGCTGCAGCCGCTGCAGTACATTGCCAGCAGCGTAGCCCGACTCCGAGCTGCACGACTTCACCAGTAACAGTTCAACTCTTCTCCTGAGCTGAGCCTCGTCCGAGTCCCGCCAGACATTGACAAACTTCCAGGTTAGTGTTACACTTTGTTACAGTGAGCATGCTCCCCCTCCGTTCTGCTGCTGTTTGTCCCCCTGCGTTCTGCTGCTGTCCCTCTCCAGTTTTACAGACTTAGTTAAAGCAGGTGCACATTGCATACCACCTGTCTAAACTGGTTACCACTGTTTGCTTTTTTTCCCCGCAAAAATTGGCAAAAAAATGTCCCTGAATGGCAGTTTGGAAATGTGGTCACCCTACCCCAAAGCACACCTGTGTTGAAGCCTTGAAGGCACTGGCAGCCCCATGATTGGATCTGCTTCCCCTCTGTTTCTGCTGCTGGACATCGTCAGCTGAGCTCAGCTGCCTCTCTCTGCCCGCTGCCGCCTCCGCCTGCCTCTCAGCCTCTCAGGTCTCACTCTCCGGGCCCTGGTTACTACTGGGTGGGGAGTGGAGGAAAATTACTCTGCTGGGGAAGGCAGGGAGATAAGCAGGCAGGCGGCTGGCCGGGATTTGAGCCAAGGCAGAAGAACATGTGAGCGGAGCTGAATGGGCATGTGCCAGAAACTGAAGAAATAGTCCACCCGCTCTGACCAGCACATCATCATCAGAAAGGGACACAGATAATGGAAAAAATACACCTCCCTAAGCTAGTAGGAGCGGGGGGGGGGGGGGGGTGTAATTCTGATTTTTTTTTTTTATTCTGCACTGACTGTCTTTGAAAATAGCCCCAGCTCCTGTTGAAGTCAAATCCGGGGACAAAACCGGGGACAGACTTGGTCCGGGGACAGTGTCCTCAATCAGGGGACTGTCCCCTGAAACCGGGGACATCTGGTCACCCTACTCAAGTCACAACAGCGCACTGCCAGATATTTCTCTGAATTTTGGCTGCTATTGGAGATATCAACATGTTGAAGAAACACTTTTTTTGTACTGTGAAGAGAGACATTATTTGCACAATTATATGACAAGGACAATAGATATAATGCTCAATTATATACCTTTTGGTACAACAAACAAAGCTATATTGTCACGTAGATAACACAGCCATGTATTACACTGTGGACCAAAGCTACCACTAGAGGGCAATGATTGCTCTGTTAGAGACTGTCAGCCATTTTGTTGTAGCAAGCCTAATAAATTCATCATCTCTTTTGCAAAAATATTTTAGTAAGACATATCAAGTGTTTTATAAACCAGATCCAAAGTATTTTTTTACTTTGTTATATTAGATATGAAAAAAATTGAATAAAGGGAGGGTGTTGCTATCAGTGTGGGCACAGTGGCCATTTTGTTGTAGTCCAGAGGAAAAGAGGAATTCCTCTTGGGGGATGTAAGGCTGCAGAGTGTGTGCCCAGTGAGGAGGAGGTAATAATGTCTGCTTATTATGTGAGCAAGGAGGACTTAGTAATCTCTTGTTGACAGGGTGAAGGGGTCATGGGACCATATGGATATGTAAGGGGTTCCTATTAAATTAGGTTGGCTCTGTCAATCACAGAAGAGACCCCCCTGCCTTGATTTGGCAACAACATTCCATGACAGAGGTCACTAGGAGAGACCAACGGGATGGGGCATTGGCATTACGGAGAAAGACCACAAATAAACCCCAGTACTGCAGGATCATCTCATCGTATTACAACGTACATTAGTCATCCATCTATGGATGGTCACTTTATTCCTATGTGTCAGGTCTTCTGAACATTATTATTATTATACAGGATTTATATAGCGCCAACAGTTTGCGCAGTGGGACCATTTGCAGAGCTCACGTCTTTCCTGAACGCACTGAGGTAGACCAGCCATGCCGAGCATTGGAACAGCAAACTATTCTAGTTTTGCTGGTTCTGGTTTGTGAACCCAAAATACTTTGAGCTCTGTTTGCTTCACATAAAAGTCACTGTGAATCCAAAATGTTTTTTATCCACTTGACCTCCGGAAGATTTATCCCCCTTCCTGACCAGGCCATTTTTTGCGATACGGCACTGCGTTACTTTAACTGACAATTGCGCGGTTGTGCAACTCTGTACCCAAATAAAAATGTATTTCCTTGTTTTCCCCACAAACAGAGCTTTCTTTTGGTGGTATTTGATCACCTCTGCTTTTTTTATTTTGAAAAAAACAAACAAAAAAACAATACTAACTGACACTTTTACACTTTGTGGGAACCAGTGACACTAATACAGTGATCAGGGCTAAATTATACACTGTCACTGTACTAATGACATTGGTAGTAGGGTTGCCACCTCATCCCTTTAAACCCAAACAAATATGCATTACACAGGTTCTGGAGCTAATTTAATGCAGATAAGGCACCAAGTGAGTTTAATTACCACCCCAATCAGCCACAGAACCTGTGTAATTAATATGTGTTTTGGTTTAAAGGGATGAGGTGGCAACCCTAACTGGCAGGGAAGGGGTTAACATCAGGGGCGATCAAAGGGTTAACTGTGTTCCTTGCCAGTGCTTGTGTACTGTGGGGGAGGTGCTTTTTCTACTCCTGCTTTGCAGGAACACAGGATCAACGCCTTCCCTACTGACAGAACGGTGATCTGCCTTGTTTACATAGGCAGAACGCCGTTCTGGCTCTCTATCTAATGATCGGTGGGTGCCAGGCAGACATTGAGTCTGCAGTACCTGCAGATCAGCTCCCACTGTGTATAGATGTATATACTGTATACAGAGGCGGCTCTCTAATTAGGCAATTTAGGCGCCTAAGGCCCCACCCTCCCAGGGGCCTCGTGGCCGCTTGGTTTGCCTAAAGAGCCGTCTCTGGCTAGCCTCATACATCAGTCCCAGTATAGTCAGCAGAGTTTTGTGCTCGTCCCTTTTAGTGTACAGTAATTCCATGGGGGTGCATGTGACTGGGGGGTATATGTGACTGGGGGGGTACCTGTGCCTACGGGGGGTGTACATGTGCCTGAGGGGGGTGTACATGTGCCTGCGGAGGGGGTGTACATGTGCCTGGGGTTTACAGTCAGATATGCTCAGTCCTCTGCCAGTGTCCCAGTGTGCCCGCCTGTAGTTGACAGCCTGGGTCCCCCTGACCTGACTCCACTCATCCCCGGCCACCCAGGGCTCCACTGAGGTGGTCGGGAGGTCCCAGCTCAGTCCAGTGACCAATCCTCAGCCATGGTGGGCAAGGGACTCTTCATTCTGCGCTGGCACTGCTCATGATCGGCTTCTCTGTGGCTATCTCCCACCAGGAGCTCTTCCACTATGGGGAGTCCGAGGGGACCTACTGCTGCCCAACAGGGATGATGAGACATCCGAGGTGGTGAAATTTCAGGACAGCCCCTTCTCTTCTATGAGGCCGAGTTCAAAGAGCTCTATGTGAGTACAGTACTGAGAGACAGAGCACTGACACCAGCACTGAGAGAGTGTAAAATGACACCAGCACAGACAGGGTACTGACACCAGCGCTGAGATAGAGCACACTGACACCAGTACTCTTAACATATGCAATTCATTTTTATTGCTTGAATTATTTTTTCCCTTGCGGACGTGAGTGGGGCCTCGTGGCTAAGTTATGCCTAAGGCCTCACAAAGTCTAGGGCCGCCTCTGACTGTATATATGTGTATATAGTACAGGATCACTTACTAGGTACACTATCCTGTGCAGCAGAGCTGCCTTGCTGCCGTATATGTAAGTTATACAGTCGGCAAGCGGTTAATAAATGATTAGTGGAATGAGAGCGCCTATGCGTTCCAGGTATTGTAAGGGCCTCCCTTCTTTAGGGCTAACAACACACATCATATTATGATACAGTTAAAAAAAATGTATATGATCGTAATTCACAACACCTGGTATGAATAATAGGTGATCTAGACCTTCCTATGCATGCACTGTGAATGCAATGGTGGCTTGAAGCAACTAAAACAGCTCAAGTGTTATAAAGTTGGATTAACTACCTATGCCTGTTGGCGATGATTGCTGTTAAGTCTTCAGCACCAACATCCCTGCACTTAAAGAGGCACCAAATGTAAAGATGCGCTAGCCCTGGGTACTTGATGCTATCAGACATTTCTGTCTCATTATCGCTCAGGAGGTAAATAGTTTGCAATATGGTTCAGCTAATTTTTTAAGATGTATTTCTGTGGTTTCAGGCAATGTGGACATTTACTACAAAACATCGCTAGACAGATCACATGACTAAAAATGCAGATGGAGCAGAGTCACATGACGGAGAGGATATTGAACCTCACATTGGAGATTGTCTACCTGATGACCGGAGAGGTGAGGATTCTGGGAGGTCATATGACATCACTCGGGGACACCTGCGATCGTCTCACGGGAAGGCTGAACGGGGAGATGCGGAAATAAACAGCATCTCCCCGTTCTGCCTAGCAACTAGTGACGCTGATCTCTGCTCCCTGTGATTGGAGCAGAGATCAGCATTCACTAGCTGACAGCCACGCCCCCCCCCCCAGTAAGAAACACACCCCTAGGCATACTTAACCCCTACACTGCCCCCTTGTGGTTAACCCCTTCACTGCCAGTGTCATTTATACAGGAATTAATGCATTTAAATAGCATTGATTGCTGTATAAATGACAATGGTCCCAAAAATGTGTCAAAAATGTCCGATGTGTCGGCCATAATGTCGCAGTCACAATAAAAAATCGCTGATCGCCGCCATTACTAATAAAAAAAAATTATTAATAAAAATGCTATAAAACTATCCCCTATCTTGTAAACGCTATAACTTCTGCGCAAACCAATCAATAATCGCTTATTGCAATTTTCTTTACCAAAGATATGTAGAAGAATACGTATCGGCCTAAACTGAGGAAAAAAAATGTTTTTTTATATATTTCTGGGGGATATATATTATAGCAAAAAATAAAAAAGAATGTGTTTTTTTTTTCAAAATTGTCGCTCTTTTTTGTTTATAGCGCAAAAAATAAAAACCGCAGGGGCGATCAAATACCACCAAAAGAAAGCTCTATTTGTGGGAAAAAAAGGACGCCAATTTTGTTTGGGAGCCACGTCGCACGACCGTGCAATTGTCAGTTAAAGCGACGCAGTGCCGAATTGCAAAAAGGGGCCTGGTCCTTTGGCTGCAAATTGGTCCGGTCTGTATGTGGTTAATAAAACACAGACCTGACATATATTATTATACAATGAGAATGTTTAAGCATCATAACTGGTAGTTATTCTTTAAATTGCAGAATTATATAGCTTTCAAGTTATCCGATGGCATGGTGGCCTCAAACCTGATGAAGACCCCAAGCCCTGTTAAGGAGGCTTTATCTCACCCCCAGAGTAAGAACAAAAAAAAGGTTCAAGAAGTCACCAGCAAGATCATTGAGCTGCTGATGGGAGAGGTGAGCGGTGCCGGGAATTCTGGGACATTATCCAGTAACAGACAAGGGATGTGTCTGGATAGTGACTGTATCTTAGACATGGGAACTGTCAAAAAAATTGTTTTGTTTCGTTCCGTTTCGTATATAAAAAAATTCGTAATTCGTGTACGAAATTCCGTTCTAATTCGTACGAAATCCGAATTTCGTACGAATCGTAAAAAAAAAATTTGAATCGTTACGAATCGTTAGTAAAGTTACGAATCGTTACGAATCGTTACGAATCGTTAACGCGGCTAATGAATTGTCGGTTCCTGTAACACAGAGAACAATTTCGAATCGTTACGAATCGTTAGTAAAGTTACGAATCGTTACGAATCGTTACGTATCGTTAACGCGGCTAATGAATTGTCGGTTCCCGTAACACAGAGAACAATTCGAATCCAACTACAAATATCGAATTTCAACTAATACGAAAGTAATTTTAATAGCGGATATAACGAATGCTTCGAATGATTCGAATGAATTCAAGATTCAGTATATCTAATATAGAGAACTGTTCCTGCACAAAGTGTCATTTTTGCAGGAAAAAAAGCTATTTAAAATCACTCGCGGCTAATGAATTGTCGGCTCTGTAACACAGAGAACAGTCATTCATTGATTTAAAAAAAAAAAAAAAACGTGGGGGTCCCCCCAAATTCAATAACCAGGCCCTTCCGGTCTGGTATGGATTTTAAGGGGAACCCCAGCCAAAAAAAATGGCGTGGGGTCCCCCTCAAAATCCATACCAGACCCTTTATCCAAGCACGCAACCTGCAGGCCGCAGGAAAAGAGGGGGGACGAGAGCGCCCCCCCCCTCCTGAACCATACCAGGCCACATGCCCTCAACATTGGGAGGGTGCTTTGAGGGTCTGAGTACCCCTACCATTTCACCAAAAAAGTGACAAAAATTGTAAAAACGACAGGAGACGGTCTTTGACAATTCCTTTATTAAAATCTTCTTTCTTCTGGTCTTCCTTCTTCCTTTCTTCATCCTTCGGTTTCTTCATCTTCTCCTTCCGGCATCTTCTTCCATCTTCTTCTTCCTCCGATCCGCTTCTTCTTGCTCCGGTCTTCTCGTCCTTCTCGTCCGGCATCTTCTTCCATGGCATCGGCGTCTCTTCTCGGGCCGCACGGGGACGTCATGGGGACTTCCCTATGGCTTTCCCCATGACGTCAGAGGGGGCGGGGTCACCAGGTGCCCTCCGTTATAAAAGACCTGTCAGACGGAGCGAAGCCTCACACAGCGGGAGCCTCCCATTGCGAGGAGCGGCCCGACAGAAGAACAGACACCATGGAAGAAGATGCCGGACGAGAAGGACGAGAAGACCGGAGGAAGAAGAAGCGGATCGGAGGAAGAAGAAGATGGAAGAAGATGCCGGAAGGAGAAGATGAAGAAAGGAAGACCAGAAGAAAGAAGAAAGAAGATTATAATAAAGGAATTGTCAAAGACAGTCTCCTGTCATTTTTACCATTTTTGTCACCTTTTTTGGTGAAATGGTAGCGGTACTTTAGTACCCCCTTACCATTTCACACAGGGGGAGGGCGGGATCTGGGGGTCCCCTTGTTAAAGGGGGCTTCCAGATTCCGATAAGCCCCCGCCCGCAGACCAATGGCCAGGGTTGTGGGGATGAGGCCCTTGTCCCCATCAACATGGGGACAATGTGCTTTGGGGGTCTCGGACCCCCAAAGCACCCTCCCAATGTTGAGGGCATGTGGCCTGGTATGGTTCAGGAGGGGGGGGCACTCTCGCCCCCCCTCTTTTCCTGCGGCCTGCCAGGTTGCGTGCTCGGATAAAGGGTCTGGTATGGATTTTGAGGGGGACCCCACGCCATTTTTTTTGGCTGGGGTTCCCCTTAAAATCCATCCCAGACCTGAAGGGTCTGGTATGGATATTTAGGGGGGACCCCACGCCATTTTTTTTTTGGCTGGGGTTCCCCTTAATATCCATAGGGCCTGGTTATTGAATTTTGGGGGACCCCCACGCTTTTTTTTTTATCAATGAATGACTGTTCTCTGTGTTACGGAGCCGACAATTCATTAGCCGGCAATAGCCGCCAATTCATTTCAATGAATTGAAAGTGATTTAAAATAGCTTTTTTTCCTGCAAAAATTACACTTTGACATTCGAATCATTCGAATTCATTCGAATCATTCGTTATATCCGCTATAATAATTTCTTTCATATTAGTTGAAATTCGATATTTGGTAGTTCGATTCGAATAATTTGGCGACGAAATTCGTAAACGGAATTCCGTATTCCGTACGGAATTCGTATTCAAAAAAATTTGTACTACGGATTCGTAAATTCGTACGAATTTTGAAAAATTCGTACGAAACTAATCGCACATGTCTACTGTATCTTTGTGTGTGTCAGGTCCCTCTAAAATTAGGGAAGTATTCTGTTTTTTTTACAAAAGCTACACTGTTTACAGAACAGCATTCTTATTCTTATATAGGTGGCCGTAGACGTGAACCTGAGTGATCATAGAACGGAAATTTCTAAAGAAGCAGAAGATCCGTATGTGATGGGTGATGTGCCATTTAAGGATGATGAAATCCCTCCAGAGATCACCTCAGGTGAGAAATAAACAGTAAATCCAGAGAAGAGTCCCAGATCCTCCTTGTTCAGTCACTACAACAATCTCTTCTTCTCCCCCCTCCTCTGTCAGTAGACAGTAATGGGGAGACAGTATGTGCCCAGTGGGGGAGTCAGGAGCCATCAGCCTCTATTAGACTCCGGCTCTCCTCCTCACATCATGTCATTGTGTGTTACCAGCCAAGAGACGTGACCAGTCTCCCCCCACACACACTCTCTGAAGTCTCTCATACATCTCAGTACAGGGGGCTTCACTCTCATCTTTATTCACAGACCCCGGAGACACCAGAGACATCAAATCTGAGGAGGAGGAAGAAGAACATGTGAGGATTAAAGTGGAGGAAATTCCCCCAGAGATCAGCACAGGTGAGTAATAAATACTAAATGCAAAAATCAGTGCCAGATTCTCCTTGCTCAGCCTCTACTGAAAGAGTCCAGTCCAAAGGAAAACAAATGCACTGATAATCATCTTTTGGATTCTCCCTCTGTCCTCTTTTGCCAGTGGTTTACCTTTTTGAGACCAGGACCCAGTAAATTCTTACAAAATCTTCCATGCCCCATAGAAAAAATTTTAGTTTTTTTACTCACACAATAAAAGTTTGGGAATGCAAAACATGTATTGAAATGCTGGAAGGCCCACCTATTCGCCCTTGTGTTTCCAAGGTTGTGGGGCCTAGGGTGATATGTTTCACATTTGGTGGTCTTGCTTGAAGGCACGCCGCCTATAGATAAAAGTATATGCTATGATAAATCCATGGGAAGCCCTCCTCCACAGGCCAATAAAAGACGTTCCACGGCATACCCACTGTCTGATTACCCACTTATACATGGCTACAAAACAAACCCTAGCTTGTGCATGGAAATTGCTATCACTTAAAGTGGTTGTGAATGCTCAAGGTTTTTTACCTTCATGCATTCTATGCATTAGGGTAATAAAATAAATAAACCTTCTCTGTGCAGAATCCTCACCTAATACTTACCTGAGCCCCATCTTGATTCAGCGACGTACACCAGAGCAGCGGCTCTCCTGGGTTTCTTCTTTCTCATTGGCTGAGACTGCAGCAAGAGCTATTGGCTCCCGCTACTGTCAATCACAGCCACTGAGCCAATGAGGAGAGAAAGGGAGCAGGGCAAATCGTAAACCTGTATGTGTATGAATGGACACACAGAGCAGCAGCTCGGGAGTGTGCCTGCTCGGAAGCCCCCATAGGAAGCTGCTTGCTATGGGGGCACTAGGCAGGAGGGAGTGGCCAGATGAGAGGATAAGAGCACCAGCGGGGGACCAGATAAAAGGATCGGGGCTGCTCTGTGCAAAACCATTACACAGAGCAGGTAAATATGACATGTTTATTATTTTAAAAAATCATAAATATCCCGTTAATATCACTTTAACTTCAAAGAAAATAAGTCGAGACTTCAGGGCACCTTTGTTGTTGGAAAACTGTCTGCGGTCTTTGATGATATGTACGATAGTTTCCTTTCGATGTGGCAGCCTTAGTTGGAATATCAACCTGTCTTTTTACTTCGTGACAAGGCCAACTCTGAACCATGAAGAAACTTTCTACTTGTCTAATCATCTCCTTCCTACCCCCTCTCTTTCTACCTTGTCTCTTTCCTCCCTTTTTCTTTTCTTTTCTGTTCCTCATTTTTATCCTTACAGTACCTCTCTGGCTCTTGGATGTGTAACCTATCCTCTTACACTACTCCACCAACACCTAACCTACTTGGTGCCTTAACCCTTGGGCCAAAAAAAAATTATCATCACTGACCTACACAATTTACTATTGGACAAAACAGGACACCATTATGCAAAACTTCAGGCATATCTTCTCTCCGTATTACTTAGATTCTTGACTAGTACAGATGTATACATTATAATTCTATATCTTTTGGTGTACAATGCAAAGCCCCTGCTTGATGCTTTTTTGTATTGTTACGTTCTCAAGCACCCAGTACCCAATTTTATCTAATTACATCTGTTGAATTAAAGTATATTTTGGTACCAGAAATGCTGGAAGGCTCTGGTTGGGGTCAAGTGTGGGGAAGATGGGGTTTGTGAAGTAGGGGACTCTATAGCAGACTTGATGAACCTTTAGCGATGAGGTTTCTTGAGGGGTTGGGGGGGGGCACTGTAGGAGATTGGGGGCACTATGGAGGGCTGGAGGCTCTGCAGCGGACTGGGGGCACTTTGGGAGGCTGTATGGCCATGTGGGAGGTTAGAGGGCACTGAGGGCTCTCAGAGGGCATTGTGGGCTACTATGGGAGGTTGGGGGGCACCATGGGAGCTGTGAGGCACTGTGGTTGAGAACCACTCCTCTATGTTGTATCCTGCTTTATGACATTCTTGAATATGTAAGTATTTGTCCATAAGACCATTCCACACATTTCAAGTCATAAAGGGCTTTATTATCCATTGCCCAAAAGATTCAACTATCAGAGTTTTCCTCTTTACAGTCCTAGCAAAACTGGCACAGAGTCTTCAAAACTCATCATTCCTGGTCAGTGTTAATTTTGACATCAAATTTGATTTAGTTTTAGTTCTAGTCTTTTGACTAAAATGCCATTTTAGTTTTAGTCATATTTTAGTCATCTGAATTGTTTTAGTCGTATTTTAGTTGACTAAAATTTCTAGTACATTTTAGTCAACTAAAATCTAATGGGTTTAGTTAAATTGTAATGCATTATTTAAGAATTTCTCTATAATTTCCAAATGAATTATATACTCCTGAAGTAAAAAAAAATTTGATTAACATGATTATATTTATGGTACAGGCAGTCTCTGTGTTACAAATAAGATTGGGTCTATAGGTTTGTTCTTAAAGTGGCGTTGCACTTAAAAAGAAATCATTAAAATTCCTAAAAAAAAAAAAACATTTGGAAATTTAAATGCCTGTTGCTAGGGGGTCCCTCGTAGTCTGCCTCCTTCAGTGCCTGGGCTGGTGACATCACTTCCCCTCGGCACAGGAAGGGCTCAGCTCTGCCCCGTCCCTCCTGTCAGTCATCTGGGACACGTGACCGGTCCCAGATGACTGCGCGGCCAATCATGGCACGCTGTGCTGCTAGCGCATGCGCAGTGGGTGCCCGGCTGTGAAGCCACAGCCGGGTGCCCACAGTTAGAATGCCGGCGCCGCCGAACGTAGGGGGAGACGAGCAGGGCTTCTTTCCCCTACATCGCTGGACCCTGGAACAGGTAAGTGTTTGATTATTAAAAGTCAGCAGCTGCAGCATTTGAAGCTGCTGACTTAATTATTTTTTTTTTTTAAGGGGAACTCCTCTTTAAGTTAAATTTGTATGCAGGTTGGAACAGGTACATTTTTGTTACGTTTTTTGGATATCATAGGGAACATTTGTTTTGCTGTCCGTGCCCCTGTTCAGAAGATTTTGCCTCACTTTCTGTCCCTGTGATTTTGAAAATGTTGTGTTACATAGTTTCATAGTTAGTCAGGTTGAAAAAAGACACAAGTCCATCTAGTTCAACCAATTCAAAAAAAATAAAAATAAATTATACAATCCCATATCAACCCACCAACTGTGGGTTGATATGAGATTGTATGATTTTTTTTTATTGGTTCAACTAGATGGATTTGTGTCTTTTTTCAACCTGACTAAATATGTAACTATGTAAAATCACAGGGACAGAGGAAGGCGAAAAACCCCAGCAAAGCATGATCCAATTTGCTACAGCAGGGGAAAAAATTCCTTCCTGATCCCCCGAGAGGCAATCATATATTCTCTGGATCAACTTTACCTATAAAGGTTAGTACCCAGTTATATTATGTACATGTAGGAAAGTATCCGGGCCTTTTTTAAAGCAATCTACTGAGCTGGCCAGAACCACCTCTGGAGGGAGTCTATTCCACATTTTCAAAGCTCTTACTGTGAAAAAATATATTTGTTCTTTCTATATTTGGAGATGAAATCTTTTTTTCCTCTAGACGTAAAGAGTGTCCCCTTGTCCTCTGTGATGACCTTAAAGTGAATAACGCAACACCAAGTTAACTATACAGTCCACTTCTGTACAGTAGAGAAGAAAAGTGTGAATAAATTCAGTACCTCTAATCTTTCCTCATAGCTGAGCTCCTCCATGCCTCTTATCAGTTTGGTTGCCCTTCTCTGCACTTTCTCCAGTTCCCTGATATCCTTTTTGAGAACTGGTGCCAAAAACTAAATTGCATATTCCAGATGAGTTCTTACTAATGATTTGTACAGGGGCATAGTGATATCTCTCTCTCTGGAGTCCATACCTCTCTTAATACAAGAAAGGACTTTGCTCGCTTTGGAAACTGCAGCTTGGAATTGCATGCTATTATTGAGCTTATGAACTAACAAAACCCCTAGATCCTTACCAACTATGGATTCCCTCAGTTGTACTCCCCCTAGTATGTATGATGCATATTCTTAGCCCCCAAGTGCATAACTTTACATTGATCAACATTAAACCTCATTTGCCACATAGTTGCCCAATTAGACAGAGCATTGAGGTTGGCTTGTAAATTGGAGACCTCCTGCAAGGACGTTATTGTACTGCATAGCTTGGTTTCATCTGCAAACACTGAAATTATACTTTTAATCCCAAACCCAATATCACTTATAAACATATTAAAAAAATAAGGGTCCCAACACTGAACCTTGGGGTACACCACTGATAACCTTAGACCATTCAGAGTAAGAATCATTAACCACTACTTTCTGAATTCATTTTTTTTAGCCTGTTTTCTATCCATTTACAAACTGATCTTTCCAAGCCTGTAGACTTTACCTTACACATGAGCCGTGTGTGGGGAACTGCATCAAACGCTTTTACAAAATCCAAGTATACCACGTTCACAGCCACCCCTCTGTTCAAGGTTTTACTTACCTCCTCATAAAAAGAAATCAGGTTTGTTTGACAACTTTTTTTTACAGAAAGGACTTATCTATGTGGCCTTTTAGTAAACTCTCCAATATCTTCCCGACTATAGAAGTTAAACTAACAGGTCTAGAGTTACTTGGTAAAGACTTTGATCCCTTTTTAAACATGGGCACCACATTGGCCCTACGCCAATCCAGTGGTACTATTCCAGTCTTGGAATGTTGTTGTGGAAACAAGGATTGGTGATAAAGCTTCAGTGAAGACACCTTTTTCCCCATGATACAGTAACTCTCACAGGAGTGAATTTCCCTTTCTAGGGGTAGATTTCTTCTCACTTCCTGTTGTCTCCCTCCGTTTGTAAGTATAAGTCCTATGTAAGTGGGATGTATGTAACTCAGGGACTGCCTGTAATAAGGTTTGAACAAACTACACAGACACAATGTCTTTATAAGTAAAACGTCCTTTCCTCACATTTTGGTTCCGTTTGTTTCATTGACGAAAATTGGAATTGATTTTCGTCATAGTTTTTGTCAATTGACGAATAATTTTTGTGGGTAATTTTCTTTTCTTTTTCGTCACTGGAAAAATGCAACTGACTAAAATATTTCCATTGACGAAAATAACACTCTTCCTGGTATGGATATTTGTGCATAGTTACATAGGTACGTATCACATGTAACTATGTATGTGCCACACCTGTGGGATCCCGTAAAAGATAGAAATCACAGTAGTAGGCCCGCTATTACAATGGTTGCCACCATTTTCCAGATCTCATAGAAAGGGTCCCCTGTTTGGTCCTTGTACAATGAGAGTATGTTTTGCATTCCTTAGGCAAGTGCAAAGTGTACTGTGAATGCTGGCCATGCCAAGCGAGCAACCTGCTGAGTTCACTAAGCAGCAGGGCAGCTGCTTGGCACGGGACCCAAAAGCCAATGGCAATCACTGTACTAGCAGTTCCCAACGTGTAAAGGAATTGGCAAGGTATGGAATTCAGCTTCAAATACATTTTGAAGGTATTTTCAAAATTATGTGTTGTGATATGGCCCAGGATATAGAGAAGATGGAGTGGTCAAAAGCAAGGCTATAACATATTAATATTAGAAATTGTAGTCAGACCGATATATCAACAATCAGACAGAGATGGGTCACAGAAAAGATGTTGGTTCTAGGTCCCGACTCCACCTTTGCACTAAATATTAAATGTTAAAAAGGAAAAGCTGGATATAACGTTATATAACTCAGACAATGTTAATTGATCTCTTTATTCAAATATACAAGGTTACATTTATTTACATATGGTCAATATCATAGCGTTTTATGTATACACTATTGAACTAGTGACACTGTATTTGCTTCAACCTCTGACTACCCCACAAGCCTGGACTCTTCTCTCCTTAGGACATGTAATATTCTGCTATAAAGATGTACATTGCTGCAGAAGTCATCTGTATGCCAGAAAATATACCGTCCACCATATTACCTCTTTTTAAGATATGTAAACATTTTTTGAACACTATTGGAAACACTTTTTTATAAGCCAGGGGTTTCCAAACTTTCTAAACAAAGGGCCAATTTACTGTCCTTCAGACTTTAAGGGGCCAGACTGTGGCCAGTGGGAGTAGAAATGCCCTCTCATTGGTTTTAGTGGAAGGAATAGTGCCCTGTTGGTATTAGTGGGAGGAATAGTGCCCTATTGTTGGTATCAGTGGGAGAAATAGTGCACTATTGTTGGTACCAGTGGGAGGAATAGTGCCCTATTGTTGGTTTCAGTGGATGGAATAGTGCCCTGTTTTTGGAATCAGTAGAAGGAATAGCACTTGATCATTGGTGTCAGTGGAAGGAATAGTACCCCACCACTGGTGTCAGTGGGAAGAATAATGCCACATCACTTGTGTCAGTTGTGGATGGAATATTGCCCCAAGGGCTGCATAGAGGCAAACAAAGGGCCACATCTGGCCTCAGGGCAGCCGTTTGGAGACCACTTATATAAGCCAATGTTTATAAGTTAACTTCTGTATTCCTATTTCCTCCAGATGGACAACACAACAGAACTAACATAGTGAAATTCCCCTTTATCACTGAAGATGGTAAAACAGAAGATAATGAGGTGATAAACTGCAAAGTAAACAGCATTAACCCAAATCTCCATCTAATGCTTCCAAGTGCAGATCTGTTACCCAATCCCTTTACACAGGAGGGCAGTTTTCCCAATTTCAGTCCCCCCATCACCCACCATATGTTTTATAGTGGGAATGATACATTGCTGTCTTCTGACCGTGGTGAACATCCCACTCAGATTGAAGACCTCACCTCTCACCCCAGATTGCACACAGAAGAGAAGCCTTTTTCCTGTTCCCAATGTGGGAAATGTTTTACCAGAAGAGCCTACCTTGCCAAACATCAAAGGATTCATGTTGGTTTGACACCGTTTTCATGCTCCGAATGCGGCAAATGTTTTACCCGGAGAACCAGCCTTGTCAACCATCAAAGGACTCACACAGGGGTAAAGCCGTACTCGTGTCCAGAATGTGGGAAATGTTTTACCTGGAGAACCACTTTTATTGAGCATCAGAGATCGCATACCGGGGTAAGGCCATATTCGTGTTCAGAATGCGGGAAGTGTTTTTCGCTGTACTCAGCTTATAGTAAGCACCAGAAGATCCATACAGGGGAGAAGCCATATTCATGTGCTGAATGTGGGAGGCATTTCACTCGCAGTGACCATCTTCTGATACATCAGAGGACTCACACCGGGGAGAAGCCGTATTCATGTGCCGAATGCGGAAAACGCTTTAATGAAAGGGCGAGGCTTGTCACACATCAAGTTGTCCACACTGGTATCCATCCATTTTCCTGTTCTGTATGTGGGAGAGGTTTCATCACCAATTCCAGACTTGTCAAACATCAGCAGGTCCACCTAAGCTTGGAGCCACATGCATGGTCTCAATGAAATGGATTAAATGGATGCCAATATGGAGGAAGAAAAACATTTGATCAGTTTTTCGTAAGCTGAACTCCAGGCAAACAGCTAAATAGAAATGTGTAATTTTTTTTTGTTATGAATCCAAATTCGTACAAAATGTTCATTATTTTGAGATTCAGGTCTGAAATAAATTATAACGAAAGAACTACCAAAATTTGTGTCATTTGGATGTTTGAAGCATCCGAAGTAACAAATGATCCAAATTGGTGTGTGAATAGCTGGTTGCAAAGGAGTGGGTTGCTGCCTTGACCTTAATGCTGCGTACACACAAGCGGATTTTCCGTCAGAAAAATCTTGGATGTTTTTTCACAGAATTTTTTTACAGAATTCCGCTCAAGCTTGGCTTGCATACACACGGTCACACAAAAATTCACGGAACTTTCGACCAGCAAGAACGCGGTGACGTACAACACTACGATGAGCTGAGAAAATTAAGTTCAATGCTTGCGAGCATGCGTCAAATTGTTTCCGAGCATGCGTAGGAATTTTGCACGTCCAAATTGCTACAGACGATCGGAATCTCCGATCAAAAAATTTTTCCGACCGAAAAATTTAGAACATGCTCTCAATCTTTTGCTGGTTGGAATTCGGCCAGCAAAAGTCTGATGGAGCATACACACGGTCGCATTTTCGGGCCAAAAGCTCTCATCGGTCTTTTGCTGGCCGAATTTCCGATCGTGTGTAGGCGGCATAACAAGTATGATTCATCTGCTGTCAGCATGGTTCCCGCAGAATGTAAACAAAAGAAGAGCCAACATTAGAAAAAAAAAACAGTGTGGTAGTCCCCCCAATCCATACCAGGCCCTTCTGGTACTATGCACCCCATACTCATTCATATGGAAGGGGGTGGCAGGATCTGGGGACCACATTGTTAAAGCAGCTTCTAGATTCCGATAAGCCCCCCACCTGCAGACCCTCACAACTACCGGGTCAGGGTTGTTGGGAAGAGGCCTTTGTCCTCATCAACATGGGGACAAGGTGCTTTTGGGGGCATGTTGAGGGCATGTGGCCTGGTATGGTTCAGGAGGGAGGTTGTCCCCACTTTCCCCTTTTCTGGCCTGCCGAACTGCATGCTCCTATAAGGGTCTGGTATAGATTTTTAGGGGGGACCCCACACATTTTTTTTTTGACGTGGGGCCTCCCTTAAAATCCATGCCAGACTGTGTTTTTTTTTTCAGTTTTAAAATGCTGGCAATTCTCTTGTTTACATTCTGCTGTCAACAGGGAACCCCCGCTGACAGCAAATGAGTCATGGTATTAAGGAACAACCCTGATTTGCTATGGTTAAGTAACACAGGTCTTGTGAAAGTGAGAGAAGCGTGATATATTAATAAAATACAGAGCTGCATTAATGTGTGTCTTTTAGCTCTGCAAGAAGCTAGGTTTTAACAATTAAAGGGTCAGTCCTCCCAGGATGGAAATTTCAGTGTTTGGTAAAATTGGTAGATACTGGAGCAGTAAACCCCCTTACAGTTTCTTAGACTTTTTGGGGGCCCTATCGTGAGATCTTGGTGTTGAATTCCCAGGTCGGCACACCTGTTCTGCCCATTAGGAGAGATCCCACCATCCCTGCTGGATTTTATTTTATGTTATGGAAAATATAACAGGAGAATATGGAACGCACAAAGATGGACAGAAACACCATAAACTCCCAGGTGGACAGGAACACCCTAGGTGGACAGGAACAGAGTTGGGAATTGCATAAGTGAGATCCAACTGTTAAGAGTATTCAAAACACAAGGGAAAGCAGGGTCTGGCTCAACCCTCAAGGCTCCACCTAGAAATAAATGCTTCAACTCTTTATTCTACATACATAATAGAATTATGGGTTTATTTTGTTGTGTTTTCTTTGCCACTAGACCATAAGAGGTCTGGCCTTATATTGTATTTGGTCATTACATATGTGGGTCTTGCTGTGTGTTCTTCATTCTGTATAATAAATCTATTTATTGCTTAGTTTCACTGGTTTCCAATTAAATGTCAAACTTTCTTCATCAATGACAACACAAAGCTACTAATTCACTCACTTGCTATCTCTCCCCCTGACTAATGTAACTCCCTCCTCTTTGGCCTACCTCTCCATAGGCTACCCCCTCTTCAGTCTATCACGAATGCTGATGCCAGACCTATCCATCTTATAAACCACTCAGTGTCCGCCACCCTTCTCTGCCAATCCCTCCACTACTAACAACCTACAAAGTGATCCACAACTCTGCCCCGTACTACATAACCAACCTCATCTCAAATTATCACCCAAACCACCCTTTTTGCTCCTCCCAAGACTTTCTGCTTTCTAGCTCCCTCGTCACCTTCTCTTATACTCACCTCTAGGACTTCTCCAGAGCCTCGCCAATCCTCTGGAACTACATACCCCATCCATAACTGTTCCACCAATATCATCTCAAAATATCACCTAAAACATCCTCTTTGCTTCTCACAAGACATCCTGCTTTCTTACCCCTCCGTCACCTTCTCCTATTCTCACCTCTAAGATTTCTCCAGGGCCTCTCCCCTCCTCTGGAACTTCATACCCCATTCACAACTCTTCCATGAGTTATACCACCAATATCTTAAAATATCACCTAAAACTTCCTCTTTGCTCCTCTCAGAACCTCCTGCTTGCTAACCCCCCTCATCAACTCCAGGACTTCTTTAATCCTATGGAACACCCTTCCCGAATCTGTTCCACTATCTCCTGCTCTGTTTGCATTTAGGTGATCCTAGCAAACCTATTTTTCAAAGAAACCTATCCCACTTCTAACTAAAAAAACAAACCTTTACATTCTCCTTTAGCCAAGTCCTCACATTTATTACCTTTTGTGACTGTTGGCGCTATATATGGTGTAAATCCTGCCTACTGGTATTGCTATATAAATCTAGCCTATTGATATTAAAAGCAATAAATATGCAGGACTTTGATCCAAAGAATCCATATTGGCTTCACATTTCCTCAACCTGTCCCCAGAACAGAAAGAAGAATACCATAAGCAAAGGTAAGGGGAGATGGAGATCCACCAAGTGATGTTGCAATGATTTATCCTCCTGAGTGCTTCTGGGGTTCTCAATTAGCTAATATCAACTCCAGTTCTTAAATCAGAGTTCAGGCACAACCTCTCCATAGTGCACACCCCTCTATAGCTTAAAGTGTTACTAAACCCTGTAATATGAAAATAGTTCATCCCCCCTGCAGTGCCCACAGCTTATAAATCTTCTTTCTACATTAAAATACTGCCACTATAGACCTTTTTGGCTGATCTTTATACCACGGTCACATGATAAACTGTAGATTTTGCCTGAGTGCTGAGTGTTCAGGTAGGAGGAGATACCCACTATAGCCTGCGTCCTCATGCTGTTATGGGAGGCAGATCATCCATGAATCCAGATGTGACATCCCACCCACTGTGTTCTTTTTTAGTTACTGGGCATGGAGGATGGAGGGACTGGGTTGTCATTTAGGATCCGTATAGACGCCCAAATGTGTGATGTCAATATCATGTGACCTGAAAAGCTCAGTTCAACAAGGAACTGTTCTCTCCAGCAATAGAGACCAAAGTGAGCATGTGCAGATTTACTACTCTGAGTGTGTCTTATCTGGCTTTGCCAAGAGAGACCCTGCAGGAGGGGGAAGATTTGTGCATTTGTGAGGATTTAATGAAAGTTAGCATTCTTTACCACTATCAATTCCTATGGGAGATTACATAGTTACTGTCAGGGAAGTTGTCCGCGGAGTACAGCTGACGTTCTCAGGCGCACACCTGTGCGCAGGCAACAACAAAGAATACACAGAACAGCCACGAACGCATCAGTAAACAGGCATGCACGAACGCAATCGCTCGTTCGCGTGCCTGTCACCAGAACTGCTGCCAGACGGCCTATTTAAACACAGATTCAGTACTGGCTAATTGCTGCTTGATCTACAGCGTTTACCTGAAATCTTGTTACCTGTGTTGATTCCTGATACCGTTCCGACTTACTCCCTGACTACGCTCCTGCCTGCTGTTGTACCTGATCTGCCTATCGGTTGCCAAACCTACCTGTGACCCGACTATGCTTCTGCCTGCTGTTTGTACCTGATCTGCCTGTCTGTTGCCAAAGACCTGCCTGTGTACCGGCTACGCTCCTGTCTGCTACCAGCCAAGTCCGGCTTCCCGTCTGTGTGTTCCTGGCAACTACCTACACATACATCAGGACTGATCCTAGGCACTCTTACTCCACGTGCTCCAGCGCCAGCTATCCCACTACCAGTGGCCCTTGAGCCGGAGCTGTACGGGAGGCCTTCCTCTACACGTCAGGTGCCACCACACGCTCGCAGGCCTTACTCAAGCAGTCAAGTCCCTGCAGGAGAAATACGTGCGACTTGAGGAGCATGTGCAAGTCCAGCCTTCTTCTGCTGTTCCTGCTGCAGCGTTGACATCCCCTGAGCCACGAGACCGGACTAAGTTCAGAGCATTCCGCAATGCCTGTCAGATCTATTTTTCACTCCAGCCACTGACCTTTTCAAAGGTGGGGTTCATTATATCTTTGCTTCAAGGTGAGCCCCAAACCTGGGCTCAACATCTGTTGGAAAGAAAGGACGTACAACTAAATACTATGTCCTCCTTCTTCCAGGCAATGTCCAAGTTATACGAGGACCCTCAACTAACCACTACTGCTGAGTCATCTCTCCATGCACTCCAGAAAGGCCGCAGAGCGGTTAAGGACTATGTTATGGACTTCAGGTGCTGGAGTGCAGACACCGGTTGGAATAACGCAGCTCTGCGACATCAATTTCGCCTGGGTTTATCTGAAAACTTGAAAGACGAGTTAGTGAGTTAGCAGGTGTGGGTGCTCCAAGCTCCCTGGAGGACTTAATTACATTATCGATTCAGATCGATCGTCGTCTGCGAGAACGCAGGCGGGAGAGGTCAGCAGTTCCACCCCAGCCTGTATGGATGATGCCTAAGGTTCCAGTTCCTGAAAAAATCTCTCAGCATAAGTTGCCAGGGTCTGATTGGGGTGTGACCGGATGGATGAGAGCGAGGAGTGAGGAGTGAGAGCGTGTGTGTGCCTCCTCCCTCCTGCCCGAGGTTTGCTGCTGGTGCCGCTGACACCACCCGCCGAGTGCTGACACCGCCGAGTGCTGACACCACTGATTGCTTTGCGCTGCGCTGAACCCTGGCTGGGGAAGCTAAGTCGGCGGCAATGCAAGCATTGTGATTTCACCCCTCTCCCCCCGGATGGCTGGCGGTGTGTAGTGGTGGGAAAATTGTGGAGCTCCACAGCATCAAGCGGGGACCAGGAAACATGATGGAGCTTCATGGTGGTGACAGCAGTGATCCCTATGCTGAACCCTGTGCCCCAAGCAAGCTACAAGCCCAGTACCCTCTGAGCAAGCCTGTACTCTGCACTTTGGATCGGAGGAGCCCCCTTTGTGAAAGGAAGGACATGTGAGTAAAGGACAGACCCTGGAGTCCTGGACCCTGAACTCTGAATCCTTTAAACTGCCAGAATGTCACGTGAGTAAAGAGGAAAAGTGATATGATATATGCTGCCATATGCTGTTATAAGCTAGAGACTGGAGACAGGATACTGGGAAGCTACAGCCATGACAGACTAGCCACCACAGCCACTAGCCACAGACTTGGCTTGGCTTGGCTGGAATAACTGCAATAGTCAGTATATGTATAGGCACGTGCAATAAGGCTATATATGTCCAATACTGATAAACTTGAAGTATCTTTCAATACTGGCTTAATTTTATACATTTAATGCTGGACTGAGACAAAAAAGGCTAATATCTCACAGACCCTTAGTAACGTACTGCGATTTTCTTTTTGTTTTGCATACGAGACTGCAGCTACCAACCCTCTGCGACCCCCCTTTTTTCACACAGTTAATCCTGGGGAGGGGTATAATATAATTGAGCGGTACTGTTTGACACCCATTAATTGGAATACAGGATGCAACATCTACGCTCTTCAAAGGAGAAAAACTCTCATCAAATGGCAGCAGCAAAACTGGAGCAATATGCCCATACCCCTGTTCAGACCCCACCAAAGAAGAGGCCACAGACTAAAGTACAACAGGGGGCTACGTCAGATAGAAAAAGCCAGGGCCAAACAACTGTTACAGCACCACCGGCCTCGTCAATAAAAATACAGAGTAATAAGAGCTCAGAGCCGACTGAACAAAGTGCAGATGTAGCAATTGATGCTTGCTTACCTTTAGAGAAAGAACCGACTTTGGAAGACGTATTTTTGGCAGTGAATGCATGCAAGGGTTCGCTAAAAGAACTTTGCGATCAAATGAAAGGAGTAAAAGAGGATTTAATATTGGTCAGACAGGACCTACAAAAAACAGTGGAAAGAACAACAGCCCTGGAAGGGAGGACTAGACAATTATAGAATGATATATTTCCACTAATAAAAGAGGTGAAAAGTATGAAAGAACAGCTGACCAGATATGCGTCAAAAATGGATGAGATGGAGAACAGGCTCTGAAGGGATAATGTGAGGATGGTGGGACTGCCTGAAAAAAGTGAGGGCTCCAATCCTATAGAGCTCCTGGAAAATGGCTTGTGGAACTTTTTGGAAGAGAGACATTCTCAATAATGTTCTCTATTGAAAGAGCACATAGTCCCCCTCAGAGCTCCGCCAGCAGGAGGATACCCTAGGCCACTCCTGATGAAGTTTTTGAACTACAAGGATAAAGTGACATTGCTGCAGAAAGCAAGGGAGGTGGAAAATATTTTTGGAATTCGGTCCCTCGGTTGAAATTTGGATTCGGTCCCTCTTTCGCCGGCTGGATAAAAATGCTTTACGATAAGCCCAGTGGCAGGCTCAGAATTAACAACGAACTCTCGGATAAAATTGAGTTGGAAAGGGGGACGAGACAGGGGTGCCCATTGTCACCCCTGCTCTTCGCCCTAGCAATGGAACCTTTGGCTATCTCTATAAGAAGTTAGAACAAGCACTGAGATAACTGGTTTTCAGAGGAAGACGGGAGATGAAAGAATTGCGTTATATGCGGATGATATCCTGCTCTACCTGGGAGATATGGGGCAATCATTAACAAAAGCAATGAGTATAGTGGAGGAATTTGGTAGCTTCACAGGCTTAGAGATAAACTAGGGTAAATCTGAACTTTTACCAATGAATCCCATCAGCGATTTAACAATACCAGGAATGCCTCAGCTGGTGGTAGTGGACACGCTGAAATACCTTGGGATAGCCCTAACAAAGGATCCTAACCAATTTATAAGTAAAAATCTTATACCATTATTGGCCAAATTTAAACAAAAAATTGGCATCTGGAAACGATACGTTTAATAAAAATGATCTGGATGCCAAAATTGTTGTACCCAGTGCCGATCCTGACCTCCCTGGGGCCCTAAGCAAAATTCTGCTAAGGGGCCCTCTACTTGACCCGTGATGCCGTGAGCTATGTAAACCATTTGCCATTGCCACACAGTCACACCTGACACTTCAGCGCTCCCAATACAATCCTCCCTCCTTTAAACAAAACAGTCAAAGAATAAGTACAACAATATAGAACAGACATTATATATTTATCTTTATCTGAGTGTGGATCCCCCACTTACATCAGGGTCCCCAGAGAGCCCCCCCTTACACCAGGGTCCCCAGAGAGCACCCCCCTTACATCAGGGTCCCCGGAGAGCACCCCCCTTACATCAGGGTCCCCAGAGAGCACCCCCCTTACATCAGGGTCCCCAGAGAGACACCCCTTACATCAGGGTCCCCAGAGAGCACCCCCCTTACATCAGGGTCCCCAAAGAGACACCCCTTACATCAGGGTCCCCAGAGAGCACCCCCCTTACATCAGGGTCCCCATAGAGCACCCCCCTTACATCAGGGTCCCCAGCGAGCACCCCCCTTACATCAGGGTCCCCAGATAGCACCCCCCTTACATCAGGGTCCCCAGAGAGCACCCCCCTTACATTAGGGTCCCCAGAGAGCACCCCCCTTACATCAGGGTCCCCAGAGAGCATCCCTATAAAGCCCCTCCTTACATCGGGGTCCCCAGAGAGCCCCCCATACATCAGTGTCCTCAGAGAGCCTCCCTACTTACATCAGGGTCTGCAGCATTGCCCTTTACATCAGAGTTCCCCCTTGCACTGTAAGGTGGAATCCTGCATACTATGATGTAAAGGGGAACTCTGGGAATGTGGGGAGGACTCTGGTGACCAAAGAAAGAAAACACTAAGATAAGGGGGTTTACTGATATAGGGGGGAAACCTTTATATCAGTGCCCCCTTACAATATTGTATTGACCCCCCCTAGACTGGCCTGGCGGTGCTGTCACTGACCTCCTCTCAGGTGCACCGTGCAGGGCTCAGTCAGTCGGCTCCAGCTTGGTGGCTCTGGTTTTATCCCATAGTTTCCTTTCCACAGTCCATACATGTCTGACTTCTCCCATGATCCCCATCCTGGCTGTGCTCCCTCTCTTGACTCAGGGGAGGTCAGAGGCTGCGGATGGGACAGGGGAGGTCAGAGGCTGCGGATGGGACAACAGTAGAGTTCAGAGGCTGCGGATGGGACAACAGGAGAGGTCAGAGGCTGTGGGGGGGGGGGGGGCAACAGGAGAGGTCAGAGGCTGCGGGGGGGAACAGGAGAGGTCAGAGGCTGCGGGGGGAGACAGGAGTTCCGAGGCTGCGAAGGGGGGGGGCAGGAGGTCAGAGGCTGCAGGCTGCAAGGGGGGGACAGGAGGTCAGAGGCTGCTAGGGGGGGGACAGGAGGTCAGAGGCTGCAGGGGGGACAGGAGGTCAGAGGCTACAAGGGGGGGACAGGAGGTCAGAGGCTGCAAGGGGGGGGACAGGAGGTCCGAGGCTGCAAGGGGGGGACAGGAGGTCCGAGGCTGTGAAGGGGGGGGGGCAGGAGGTCAGAGGCTGCGAGGGGGGGGGCAGGAGGTCCGAGGCTGCGAGGGGGGGGCAGGAGGTCCGAGGCTGCGAGGGGGGGCAGGAGGTCCGAGGCTGCGAGGGGGCGGCAGGAGGTCCGAGGCTGCGAGGGGGCGGCAGGAGGTCCGAGGCTGCGAGGGGGCGGCAGGAGGTCCGAGGCTGCGAGGGGGGGACAGGAGGTCCGAGGCTGCGAAGGGGGGGACAGGAGGTCCGAGGCTGTGAAGGGGGGGGGACAGGAGGTCCGAGGATGCGAAGGGGGGGGGACAGGAGGTCAGAGGCTGCGAGGGGGGGCAGGAGGTCAGAGGCTGCGAGGGGGGGCAGGAGGTCAGAGGCTGCGAAGGGGGGGACAGATCAGAGGCTGCGAGGGGGGGCAGGAGGTCAGAGGCTGCGAGGGGGGGACAGGAGGTCAGAGGCTGCGAGGGGGCAGGAAGTCAGAGGCTGCCAGGAGGGGCAGGAGGTCAGAGGCTGCGAGGGGGGGGGGGGTCAGGGGGTCAGAGGCTGCGAGGGGGGGCAGGAGGTTAGAGGCTTTTAGGGGTGAGGTGGGACAGGAGGTCAGAGGTAGCGAGGGGGCCCAGGAGCTCAGAGGCTGTGGAGGGGACGTTTTACTTTTTAAAAATGGCACCACTCTGCGCCATCGTGTCACTGCGCACGGCGCCGCTGCCGCCGCTGTGAGGGCAGCGGCGCCTGAAAAAAAGATGGCCGCGGAAACCGCCATGCAACTGCGCATGCGCCAGCGCTGTTGCCGCTGCTCGGCAAGTTTCGGAAATGCGGGCGCATGCGCAGTTGCATGTCGGTCCCGCGGCCATCTTTTTTTCAGGCGCCGCTACCCTCACAGCGGCGGCAGCGGCCCCAGGGGCCCCCGAGCAGAGACGATCCGCCCTTGGGGCCCGCGCAGCGGCGGGGCCCTACGCAGCTTGCGTAGTCCGCGTATAGGGCAGATCGGCTCTGGTTGTACCTATAGCATAATTCGCCAGTTTGGATATGCAAGAAATGGTTCAACAAAATTGAGACCCTTTTCAGGGAGCTAATATGGAAAAGGGGACAAGCAAGGATTCGACTCCGAATGCTTCAGCTCCCGGTAGGGGAAGGAGGCTTGGCATTACCCCACCCTGAGCGTTACTACCTCTCGTCACAGCTGCAGCATTTAATGGGTTGTGATACCCCGGGAGGAGGCACCCCTAACAGGAGAATAATATTAATCAGCGCCCTACATGATACAATTATCGACACGCTGGAGGCGGACTCCTTTCGTTATAGGTACCCAACAATAAAATATGGAAAACCGTTAAAAAACAGATGAGATATAAGAAGGTAACTGAATACACCCCCCTATGGAACAACAGCAATTTGCAGGAAACTCTCCTGATAGGAAAAGCTAGAGCATGGCATCAAAAGGGTAAGATAATTGTATGTGGGTAATACTCTCAAAAAATTCTCGGACCTAAGACGGAAATTTAATATACATTGTACACTTATTTACAGGTGGGGCATGCCCTGGAAGCCCAATTTAGGGAAAGGCCCTTAGAATGGAATAAATGCTCCTGTTTCAAAGTATACTTCGGGTATGCTCCACTAAGGGTCTTATATCCAAAATATACAGACAGATAAGTAAAGAAGCCAACACTGGGTGTAAACTCTACAATGAAAGAGAGAGATGGGAAGCGGATATAGGGGTGATAACACAGGAGCAGTGGAGGAGAATCCTAGAGATGGGACCGATGGTATCGGTCTCACCCCCGCAGAATATATACCACCTGATGTTGATAAATAGAGCTTATTACACCCCCAAGCGACTGTTTAAGTTTGGCAGAAGACCAGATAAGTGCCCCAGATGCCAGGGGCCTGGCGATCTCATACAGATTGTGTGGAGATGCCCCAAGCTGTTCCGATATTGGGAGGGATTTCTTAATACCATGCATGATATATTTGGAATAGCATTGGAGATGGATGCCGTGTTATGCATTCTGGGGTATAGGAAGGAACGGGGGAGAGGAAGAGTACCACAACTGCAATATTAACATGCTTGTTTCAAGCAAGGAAAATTATTGCAACTAGATGGCAGTCGAGGGCACCCCATACAGTAAGAGACTGGATTGGGGTAATGAATGAGACCATCTGTAAAGAAAGATCAGTGTATACAAAAAGAGGTCATCTCAAAGAATTTGATAGGATGTGGAGACTGGCTGGCTTTTAAGGAGTGAAAAATGTATAGATAAATTGACAGGCAAAGGACATACTAGATAAATGTGAGGTAAAAAGTTTCCAACATTAATAATGTAAAACATGCAAAATTAAAGAAATGGTTGGGAGATTCGATATATTAGCTCAGTTATGAGATTACTGGAAGGGTAATAGGAGGGGTTGAAAAGAGGGGAGGGTTTAAGGAATAATGTTATTTATAATACTGGAAGCAGGTGAAGTAAGGGGGATAGGGGTGCACTTTTGACCCTTTTTTTGTCTTTATCGTTCACTCTACTCGTCTATAGGGATGAGCCGAACGAACACCCCCCGGTTCGGTTCACACCAGAACCTGCGAACGGACCGAAAGTTTGTGCGAAAGTTAGAACCCTATTAAATACAATGGATGCAAACGTTCAAAATCTAAAGCGCTAATTATAACGGCTAATATGCATTGTATTGTCCTAAAAAGGGTTTGGGGACCCAGGTTCTGTCCCAGGGGACATGTATCAATGCAAAAAGAAGTTTTAAAAACGGCCGTTTTTTCTGAAGCAGTCATTTTAATGATGCATAAAGTGAAAAAAAAGGGAAATATTCCTTTACATATCGTACCTGGGGGGTGTCTAAAGTATGCCTGTGAAGTGGCATGTGTTTCCCGTGTTTAGAACTGTCCCTGCACAAAATGACATTTGTAAAGGAAAAAAAGCCATTTAAAACTGCTTGCGGCTTTAATGTCATGTCTTGTCCTGGCAATATGGATGAAAATCTTTGAGAAAAATGGCATGGCTACCCCATCACCACCCCCCCCCCCACCCCAGCCCATTACCAGCCCATTTGGGTCTTGTATGGGTATTAAGGGGAACCCTGCACCCAAAATAAAACCCTATACCTAAAACCCTATATACCCAGCAAATAAGGGTAGATACAGGTGTATACTGTGCTGTGCTGGAGGCACAGAACACACACTAACTCCTGCAGATAGCTGTATTAGAGAACACCAGCAAATAAGGGTAGATACAGGTGTATACTGTGCTGTGCTGAAGGCATACTGCCTGTGGCCAATTATGGCTCTCCTCGCTGCCGGCGCTGTGATTGGCCAAGCATGCAGGGTCACAGTGCATGCTTGGCCAATCATCAGCCAGCAATGCACTGCGACTGGCGCAGTGCGAGCTGTTCGTATCACACGATGCGAACAGCCCGCAAAGTTCTGGTTTCGTCGAACGGACGAATGGCCGATGTTCGATTCGAACATGGGTTTGAATCGAACACCGGGCTCCTCCCTACTCGCCTACAGTATAATGTGATTTCATTTTTTTTTTGTATTTATTAATCTTACTGTGAAGATAGAGACTATCTGCTTCTTTTATTAATTAAATTGTTAAGACTTGAAAAAAATTGAACAAAGAATAAAGTTAAAAAAAAAAAAGGTTCCAGTTTCTGTTAGGCCGACACCTGACACCCCTCTGTTTCTCCAGTAAGTCAGGCGGTCCCGCCAGCAACCTCTGCTCAATTGGCGCTTCCTGTTACCTTCCAGCTCCCAGGAAGAAGCGTGTCAGCAACTGCAATTGTGGACTTGCTTTATCGACCTGGTGTTTGCTGCCCAACAATGTATTCCTCTTCAATCCAAGAAGCAGGGAGGGACTTACCGTATTCTTGGCCGATGGCTCTTGTGTAAAGTCCGGACTGGTGACCCAGGAAACCCCTCCACTGCAGACTACGACCCCTACTGGTCATAAAGAACTTTTGCGTCTAGATGCTATCTCTTCACCTCTGTTCCCTGTCATGTTGGGTCTACCGTGGCTACAGGCCCATAATCCTGTGGGCGATTGGCGCCCTTCTACTTCACCTGCCGGGGCAGGAATATTCAAATGTGTAGATTACCGAGAGCTAAACAAGATTACGGTGAAGAACCGTTACCCTCTTCCCTTGGTTCCATAGCTCTTCCAAAGACTCCATTCTGCTACCATCTTTACTAAAATTAGACCTGAGGGGAGCTTACAACCTCATCCGCATATGGGAGGGGGACGAGTGGAAAACTGCCTTCAGTACCCGCTTTGGCCATTACGAGTATCTCGTCATGCCTTTTGGCCTATGTAACGCACCAGCTACATTTCAACACTTCATCAACAATGTCTTCAAAGACTATCTGGACATTTTCGTCATTGTTTACTTAGACGACATTCTTGTGTTCTCCACCTCCCTTGCAGATCATCGGGAACATGTCAAGATTGTCCACCGCCGTCTCCGCTTACATGGACTTTATGCCAAACCTGAGAAATGCGAGTTTGAGTGGCAGAGTATTCAGTTCTTGGGCTTGATCATCCCTTGGGCTTGATTGAAATGGACCCTCAAAAAGTGTCTGCAATCCTGACCTGGCCAGCACCCACTGATAAGAAGGGGATCCAGCGGTTCGTGGGATTTGCAAATTTTTATCGCAGATTCATTAAGAACTTTTCAGCTATCCTCACACCTATTACCCAACTCACCAAACTGGGTGTTCGTTTCCGCTGGTCTCTTGAAGCCCAGGCTGCCTTCGAGACTCTTAAAGGACTGTTTACCACTGCCCCTGTACTAAGCCATCCAGATCCGGCACTACCTTATATCCTGGAGGGAGACACTTCCGAAAGTGCAGTCGGGGGAGTTCTGTCCCAGCGTCAAGGTCCCAAGAATTGAATCCATCTGGTAGCTTTCTTCTCTAGGAAACTTGCTCCTGAGGAGAGGAATTATGACGTTGGAGATCGGGAGCTTCTCGCCATAAAGGCCGCTCTGGTGAAGTGGAGGTAGTTGTTAGAAGGAGCAGCTCATCCAATATTGATCTATACAGATCACAAGAACATTGAATAGTTAAGGACTGCTAGGAGACTAAAACCCTGCCAGGCCTGATGGGCACTTTTCTTTTCAAGGTTCTTATTCCATATTACCTATAGATCTGGATCAAAAAACATCAAGTCTGATGCACTGTCTCGCATGTTCGAGGATCCAAAAGACTTACCAGTATCTGACACCATCATACCAGCAGGAAATTTTCTGTTGCTGCAGTCCGATCTTATGTCACAGCTAAAGCAGGCATCCGCAGTTACCCCTGATCCTATCAGGCATACTTTACAGGCAAGAGAGGGACTTCTTTGGAAGGGGAACCGAGTCTTCATCCCAGAAGCATTCCGGATACCAGTTCTGGGATCCTGCCATGACCACCCCCTAGCAGGTCACTTCGGCATTCGCAAGACAATAGAATTAGTACAACGCACATTCTGGTGGCCTAATCTGGAAAGAGACTGCAAGAAATACATAGATAGAAGTAAAAGCACCCGAAACAAGGCAAGGAGTATACTGTGCCATCTATCAAAGATATTGAAACGTATTATTGTGAGAGGGTCTTATTCTATGGGTCACTTGTAAATTTCCTCCCAGACCTGTGTGTGCTGTGTTAGTATAGCACAGCACACTAAACACCTCACCCTGTATCTGCCCTTCTGCCCATGTCTCTGGAGGACAATTTGGAGGACAATTTGAAGACACCTATATGGTTCCATGCTATACTCCAATTTCCTTGGGCTGAGACCTTATGAAATATGACAGTATGGTCCCATTTGCTGTTCCTGTCCCTGCCATGTCTTGATGCCTCGATGCCCACCCAAGGGATTCTCTGTACATTTAGCCATACAGTATCTCACAAAAGTGTGAGAGAGTGAGAGCGATAACACCAAATTGAACACAATTGCTCCCCATTCACACCTGAGACCTTGTAACAGTAACGAGTCACATGACGCCGAGGAGGGAAAATGGCTAATTTGGCCAAATTTGGGCATTTTCACTTAGGGGTGTACTCACTTTAGTTGCCAGCGGCTTAGACATTAATGGCTGTGTGTTGTGTTGAGTTATTTTGAGGGGACAGCAAATTTACACTGTTATACAAGCTGTACTCACTACTTTACATTGTAGCAAAGTGTAATTTCTTCAGTGTTGTCACAAAGTGTAATTTCTTCAGTGTTGTCACATGCAAAACAAGGTATCTGTGAGGGGTTGCAGCGTTGTGGCACCAGCACCAGTATTTACAAAAATGTGAGGGGTGTACTCACTTTTGTGAAACACTGTGTATATATATATATATATATATATATATATATATATTATACTTACCTGCTCTGTGCAATGGTTTTGCACAGAGCAGCACTGATCCTCTTCTATTTGGGTTCCCCGCTGGCGGTCCTGGCCCTTCCCCTCTACTGAGTGCCCACAATAGCAAGCTTCTTGCTATGGGGGCACTCGAGCAGGCTCGCTCCCAAGCTGTGCTTATGTGATTGGACATTGTGGCTCAGTCCCACCCCCTGCTCTCTCTTCATTGGCTGTGATTAACAGCAGCATGAGCCAATGTATCCCGCTGCTCTATGAGCGAATGAGGAGAGAGAGACCCGGAGAGCTTCAGCTCTCATGAAAAATCGCTGGATCGAGATGGGGCTCAGGTATGTATAAGGGGGGGGGGGTGCTGCAGAGTATGTATTAAGGTAAAAAAATCTTCTGCCTTTAGAATCACTTTAACCACTTGAACTCTGGAATATTTACCTCTCTTATTGAGCAGGCCATTTTTTGCGATACAGCACGAGTCACATGACACCGGGAGGGAAAATGGCTAATTGAGCCCAAATTGGACATTTTGACTCAGGGGTGTACTCACTTTTGTTGCCGGTGGTTTGGACATGAATGGCTGTGTGTTGAGTTATTTTGAGGGGACAGCAAATTTACTGTTATACGAGCTGTACACTCACTACTTTACATTGTAGCAAAGTGTCATTTCTTCAGTGTTGTCACATGAAAAGTTATAATAAAATATTTACAATGTGAGGGGTGTACTCACTTTTGTGAGATACTGTATCTCTCCAAATATAGTCATCACTGCAGTTCTCCTTTATATGTCCAGAGGAAGCAAAAGACAAAATGTATTGATGGATGAAGACTCATCTACACAAGATAATACTTCTATTGTGGTGGGTATTTAAGTTGTACATTTTTCAACGATATGTTGTAGTAGCATACACATGTACAGTGATGTTTTTAGGACCTTATATTGGTCTCAAGTGATTTTATGTAGAATTGTGATAAATACTTGTGAAATTTTATATTCATACCATGTGCACACTTGTCTGTGCCAGTAAAGTCAGACTATTTGCTTTGTGATTTGGATGTACTACAGGGATGTGCCACTGGAGTGGTCAAATACACTGCGATTTGCACAACGTTCATCATTCTACAGTACAGACATGGTAAAATAATATGTTACCTATATAGATAGATAAAAGAGTCTTCTGGTGTCTAATAAGACATGATCTCCACCATGAAAAGGATTTCCTTTTTTCACTCCATGACAGCCCAGGTAGACAAACTGCTCATGAAAAAGATTAAATAGACCTTTACATCTGCCCTTTACTCCACAATGGGCACTCTAAAGCCCCATATACACGGTCGGAAAATCCGACCACCAAATCCATCGGATTTGGTCCGACGGATTTAGTCCGACACTGGTGTTGCATACACACGGTCGGACAAAGTTGTCGGAAAATCCGATCATTCTGAACGTGGTGACGTTTGTTGCCTACGACGGGACTACGTAGAGGCTAGTAGCCAATAGCTTTGGTCTTGTAATGTGATCTGAGCATGCGTGGCACTTTGTCCGTCGGAATTCACTACACACGATCGGAATTGGTATGATCGGACTTTGTTGTCGGAAAATTTTTAGAGCAGGAGATACAACTTTGTCCGTCGGACAATCCGATGGAAAATGTCCGATGGTGCCTACACACGGTCGGAATTTCCGACAACATTGTCCGATAGGACAGAATCCATCGGAAAATCCGACCGTGTGTATGGGGCTTTTAGGCCTGAGAGACATTCCAGGAGTCAAAATATCTAGTGGCTGCAAACAGCCTTTCACCATTATATTTCTTGTGGCAAGAAAAGCCATTCTGCACAAATGGATTTACCCCAATCCTCCCACTATTTCATTGTTGGTAGATAAATTGTCTTGTGTTTTTTTAATGGAATAGTTGGAGGCCTCCCTACAAGGAAACACAGGTCCACAAATGTTGATGTTTGGGAAGCTTTCATTCAAACCAGGGTCCCCAAATCCCGGACTGGTGCTGGTCTGTGACCTACTGGGAGCTGGGTCGTGCAGCGGGCAAAGCAAACCGGAACAACCTGCATGGGTGCCCACTTCCCTTCTCCTAGCACCACTACTCCCTTCCCTCTCTGTGGGCACAAAGAAGAAGGGGAGGGCTGGGCTGGGGACAGGATCTCATACCACTGGTGAGGCCCAGGCTGCTCCACCCCCCACCTAAAGTGATAGGCTGTAACCACCCCCCTCCCCCAGGTGATAAGCTGCAACCCCCACCCCACCCCCAAAGTGACAGCCTGCAACCACCACCATTGCCCCCAGGTGATAAGCTGCATCCCCCTCTAAGGTGGCAGGCTGAAACCACCACCCCACCCCAGGTGACAGGCTACAACCACCACCCTCCAGTTGACAAGTTGCAAACCACCTTCACCCCCCCCCCCCCCTCCAGGTGTCAAGCTGCAACCCCCCTACAACAGGTTGCAACACAAATAACCACCAATCTAAACCCCCTCCCCTGTTATGTGAAGGGGTTGACTTCTGAGCAGCTGATTCCTGGTGCTGTGGAGTTTGGGGACCGCTGATTCAAACCTTGCCTATTGATACCCAACAATCTATAGTACAATTCTTCCAATATGCTTACTGGTATTAAACCAGACTATAACTAATGACTCTCCAATAAATATTCCACCTCAATTCTATATGATATAAATCACTCCACATAGTTTTAAAAGCAATGTATGTATGTAATGTAAGCTTCTACATATTATTTTGAAGTTTACTTAAAAAAATAAAAAATTTAACTTTTACATAATGCTATAAAAATATTGTAAAGTGAGGGAAAAAAGTATTTTATCCCCTGATGATTGTGTATGTTCACCCACTGACTGACAAAGTCTATAATTTTAATGGTAGGTTTATTTTTATAGTGAGAGACAGTACAACAAAAATATTCATTAAAATGCATTTCAAAAAAGTTATATATTGATTTGCATTATAATGAGTAAAATAATTTGACCCCTTTGCGAAACATGACTTAGTACTTGGTGACAAAACCCATGTTGGCAATCACAGGAGGTCAGACGTTTCTTGTAGTTGGCCGCACACATCTCAGGAGGGATTTTGTCCCACTCCTCTTTGCAGATCCTCTCCAAGTCATTAAGGTTTTCAAAGCAGACGTTTGGTAACTCCAACCTTCAGCTCCCTCCACATATTTTCTATGGGATTAAGGTCTGGAGACTGCCTAGGCCACTCCCAGGACCTTAATGTGCTTATTTTTGAGCCACCCCTTTGTTGCCTTGGCCATGTGTTTTGGCATGCTGGAATACCAATCCACGGCCCATTTTTAATGCCCTGGCTGAGGGAAGGAGGTTCTCACCCAAGATCTGGCCCCGTCCATCGTCCCTTTGATGTGGTGATGTTGTCCCCTTAGCAGAAATACACCCCCAAAGCATAATGTTTCCACCTCCATGTTTGACGGTGGGGATGGTGTTCTTGGGGTCATAGGCAGCATTACTCTTCCTCCAAACACAGCGAGTTGAGTTGATGCCAAAGAGCTCGATTTTGGTTTCATCTGACCACAACAGTTTTACCCAGTTCTCCTCTAAATCATTCAAATGTTCATTAGCAAACTTCAGACTGGCCTGTACCTGTGCTTTCTTGAGCAGGGGGACCTTACAGGCGCTACAGGATTTCAGTCCTTCACGGCGTAGTGTGTTACCAATTGTTTTCTAGGTGACTATGGTCCCAGCTGCCTTGAGAGCAATGACAAGATTCTCCCGTGTAGTTCTGGGCTGATTCCTCATTGTTCTCATGATCATTGAAATTCCATGAGGTGAGATCTTGCATGGAGCCCCAGACAGAGGAAGATTGACAGTTATTTTGTGTTTCTTCCATTTGTGAATAATCGCACCAACTGTTGTCACCCTCTCACCAAGCTGCTTGGCGATGGTCTTGTAGCCCATTCCAGCCTTGTGTTAGGTCTACAATCTTGTCCCGGACATCCTTGCAAAGCTCTTTGGTCTTGGCCATGGTGGAGAGATTGGATTCTGATTGATTGATTGCTTCTGTGGACAGGTGTCTTTTATACAGGTAACAAGCTGAGATTAATAGCACTCTTTAAGGGAGTGCTCTTAATCTCAGCTCGTTACCTATATAGAAGACACCTGGGAGCAATACATCTTGCTGATTGATAGGGGGTCAAATACTTATTTCACTCATCAAAATGCAAATCAATTTATAACTTTTTGAAATGCATTTTTCTGGATATTTTTGTTGTTATTCTGTCTGTTTGTTAAAATAAACCTACCTTTAAAATGATAGACTGATCATTTCTTTGTCAGTGGGCAAACGTACAAAATCAGCAGGGGATCAAATACTTGTTTCCCTCACTGTATATTATTTAGTCTTGTATCCAGCTATCAGGGGATCTAGTCTTTTTCATACAGTACATTTAGATCACTGTTTCACTCTCAGCTGGTCATTGCAGCAATGACCCTACATTATCAGAAGGTTCAATGTGAAGTTTAAGTCTGACAAAACCGAGCTCAAAGCAAGTTGTTCTGTTACGGTTTCTTTAGCTAACCTATAGTGCTTCGGGAATCTCTTGTCATGCATTAAGTTTATTTGTAAAACAAAGTTTTTTAAAAACATTAACATTACAGATATAGGTCGACAGTTTAAAAACAGATAAGCATTAAAAAACTAAAATTGGACCCTCTGAGGTCCATTCTACTAGAGCTGAGCCAGCTTCCCTGGAAGAGCTGCTTTGCTATAGTTGACAGTATTTGTAAAGCAGATTGTCGTTCGTTCGCACCTTCACCAGACACTATAGACTGGATGTGGCACCTTTCTTAGCCACTGGAAGGTGTTGCATCTGGTGGACCTGTTTAGACAGTTGTGGAGGAGGAGATTGAAGTTTGTACTCTTATTGGAGATGCTAGTTCCATGACTATTTTTTGATGTCTACAATTCCACCCTACTGGTAAATTCTCCAGTTGGAAGGCAATCTCTAGGGCACTGGGGAACAAAGGGCGGCAGGGTACATGTATACATTTTTGTGTGAGCTGTCACAAAGAGGTTCAAATTGCATTACTGGTGACAGAAGTATAACCCAACAGGTTATGGCACAGTAGATCAAAAGGAATTAAAAAGCCCTCCACTGAACTAATGAAAAGCACAGTAGAGCATTCTTAAAACAGAAGGCATCTATATTGCTCGCTACCATCACAAATGTCACAAAGGGAGTTAATCCTCATTATCCAAGCCGTACTGCGACACTTACCCATTCCATGCTCCAGCGATTGGGCTTTACCTCTGTGTGCAGCCAGTGGCTTCCAGCCAATCACAGAGGGGTTGCTGTCTTAAAGGGCTAGCATGTGGACTGCTCAGTGTTCCACACACTAGCAGCCAGACTCCCTTCTAGTATTTTCCTCTGCCTCCAGTGATCACCAGCATTTTATAGTGTGTGCCAGCCTGCTTCCAGCCTTGTGTTCCCAGTGCATCCCAGCCTGCTTCCAGCCTTGTGTTCCCAGTATGTCCCAGCCTGCTTCTAGTCTTGTGTTCCCAGTATGTCCCAGCCTGCTTCTAGCCTTGTGTTACCAGTGTGTCCCAGCCTGCTTCCAGCCTTGTTTTCCCAGTATGTCCCAGCCTGCTTCCAACCTTGTGTTCCCCAGCCTGCTTCCAACCTTGTGTTCCCAGTGTGTTCCAGCCTGCTTCCAGCCTTGTGTTCCCAGTATGTCTCAGCCTGCTTCCAGCCTTGTGTTCCAAGTATGTCTCAGCCTGCTTCCAGCCTTGTGTTCCCAGTATGTCTCCGCCTGCTTCCAGCCTTGTGTTCCCAGTATGTCTCAGCCTGTTCCAGCTGTGTGATCCCAGTGTTCCCCAGTCTGTATCCTGCTCCTGTCACTCTGTGCACTTGTGCCTGCATCCAGGCTTCCTTCACCTCCATTTCTACCTTTGCATTAACTCTCTTACTTGCTATTCTGTCAGGCTGCTCCCCTGTAGGTTCCAGTCAACCTCATTACTTTACGTACATCTTTGCTATTTTTCCTGTGTTACCCATTGCCTTGTTGGACCTTTGCTCCAGCTTTACAAGGGGGTTTTGCCTGCGCAATTGCGGCCTGCTTGGATGAGTTGGTGAACCGCAGCCTGGGTTTCACCTGCAGTGTAACATCTCCACCTCTTCGGGCTCTGGTGAAGACCAAGCAGTAGCCCTAAAGAAAGAAAGAAAAGATCTGGACGTAAAGTTGGCAAAGTGGCAGAAAGGAATGATTTGCATGGATTTGTTCACTATCCTAAAATGTGAAATAAACCCTTTGTTTTGGGGATCTGTGATGCAAGTGAGACATGTGGATACAATTTGGTTTAAAAAAGCTCTACTGTGCTGTATAAAGCCCCATACACACGGTAGGATTTTCGCATGGATTCTGTCCGATCGGACAATGTTGTTGAAAAATCCGACCGTGTGTATGCACCATCGGACAGTGTATGTCGGATTGTCTGATGGACAAAGTCCTATCTCCTGCTGGATAGATTTTCCGACAACACGGTCCGATCACACCAAATCCGATCGTGTGTACCGTTGTCCGACGGACAAAGTGCTAAGCATGCTCAGATCACATTACAAGACCAAAGCTATTGGCTACTAGCCTCTACGTAGTCCCGTCGTAGGCAACAAACGTCACCACGTTCAGAATGATCGGATTTTCCGACAACTTTGTCCGACCGTGTGTACGCAAAACCAACATCGGACAAAGTATGACGGACATGATCCGACGGACCTGGTCCTCGGATAATCCGAGCGTGTGTATGGGGCTTAAGACTAGTTCTAAACTTTCCGAATTCAGAACATGAAAATTTCCTCCATCCTTGTGCAAGCCGTCTAAAAGGAGATCACCGTTCCTGTAACACCTTGGCTCAGCTCAGAACAAGAGTATGGTTTGGAAGCATAACTTTGCTTATGGTACATAAGGTGTGACCTGAGTTTAAAGCATTTCCCACATTCGAGACATGAATACAACTTCACTGTGTGAACTTTTCTATGTCTGATGAGGGATGAGCTTCGGTTAAAAGTCTCCCCACATTCTGAGCAAGAAAAGGGCCTGATCCCCGTGTGAACGATCTGATGTCTGTTGAGAGATGACTTCCGAGTAAACCGTTCTCCACATTCCATGCAAGAAAATGGCTTCTCCCCTGTGTGTATTTTTTTATGCATGATAAGATTGGCCTTCCGGGAGAAACATTTACCGCAATCTGAACATATATATGGCCTTGTACCTGTGTGAAGACCTTCGTGCATCATGAGAGATGATTTCCGAGTAAACTGTTCTCCACATTCGGCGCAAGAAAACGGTTTCTCGCCCGTGTGAGATTTTTCGTGCGTAATGAGATTGGCCTTTCTGGAGAAACACTTCCCACACTCTGTACATGCATATTGCTTCTGTCCTGTGTGGAGACTCTCGTGTGACATTAAAGAAGATTTCCGAGTAAACCGTTCTCCGCACTCCAAGCAAGAAAACGGCTTCTCTCCCGTGTGAGATTTTTTGTGAGTGATGAGATTGGCCTTCCGAGAAAAAGATTTCCCACATTCGAAACAGGGATATGGCTTCAGCCCCGCGTGAAGGCTCTCGTGCCCAATGAGAGAGGCCATTGGAGTAAACCCCCCTCCACTTTCCAAGCAGGAAAATGTCTGCTCTCTCATGTAAGATCTCTGAAGTAAGAGGAGTTCTGCTCTTTGGTCATCCTCTTCGTGTTTAAAATATGGGAACCTCACTGGAGGTCCCATGTTATAAGAAGTCATTGGAGATGAGGGGTCAGGAAAATTCCCCCCATGTGTAAAAGAATCAGATGATAGATCTTCACAGTAAAGATATAGGGCACTGGGGTCTTCTTCTGAAAAATCAATAGTGATGTTATCTTCTACTTCACCTTCTCCATAAATAAAAGGTAGTTTTCTGAGATCGTTCCTGTTGTGCTGTATACCTGGAAGAAATCAGACATGATGGGGAAACAAAGGAATGTTTGTCATAATTCAAAAATACTGAAAAGAGCAAAATCTTTGCCCCCCCCCCCCCCCCCCATCTACCATTTCAGTCTAGAGTTCGAAGAGAACACATCTCTCTATGGGAATGCCAAAGAGGCCAACAATGTAGACATGTGTTGTAGCCCTTTGTTTCATTATATTACCAGTTTTACTTCCGCCATTTTTTTAATATTATTTATTCAGCTGGATTTAATCGTTTCCCACTTGGTTTATAGTAATATGATGGCTGAGCGAGAGCGTTGTCATCCCAGGTGGGTGCCATATGATGTCCCTCCCAGGATCGGGCCATGCTTCAGCATGATCTGTCACCCGATGGGTCCACCAGACACAGCGAATGACAAATCAGTGTCCTGGGGCCGCTATGGTACTATGTGATCGCTGTGTCCAATCACCTGGCAGTTACACACAATGAATGGCTTCCATTCATAGCCATTCAGTGTGTACTATTGTGTTGATCTCTGTGATTGGTCACAGTGATCACATGGTACAGACAGTGCATCTGTACCAGGTAATAGCTGTGGCCAATCACAGCTTCACAATAGTAAACACTGGATACATGCCATTAAAAAAAAAAAAAGGATTGCTTATAGCAGTGATAATACTGTTATAAGCAATCAATAAGTGGTGAAAGTGTATCTAAACCCAAGAAAAAAAAACTATAATATATTGCAGCCACCAATTTTTTTTAGGCTTTTGTCCATTTATTATCACCTACTGATCCTAGGATGACAACGTTCATCTCAATGTGTATATAATATGCAGTAATGACTCCGCAGACCCAACGGGGGACACATACAGTATGTTCTCATTTTAAAGACATTAACCAAACACGATTTTTAAATGCTATGATTTAAAGTCTTTTAACATTACCTATGCACATTGCATGTGGGAAGTTAGTAGCGTTTATCATTTTATTACTCACCTGTGCTGATCTCTAGAGGAATTTCCTCCTCTTTACAAGGCTCCTCACCCATCATATACGGCTCATCACCCATCATATATGGATCTTCTGCTTCCTCCTCCACTTCAGTTTTAATAGTAATACGATTTTCATCCTGAATAGCATAATATGATGTACCACCGTTCAGTTCATCAACTCTGTACACATAGCTTTATCTCATAATAGGGCATTTACCTGATCCAGTGGGATGATGTGATCTTCCGGTGTGGATTCCTGGGAATACAGAAGGCTGAGAGATCTTTCTGGGGTGTTCCTGTTACTGGATCCATCTGTAGAAAACACACACACTGACTGAATACATTGTTTCTATGTCTTAATATCAGAGGATGTGTGTATCTAGATAAATCCTCAATAATCTTCTCTCCTTTACAAGAAATTAAAGTCTCCTCTTACCTGGTGATGTGAGGGGTGGCCGGTTCTCCATCATGACGTCCTTGTAGAGATCCTTGTGTCCTTCTATATACTCCCACTCCTCCATGGAGAAATGGAGAGTGACATCCTGACACCTTATAGGAACCTGGGACACACAATGATACCATTACCATCCAGACACATCCCTTGTCATTTACTGGATAATGTCCCAGAATTCCCGGCACCGCTCACCTCTCCTGTCAGCAGCTCAATGATCTTCTGGGTAACTTCTAGAATCTTCTTGTCATTTCTCTTGCATGTCAGGTAGGGAGGTGGAGGCTCTATGATGAGGCTACTGCTAGTTTCTCTTGACTTCCGAGGATGGCTATTAGGTGTCACATGATCACCAGACGTCTTCTTCACCAATTTGTAGTCCTGTGTAATACAGAAATAGTTATTACAATATAGACGTAAATCTACTGAATACAATAGAGGTAAGACAGATATCATGTGACACAGCAAAAAACATTGGTTCTTGCCATCATCCAACCTAGATTAAGCATTGTCCAGTCATTACTATAACTGTCACCTCTCAGGTCAGGTCTATATTTTATTAATAGAGCAAAGAGTGATGTCATGTGACCTCCCAGAATCCTTCTCACCTATACGGTTAGGTCTGCGTTTTATTGATAGAGATAAGAGTGATGCCATGTGACCTCCCAGAATCCTCCTCACCTCTCCAGTAAGCAGGAGGATCATCTCCAAGGCAAGGTTTAGTATCCTCTCCGTCATCCTCTTCATTTTCTTGTCCAATCTCTGTGAATTAGTCATGATTTGGGGAAATGGACTCCAGTTCTGGTAGAAGAGATCTTGCCTTATAAATAAAGAGCACAGTTGGTCACGTACTATAGAACATCAGTGTTCAAATTATAGCAATTGTTAAAACTAGGCACCAAAGGATGGCCCCACATATCTCAAACTGTCCTAAGAATACCTATTAAACATCCTGTTGGACCACAAACTTATCAGCACCCTGCAAACACTACAACTTGTTTGCAGATAGGAATTCTGGCACAACCCATTCCCCTCTCCGCCATCTCACTTTACAATTCAAAGCTTTAAAATCCAAGACAAGCTGTGCCCCAGGCGGAGGGTCCCAGCTGGAGAGGTTCCAACGCATGGAAGGAGGGACGGTCCTACATAGAATAAAAAAACCCTACAATGCATTCCTTTCAAGATAAACCTCAAAAACATACTGTATCAGTTTAATGATAATTGACGCCAATTAAGGAGTTAACACCTATGCTGACTCCTGACACCAAGGGATACAATTATGTAACTAGAACTGGGTGGTTCCACAACTTTTACACCTTTCATCCTGTTCTTAGACAATCAACATCTGCCTTGACTCATGGTGATTGGAATAGGATGATTGAGGTACCCATCTGGATATAGGTTTGGAGTATGTTGGAGTATGTTCCTGACACTCATTAGTCCGGTTGAATGTGACTAACTACTACTGAGGAGGGAAGAAGAACACATGGAGAAACATAGTTGTAGATGGAGCGTCATAAAAATTTAGAAGGATCTTCAACATATCACATCTGCGTGTCCTCCAAGCCCAGCAATACACTGAGACAGATATTTGCACATTGCGATAATGTGATTCCAGTGATGTCAGCAGAGAGCGGTCTGAAGTCCTAGTGAGCATGGGGGGGGGGGGGGGGGGGGGGTTAGAGTGGAGAGCTGCTGACTGACAGGCAGCAGCTCTCTGCTCGGGGAGCTGAGGGAATCGAGCCATCAGCCATCATACTGCCATCAGCAGTATGATAAGCAAAAGAAAAACTTTACTTCTCTTTTAAAGGGACATTTATTTACATCTTGGACAGAGGACGCCTGGTTCACAAAAGTTGTGAAAAGGGCCATCTGCATCAAACTGGAATGACCATTCCTAAACAGAGGTGGCGGGCTTTAACCCCATGCGTCTTTCACATACATGCCACCTCTATCCTGGTGTTTTGACAATTCACACCTCCAGCTATCTGTATCGAAAGACTTATGCCGCGTACACACGGTCGGAATCTGTGTGTATGCTCATCGTTTTTTTTCTGTCGGAATTTCCGACGGACTTTGGATTGAGAACCTGTTCTTAATTTTTCCGACGGAAAACCTTTCTATCGGATTTTCCGATCGTGTGTATGCAATTCCGACATGCAAAATTCCGACGCATTCTCGGAAACAATTCGACGCATGCTCAGAAGCATTAAACTTCCCTTTGATAGTGCAGTCGAATGTGTTGTATGCCGTGGTGTTATTGACCGTACCGGAATTTGGTGTGACCGTGTGTAGGCAAGACAGTTTGAGCGAAATTCCGTCGGAATTCCGACGGGAAAACCATCAGAGCTTTTTCCGATGAGAATTCCGACCGTGTGTACGCGGCATAACACTTATGAAGGCCTTCTGATGCCTGGGGTGGGGTTACGTAGTTAGAACAGGGTGGTTCCTCAACTTTTACACCTCCCATCCTGCTCTTGAGTAACCAACATCTGCCTTGACAAATTCCAAGGTGATTGGAATAAAATGACTGGACCAACCATCTCTAAACAGGGGTGGGGCCTTCAACAACATCTGTCTTTCATACATGATGCCATTTTAACATCTCTGTCAACAATTCGCACCTTCAGCCATGTAAATTTAAGTATTAACAACTGTGAAACCTTCCTGACACCAAGGATGGGATTGTGTAACTAGAACAGGGTGGTTTTACAACTCTTACACCTCCCATCCTGTTCTTGGGCACTCAACATCTGCCTTGAAACACTCTACGAGTATGACTCTAGTTCCTGGCCCTCATCAGACGGCTTGGATGAGCTGCAATACCTCTTCAACCATACAGAAGACCAGTTGAATGTGACTAACTACTACTGAGTGGAAAAGTAAAATATTTGAAATATAGTCATCCTATATTTGGCAGGAGTTTCAGAATAACTCAGAAGGATCTTGCAATACATTGAGACAAAATCTTAGACCAGGGATCTCAAACTGGCAGCCCTCCAGCTGTTGGGAAACGACAAGTCCCATGAGGCGTTGCAAGGCAGACAGTTACAAGCATGACTCCCACAGGTAGAGGCATGATGGGACTTGTAGTTTTGCAACAGTTGGAGGGCCGCCAATTTGAGACCCCTGGCTTAGACATTCCGACGACCTAACACCTGAACACAAGCAAAGTTACTTGGTATATGAGCTGTAGTAAGGAAGCAAAGACCTGTACATTGGGGAGACAAAGCAACCTCTCAACACATAAAAAGCATAATATAGGAGGGCAGATTCTACAGGTCAAAGCTCGTCAGTTGTCCTACACCAGTGGTCTCCACACTGTGGCCTGGTGGTTGGGTGTGGCCCTTTGCTTACCTTTATGCGGCCCTTGGGGCACTATTCCCCTCATTGATTCAAGGCATTATTTGCTCATACTGACACCAATGATGAGACACCAATCTTTCCACTGATGTAATCTTCTTTTTACTGACTGACTACCAAGCCCGAGGCATTTTTCTACTCCCACTGGCCCTCCTAAAGTCTGAAGGACAGTAAATTAGCCCTTTGTTTAAAAAGTTTAGAGACCCCTGTCCTACATCTTAAAGGGGTTGTAAAGTCAGTAGTTTTTTTTTGATGCCATAATGTAGAGAATAAGTTTTCCTTTAATTTGAGCCCAGTCTTGCCACACAGATTTACTCCAGCACTGAGAAATCGTCTTTTATTGTTCAGTTAGAAAATTCTTGACAAAGTGCTGAAAACTTTGTCAAAAACGCCCCCTTGCTGTGAGTGACAGGTGATTTACATATCTCATGCACTAGCCTGAGACAGGCACATTTTTTTGGGGGGGTTTACATCCACTTTAAGATAAAAAGCCTTGTGTGTGCAGCAGCCCCCCTCAGCCCTTCTAATACTTACCTGAGCTCCATCTCTGTCCAGCGATGTCCACAATTGTTTTTTTGGCCCGTCTGAGACTCTCCCCCCTGATTTTGTTGAGACACAGCAACGGTGCCATTGGCTCCTGCTGCTGTCAAAGTCTGTTAGCCAATCGGGAGATAGAGGGGGCATGGCCGAACCACAGCTCCTTGTCTGAATGGACACAGAGCTGTGATTTGGCTCAGGTGCCCCCATAGCAAGCTTTTTGCTGCAGGGACTCTCAACAGGAGGGAGGGGCCAGGAGCAGTGAAGAGGGACCCGAGAAGAGGAGAATCCAGGCTGCTCTGTGCAAAACCACTGCAACAGAGCAGGTAAGTATAACATTTTCTTTTTTTTTTTTTTTTAAGAAAAATAACAAACAAGTCTTTACAATCACTTTAAGGAAAAGGGACATTCTTTGAAGGACAGCGAGGTTCACATCTTGGACAGAGAAGACATCTGGTTTACACAAGGCATGAAGAAGGCCATCTATGACACAAACTGGAACAACCATACCTGAACAGGGTCGAGGCCTTCAACACCATCTGTCTTCCACAGGATTCTATTTCTAATAACAATTCACACCTTCAGCCATAATGGAAGGATTAACACCTACGAGGAATTATTGACACCAAGAATGGGATTATGTAACTAGAACATGGTGGTCCCACAACGTTTACACTTCCCATCCTGTTCTTGGACAACCAACATCTACACATTCCGTTGTGATTGGTTTAGGACAGGGTCCCCAAACTACGGCCCATGGGCCAGAACCGGCCCGCTACAAGATTTTATCGGTCCGCAGCATATCGTCAATGTAAACAGATTGAGGTCAGCAGAGGCGGCCTGTGGTCAATGCCTGGACCTTAATGTAAGGGGGGCACACTTCTGGGGACCCCAATGTAGGGGGAAACTTAGATGGGGACCTTGATGTAAGGAGGAATCTGATGGAGACCCTGATGTAAGGGGAGACTCTGACTGGGCCCCTGTGATGTAAGATTCTGACGGGGACCCTAATATAAGGGGGAACTATGATATAAGAAGGCACTCTGATGTATACCCGAATGTAAGGGTAGACTCTGATTTGGATCCTGATGTAAGGGGAAACTCTGATGGGGACCCTAATGTAAGGGGGGATCCTGATATAAGGAGGGAACTCTGATTGGACCCTGATGCAAGGCTGATTCCGATGGGGACCCTAGTGTAATTACTCTGACTCTGATGAGGACGCTAATATGAGGGGGAACTGTGATATAAGGAGGCACTCTGATTGGAACCCTGATGTAGGGGTGAATCCTGATGTGAGGGGGACTCTAATTGGAACCCTAATGTAAAGGTCAACTCTGATCGGGACCCTAGTGTAAGGGTGGAATTCTGATTGAAACCCTGATGTAAGGGAGGAACTGTGATGGGGATCTGATGGGGATCCTAATGTATAACGTATTTATTTATAAAATTGTTTAATTATAAAGTATACTATGCAGCCCCTGTACTGAAATGTTTGGAGACCCGGTTGAAGACGTTGATGTCACCTGTGTGTATACAATTTTTGGAGCATCTTCCCGACATTCATTAGAACGGAAGAAGTGGCTCGGTTAAACGACGACACATCTTTAACATGAACAAACAAATCCGATTGAATGTGACTAACCAATGCTAGATATACCATAATATGGATGAATGAGAACCATCACTGACTAATCATATATGTCAGATGTCCATGCAATAAGACTATATATATATATATATATATATATATATGTATATATATATATATATAAACTGTGGACGATTTCTACCACCAGACCCCATATTGCTTCCTATCTACAGGAGCCACAATTGATTCCATTCCTAGATCAATGGACTGTGGCTTTCTGCAGGATGTGTCCCTAGCAGAGCTCACCATCTAATGTTCTACAGGGAGACATGACCCCCCAATCCAGTCCATACAAAGTGTTGAGCCCCCCTTCCCCCATAATAAGAAGACATTATTACCTCCTCCTCACTGGGCACACACTCTCCAACCTCACACTTGAGCTCCTCCCACTCTCCCTCCTTTGGGCCATGACAAAATGGCCGCCTCCTCCACTGGGGACACCAGAGCAAAAATATTGCAATTGCGTTTCTACAATTAGAACTTTGCTATAATATTCCTTTTATCAACAAACTATAGATTCAGCTTTGTGCTGAGTAAAAAAATATATAGTCGAATATTCTATTACAACGCCTATGTTAAAGAAAAAAAAAAAAATAAGGGTCACAACCGGGCTACAAGAAAATGGCCGCAGATTGCTTCACAGACCCTGCCCAGGGGCGTCACTACGGTGTTCTGTTAGAGGGAGCTGTGAAGAGCACACAACGGAAGTGGCTTTGGAACGCATACAGTAGAGCCAGTGTGAGGAGCGTTTCCGGTGTGGGGAAGTTAAATGTTAATAGACAGGAAGTTATTATTAACAATAATACTAATGATAATAACAGCTATTAATATATTTTCAGTGTTTAATCCCTCTGTATATATATATATACACACACACACACTGATCAGCCATAACATCATGACCACTGACAGGTAAAATGAACATTGATTATCTTGTTACAATGCTATCTGAAATTGGGTGGGATAAATTAGGCAGCAAGTGAACATGTTGTCCCTGAAGTTGCTGAAAGCAGAGAAAATGGGCAAATGTAAGGATCTGAGCGACTTTGACAAGAACCGAACTGTAATGTCTAGATCAGTGGTCCCCAAACTGGAGGCCAGATGCTTCTATCCAGCCCTTGGGGCATTATGCAGGTTTCCCTCACTGTCAGCAAGAATGGGGCACTATTCATCTCACTGACACCAACAATGGGGCACTATTCATCTCACTGACACCAACAATGGGGCACTATTCATCTCACTGACACCAACAATGGGGCACTATTCATCTCACTGACACCAACGATGGGGCACTATTCCTCCCACGGACTCCAATGATGGGGCACTATTCCTCCCACGGACTCCAATGATGGGGCACTATTCCTCCCACGGACTCCAATGATGGGGCACTATTCCTCCCACTGACTCCAATGATGGGGCACTATTCCTCCCACTGACTCCAATGATGGGGCACTATTCCTCCCACTGACTCCAATGATGGGGCACTATTCCTCCCACTGACTCCAATGATGGGGCACTATTCCTCCCACTGACTCCAATGATGGGGCACTATTCCTCCCACTGACTCCAATGATGGGGCACTATTCCTCCCACTGACTCCAATGATGGGGCACTATTCCTCCCACTGACTCCAATGACGGGGCACTATTCCTCCCACTGACTCCAATGATGGGGCACTATTCCTCCCACTGACTCCAATGATGGGGCACTATTCCTCCCACTGACTCCAATGATGGGGCACTATTCCTCCCACTGACTCCAATGATGGGGCACTATTCCTCCCACTGACTCCAATGATGGGGCACTATTCCTCCCACTGACTCCAATGATGGGGCACTATTCCTCCCACTGACTCCAATGACGGGGCACTATTCCTCCCACTGACTCCAATGATGGGGCACTATTCCTCCCACTGATACCAATGATGGGGTACTATTCCTCCAACTGACTGCAATGACGGAGCACTATTCCTCCCATGGACTCCAATGACGGGGCACTATTCCTCCCACCGACTCCAATGATGGGGTACTATTCCTCCAACTGACTGCAATGACGGAGCACTATTCCTCCCATGGACTCCAATGACGGGGCACTATTCCTCCCACCGACTCCAATGATGGGGCACTATTCCTCCCATGGACTCCAATGATGGGGCACTATTCCTCCCACGGACTCCAATGATGGGGCACTATTACTCCCACCGACTCCAATGATGGGGCACTATTCCTCCCAGTGACTCCAATGATGGGGCACTATTCCTCACACTGATACCAATGATGGGGCACTATTCCTCCCACTGACTCCAATGACAGGGCACTATTACTCCTACTGATACCAATGATGGGGCACCATTCCTCTCACTGACACCAACAATGGGGTACTATTCCTCCCAGTGACTCCAATGACGGGGCACTATTGCTCCCATGGACTCCAATGATGGGGCACTATTCCTCCCACTGACTCCAATGATGGGGCACTATTCCTCCCACCGACACCAATGATGGGGCACTATTCCTCCCACTGACTCCAATGATGGGGCACTATTCCTCCCACCGACACCAATGATGGGGCACTATTCCTCCCACCAACTCCAATGATGGGGCACTATTCCTCCCACTGACACCAATGATGGGGCACTATTCCTCCCACCGACTCCAATGATGGGGCACTATTCCTCCCACTGACTCCAATGATGGGGCACTATTCCTCCCACTGACACCAATGATGGGGCACTATTCCTCCCACTGACACCAATGATGGGGCACTATTCCTCCCCACTGACACCAATGATGGGGCACTATTCCTCCAACTGACACCAATGATGGGGCACTATTACACCCACTGACACCAATGATGGGGCACTATTCCTCCCACTGACTCCAATGATGGGGCACTATTCCTCCCACTGACACCAATGATGTGGCACTATTCCTCCCACTGACACCAATGATGGGGCACTATTCCTCCCACTGACACCAATGATGGGGCACTATTCCTCCCCACTGACACCAATGATGGGGCACTATTCCTCCCACGGACTGCAATGATGGGGCACTATTCCTCCCACTGACTCCAATGATGTGGCACTATTGCTCCCACTGACTCCAATGATGGGGCACTATTCCACCAACCGACTCCAATGATGGGGCACTATTCCTCCCACTGACTCCAATGATGGGGCACTATTCCTCCCACTGACACAATGATGGGGCACTATTCCTCCCACTGACACCAATGATGTGGCACTATTGCTCCCACTGACTCCAATGATGGGGCACTATTCCACCAACCGACTCCAATGATGGGGCACTATTGATCTTTTATTGAAAAGAATCAAGCAACCAATTTTATACAAAAGTAAAAAACAAAACCATAGTACAAAACTTCAACAGAAATCGTAGGAATACACATCCATGTTCAGAATATATACAATATATACATAGTCCACTACCAAAACTATTTACATAAAGCAGCAGAGAGGGCCTAAGAGGCACAACCCATCACCTATGTACGTAGCCATTTATCAAAAATTTATAAAAATAATAATCTAGGGTGATAAGAGACAGACAGCCACACCCGGGAAAAAGACTCCTGGCAGTCAGGGAGGCTTGAAACCCCTCCACGCCTTCAACCAAGCCCCCTGACTCCGCTTGTCTCTCTCAAGCACCCGAATCTTCCCCACCTCATGCAGAATGTCATACACCACCACCTCAACAGGAAGGATTTTATGCCGAATGCAGACCTGACACCGTGCGTTCCAGGTGAAATAACGGACTACTAGGCTAACTAGAAAAAGTGTATCCAAACAAAAAACCCCACCAGTACTGAATGCTCCGTACACCCACTCAGCATAACCCAGCCTGGAGAGGAAAGGAACACCGAGGGCCCGCCCCACCTGTTTGTACACCTCTATGTTAAAAGGGCAACGAAGCAGAAAATGGTCCATAGTCTCCTCCTCACCTGCACACTCCTCCCGAGGACAGCTACGATCCATCCCACTGCGGAATTTGAAATTGCCCCGAACATAGAGCCTCCCATGGAAGCACAACCAGGCCAGATCCCTAAATTTAGGGGGTACTCTGTCCAAATTAATCAGTCTTAACCCTTCCCTCAAAACTGGGCCTGGGCAATCCCTTAAGGCCAGTGGGTCATGAAAGACTTTGCTCAAGACTCGACTCATAAGGACTTTCCTCGGAACCGATCTGAGATCTTCAGCCGACAATCGCCACTGCCGCAGTAACTTCAGGCACGGAGCGACATAGGCTGGTAGCTGACCACGATGACCCCTGCGATTCTTCACTTGGCCACCTTCTTCCCAAAGTCGTAGAAAAGGCCTAAACCAAGATCTAAATATGCCTACCCATCCAGGAGGTTCCACTGCAAGCATATTACCAATGTTAAATTTGAGAAATAGCAGTGAAAAGAAAAGAACTGGGTTGACCATACCTAAGCCACCCTCCCTCCTGGATAGATAGGTGACATTCCTCTTGATGGGGTTCAGCCTGTTCCCCCACAGCATCTGGAAGAACACACTACTGACCCTAGCATAGAGAGACACTGGCAAGATGCAGACAAAGCTAACATACAAGAAGATCGGAATCAGGTAAGTCTTAATCAGATCAACCCTTTCCCTCATAGATAACTTCCATCTCTTCCAGCTGACCACCTTAGTATTGGCAATTTCCAGTCTGCCTTCCCAGTTTTTGAGGCCATAATCGCCGGGTCCAAATTCAATGCCTAGAATCCTAATTCTTTCCTGGGGCACTGGAAAGGTGTCCGGGAGATCAAACCCCTCACCTTCCTTTCCCATCCAGAAAACTTCACTCTTTTCCTGATTGATCTTGGAGCCTGATGCTTCAGAATACCGTGATGTCAGAGAGACCACCTCCTCTGCTTCATCTGCCCCAGTGACAATCACCGACACATCGTCCGCATAGGCAACAACCCTCAAAGGCGGCTCACCTGGGAACCCCACTGGTACCCCACACAACATGCCGCTCTCTAGCCTCCTGATGAAGGGGTCGATTGCAAACACATAGAGCAGGGGACTCAGGGGACAACCCTGGCGCACCCCGGAACCAACCTCAAAGGACTGCCCAACCCAACCATTAACAAGAGGAAAGCTTTCTCCCCCCTTATACAAGACTTTTAACCAATCGACAAAACCACCCGGCAGACCGTATTTACTAAGGAGCAACCACAGGTACTCATGGTTAACACGATCAAAAGCCTTTGCCTGATCCAATGTCAGCAAATACTTTCCCCCAGCCTGCAGCCCTGCACCGCTCCAAGGCCTCCCGGACAGCTAAAACCGCTGTGAAGGTGCACCTACCCTGGACCGAACAGTGCTGATGGCGAGAAAGCAAAGACTCTGCTACTGACGACAGGCGCCAGAAAATAATCTTTGCCAGTATCTTTCTATCGACATTAAGAAGGCTGATGGGGCGCCAATTCTCAATCATCGAAGGATCTTTACCCTTTGAAAGAAGAATCACAGCCGAGTGCCTCATGGAAGGGGGAAGCAACCCCTCAGCAAGGCAACTGTTAAAAACCTCTACCAAATGTGGAGCCAGAATAGACTTAAAGGCTTTGTAAAACTCAGCCGTCAAGCCATCCGGTCCAGGTGACTTTTTGATGGCAAGCTGTTCAATTGCCCTCATCACCTCATCAACTGTGATCTCCTCTGTCAAGTTCATCAATGGAACATCTCCACCATTTAGACCTGGAGTAGAGTCCAAAAAGCTGTCCATCTTGTCACGGTCAAGCTCTTTCCTCCCAAGAAGGTCAGCATAAAAAGGACCTCACGACCTCCAGGATCCCTGACCTGGACTTTGTCAGGGAACCTGTACTGTCCTTAAGGCCAACAACCGTTTTAACAGCTACACCTTGTTTGCAGTTCTGGTAAGGGTCAGGCGAGTGGTACTTCCCATAGTCCCTCTCTAGAACCAAAGAGGCATGCCGGTCATATTGACACTTCCTGAGAAGGAGTTTCACTTCAGAGATTGCCCCAGGATCTCCTCCTCTCGAGACAAGAATATCCAGCTTCCTCCGTAAACGTTGGTAGGTCATGTATTTATTAAACTGTTTTCTATTGGCTAGGCCCCTGAAGAATCCAGCGATCCTCTTTTTGGTCAGCTCCCACCACTCAGCCTTGCTGCTACCAAAGTCCAGGATGGTCACCTGAGCCTGAAAGAATTCCTCAAAGGATTGTCTAACATGTTCTTCCTTCAGTAGAGTCAAATTCAATCTCCAGATGCCCTTGCCCCTCTGAGGGGCGTCTGAAGCATTCAGGACCACAGATAGCATACAGTGATCAGAGAACCCTACTGCCTGCACCACTGGGGGCGAGAAAGCAGAGGTCTCCTTCAAAAAAAAAAACCTATCTATCCTACTCTGACTATTACCTCGATGAAAGGTGAACCCCGTGTCACCCGGGATGTGCTTAATGTGCACATCCACAAGACCAGCATCCCTAACCATACTATTTAAAAAAACGCTATCATATCCCAGCCGGTCCTTGAAGTCCTTCCTGTCCTTGGGCCTAGTTATTGTATTAAAATCACCTCCAAAGACCACTTGCTGGGATGTAAAAAGAAATGGCTTGATCCTTGTAAAAAGGCATTTCCTGTCCCACTTTGTGTGCGGCCCATAAACATTAATTAGGCGCAGGTCCTGCCCTCCCACAAGGACGTCTAAGACCATACATCTCCCAATTTCCACCTCAATAACCCGCCGGACAGTTACCATGCCGGTTTTAAACAACACCGCCACACCGCCGTAAGGCTCGGCTGCAAGAGACCAGTAAGATGGACCATACCTCCACTCTCTCTTGGCCAAATGAATATCTGCCAAGGAGGTGAGCCTAGTCTCCTGCAGAAATAAAATTTCGGCATCTAATTGGCTGAAAAAAAAAGAAGGCCATAGAACGAGCTCTTACCGACTTAATGCTGGAGACATTTATTGTCACCACTTTTAACGGAGCGGGAACCGCCATTTGGGTTATTGGGTGGATTGCTTCTTAGCTCCCCTCTGCTGCTCATCACCAGAAGCCTCTCTCTTTCTAGAGGCCGCCTCAAACTCCATATCAGAATCGGAACTCCGCTCAGAAGAAGCTCCAGATGAGGAAATATCCCAGGACTTATGACGGCGGGAGACGGGCACTGGTGCCCGTTCCGTCCTCACCACCTGCTTCTTCCGCTTCCCAACCTTCCTTCTCTCCTCCAGATACTGCAGGTCAGCTTCTGAGGTGCCAACATCTCTTTTTTTTTTCCTTTACAGAGGATGAAGCCACCTTTTTGGTACACACTACCACTCCTAGTGGGGGGGGGGTGTTCCCTTTGAGAAAGACTCAGGTGGGGTAGACACCTGGGGGGCAACTGACCCGGGGGGCACAGACTGGGAAGGTTCTGACACAAGAGGAGAGGGTACAGTAGGCTGGGGGGACACAGAGACAGATACAGAAGGAATACTTACAGACACAGGAGGGGTGGTCACAGGATCTGGAGAGGGATCCTGAGCAGGACCAGGGGAGTCGGTCACCGCAGAGGAGGGTGGTACACCAGGGGCCTCACCCTCCATCCCGTCCAGCCTTGACAAGTCATCAATTACCTCCTTCTCCATATTGTGCCAGGCTTCAGGACATCTGCTGTAGGGGTGGCCAAGGCGCAGGCACAGGTTGCACCTGATCATCTGGGTGCAGTCCTTGGCCATATGACCCTGACCCCGACACACTGAACATATCAAGGCTGAACAGGAGGAGCTCAAATGCCCCTTTTCTCCACAGCGGTGACACAGCTTCGGCTGACCAGGGTAGAAAATAGTCATCCTATCCCTCCCTATAAAAGCTGAGGAGGGCAGGTGACGGACAACATTCCCATCCCTGGCCAACCTGACTGTTACTGACCATCCCCCAGTCCAGATGTTACGCTCATCAAAAATTTTGCTGGGCTTAATCAAAACCTCCCCATAGTTCCGCAACCAAACCTCTAGATCCCGAGCGGGGACGCTCTCATTGGTCAAAATGATTGTTATTTTTTTTACTGTTGACCTCTGAGAGATCGCAACTGGGGCCAGACCTTCCCATTCGGGTCTTGACCTGCACCGAGCCTCATATCGCTCCCAGAACAGGTCAAGACCCTCTGGCCTGGTGAAGCTGACCGTATAATCCCTTGTCCCAGCTACATGTATAAAGGCATACAGGTCATTTGCCCCAAAACCCATCTCCAAAATCATATCCACCACCACACGCCGTGCTGGAGGCACTGCACCACCTTCCCATTTCAGAATTACAACATTACGTCTGGGGCCCCCAGCAGAAGGCAGAGACCCAAGACCCGATCCCGGGGTGCCCAAAGTGGTAGCCCGTAGGGGAAAACCCTGCTTGGGAGCAGAGCCACCAGGAGCAGAGCACACCACCTGAGCAAAGGTGGGTTTATCAGGACCAAGGCTCCACACTGAAGTCACATTAGTCTTTATGTTGTTGTTATTATTATTGGCATCAACAGTCTGAACTGGATTGGCAGAATCTGTAGCAGGACGATTGTCCATCACACTGGTGCTGGGGGGATTGTTATCAGTCACAGGAGTGGTCATAGTTACTGCTGCAGTACCAGCTGTCTCCTGATGCTGCGCTGTAGAGTCTTCAGCAGCAGTGGGGCAAACAGCGTTGGAAGGGTTAATGGGCTCTGCTGACACCTGTGGTTCCTCCACAGAAATGACATTTTTTAAAAGTAACTCTTCCTGCATCAGCAGGCACAACATTGCCACCCACAGGAGTGGCAGCATCAGTGAAGGGGACAAAAACAGTCTTATCCACAACATGGGACTTGGCCGGCTTTACCTTATCAGGTACATCATCCGCAATGTCCTCCTCATTACACACCAACTGATCCCCCCGCATTGGAGACTCCATTACCTGGATGGTCCTCATCATGCCTCCTGAGTCCTGGGAAGGCATGGGGCTGCTTACCTCTCCCTGGGGGGGCAGGGGGGCAGAACTGGGGGTCTCCTCCTCCACCTCCATCTTTGTCATCTTTCCCAACCTCCTGTCATTCCCAAACTTCTCCTTGAAGGGCCCATCTTTGCCTTCCATCATGGCCACGATGGTCTCCTGGTGGTCCACACGGACTTTGGCCAATTGGATCTCCGGATCCATGGATCCACGTTTCTGGCTGTATAAGCCCTCACGCTGCCTTCGCAGACGCTTCAGCTCCGCTCGAAGCTTGTAAAGCTTATCTCTCTCCCTATTTAGGACCTTTATCCCGGTCACCACACGCTCCCGAATGGCTTCCGCACCTTCGTCCTCACCAGGGGTAGAGAGATCAGCTTGTACTGAGGAAGGCATGTCACCCGACGGCCCAGGAGATGGCTGAGAGCCTCCAGCAGGAGAGGCCCCGCTGGTCTCCATGGCTTCCCCAGAAAGGGGCCAGGAGAGCTGGGATAGATTTCACCACCACACCCCTCTCACACAGATCACCTGGAGGAGCTTCCAGAGACACCTTCCGCCTGACACACCTGTGCTCCAATGATGGGTGGGGCACTATTCCTCCCACTGACACCAATGATGGGGCACTATTCCTCCCACTGACACCAATGATGTGGCACTATTCCTCCCACTGACACCAATGATGGGGCACTATTCCTCCCACTGACACCAATGATGTGGCACTATTCCTCCCACTGACACCAATGATGGGGCACTATTCCTCCCACTGACACCAATGATGGGGCACTATTCCTCCCACTGACACCAATGATGGGGCACTATTCCTCCCACTGACACCAATAATGGGGCACTATTCCTCCCACTGACACCAATGATGGGGCACTATTCCTCCCACTGACACCAATGATGGGGCACTATTCCTCCAACTGACACCAATGATGGGGCACTATTCCTCCCACTGACTCCAATGATGGGGCACTATTCCTCCCACTGACTCCAATGATGGGGCACTATTCCTCCCACTGATACCAATGATGGGGCACTATTTCTCCCACCGACTGCAATGATGGGGCACTATTCCTCCCACTGACTCCAATGATGGGGCACTATTCCTCCACTGACACCAATGATGGGGCACTATTCCTCCCCACTGACACCAATGATGGGGCACTATTCCTCCCACTGACTCCAATAATGGGGCACTATTCCTCCAACTGACTCCAATGATGGGGCACTATTCCTCCCACCGACTCCAATGATGGGGCACTATTCCTCCCACCGACACCAATGATGGGGCACTATTCCTCCAACTGACTGCAATGATGGGGCACTATTCCTCCCACTGACTCCAATGATGGGGCACTATTCCTCCCACCGACTCCAATGATGGGGCACTATTCCTCCCACCGACTCCAATGATGGGGCACTATTCCTCCCCACTGACTCCAATGATGGGGCACTATTCCTCCCACGGACTCCAATGATGGGGCACTATTCCTCCCACTGACTCCAATGATGGGGCACTATTCCTCCCACTGACTCCAATGATGGGGCACTATTCCTCCCACCGACTCCAATGATGGGGCACTATTCCTCCCACTGATACCAATGATGGGGCACTATTTCTCCAACCGACTGCAATGATGGGGCACTATTCCTCCCACCGACTCCAATGATGGGGCACTATTCCTCCCACCGACTCCAATGATGGGGCACTATTCCTCCAACTGACTGCAATGATGGGGCACTATTCCTCCCCACTGACTGCAATGATGGGGCACTATTCCTCCCACCGACTCCAATGATGGGGCACTATTCCTCCAACTGACTCCAATGATGGGGCACTATTCCTCCACCTGACTGCAATGATGGGGCACTATTCCTCCCACCGACTCCAATGATGGGGCACTATTCCTCCCACCGACTCCAATGATGGGGCACTATTCCTCCCACCGACTCCAATGATGGGGCACTATTCCTCCCCACTGACTCCAATGATGGGGCACTATTCCTCCCACGGACTCCAATGATGGGGCACTATTCCTTCCACTGACTCCAATGATGGGGCACTATTCCTCCCACTGACTCCAATGATGGGGCACTATTCCTCCAACCGACTGCAATGATGGGGCACTATTCCTCCCACCGACTCCAATGATGGGGCACTATTCCTCCCACCGACTCCAATGATGGGGCACTATTCCTCCCACCGACTCCAATGATGGGGCACTATTCCTCCCACCGACTCCAATGATGGGGCACTATTCCTCCCACGGACTCCAATGATGGGGCACTATTCCTTCCACTGACTCCAATGATGGGGCACTATTCCTCCCACTGACTCCAATGATGGGGCACTATTCCTTCCACTGACTCCAATGATGGGGCACTATTCCATCCACGGACTCCAATGATGGGGCACTATTCCTCCCACTGACTCCAATGATGGGGCACTATTCCTTCCACTGACTCCAATGATGGGGCACTATTCCTTCCACTGACTCCAATGATGGGGCACTATTCCTCCCACTGATACCAATGAAGGGGCACTATTCCTCCCCACCGACTCCAATGATGGGGCACTATTCCTCCCACTGACACCAATGATGGGGCACTATTCCTCCCACTGATACCAATGATGGGGCACTAATCCTCCCACTGACACCAATGATGGGACACTATTCCTCCCACTGACACCAATGATGGGGCACTATTACTCACACTGATACCAATGATGGGGCACTATTCCTCCCACCGACTCCAATGATGGGGCACTATTCCTCCAACTGACTGCAATGATGGGGCACTATTCCTCCCACCGACTCCAATGATGGGGCACTATTCCTCCCACTGACTCCAATGATGGGGCACTATTCCTCCCACCGACTCCAATGATGGGGCACTATTCCTCCCACCGACTCCAATGATGGGGCACTATTCCTCCCACCGACTCCAATGATGGGGCACTATTCCTCCCACCGACTCCAATGATGGGGCACTATTCCTCCCACGGACTCCAATGATGGGGCACTATTCCTCCCACGGACTCCAATGATGGGGCACTATTCCTTCCACTGACTCCAATGATGAGGCACTATTCCTCCCACCGACTCCAATGATGGGGCACTATTCCTCCCACGGACTCCAATGATGGGGCACTATTCCTCCCACGGACTCCAATGATGAGGCACTATTCCTCCCACCGACTCCAATGATGGGGCACTATTCCTCCAACTGACTCCAATGATGGGGTACTATTCCTTCCACTGACTCCAATGATGGGGCACTATTCCTCCCACGGACTCCAATGATGGGGCACTATTCCTCCCACTGACTCCAATGATGGGGCACTATTCCTCCCACTGACTCCAATGATGGGGCACTATTCCTTCCACTGACTCCAATGATGGGGCACTATTCCTCCCACTGACTCCAATGATGGGGCACTATTCCTCCCACCGACTCCAATGATGGGGCACTATTCCTTCCACTGACTCCAATGATGGGGCACTATTCCTCCCACCGACTCCAATGATGGGGCACTATTCCTCCCACTGACTCCAATGATGGGGCACTATTCCTCCACTGACTCCAATGATGGGGCACTATTCCTCCCACCGACTCCAATGATGGGGCACTATTCCTCCCACCGACTCCAATGATGGGGCACTATTCCTCCCCACTGACTCCAAAGATGGGGCACTATTCCTCCCCACGGACTCCAATGATGGGGCACTATTCCTCCAACTGACTCCAATGATGGGGCACTATTCCTCCCACCGACTCCAATGACGGGGCACTATTCCTCCCACTGATACCAATGATGGGGCTCTATTCGTCCCACTGATACCAATGATGGGGCACTATTCCTCCCACTGACTTCAATGATGGGGCACTATTCCTCCCACTGACTCCAATGATGAGGCACTATTCCTCCCACTGACACCAATGATGGGGCACTATTCCTCCCACTGACACCAATGATGGGGCACTATTCCTCCCACTGACACCAATGATGGGGCACTATTCCTTCCACTGACACCAATGATGGGGCACTATTCCTCCCACTGACACCAATGATGGGGCACTATTCCTCCCACTGACACCAATGATGGGGCACTATTCCTCCCACTGACTTCAATGATGGGGCACTATTCCTCCCACTGACTTCAATGATGGGGCACTATTCCTCCCACGGACTCCAATGATGGGGCACTATTCCTCCCACTGACACCAATGATGGGGCACTATTCCTCCCACTGACACCAATGATGGGGCACTATTCCTCCCACAGACACCAATGATGGGGCACTATTCCTCCAACTGACTCCAATGATGGGGAACTATTCCTCCCACGGACTCCAATGATGGGGCACTATTCCTCCCACTGACACCAATGATGGGGCACTATTCCTCCCCACCGACTCCAATGATGGGGCACTATTCCTCCCACGGACTCCAATGATGGGGCACTATTCCTCCCACGGTCTCCAATGATGGGGCACTATTCCTCCCACGGTCTCCAATGATGGGGCACTATTCCTCCAACTGACTCCAATGATGGGGCATTATTCCTCCCACTGACTCCAATGATGGGGCATTATTCCTCCCACTGACTTCAATGATGGGGCACTATTCCTCCAACTGACTGCAATGATGGGGCACTATTCCTCCCACCGACTCCAATGATGGGGCACTATTCCTCCAACTGACTCCAATGATGGGGCACTATTCCTCCCACCGACTCCAATGATGGGGCACTATTCCTCCCACCGACTCCAATGATGGGGCACTATTCCTCCCACCGACTCCAATGATGGGGCACTATTCCTCACACTGATACCAATGATGGGGCACTATTCCTCCCACTGACACCAATGATGGGGCACTATTCCTCCCACAGACACCAATGATGGGGCACTATTCCTCACACTGACACCAATGATGGGGCACTATTCCGCCAACTGACTGCAATGATGGGGCACTATTCCTTCCACTGACTCCAATGATGGGGCACTATTCCTCCCACCGACTCCAATGATGGGGCACTATTCCTCCCACCGACTCCAATGATGGGGCACTATTCCTCACACTGATACCAATGATGGGGCACTATTCCTCCCACTGACACCAATGATGGGGCACTATTCCTCCCACAGACACCAATGATGGGGCACTATTCCTCACACTGACACCAATGATGGGGCACTATTCCTCCCACCGACTCCAATGATGGGGCACTATTCCTCCCACGGACTCCAATGATGGGGCACTATTCCTCCCACTGACTCCAATGATGGGGCACTATTCCTCACACTGACTCCAATGATGGGGCACTATTCCTTCCACTGACTCCAATGATGGGGCACATTATTCCTCCCACTGACTCCAATGATGGGGCACTATTCCTTCCACTGACTCCAATGATGGGGCACATTATTCCTCCCACAGACTCCAATGACGGGGCACTATTCCTCCCACCGACTCCAATGATGGGGCACTATTCCTCCCACCGACTCCAATGAAGGGGCACTATTCCTCCCACCGACTCCAATGATGGGGCACTATTCCTCCCACCGACTCCAATGAAGGGGCACTATTCCTCCCACTGACTCCAATGATGGGGCACTATTCCTCCAACTGACTCCAATGATGGGGCACTATTCCTCCAACCGACTCCAATGATGGGGCACTATTCTTCCCACGGACTCCAATGACGGGGCACTATTCCTCACACTGATACCAATGATGGGGTACTATTCCTCCCACTGATACCAATGATGGGGCACTATTCCTTCTATTGATACCAATGATGGGGCACTATTCCTCCCATGGACTCTAATGACGGGGCACTATTCCTCACGCTGATACCAATGATGGGGCACTATTCCTCCCATGGACTCTAATGACGGGGCACTATTCCTCACACTAATACCAATGATGGGGCACTATTCGTCCCACTGATACCAATGATGGGGCACTATTCCTCCCACTGACACCAATGATGGGGCACTATTCCTTCCACTGACTCCAATGATGGGGCACATTATTCCTCCCCACTGACTCCAATGATGGGGCACTATTCCTTCCACTGACTCCAATGATGGGGCACTATTCCTCACACTGATACCAATGATGGGGCACTATTCCTCACACTGACACCAATGATGGGGCACTATTCCTTCCACTGACTCCAATGACGGGGCACTATTCCTTCCACTGACTCCAATGATGGGGCACTATTCCTCCCACAGACACCAATGAAGGGGCACTATTCCTCCCACTGACTCCAATGATGGGGCACTATTCCTCCCACTGACTCCAATGATGGGGCACTATTCCTCCAACCGACTCCAATGATGGGGCACTATTCCTCCAACTGACTCCAATGATGGGGCACTATTCCTCCAACTGACTCCAATGATGGGGCACTATTACTCCCACGGACTCCAATGACGGGGCACTATATCTCCCACTGACTCCAATGATGGGGCACTATTCCTCACACTGATACCAATGATGGGGTACTATTCCTCCCACTGATACCAATGATGGGGCACTATTCCTTCTATTGATACCAATGATGGGGCACTATTCCTCACACTGATACCAATGATGGGGCACTATTCCTCCCATGGACTCTAATGACGGGGCACTATTCCTCACACTAATACCAATGATGGGGCACTATTCCTCCCACGGACTCCAATGATGGGGCACTATTCCTCCCACCGACTCCAATGATGGGGCACTATTCCTCCCACCGACTCCAATGATGGGGCACTATTCCTCCCACCGACTCCAATGATGGGGCACTATTCCTCCCACGGACTCCAATGATGGGGCACTATTCCTTCCACTGACTCCAATGATGGGGCACTATTCCTCCCACTGACTCCAATGATGGGGCACTATTCCTTCCACTGACTCCAATGATGGGGCACTATTCCATCCACGGACTCCAATGATGGGGCACTATTCCTCCCACTGACTCCAATGATGGGGCACTATTCCTTCCACTGACTCCAATGATGGGGCACTATTCCTTCCACTGACTCCAATGATGGGGCACTATTCCATCCACTGACACCAATGATGGGGCACTATTCCTCCCACTGATACCAATGAAGGGGCACTATTCCTCCCCACCGACTCCAATGATGGGGCACTATTCCTCCCACTGACACCAATGATGGGGCACTATTCCTCCCACTGATACCAATGATGGGGCACTAATCCTCCCACTGACACCAATGATGGGACACTATTCCTCCCACTGACACCAATGATGGGGCACTATTACTCACACTGATACCAATGATGGGGCACTATTCCTCCCACCGACTCCAATGATGGGGCACTATTCCTCCAACTGACTGCAATGATGGGGCACTATTCCTCCCACCGACTCCAATGATGGGGCACTATTCCTCCCACTGACTCCAATGATGGGGCACTATTCCTCCCACCGACTCCAATGATGGGGCACTATTCCTCCCACCGACTCCAATGATGGGGCACTATTCCTCCCACCGACTCCAATGATGGGGCACTATTCCTCCCACCGACTCCAATGATGGGGCACTATTCCTCCCACGGACTCCAATGATGGGGCACTATTCCTCCCACGGACTCCAATGATGGGGCACTATTCCTTCCACTGACTCCAATGATGAGGCACTATTCCTCCCACCGACTCCAATGATGGGGCACTATTCCTCCCACGGACTCCAATGATGGGGCACTATTCCTCCCACGGACTCCAATGATGAGGCACTATTCCTCCCACCGACTCCAATGATGGGGCACTATTCCTCCAACTGACTGCAATGATGGGGCACTATTCCTCCCACCGACTCCAATGATGGGGCACTATTCCTCCCACCGACTCCAATGAAGGGGCACTATTCCTCCCACTGACACCAATGATGGGGCACTATTCCTCCCCACCGACTCCAATGATGAGGCACTATTCCTCCCACGGACTCCAATGATGGGGCACTATTCCTCCCACTGACTCCAATGATGGGGTACTATTCCTTCCACTGACTCCAATGATGGGGCACTATTCCTCCCACGGACTCCAATGATGGAGCACTATTCCTCCCACTGACTCCAATGATGGGGCACTATTCCTCCCACTGACTCCAATGATGGGGCACTATTCCTTCCACTGACTCCAATGATGGGGCACTATTCCTCCCACTGACTCCAATGATGGGGCACTATTCCTCCCACCGACTCCAATGATGGGGCACTATTCCTTCCACTGACTCCAATGATGGGGCACTATTCCTCCCACCGACTCCAATGATGGGGCACTATTCCTCCCACTGACTCCAATGATGGGGCACTATTCCTTCCACTGACTCCAATGATGGGGCACTATTCCTCCCACCGACTCCAATGATGGGGCACTATTCCTCCCCACTGACTCCAAAGATGGGGCACTATTCCTCCCCACGGACTCCAATGATGGGGCACTATTCCTCCAACTGACTCCAATGATGGGGCACTATTCCTCCCACCGACTCCAATGACGGGGCACTATTCCTCCCACTGATACCAATGATGGGGCTCTATTCGTCCCACTGATACCAATGATGGGGCACTATTCCTCCCACTGACTTCAATGATGGGGCACTATTCCTCCCACTGACTCCAATGATGAGGCACTATTCCTCCCACTGACACCAATGATGGGGCACTATTCCTCCCACTGACACCAATGATGGGGCACTATTCCTCCCACTGACACCAATGATGGGGCACTATTCCTTCCACTGACACCAATGATGGGGCACTATTCCTCCCACTGACACCAATGATGGGGCACTATTCCTCCCACTGACACCAATGATGGGGCACTATTCCTCCCACTGACTTCAATGATGGGGCACTATTCCTCCCACTGACTTCAATGATGGGGCACTATTCCTCCCACGGACTCCAATGATGGGGCACTATTCCTCCCACTGACACCAATGATGGGGCACTATTCCTCCCACTGACACCAATGATGGGGCACTATTCCTCCCACAGACACCAATGATGGGGCACTATTCCTCCAACTGACTCCAATGATGGGGTACTATTCCTCCCACGGACTCCAATGATGGGGCACTATTCCTCCCACTGACACCAATGATGGGGCACTATTCCTCCCCACCGACTCCAATGATGGGGCACTATTCCTCCCACGGACTCCAATGATGGGGCACTATTCCTCCCACGGTCTCCAATGATGGGGCACTATTCCTCCCACGGTCTCCAATGATGGGGCACTATTCCTCCAACTGACTCCAATGATGGGGCATTATTCCTCCCACTGACTCCAATGATGGGGCATTATTCCTCCCACTGACTTCAATGATGGGGCACTATTCCTCCAACTGACTGCAATGATGGGGCACTATTCCTCCCACCGACTCCAATGATGGGGCACTATTCCTCCAACTGACTCCAATGATGGGGCACTATTCCTCCCACCGACTCCAATGATGGGGCACTATTCCTCCCACCGACTCCAATGATGGGGCACTATTCCTCCCACCGACTCCAATGATGGGGCACTATTCCTCACACTGATACCAATGATGGGGCACTATTCCTCCCACTGACACCAATGATGGGGCACTATTCCTCCCACAGACACCAATGATGGGGCACTATTCCTCACACTGACACCAATGATGGGGCACTATTCCGCCAACTGACTGCAATGATGGGGCACTATTCCTTCCACTGACTCCAATGATGGGGCACTATTCCTCCCACCGACTCCAATGATGGGGCACTATTCCTCCCACCGACTCCAATGATGGGGCACTATTCCTCACACTGATACCAATGATGGGGCACTATTCCTCCCACTGACACCAATGATGGGGCACTATTCCTCCCACAGACACCAATGATGGGGCACTATTCCTCACACTGACACCAATGATGGGGCACTATTCCTCCCACCGACTCCAATGATGGGGCACTATTCCTCCCACGGACTCCAATGATGGGGCACTATTCCTCCCACTGACTCCAATGATGGGGCACTATTCCTCACACTGACACCAATGATGGGGCACTATTCCTTCCACTGACTCCAATGATGGGGCACATTATTCCTCCCACTGACTCCAATGATGGGGCACTATTCCTTCCACTGACTCCAATGATGGGGCACATTATTCCTCCCACAGACTCCAATGACGGGGCACTATTCCTCCCACCGACTCCAATGATGGGGCACTATTCCTCCCACCGACTCCAATGAAGGGGCACTATTCCTCCCACCGACTCCAATGATGGGGCACTATTCCTCCCACCGACTCCAATGAAGGGGCACTATTCCTCCCACTGACTCCAATGATGGGGCACTATTCCTCCAACTGACTCCAATGATGGGGCACTATTCCTCCAACCGACTCCAATGATGGGGCACTATTCTTCCCACGGACTCCAATGACGGGGCACTATTCCTCACACTGATACCAATGATGGGGTACTATTCCTCCCACTGATACCAATGATGGGGCACTATTCCTTCTATTGATACCAATGATGGGGCACTATTCCTCCCATGGACTCTAATGACGGGGCACTATTCCTCACGCTGATACCAATGATGGGGCACTATTCCTCCCATGGACTCTAATGACGGGGCACTATTCCTCACACTAATACCAATGATGGGGCACTATTCGTCCCACTGATACCAATGATGGGGCACTATTCCTCCCACTGACACCAATGATGGGGCACTATTCCTTCCACTGACTCCAATGATGGGGCACATTATTCCTCCCCACTGACTCCAATGATGGGGCACTATTCCTTCCACTGACTCCAATGATGGGGCACTATTCCTCACACTGATACCAATGATGGGGCACCATTCCTCACACTGACACCAATGATGGGGCACTATTCCTTCCACTGACTCCAATGACGGGGCACTATTCCTTCCACTGACTCCAATGATGGGGCACTATTCCTCCCACCGACTCCAATGAAGGGGCACTATTCCTCCCACTGACTCCAATGATGGGGCACTATTCCTCCCCACTGACTCCAATGATGGGGCACTATTCCTCCAACCGACTCCAATGATGGGGCACTATTCCTCCAACTGACTCCAATGATGGGGCACTATTCCTCCAACTGACTCCAATGATGGGGCACTATTACTCCCACGGACTCCAATGACGGGGCACTATACCTCCCACTGACTCCAATGATGGGGCACTATTCCTCACACTGATACCAATGATGGGGTACTATTCCTCCCACTGATACCAATGATGGGGCACTATTCCTTCTATTGATACCAATGATGGGGCACTATTCCTCACACTGATACCAATGATGGGGCACTATTCCTCCCATGGACTCTAATGACGGGGCACTATTCCTCACACTAATACCAATGATGGGGCACTATTCCTCCCACGGACTCCAATGATGGGGCACTATTCCTTCCACCGACTCCAATGATGGGGCACTATTCCTCCCACCGACTCCAATGATGGGGCACTATTCCTCCCACCGACTCCAATGATGGGGCACTATTCCTCCCACGGACTCCAATGATGGGGCACTATTCCTTCCACTGACTCCAATGATGGGGCACTATTCCTCCCACTGACTCCAATGATGGGGCACTATTCCTTCCACTGACTCCAATGATGGGGCACTATTCCATCCACGGACTCCAATGATGGGGCACTATTCCTCCCACTGACTCCAATGATGGGGCACTATTCCTTCCACTGACTCCAATGATGGGGCACTATTCCTTCCACTGACTCCAATGATGGGGCACTATTCCATCCACTGACACCAATGATGGGGCACTATTCCTCCCACTGATACCAATGAAGGGGCACTATTCCTCCCCACCGACTCCAATGATGGGGCACTATTCCTCCCACTGACACCAATGATGGGGCACTATTCCTCCCACTGATACCAATGATGGGGCACTAATCCTCCCACTGACACCAATGATGGGACACTATTCCTCCCACTGACACCAATGATGGGGCACTATTACTCACACTGATACCAATGATGGGGCACTATTCCTCCCACCGACTCCAATGATGGGGCACTATTCCTCCAACTGACTGCAATGATGGGGCACTATTCCTCCCACCGACTCCAATGATGGGGCACTATTCCTCCCACTGACTCCAATGATGGGGCACTATTCCTCCCACCGACTCCAATGATGGGGCACTATTCCTCCCACCGACTCCAATGATGGGGCACTATTCCTCCCACCGACTCCAATGATGGGGCACTATTCCTCCCACCGACTCCAATGATGGGGCACTATTCCTCCCACGGACTCCAATGATGGGGCACTATTCCTCCCACGGACTCCAATGATGGGGCACTATTCCTTCCACTGACTCCAATGATGAGGCACTATTCCTCCCACCGACTCCAATGATGGGGCACTATTCCTCCCACGGACTCCAATGATGGGGCACTATTCCTCCCACGGACTCCAATGATGAGGCACTATTCCTCCCACCGACTCCAATGATGGGGCACTATTCCTCCAACTGACTGCAATGATGGGGCACTATTCCTCCCACCGACTCCAATGATGGGGCACTATTCCTCCCACCGACTCCAATGAAGGGGCACTATTCCTCCCACTGACACCAATGATGGGGCACTATTCCTCCCCACCGACTCCAATGATGAGGCACTATTCCTCCCACGGACTCCAATGATGGGGCACTATTCCTCCCACTGACTCCAATGATGGGGTACTATTCCTTCCACTGACTCCAATGATGGGGCACTATTCCTCCCACGGACTCCAATGATGGAGCACTATTCCTCCCACTGACTCCAATGATGGGGCACTATTCCTCCCACTGACTCCAATGATGGGGCACTATTCCTTCCACTGACTCCAATGATGGGGCACTATTCCTCCCACTGACTCCAATGATGGGGCACTATTCCTCCCACCGACTCCAATGATGGGGCACTATTCCTTCCACTGACTCCAATGATGGGGCACTATTCCTCCCACCGACTCCAATGATGGGGCACTATTCCTCCCACTGACTCCAATGATGGGGCACTATTCCTTCCACTGACTCCAATGATGGGGCACTATTCCTCCCACCGACTCCAATGATGGGGCACTATTCCTCCCACCGACTCCAATGATGGGGCACTATTCCTCCCCACTGACTCCAAAGATGGGGCACTATTCCTCCCCACGGACTCCAATGATGGGGCACTATTCCTCCAACTGACTCCAATGATGGGGCACTATTCCTCCCACCGACTCCAATGACGGGGCACTATTCCTCCCACTGATACCAATGATGGGGCTCTATTCGTCCCACTGATACCAATGATGGGGCACTATTCCTCCCACTGACTTCAATGATGGGGCACTATTCCTCCCACTGACTCCAATGATGAGGCACTATTCCTCCCACTGACACCAATGATGGGGCACTATTCCTCCCACTGACACCAATGATGGGGCACTATTCCTCCCACTGACACCAATGATGGGGCACTATTCCTTCCACTGACACCAATGATGGGGCACTATTCCTCCCACTGACACCAATGATGGGGCACTATTCCTCCCACTGACACCAATGATGGGGCACTATTCCTCCCACTGACTGCAATGATGGGGCACTATTCCTCCCACTGACTTCAATGATGGGGCACTATTCCTCCCACGGACTCCAATGATGGGGCACTATTCCTCCCACTGACACCAATGATGGGGCACTATTCCTCCCACTGACACCAATGATGGGGCACTATTCCTCCCACAGACACCAATGATGGGGCACTATTCCTCCAACTGACTCCAATGATGGGGTACTATTCCTCCCACGGACTCCAATGATGGGGCACTATTCCTCCCACTGACACCAATGATGGGGCACTATTCCTCCCCACCGACTCCAATGATGGGGCACTATTCCTCCCACGGACTCCAATGATGGGGCACTATTCCTCCCACGGTCTCCAATGATGGGGCACTATTCCTCCCACGGTCTCCAATGATGGGGCACTATTCCTCCAACTGACTCCAATGATGGGGCATTATTCCTCCCACTGACTCCAATGATGGGGCATTATTCCTCCCACTGACTTCAATGATGGGGCACTATTCCTCCAACTGACTGCAATGATGGGGCACTATTCCTCCCACCGACTCCAATGATGGGGCACTATTCCTCCAACTGACTCCAATGATGGGGCACTATTCCTCCCACCGACTCCAATGATGGGGCACTATTCCTCCCACCGACTCCAATGATGGGGCACTATTCCTCCCACCGACTCCAATGATGGGGCACTATTCCTCACACTGATACCAATGATGGGGCACTATTCCTCCCACTGACACCAATGATGGGGCACTATTCCTCCCACAGACACCAATGATGGGGCACTATTCCTCACACTGACACCAATGATGGGGCACTATTCCGCCAACTGACTGCAATGATGGGGCACTATTCCTTCCACTGACTCCAATGATGGGGCACTATTCCTCCCACCGACTCCAATGATGGGGCACTATTCCTCCCACCGACTCCAATGATGGGGCACTATTCCTCACACTGACACCAATGATGGGGCACTATTCCTCCCACTGACACCAATGATGGGGCACTATTCCTCCCACAGACACCACTGATGGGGCACTATTCCTCACACTGACACCAATGATGGGGCACTATTCCTCCCACCGACTCCAATGATGGGGCACTATTCCTCCCACGGACTCCAATGATGGGGCACTATTCCTCCCACTGACTCCAATGATGGGGCACTATTCCTCACACTGACACCAATGATGGGGCACTATTCCTTCCACTGACTCCAATGATGGGGCACATTATTCCTCCCACTGACTCCAATGATGGGGCACTATTCCTTCCACTGACTCCAATGATGGGGCACATTATTCCTCCCACAGACTCCAATGACGGGGCACTATTCCTCCCACCGACTCCAATGATGGGGCACTATTCCTCCCACCGACTCCAATGAAGGGGCACTATTCCTCCCACCGACTCCAATGATGGGGCACTATTCCTCCCACCGACTCCAATGAAGGGGCACTATTCCTCCCACTGACTCCAATGATGGGGCACTATTCCTCCAACTGACTCCAATGATGGGGCACTATTCCTCCAACCGACTCCAATGATGGGGCACTATTCTTCCCACGGACTCCAATGACGGGGCACTATTCCTCACACTGATACCAATGATGGGGTACTATTCCTCCCACTGATACCAATGATGGGGCACTATTCCTTCTATTGATACCAATGATGGGGCACTATTCCTCCCATGGACTCAAATGACGGGGCACTATTCCTCACGCTGATACCAATGATGGGGCACTATTCCTCCCATGGACTCTAATGACGGGGCACTATTCCTCACACTAATACCAATGATGGGGCACTATTCGTCCCACGGACTCCAATGATGGGGCACTCTTCCTCCCACTGACACCAATGATGGGGCACTATTCCTTCCACTGACTCCAATGATGGGGCACATTATTCCTCCCCACTGACTCCAATGATGGGGCACTATTCCTTCCACTGACTCCAATGATGGGGCACTATTCCTCACACTGATACCAATGATGGGGCACCATTCCTCACACTGACACCAATGATGGGGCACTATTCCTTCCACTGACTCCAATGACGGGGCACTATTCCTTCCACTGACTCCAATGATGGGGCACTATTCCTCCCACCGACTCCAATGAAGGGGCACTATTCCTCCCACTGACTCCAATGATGGGGCACTATTCCTCCCCACTGACTCCAATGATGGGGCACTATTCCTCCAACCGACTCCAATGATGGGGCACTATTCCTCCAACTGACTCCAATGATGGGGCACTATTCCTCCAACTGACTCCAATGATGGGGCACTATTACTCCCACGGACTCCAATGACGGGGCACTATATCTCCCACTGACTCCAATGATGGGGCACTATTCCTCACACTGATACCAATGATGGGGTACTATTCCTCCCACTGATACCAATGATGGGGCACTATTCCTTCTATTGATACCAATGATGGGGCACTATTCCTCACACTGATACCAATGATGGGGCACTATTCCTCCCATGGACTCTAATGACGGGGCACTATTCCTCACACTAATACCAATGATGGGGCACTATTCCTCCCACGGACTCCAATGATGGGGCACTATTCCTCCCACTGACTTCAATGATGGGGCACTATTCCTCCAACTGACTGCAATGATGGGGCACTATTCCTCCCACAGACACCAATGATGGGGCACTATTTCTCCCACAGACACCAATGATGGGGCACTATTCCTCCCACTGACTCCAATGACGGAGCACTATTTCTCCCACAGACACCAATGATGGGGCACTATTCCTCCCACTGACTCCAATATTGGGGCACTATTCCTCCCACGGACTCCAATGATGGGGCACTATTCCTCCCACTGACTTCAATGATGGGGCACTATTCCTCCAACTGACTGCAATGATGGGGCACTATTCCTCCCACAGACACCAATGATGGGGCACTATTTCTCCCACAGACACCAATGATGGGGCACTATTCCTCCCACTGACTCCAATGACGGAGCACTATTCCTCCCACAGACACCAATGATGGGGCACTATTTCTCCCACAGACACCAATGATGGGGCACTATTCCTCCCACTGACTCCAATATTGGGGCACTATTCCTCCAACTGACTCCAATGATGGGGCACTATTCCTCCAACTGACTCCAATGATGGGGCACTATTACTCCCACGGACTCCAATGACGGGGCACTATATCTCCCACTGACTCCAATGATGGGGCACTATTCCTCACACTGATACCAATGATGGGGTACTATTCCTCCCACTGATACCAATGATGGGGCACTATTTATCCAACTGACACCAACAATGGGCCACTATTCCTTCTATTGATACCAATGATGGGGCACTATTCCTCACACTGATACCAATGATGGGGCACTATTCCTCCCATGGACTCTAATGACGGGGCACTATTCGTCCCACTAATACTAATGATGGGGCACTATTCGTCCCACTGATACCAATGATGGGGCACTATTCGTCCCACTGATACCAATGATGGGGCACTATTCCTCCCACGGACTCCAATGATGGGGTACTATTCCTCCCACTGACTTCAATGATGGGGCACTATTCCTCCCACTGACTCCAATGATGGGGCACTATTCCTCCCACTGACTCCAATGATGGGGCACTATTCCTCACACCGACTCCAATGATGGGGCACTATTCCTCCCACCGACTCCAAATGACAGGGCACTATTCCTCACACTGATACCAATGATGGGGCACTATTCCTCACACCGACTCCAATGATGGGGCACTATTCCTCCCACCGACTCCAATGATGGGGCACTATTCCTCCCACTGATACCAATGATGGGGCACTATTTATCCAACTGACACCAACAATGGGCCACTATTCCTTCTATTGATACCAATGATGGGGCACTATTCCTCCCACCGACTCCAATGATGGGGCACTATTCCTCCCACCGACTCCAATGATGGGGCACTATTCCTCCCCACTGACTGCAATGATGGGGCACTATTCCTCCCACGGACTCCAATGATGGGGCACTATTCCTCCCACTGACTCCAATGATGGGGCACTATTCCTCCCACCGACTCCAATGATGGGGCACTATTCCTCCCACCGACTCCAATGATGGGGCACTATTCCTCCCACCGACTCCAATGATGGGGCACTATTCCTCTCACTGATACCAATGATGGGGCACTATTTATCCAACTGACACCAACAATGGGCCACTATTCCTTCTATTGATACCAACAATGGGCCACTATTCCTTCTATTGATACCAATGATGGGGCACTATTGCACCCTCTAATGCAATTCATGGGACATTATTTAATACCACTGAGGCAAGGACATTTTCTTCTCCTAATTGCCAGTCTGCCCCCCCCCCCCCCCCCCAAGTCTGAAGGGCAGTAAACTGTCTCTTTGTTTAGAAATGTTGGAGACCCCTGGACTAGATGATGTTGGAGACCCCTGGACTAGATGATGTTGGAGACCCCTGGACTAGATGATGTTGGAGACCCCTGGACTAGATGATGATGGAGACCCCTGGACTAGATGATGATGGAGACCCCTGGACTAGATGATGATGGAGACCCCTGGACTAGATGATGATGGAGACCCCTGGACTAGATGATGTTGGAGACCCCTGGACTAGATGATGTTGGAGACCCCTGGACTAGATGATGTTGGAGACCCCTGGACTAGATGATGATGGAGACCCCTGGACTAGATGATGTTGGAGACCCCTGGACTAGATGATGTTGGAGACCCCTGGACTAGATGATGTTGGAGACCCCTGGACTAGATGATGTTGGAGACCCCTGGACTAGATGATGTTGGAGACCCCTGGACTAGATGATGTTGGAGACCCCTGGACTAGATGATGATGGAGACCCCTGGACTAGATGATGTTGGAGACCCCTGGACTAGATGATGATGGAGACCCCTGGACTAGATGATGTTGGAGACCCCTGGACTAGATGATGTTGGAGACCCCTGGACTAGATGATGATGGAGACCCCTGGACTAGATGATGTTGGAGACCCCTGGACTAGATGACTGGGTCAGAGCAACTCCACACCTGCAGCTCTTGTGGGCTGTTCTCAGTCTGCAGTGATCTGGACTGACCAATAGTAGTCCAAAGAAGAAGTGGTGAAGAGGTGAAGGAATCACATGGGTGGCCAAGGATCAGTGATGACCATGGGAAGGAAGGCTGGCCGCTGTAATCCCATCCAATAGAAGGGCTACGGTACAGTACTTCATATTGCTAAAAAGGTGATGTTGGTTCTGATAGAAAGGTGTCATCGCAGTTTGCTGTGTATGGGGCTGTTTAGCTGCATACAGGTCAGGGTGCCCCATGTTGACCCGTGTCCACGGCCAAAAGGGCCTACAATGGGCACATGAGCATCAGGAATGGTTTCAGGAACACAACAATGAATTGAAGGTGTTGACTTGGTCTTCAGATTCTCCAGATCTCAGTCCAATCACGCATCTGTGGGATGTGCTGGAAAAACATGTCCTCCCCGCAACTTACAAGATCTGCTACTGGCTGCTTGGTGCCAGATACCACAGCATAATATTCGAGGTCTAGCGGAGTCCATGCCCCAGCAGGTTGTGGTGGGTGATTATAATGTGATGGCTGATCAGTGTATATACACTCACCGGTCACTATATTAGATACACCTCTTCCATTGCTTGGTAACACAAATTGCTAATTAGCCAATCACATGGCAGCAACTCGATGCATTTAGGCATTGAACTTCAAACCGAGTATCAGAATGGGGAAGAAAGGGGATTTAACCACATGCCGACCGGGCCATAGCCGAAAGACGGCTACAGAGTGGTCGGCTTATTCTGGGTGGACGTCCTCCCAGAATCTTGCTCCCGCACGCCCTCTGGGGCGTGCACTCGGGAACATCCGATAGCGCCCGTTTACCACGTGATCGCTCTCGGTACAGTGAAAGGGGAGATGCGGAGAGGGGGAGAGATGGCAGCAGCGCTGTGGGCTGGATGTGTAGTGCCCACAGTGCTGCTCAGTTACAGTGCAACACTGTGCAATACTCTGCCAACACTGTGCAATACTCTGCCAACACTGTGCAATACTCTGCCAATACTCTGCCAACACTGTGCAATACTCTGCCAACACTGTGCAATACTCTGCCAATACTCTGCCAACACTGTGCAATACTCTGCCAACACTGTGCAATACTCTGCCAATACTCTGCCAACACTGTGCAATACTCTGCCAACACTGTGCAATACTCTGCCAACACTGTGCAACAGTGGCGGCCCGTCCATAGGGGGCGCCCGGGCGCCGCCCCCCCCCCCCTTGCAGTTAAAAAAAAAAAAAAAATAAATAAAAAAAAAAAGTTCAAAAAAAAAAAAAAATGTATTTAAACATGTCCCTTTAAGGGCGCACAGTGCAGTATGCACCGCTCTATCACCAATAGATAGATTCATGCATTGCATGAATCTATCTATTGGTCACCTCTGCCGCCCCCTATTCAGGTGTCCGGCCCCTGATCGGGCGCCGGGCATCTGAATTACAGTGGGGGGGGGTGTTGCTGGAAGCGCCCCTATTAGAGCTGTAAGCTCTAATAGGGGACCTTATTAGAGCGGTGTGCTCTAATAGGCTTCCCTAAGTGTAAACAGCGGGTGCACGGCCGTGCGTTCGCTGATTACACAGTATTGTGTTAGAGAAGCGAATACATCGCTTCCCTAACACAGACCCGCCTCTCAGCCAATCAGGTTGCCAGGTCTGTTACCTGTCACCTGATTGGCTGAAGTCACAGGCGCTGTGATTGGACGCTAGGCGTCCAATCACCTAGCGTCCAATCACAGCAGAAGAAGACAGGAGGAGCGCGGGAGAAGACATCCGACGGAGACATCCAACGGAGACACCGCCTGACGCCGTCACCAGCTGCACACCGGGACAAGGTAAGTGCAGAGGGCAGGCAGGGGGCACAGTGGCAGCACTTAAGGGGCACAGTGGCAGAACTTGGGGCACAATGGAAGCACTTAAGGGGCACAATGGCAGCACTTAAGGGGCACAATGGCAGCACTTAAGGGGCACAGTGGCAGCACTTAAGGGGCACAGTGGCAGCACTTAAGGGGCACAGTGGCAGCACTTAAGGGGCACAATGGCAGCACTTAAGGGGCACAATGGCAGCACTTAAGGGGCACAATGGCAGAACTTGGGGCACAATGGCAGAACTTGTGGCAGAACTTGGGGCACAATGGCAGCACTTAAGGGGCACAATGGCAGCACTTAAGGGGCACAATGGCAGCACTTAAGGGGCACAATGGCAGCACTTAAGGGGCACAATGGCAGAACTTGGGGCACAATGGCAGCACTTAAGGGGCACAGTGGCAGCACTTAAGGGGCACAATGGCAGCACTTAAGGGGCACAATGGCAGCACTTAAGGGGCACAATGGCAGAACTTGGGGCACAATGGCAGCACTTAAGGGGCACAGTGGCAGAACTTGGGGCACAGTGGCAGAACTTGGGGCACAGTGGCAGCGTTTGATGGGCACAGTGGCAGCGTTTGATGGGCACAGTGGCAGCGTTTAATGGGCACAGTGGCAGCGTTTGATGGCACAGTGAGGCTGTTTGTTTGCGCCCCCCCAAAAATTTTGAGCACCAGCCGCCACTGCTGTGCAATACTCTGCCAATACTCTGCCAACACTGTGCAATACTCTGCCAACACTGTGCCAACACTGTGCAATACTCTGCCAACACTGTGCAATACTCTGCCAATACTCTGCCAACACTGTGCAATACTCTGCCAACACTGTGCAATACTCTGCAACACTGTGCCAATACTGTGCAATACTCTGCCAATACTCTGCAATACTCTGCCAGCACTGTGCAATACTCTGCCAATACTGTGCAATACTCTGCAACACTGTGCAATACTCTGCCAATACTCTGCCAACACTGCGCAATACTCTGCCAACACTGTGCAATACTCTGCCAACACTGTGCAATACTCTGCCAATACTCTGCCAACACTGTGCAATACTCTGCCAACACTGTGCAATACTCTGCCAACACTGTGCAATACTCTGCCAACACTGTGCAATACTCTGCCAATACTCTGCCAACACTGTGCAATACTCTGCCAACACTGTGCAATACTCTGCCAACACTGTGCAATACTCTGCCAACACTGTGCAATACTCTGCCAACACTGTGCAATACTCTGCCAACACTGTGCAATACTCTGCCAATACTGTGCAATACTCTGCCAGCACTGTGCAATACTCTGCCAATACTGTGCAATACTCTGCCAATACTGTGCAATACTCTGCCGACACTGTGCCAATACTCTGCAATACTCAGCCAATACTCTGCCAGCACTGTGCAATACTCTGCCAATACTGTGCAATACTCTGCAACACTGTGCAATACTCTGCCAATACTCTGCCAACACTGCGCAATACTCTGCCAACACTGTGCAATACTCTGCCAACACTGTGCAATACTCTGCCAACACTGTGCAATACTCTGCAACACTGTGCCAATACTGTGCAATACTCTGCCAATACTCTGCAATACTCTGCCAGCACTGTGCAATACTCTGCCAATACTGTGCAATACTCTGCAACACTGTGCAATACTCTGCCAATACTCTGCCAACACTGCGCAATACTCTGCCAACACTGTGCAATACTCTGCCAACACTGTGCAATACTCTGCCAATACTCTGCCAACACTGTGCAATACTCTGCCAACACTGTGCAATACTCTGCCAACACTGTGCAATACTCTGCCAACACTGTGCAATACTCTGCCAACACTGTGCAATACTCTGCCAATACTCTGCCAACACTGTGCAATACTCTGCCAACACTGTGCAATACTCTGCCAACACTGTGCAATACTCTGCCAACACTGTGCAATACTCTGCCAATACTGTGCAATACTCTGCCAATACTGTGCAATACTCTGCCGACACTGTGCCAATACTCTGCAATACTCAGCCAATACTCTGCCAGCACTGTGCAATACTCTGCCAATACTGTGCAATACTCTGCAACACTGTGCAATACTCTGCCAATACTCTGCCAACACTGCGCAATACTCTGCCAACACTGTGCAATACTCTGCCAACACTGTGCAATACTCTGCCAACACTGTGCAATACTCTGCCAATACTCTGCCAACACTGTGCAATACTCTGCCAACACTGTGCAATACTCTGCCAACACTGTGCAATACTCTGCCAATACTGTGCAATACTCTGCCGACACTGTGCCAATACTCTGCAATACTCAGCCAATACTCTGCCAGCACTGTGCAATACTCTGCCAATACTCTGCCAAATACTCTGCAATACTCTGCCAATACTCTGCCAGCACTGTGCCAATACTCTGCAATAAGTTTTAATAGAAACAAAGAATTCTTTTTTTTTTTTACCAAATTTTTAGTCTTTTTTGATTTATAGCGCAAAAAATAAAAAACCCAGCAGTGATTAAATACCACCAAAAGAAAGCTCTATTTATGTGAAAAAAAGGACAAAAAATCATTTGGGTACAGTGTTGCATGACTGAGTAATTGTCATTCAAAGTGTGAGAGCACCGAAAGCTGAAAATTGGTCTGGGCAGGAAGGGGGTTTAAGTGCCCAGTGGTCAAGTGATTAAGTGACTTTGAACGTGGCATGTTTTTTGGTGCCAGACGGGCTGGTCTGAGTATTTCAATAACTGCTGATCTACTGGGATTCTCACGCACAACCATCTCTCGAGTTTACAGAGAATTGTTCGAAAAAGAGAAAATATCCAGTGAGCGAAAGTTGTGTGCAGCAAAATGCCTTGTTGAGGTCAGAGGAGAATGGGCGGACTGGTTTCAGATGATAGAAAGGCAACAGTAACTCAAATACCACTTGTGACAACCAAGGTATGCAGAATACCATCTCTGAATGCACAACACATCCAACCTTGAAGCAAATGGGCTACAGCAGCAGAAGACCACACTGGGTGCCACTCCTGTCAGCTAAGAACAGGAAACTGAGGCTACAATTCGCACAGGATCACCAAAATTGGACAATAGAAGATTGGAAAAACGTTGCCTGGTCTGATGAGTCTGGATTTCAGCTACGACATTCAGATGGTGGGGTCAGAATTTAGCATAAACAACATGAAAGCCATGGATCCATCCTGCCTTGTATCACCAGTTCAGGCTGGTGGAGGTGGTGTAATGGTGTGGGGGATATTTTCTTGGCACACTTCAGGCTCCTTAGTACCAATTGAACATTGTATACATGCCACGGCCTACCTGAGTATTGTTGCTGACCATGTCCATCCCTTTATGACTACAGTGTACTCATCTTCTGGTGGCTCCTTCCAGCAGGATAATGCACCATGTTACAGAGCTCCAATCATCTCACCACTGGACAATGAGGTCACTGCACTCCAATGGTCTCCACACTCATCAGATCTCACCACTGGACAATGAGGTCACTGTACTCCAATGGTCTCCACACTCACCAGATCTCCCCACTGGACAATGAGGTCTCTGTACTCCAATGGTCTCCACACTCACCAGATCTCACCACTGGACAATGAGGTCACTGTACTCCAATGGTCTCCACACTCACCAGATCTCACCACTGGACAATGAGGTCTCTGTACTCCAATGGTCTCCACACTCACCAGATCTCACCACTGGACAATGAGGTCACTGTACTCCAATGGTCTCCACACTCACCAGATCTCACCACTGGACAATGAGGTCACTGTACTCCAATGGTCTCCACACTCACCAGATCTCACCACTGGACAATGAGGTCACTGTACTCCAATGGTCTCCATCCAATAGGGCACTTTTTAAAAGTGATGGAACGGGAGATACGCACCATGGACAATTTTATGCTCCCAACTTTGTGGGGACAGTTTAGGGATGACCCCTTCCTGTTCCAACATGACTGCACACCAGTGCACAAAGCAAGGTCCATAAAGACATGGATGAGCGAGTTTGGGGTGGAGGACTGACTGGACTTGACTGGCCTGCACAGAGTCCTGACCTCAACCCGATAGAACACCTTTGGGATGAATTCGAGCGGAGACTGCAAGCCAGGCCTTCTCATCCAATATTAGTCCCTGACCTCACGAATGCTCTTCTGGAAGAATGGTCAAAAGTTCCCACAGACACACTCCTAGACCTTGTGGACAGCCTTCCCAGAAGAGTTGAAGCTGTTATAGCTGCAAAGGGTGGGCCAACTTAATATTGAACCCTACAGACTAAGACTGGGATGCCTACTATCCACAGCCTCACACTATGGCATAGTCCTCCCCCTTGTTCCCCCCTCTCCACACTGCAACCTGGTTCTACATTTCATTGCATTATGCCTCACAGGGATGAGGGTTCTCCTGGCCCCTTGTGACAACATTGCGCCAATTCACCAAACATTCAACACTGTTGCAAGGAATGAGTCACATACTCCGTACCCAGAAGCAGCGGGTATTCACTCTCAGTGGATAAATGATGTGTCAGGAGAACAAGGTGCTGTGCTCACTCTGCTCTCTCCCCTTGTCAGCATGTTACATAGTAGGTGAGGTTGAAAAAATACACAAGTCCAACCTATGTGTGTGATTCTATGTCAGTATTACATTGTATATCCCTGTATGTTGTGGTCATTCAGGTGCTTATCTAATAGTTTTTTTGAAACTATCGATGCCCCCTGCTGAGACCACCGCCTGTGGAAGGGAATTCCACATCCTTGCCGCTCTTACAGTAAAGAACCCTCTACGTAGTTTAAGGTTAAACCTCTTTTCTTCTAATTTTTATGGAGTGGCCACAAGTCTTGTTAAACTCCATTCTGCAAAAAAGTTTTATCCCTATTGTGGGGTCACCAGTACGGTATTTGTAAATTGAAGCGTCTCTTCTCCAGAGAGAATAAGTTCAGTGCTCGTAACCTTTCCTCATAACTAATAGCCTCCAGACCCTTTATTAGCTTTGTTACCCTTCTTTGTACTCGCTCCATTTCCAGTACATCCTTCCTGAGGACTGGTGCCCAGAACCGGATGGCATACTCCAGGTGCGGCCGGACCAGAGTCTTGTAGAGCGGGAGAATTATTGTTTTATCTCTGGAGTGAATCCCTTTTTAATGCCAATATTCTGTTTGCTTTGTTAGCAGCAGCTTGGCATTGCTGAGCCTATCATCTACTAGGACCCCCAGGTCCTTTTCCATCCTAGATTCCCCCAGAGGTTCTCCCCCCAGTGTATAGATTGCATTCACATATTTGCCACACATTTTTCTACATTGAACCTCATTTGCCATGTAGTTGCCCACCCCAATAATTTGTTCTGATCTACTTGCAAGGTTTCCACATCCTGCTGAAAAGTTATTGCCCTGCTTAGCTTAGTGTCGTCCACAAATACAGAGATTGAGCTGTTTACCCCCATCCTACAGGTCGTCTATGAATATATTAAATCGGATTGGTCCCAGCACAGAACCCTGGGGGACCCCACTACCCACCCCTGACCATTCCGAGTACTTCCCATTTATCACCACCCTCTGAACTCGTCCTTGTAGCCAGTTTTCAATCCATGTACTCACCCTATGGTCCATGCCAACGGACCTTACTTTGTACAGTAAACGTTTATGGGCAACTGTGTCAAATGCTTTTGCAAAATCCAGATACACGACATCTACGGGCCTTCCTATATCTAGATGGCAGCTCACCTCCTCATAGAAGGTTAATAGATTGGTTTGAGTCCATGCTGATTACTGCCAATGATATTATTTTCATTACTAAAATCTTGTATATAGTCCCTTATCATCCCCTCCAAGAGTTTACATACTATTGATGTTAGGCTAACTGGTCTGTAATTCCCACGGATGTAACATTGCTGCTTTCTGAGTGCTGCTGTGCAAGGGTAACAGGGGGCTGCTATGACAACAGTCAGGTACTTATACTTGTTTTATATATAAAAAACAATCTTTATTTTTAACCACTTCAATACTGCCCATTGCCAAATGACGCCCACAAGGTGGATCTCCCACCCTGGGTGGGCGTCATATGAAGTCCTCCCATTCCCGGCCATCTAGGGGGTGCACGCGCGCCTGCGGCGTCGCTCGGGACCCGGTGCGCATGCCCGGCGGCCGCGGTGTCCGCCGGGCACCCGCGATTGCCCGGGAACACAGCAGGACCGTGGATCTGTGTGTGTAAACACACAGATCCACGTCCTGTCAGTGGAGAGGAGACCGATGGTGTGTTCCCAGTACAGAGGAACACTGATCGGTCCCCTCCCCTTGTGAGTCCCCTCCCCCCACAGTTAGAATCACTCCCAAGGAACATACATTAACCCCTGCAGCACCCCCTAGTGTTAACCCCTTCCCTGCCAGTCACATTTACACAGTAATCACTGCAATATTATAGCAACGATCGCTGTGTAAATGTGAATGGTCCCAAAAATGTGTCAAAAGTGTCCGCCGCAATATCACAGTCACGAAAAAAAAAAAAATCGCAGATCGCCGCCATTACTAGTAAAAAATAAAAATAAAAAAATGCAATAAATCTATCCCCTATTTTGTAGACGCTATATCTTTTGCGCAAACCAATCAATATACGCTTATTGCCATTTTTTTTTACCAAAAATATGTAGAAGAATACGTATCGGCCTAAACTGAGTAAAAAAAATTTTATTTTTTTTTTTTAAATGGGATATTTATTATAGCAAAAAGTAAATATAGTGTTTTTTCAAAATTGTCGCTCTTCTTTTGTTTATAGCGCAAAAAATAAAAACCGCAGAGGTAATCAAATACCACCAAAAGAAAGCTCTATTTGTGGGGAAAAAAAGGACGTCAATTTTGTTTGGGTACAACGTCGCACGACCGCGCAATTGTCAGTTAAAGCAACGCAGTGCCGAATCGCAAAAAGTGCTCTGGTAAGGAAGGGAGTAAAATCCTTCGGGGCTGAAGTGGTTAAATGAATACACAACTGGATGGTGTTTTATTTTATATCTTCTGGAGTCCAGCTTTAAATTGGTTGTAAATCTCAGACATGAAACAGGAACAAAGCATATCCCTCTATAGTGTGCATTTGTCTCAATCCAGAGCACTAAGTGTCATTCCTGTCTGCTGCATCATTCCTCTGCTATCAGCATGAATCACTTCTGACAAGTTTTCCTGACAGCAAGAAAAAAAAAAAAAAAGTTACAGGGGAGGGAGTTCCAACACACAGCCTGTGATTGACAGTCTCAGCTCTGTTCCTGTGTGCTGTGTGAAGGGGGTGTGTCCCTTCCCTCCAATCAGCTGTCAGAGCTCTACTCACAGAGTGTAAATTCAACCCCTTTTTTCTGACAGCTCAGACAAGCTTTATAAATGATGCACTTTGAACGGATGTAGAGAAACACTGCAGATAAACAAGTACAACTTATGTAATAAGATTTGTTTAATTTCAGGGTATTACCAATCATTTCACTGGGTATATGGAAGGGTTTACAGCCACTTTTTGCTATGCTTGGAAAAAGGCCTTTGGATGTTTAAAGCGATAGTAAAGTCATTACAAAGAATTTGCAGTAAGTCTAATATCACCATATAATGCATTTATAGATGCAAAGAGATATTCTGGAACATTATATCTGTGTATTACTATTTCTGTAGCTTTATTATTATATTGTTACCTTCCAGCTGAAAGCGGCGCCATCTTGGAGGCAATCTCCCGACACCATCCCCGCCAATATTTCCGACCCTTTCTCTCGTCAATGAGGGAATCTATGGCATGCGCTTTGCAAGTAACCCAAGCCTCAGGTTCATCAAACGTTACCATGGTGCCTTGGCTAGCCAATCAGAACACACATGTAAATCTGTGGTCCACACCGCTCCCTATGCGGATGCTGAATGTGATTGTGCACACCCCTTGTGACGTAGCTAGTCACATTGGGCATTTCAGGAAATTATGAATGGTCAGCACCCTCACGGGATTGCAATGCCATGCAGTGATGCTGACAGAGGCACACTAAGCGTGCCGTCAATATAGAGCAGGGGTCTCCAAACTTTCTAAGCAAAGGGCCAGTTTATTGTCCTTCTGGTTTTAGGGGGGCCTGACTGTGGCCATCGGGAGTAGAAAATGTCCCAGCATTAGTTGGAGTAAACAATGCCCCATCTTTGGTGTCAGTGAGAAGAATTCCACCCCATCGTTGGTGTCATTGGGAGGAATTGTGCCCCATCCTTGGTGTAATTTGGCCCCATCGCTGGTGTCATTGGGAGGAATTGTGCCCCATCCTTGGTGTCATTTGGCCCCATCTTTGGTGTCATTGGGAGGAATTGTGCCCCATCTTTGGTGTCATTTGGCCCCATCGTTGGTGTCATTGGGAGGAATTGTGCCCCATCCTTGGTGTCATTTGGCCCCATCGTTGGTGTCATTGGGAGGAATTGTGCCCCATCCTTGGTGTCGTGGGAGGAATTGTGCCCCATCCTTGGTGTCATTTTGGCCCCATCTTGGTGTCATTGGGAGGAATTGTGCCCCATCTTTGGTGTCATTTGGGCCCATTGTTGGTGTCATTGGGAGGAACTATGCCCCATCATTGGTGACACTGGGCCCTATTATTGGTGTCATTGGGAGGAATCGTGCCCCATCCTTGGTGTCATTTGGGCCCCATCGTTGGTGTCATTGGGAGGAATTGTGCCCCATCCTTGGTGTCATTTGGGCCCATCGTTGGTGTCATTGGGAGGAATTGTGCCCCATCCTCGGTGTCATTTGGCCCCATCTTTGGTGTCATTGTGAGGAATTGTGCCCCATCCTTGGTGTCATTTGGCCCCATCGTTGGTGTCATTGGGAGGAATTGTGCCCCATCCTTGGTGTCATTTGGGCCTCATTGTTGGTGTCATTGGGAGGAACTATGCCCCATCATTGGTGACACTGGGCCCTATTGTTGGTGTCATTGGGAGGAATCGTGCCCCATCCTTGGTGTCATTTGGAGAAACTATGCCCCATCATTGGTGACATTGGGCCTCATTGTTGGTGTCACTGGGAGGAATTGGGCCCCATCGTTGTTGTCATTGGTAGGAATTGTGCCTCATGATCGATGATATTGGGAGGAACTGTGCCCCTTCGTTGGTGACATATGGCCAAGGGCCATATAAAAGCAAGCAAAGGGCAGCATCCGGCCACAGTTTGGAGACCACTGATCTAGAGCAAAAGGCATATGCGCAAGTGACGTCATTGCAATAAACATATTTTCTAAAGCCGGTGGTCGGCTCACTTGTAAGAGCGATTGGAGTGGCTAATTAGCTGCTCGACTGCTGTTACAAGCAGCAGGAAGGGACGTCCCCCCTCCTCCTGCCGCTCGATTGGGCTCTCCCGTCCCACCGGGAGACCTGAGCAACCACGTTCGCCAGCTGGCTGGACACCCGAACAAAGACAGGATCAACTTTGATCGGGTCTCGATAGCGGTAACCCGGAAGCAATGAACTGACATCACTTCTGGTTTAACTGGATGTCATCGGCACCATTTAAAAAAATAAAATAAAAGCATTCAAAACCGCCAATCTTGGTGTTTTGAATGCTTTTGAGTGCAGAGAAGGGATTTGGGGTCTTTTTTATCCCTCCATAAAGAGTACCTGTCACATGCCTATTGCTGTCACAAGAGATGTTTATATTCCTTGTGACAGCAAAAAAAAAAAAAGTGCTAAAAAAAATAAATAAAAAAAAAATAAAGCAACAGTTTAAAAAAATAAAAAATAAATTAAATAAATGAAGAATTAAAAAAATAAAATGAAAGTGCCCCATCCCCCCGTGCAAAGGCGAACGCATGCGTCGGTCCCACACAGATATCACTGCAAATGTCAGATCATAATTCTAGCACTAGACCTCCTCTGTAAATCGAAAGTGGTAACCTTTAAAGGCTTTTAAAGCATCGTCTATGGATAGTAAAATTTACGCTGTTTTGCGCAATTTTAAAGCATGTTTGGTATCTATTTACTCTACGTAACATCATCTTTTAACCACTTTAAGCCCAGCCTCGTTTTGGATTTTAGGTGTTTACATGTTTAAAACAGTTTTTTTTGCTAGAAAAAAACTTAGAACCCCCAAACATTATATATTGTTTTTTTTCAAACACCCTAGAGAATAAAATGGCGGTCGTTGCAATACTTTTTTTCACACCGTATTTGCGCAGCGGTCTTGCAAGCGCACTTTTTTTGGAAAAAATTCACTTTTTTGAATAAAAAAATAAGACAACAGTAAAGTTAGTCCAATTTTTTTATATACTGTGAAAGATAATGTTACGCCGAGTAAATTGATACCTAACATGTCACGCTTCAAAATTGCGCCCGCTCGTGGAATGGCATCAAACTTTTACCCTCAAAAATCTCCATAGGCGACGTTTAAAAAATTCTACAGGTTGCATATTTTGCGTTACAGAGGAGGTCTACGGCTATAATTATTGCTCTCGCTCTACCGATCGCGGCGATACCTCACATGTGTGGTTTGACCACCGTTTTCATATGCGGGCGCTACTCACGTATGCGTTCGCTTCTGCGCACGAGCTCGTCGGGACGGGGCGCTTTAAAAAAATTTTTTTTTGTTTTTCTTATTTATTTTTCTTGATTTTATTTATTTTTACACTGTTTTTTAAAAAAAAATTATTGGCTCACTTTTATTCCTATTACAAGGAATGTAAACATTCCTTGTAATAGAAAAAAGCATGACAGGTCCTCTTAAATATGAGATCTGGGGTCAAAAAGTCCTCAGATCTCATATTTGGACTTCAATGAAAAAAAAAAAAAAAATAAATAAAAAAATGTCATTTAAAAAAATGACATTTGAAAATTCCTCTTTAAGAGGTATGGGTGGAAGTGACGTTTTTGACGTCGCTTCCGCCCTCCTATGGTATAGAGATGAGTGGCGGCCATCTTAGCGTCACTCATCTCTAGACACATCAGGGGAACGGACCCGATCGCCTCCGCCGCTGCCGACGGTTCCGGTAAGCGGCGGAAGGCGCGGGAGAGCGGCGGGAGGGGAGGGGGGCACCTCTCCCGCCGCCGATAACGGTGATCTCGCGGCGAATTCGCCGCGATGACCGTTTCACACATACATCTTGTGCTTAATCATTACCAGTGTGATGTGGCTCAGCAGCCACTCGGCCGTTATCACAAGGAGGACCCGAGCGACCAGGGAGTCCCACCAGAATCGGCTTGGACCGGGTCTCCGATGTAGGAACCCGGAAGCGGAAATGACGTTACTTCCAATTTATTCGGCTGCCAATGTTGTTGATTTTAAACAATCCACAGTATTCCAAAATGCCGATTTTGGCGTTTTGAATACTTTTAAGTTCCCATTACTGTCACAAGGGATGTTTACATTCCTTGTGACAGCAATAAAAGTGATCAGATTTTTTTTATTTTTTAAAAGAGACCGTGTAAAAATAAAATAAAAAAATCAAATCAAATAAAATAAACAAGAAAAAAATGTAATAAATTAAAGCGGCCTTGTCCCCGCACACCAAAAAAAATGTATACGTAAGTCGCGCCTGCAAATGTAAACGGTGATCAAATCACACATGTGAGGTATCGCCGCAATCGCCAGAGTGAGAGCTATAATTCTAGTACTAGACCTCCTCTGTAACTAAACTGGTAACCGGTAAAAGATTTTAAACATCTCCTATGGTGATTTTAAAGTACCGTAGTTTGTCGCCAGTCCATGAGTGCGTGCAATTTTAAAGCAAAACATGCTAGGTATCAATTAACTCGGCGTAACATCATCTTTCACAAAATGCAAAAACATTGGGCTAACTTTACTGTTTTCTTATTTTTTTTTATTCCAAAAAGTGCATTTTTTTCCCAAAAAATTGCATTTGAAAGACCACTGAACAATTACTGTGTGACATAAAATAGTGCAACAACCACCATTTTATTCTCTAGAGTCTTTGCTAAAACAATATATGTGTATATATATATATATATATATATATATATATATATATATATATATATATATATATATATATATATATATATATATATATATATATATATATATATATATATATATATATATATATATATATAATGTTTGGGGTTTCTAAGTAATTTTCTAAATACTGATTTTAAACTTGTAAACAAGTGTCTAAGATAAGCTTGGTCCAGAAGTGGTTAAAGTTTACAAAAAATCGGAATTAACAAAAAGTTAAAATTTTATTTTTTTTACCCAAAATTGCGTTTAAAAAGAAAAAACTGCTCAAATACCGTGTGACATAAAAAAAAATTGCAAATCCCACCAATTTATTCTCTAGGGCCTCTGCTTTAAAAAATGTATAATGTTTACGAGTTCTAAGTACCGTATTTATCGGCGTATAACACGCACCCCAAGTTTAGGAGGGAATTTTAAGGAAAAAAACTTTTAGGATGGGAGTTTAAGGAAAAAAATAAAAACTTACATTTAAGTGTCCATTGCAGCCTTGTCAGTGCAGCCTTGTCCCCAGTGCAGCCATGTCCACATTGCAGCCTTCAGCCTTTGCCCCCATTGCAGCCTTTCCCCCATTGCAGCCATGTCCCCATTGCAGCCATGTCCCCATTGCAGCCATGTCCCCATTGCAGCCTTTGCCCCATTGCAGCCTTTCCCCCATTGCAGCCTTCAGCCTTGCCCCCATTGCAGCCATGTCCCCATTGCAGCCTTCAGCCTTGCCCCCATTGCAGCCATGTCCCCATTGCAGCCTTTCCCCATTGCAGCCATGTCCCCATTGCAGCCTCCAGCCTTGCCCCCATTGCAGCCATGTCCCCATTGCAGCCTTTCCCCCATTGCAGCCATGTCCCCATTGCAGCCATGTCCCCATTGCAGCCTTTCCCCCATTGCAGCCATGTCCCCATTGCAGCCTTTCCCCCATTGCAGCCATGTCCCCATTGCAGCCTTCAGCCTTGCCCCCATTGCAGCCATGTCCCCATTGCAGCCTTTCCCCATTGCAGCCATGTCCCCATTGCAGCCTTTCCCCCATTGCAGCCATGTCCCCATTGCAGCCTTCAGCCTTGCCCCCATTGCAGCCATGTCCCCATTGCAGCCTTCAGCCTTGCCCCCATTGCAGCCATGTCCCCATTGCAGCCTTTCCCCATTGCAGCCTTTCCCCATTGCAGCCTTTCCCCATTGCAGCCTTTCCCCCATTGCAGCCTTTCCCCCATTGCAGCCTCCAGCCTTGCCCCCATTGCAGCCATGTCCCCATTGCAGCCTTTCCCCCATTGCAGCCATGTCCCCATTGCAGCCTTCAGCCTTGCCCCCATTGCCGCCATGTCCCCATTGCAGCCTTCAGCCTTGCCCCCCTTGCAGCCATGTCCCCATTGCAGCCTTTCCCCATTGCAGCCTTTCCCCATTGCAGCCTTTCCCCCATTGCAGCCTTTCCCCCATTGCAGCCTTTCCCCCATTGCAGCCTTTCCCCCATTGCAGCCTCCAGCCTTGCCCCCATTGCAGCCATGTCCCCATTGCAGCCTTTCCCCCATTGCAGCCATGTCCCCATTGCAGCCTCCAGCCTTGCCCCCATTGCAGCCATGTCCCCATTGCAGCCTTTCCCCATTGCAGCCATGTCCCCATTGCAGCCTTTCCCCATTGCAGCCTCCAGCCTTGCCCCCATTGCAGCCATGTCCCCATTGCAGCCTTTCCCCCATTGCAGCCATGTCCCCATTGCAGCCTCCAGCCTTGCCCCCATTGCAGCCATGTCCCCATTGCAGCCTTTCCCCATTGCAGCCATGTCCCCATTGCAGCCTTTCCCCATTGCAGCCATGTCCCCATTGCAGCCTTCAGCCTTGCCCCCATTGCAGCCTTCAGCCTTGCCCCCATTGCAGCCTTCAGCCTTGCCCCCATTGCAGCCTTCAGCCTTGCCCCCATTGCAGCCAGGTCCCCATTGCAGCCTTGTGTGTCCATCGCCATTTAAAATTGGCGCCGACAGGACCCGGAAACAAAGCAAACGCCGCCGAGATACACATGTACTCGCTACTCGGCTCTTGTCGCCTCCGCTCACGTGACTGTGAGCGGAGCAGAGAAGAGCCGAAAAGAGCTGAGTACACTCGCTATGTGTAGCTCGGCGGCGATCGCTCCGCTAACAGCTAGCGGAGATCGGTGGGGGATCGCTGGGGATCGGCGTATAACACGCACCCACGATTTTCCCCTGATTTTAAGGGGAAAAGGGTGCGTGTTATACGCCGATAAATACGGTAATATAAAAATACTGATTGTTACATGTAAACAAAAAGTTCCAGAAATGGCCTGGAGCTGAGGTGGTTATATGGCACAAAGTAGGCAGGAGAGTTTACTACCACTTTAAGCTTATTCCAGTCTTTCCATATGTAAGACATTGATACTCCGCTTATATAATTGTGATCCAACTTTTGTAACCAATGTCACAGCTGGAGAACCACATGCATTATGCTCGTTAACCCCCCTGACGGTAATCCCGAGTCTGGCTCGGGGTGGAACTTCAGCACCATAAGCGGTAACCCTGAGCCAGACTCGGGATCGCATTGCAGGATACAGGTAGAGTTACTTACCTTGTCCCCTGGGTCCTGCGATGTCTCCGCGCTGTGTGTGCGAGCTCCTCCGCTCGATTCCCACAGTGCCGAGTGCCGCTGATCTCCGTTCCCTGCGACGTTATGACGCATGTGAGCGGAGATCGGCGCCAAATTCAAAAAAAGTTAAAGCACACAAAACGCATACAGTACTGTAATCTTACAGATTACAGTACTGTATGAAAAAAATGACACATCCCCTTTGTCCCTAGTGGTCTGCCCAGTGCCCTGCATGTAGTTTTATATAATAAATAAAAAAAATTCTGCCTGGAAACTGGAGATTGTCCATAGCAACCAAAAAGTGTCCCTTTATGTCCAAAGTGGTTTTAGACCAGCTAGAAAACAGCGATAATAAATTAGAATCACAATTCGTCATCAAACACTAAAGCCCCATACACACGGTCGGACAATCCGCGGACCAGGTCCGTCGGACCATGTCCGTCATACTTTGTCCGATGTTGGTTTTGCGTACACACGGTCGGACAAAGTTGTCGGAAAATCCGATCATTCTGAACGTGGGGACTACGTAGAGGCTAGTAGCCAATAGCTTTGGTCTTGTAATGTGATCTGAGCATGCGTAGCACTTTGTCCGGTCGGACAACCGTACACACGATCGGATTTGGTGTGATCGGACCGGGTTGACGGCAAATCTTTCCAGCAGGAGATAAGACTTTGTCCGACGGACAAACCGACGAACACTGTCCGATGGTGCATACACACGGTCTGATTTTTCAACAACCTTGTCCGATCGGACCAAATTGATGAAAAAGTCCGACCGTGTGTATGGGGCTTTAATCTAATGACAGCGGCAATTCTGCAACTGAGCAAATTTCAGTGTTTTTGATTTGATTACATTATTGAATATTTTTTTATAGTTACTTATTATATTATAATTTATGATTTTGTGTTTCAAACTTTATCATACCCGGGATGTCTACTAGATTTGGACAGATTTAAGTGAGTTATTCATAAGAATTGCAGGCCTACAATATAAAAACGCCAAATTTCCATGCAAAATAATTGTACCGCTTTTGGTACAAAATTCCTGACATAATCACACCGCCAGGGAGGTTAACACTTTGTAGATGTGCAATAATGAAGGATTCATCTGAAAACTCCTACTAGATCTAGACTACGGTTGATTGTCCATGTGCATCTTCTTGTGTCTAACCAGGCCTGATTTGTGGGTGAAACCTCTCCCGCATTCAGAACATGAATACAACCAATCCCCGCTATGGATTCTATTGTGATTAGCAAGATCAACATCATTAGTAAAACCTTTGCCACACTTGTGACACGAGTATGGCTTCTCAACATGTCTCCTCTGGTGGAGAACGAGCGAGATCTTGTGCGAAAAGCACTTTCCGCATTCCGGACACCCATACGGCTTCTCCCCTGTATGAGTCCTCTGGTGCTGAACGAGCGACCTCTTCTGCGAAAAGCCCCTTCCGCACTCTGGACATGAATACGGTTTCTCCCCTGTATGAGTCCTCTGGTGGAGAACAAGCGACGGCTTCTGCGAAAAGCACTTGCCGCACTCTGGACACGAATACGGCTTTTCCCCAGTATGAGTCCTCTGGTGGAGAACGAGGTGTGTCTTCTGTGAGAAGCATCTCCCGCAGCCAGAACAGGAGTACGGCTTCAATCCCGTGTGGGTTCTAAGGTGTTTCACGAGAGTCGAGTTCTGCATGAAACATCTCCCGCATTCAGAACACGAGAAGGGTTTCTCACCGGTGTGGATCCTCTGGTGCGCGTCCAGAGTGAATTTTGTGGCGACGGACCTCCCGCATTCGGAGCAGGAAAACGTTCGCTCCCCCCTGTGAAGCGTCTCGCATTTAGAGCATGAATACGGCTTTTCCTCCTTATGTTTTATCCGTTTGTGTCTGAGAAGACGTGATTTAGAGGAAAAACATGTTCCAGACATCTCCCCTTCTTGAGGTATGTGATGGATCACACCACACATATGATCGGAAAAACTCTCCCCATGTAAAGGCGCGTCAGATGACGGATCACTGAAAGGTGCTGGATGGAGATTTGGAATCATGGGGCCTTCTTCTGAAGAATTGGATGTGACGTCACCATCATAGGGAACAGTAACAGGACTTCTCTTGGTACCGCCTTTTCTGTACTGACCTCCTGGGAGATATAAGGAGATAGAAGGGTTTTCTCTAGACTGAAATGATGTGAATAAGCTGGAGGTCTAACAAAGATGAATAGCAAGATAAACAGCTAAAATAAATATATGGGAGGTGTTTTACCTACCAAAGGATTTATTTCTGCCCATCCAGCCCTGAGATTTACACAGCTCTGCCCTGCCAAACAGCACAGCCCTGTGTCCTTAAAGCGGAGCTCCACCCAAAAGGGAAATTTCCGCTTATTTGCCCCCCCCCCCCCGGCGACATTTGGCACTTTTTGGGGGGGGGGGGGGGTAACTGGTTTTGACAGGTACCCGCTCCCACTTTTGGCTCAGATTGCCACTGCGAACTGAGCCAAAAGTTTGCCCCCCCCTCCTTCCCCTGCAGTCTTCTGGGACACATCACAGGTTTCAGAAGACTATGTGACCATTCACAAGGCGCAAGCATGACTCTCGCATGCGCAGTAGGAAACTGGCTGTGAAGCACTTCCTGTTTCCTTTACTTCAGATGATGTTGCTTGCACCCGAAGCCGATTGAAGAATCAGCTCAATTCCCCCATCAACACAGTCAGGGCTGATGGGGGAAACTTTCCTGCAGTGCTATTGTGTTCTGCCAGCAGGGAGCTTTCCCTTCTGGCAGAACACAATGACCACAGCCAACGGTTATAGCCACCGGCAGTGACCGCATGCAAAAAAAATTGACAGGCTGGTTGTACTGAAGTCAATCTATGGATCGAATTCAGTACAACCAGCCTGCCCATAGATTGGTCGAATCTTGGTTGGTCCCTGCTGAACTGGCCGAGATTTGATCCATCTATGGCAGGCATTACAGGTATGGTTTCTTCTCTAGCCTATGACTGGACAGTGAAAGGAAAAGCAGCATAATGATGAGCTCATCTGCCTGTCAGTCCATTCTCTCTTCCTATTAGCATGCCTCTTATTAGCACATGAACTGATCGTGCTGCTTCTAGATCTCCCAGTCTGAGCTCTTCTGCAAAGGGACTGCAAGAGACTGATACTAAGGCAGGCCATAGATGGTGTGATTTTTTTTCTTGCAACCACAGGTTGCAGGAAAGAAAATCGCTCAATTCCCCCATTAATACAGTGATAATGAGGGAATCCCTCCCGTGGAGCCATTGTGTTCTCCCGGGGGCTGATGAGCCCCTGTAGTGTTTACTTTTTCCTTTTACTGACAGAGGAGGGGGGAGAAGAAGAGATTGTTGTAGTGACTGAACAAGGAGAATCTGGGACTCTTCTCTGGACTTAGTGTTTATTCCTCACCTGTGCTGATCGCCATAGGAATTTCCTCTTCTTTAGGTAAGACACGTCCTTCTTCCTCCTCCTCAGATTTGACGTCTCTCTGAGTATCCCTGCTGTCTCCGGGGTCTGTGAATAAAGATGAGAGTAAAGCCTACTGGTACTACCCAGTAATCCCTTACCAGAACAGAATCTATGGTTTAGGGCAACACACAGAGTTCAGGCATGTTTCAGGAGGTAGGAGGCTGTATAGGAGAAATTCAGAAACCTTTTTTTTTTTTGTGTTGAGAAATAACTCACCTGTGCTGATGTCTGTAAGGCATTCTTCCTCCTTAAACTTCACCTCCAGTACTTCCTCAGCTTTGACATCTGTCTGAGTGGCTCTGGTGTCTCCGAAGTCTGTGAATAAAGATGAGAGTGAAGCCCCCTGTGCTGAGATGTATGAGAGACCCCAGAGAGTGTGTGTGGTAACATGGGCGTCCGCAGGTATGGGCAAGGGGGGGTCAAGTGCCCCCCCCGGAATCAGGGATCGGATCTTAACTTCAGCACAGTTGCCTCACTATCGGGGAGCAGGCAAGCCCGCACCCAGGTGCCACCCGCCAGTGGGGTGACACCATCAAGGTGCTGTCAAGCCCCCCCATCAGTGTAGTGTGACTTCAGCTCTTTTCCCTGCTCAGTCCAGCAGAGAACTTTGTAACAGGAGAAAGGCGAGCTGCATGCTGTCAGAGGTTCCCCCGCTTGTCCTCCCTTTCTCCTGTCAGGGAGAAGAGACGGCTGGCTCTCACCAGGTTCCCCACCCAGCTTCCTGCCCACTCCGTTCCTTCCCAATTGGCCATAACTGAGGGCCAATGAAAAGAGACTAGGAGAGGAGAGCATCATGGGACATGTAGTCTCAAAGATTGGCGGCCCCATTTTCCACAGGGAGGAGGCTACAGCTCGATCAAGAGAGAGATTGAGAGCTGAGGGAGAGAGTGCTACAGGACAAAGAACGAGGAGTGTGCTGGGCAGAAGCCAGAGAGAGAGCAACGCTGTTCAGTGCCACCAGACAGAGAGCCACGCTGCCCAGCACCACCAGAGAGAGCCACGCTGCCCAGCACCACCAGAGAGAGCCACGCTGCCCAGCACCACCAGAGAGAGCCACGCTGCCCAGCACCACCAGAGAGAGAAAGACTGAGCCACTACCACAGTACAGACATGCTACACTACTGACCAGAGTCGCCTCAGGGGAACCCAGAGTGAGCGATCGTCCAGCTGGAGGGATCACTGCTGTAGTTTCCCTGGGTCTGGTAAGAGGGCCTGTTGGCCATTATCCATTACTTATCCTAGGGACTGTACTACACCTGCAGTCTCTGACCATGATAATGTGATAATGACATTGTCGAAAAGGGGCGGTGCATGGGTGACCCTAAAATGATGCCCCCCCCCCCCTGAAAAAAGTTCTGCGGACGCCCAGTTCTGTGTGGTAACCTCCAGCTCTGATGATCCCCCACTCAGTAGTAACCCCCAAATCTGTTGAACCCCCAGCTCTGCTGATCCCTCGCTCAGTAATAACCCCCAGCTCTGCTGATGCTTTCGTTTCTGATCCTCCTGGTCACGTCTCCTGGCTGGTAACACACAATGACATGATGTAAAGACGGAGAGACGGAGTCTAATAGAGGCTGATGGCTCCTGACTCCCCTACTGGGCACATACTGTCTCCCCATTACTGTCTACTGATAGAGGTGGGGGGAGAAGAAGAGATTGTTGTAGTGACTGAACAAGGAGAATCTGGGACTCTTCTCTGGATTTAGTGTTTATTACTCACCTGTGCTGATCTCTGGAAGGATTTCCTCCTCCTTACACAGATCACTACCCATCACATAAGGATCCCCTGCTTCCTTCTTCACTCCAGGTTCTTTAACCACAACTTTTTTCACCAAATGTTCATCCTACATAAAAAAGAATAAAAATACACATCATATTATATGAAATTTAAGACTAGAACTCTGGTCTGCTGAGAAAGACCCTTAGATTTCCTACCTGACTCTCCTGAAGGATCTCCTGGTGTTCCTGTGTGGAGTCCCAGGAATACAGAGGACGGGGACATCTCTCTGTGGGATTTCTGTTAATAGATCCATCTATAGGAAACACACACACAATGATAACATCAAGGGTTATAACAGTCTTGACAGATCTTTCCATCAGTACCCTTGATGCATTATGGATGCTTCACTGTGGAATCTGAGACCTGCATTTCTAAAGGGTGCAATTATGTCTCAAAGAGCCTTTTGGCCTCCCAATGCATATTCCAATGCTACCTGGACTCTCTTAATGTCCACCCCACCCAAAACCAACGTGTGCAAAAGCTACATAAGGAATCTGAAAATATATACTTTTTCTTGATGGTTCAATTACAGGTGATTACACATACCACAGTTTAAAAGCATATTACACCTGTTAACATAAGGTAAAAAATGCACCCACACAGCTAATATCAAAAAAATTGGCTTTTTAAAAAAATGTTTGCAATTAGGCCAGCAGAGCATGGTAGCCACGATCAGGGCATCGCAAGTGCAGTGCACAGGCTCCTGCAAACTCTTCCCTCAGGCTCAGGTCTATATGGACCTTCAGTTCTGAGGCTGGAGGAAGAGTGGTTGGACTACATACCGGTGCAACATCACTGCACTACTGCGTCCAGCCATCCTTCTTCATGGAGGTATGGACCTTCAGCTATGGGGCTGACCAGACCTTTAGCACACATCATGCCATCCCTTATCCATCCTGCACAGTGGGGGTTCACCAAGGGCAGGTCAGACTCATACAACCTGAGGAAAGTCCTTGCCGCCCTAGAATACGCAAAATAACATCCCCTTGAAGACGTGGTGATCATTACCCTAGATGCTGAAAAGGCATTTGATAATGTCAGCTTCCAATGGCTATCCTTAGTGATGCAAAAATTTGGGCTATCAGGCCTCTTTTATCATTTTATACACAACCTTTACTCTGCACCGTCAGCTACGGTAATAGCTGCTGGGGTTCAATCCAATCCCATTAGATTACATAAAGGAACAAGACAGGTCTGCCCCCTCTCTCCCCTGTTATTTAATCTGGCCATCAAACCTCTCTCACGTCATCTTAGTTCCACAGAATGCATCCATGGCATACCACCACTTTTTTCAGATGATATCCTGATATTCACCATGTCCCCCCAAACAGACATACCTGCCATACAATCGATCCTTACATCCTTCCACAAATGCTCTGGCCTGAAAATAAACTGCATACATACTTAGGCATTAACATAGGTAAGGAACCATCCTCTCTCTACTATCCTCCTCTGATATCAAAAATAGTAGGTGAATTGGAGGCATGGTCCAACCTCCCACTCTCGCTCTTTGGTGGGAGATGTGCACTTTTTAAAATGGTGAGTTTTACTCGTCTGCTATACCCTCTACAAACGTTACCATTACTATTGAAGCACAAAGATATACAAAATTTAAATAAGGCAATTACCTCCTTCATATGGAATAACATGCCAAATATTAAGAGTATATAATTTAGCATGTCTACTGAGAACAGGAATGGACTGGATCATACAAGCGTCAAAATACTCCACTGGATTGGAATCGGACTTGGCTTACCCAATAAATCTCTCTGCCCCCCTACATAGCTCGCTGAAACGGATCCCGATTTATATCAAACAAAATCTGCTATTCAGAGACACAATAATAGCATGAAGAGAGGTGAGGAAAAAAATTGGGTCTTTCACCCTACGTCTCCAGGTTTCTTCCAATCCATGGCAACCCTATGTTCCCACTTGGTCTTCAGTATGAACCATTCTCCAAATGGTTTAATCAATGCTCACTCTCTATACCATGGCGCAAATGGTTCTCTCAAACCTTTCCACCTCATTGTAGAAGAGTTTAATCTTCCTACCCACCACTTTCTCCAAGTGTTGCAATACTCAAGCTTCATTGCCAAAATCTATCCGAAGAAAAGCATTAGATTCCAACAATCTTTCTAATGCCCCATACACACGGTCGGAAAATCCGACCACAAAATCGGATTTTGTCCGACGGATTTAGTCTGACACTGGTGTTGCATACACACGGTCGGACAAAGTTGTCGGAAAATCCGATCATTCTGAACGTGGTGACGTTTGTTGCCTACGACGGGACTACGTAGAGGCTAGTAGCCAATAGCTTTGGTCTTGTAATGTGATCTGAGCATGCGTGGCACTTTGTCCGTCGGAATTCCCTACACACGATCGGAATTGGTGTGATCGGACTTTGTTGTGGGAAAAATTTTAGAGCAGGAGATACAACTTTTTCCGTCGGACAATCCGATGGAAAATGTCCGATGGTGCCTACACACGGTCGGAATTTCCGACAACATTGTCCGATAGGACAGAATCCATCGGAAAATCCGACCGTGTGTATGGGGCTTTAGACAAGCTAATAGCGGAACAGAGGTACTCCATATCAGATATTTACCACCCTCTCACCGGGAAGTTCGCTAAAGGCATACACAATACCTCAATCACATCCTGGTCAGTTGACTCACCTGGCCAAGACATAGACAATATCTTGGTAGGATATAAGATTACAAGGAGCATCATACCAAACGAGTCCTGGAGGGAAATTCAATTCAAGCTAATGCACAAGGCTTACTACCCTTTCTCTACGAGATACCCCTCCACCTCAGGGACATTGTGCCCATGGTGCTCCTTCCATAAACCTTCTTTACTCCACTGCTTATGGCTCTGTCCACAGATAGATACCTACTGGTCCACAATTCTTAACCTTATCCAAAAAGTGACTGACTGCAATCCGGAGAAAGACCCCATGCTTCTGCTATTTGGATACCCACCAAAAACCAGTGCAACACCAGCCACCTCCAAGCCATTACCATGGGAAAACCTTCAATGGACTCTTCTGACTCTCCTCATAGCCCGAAGGACTATACTCAATCATTGTATCTCTCCCTCTCTTCCAACCGTTTCCGAAACCATAAAAGCTCTCAAAACCCTGCGATTCCAAGAAAAATTAGATGCTATGCTTCACAAGAACTGGCCCAATACCAAACTCAAAAAATGTTGGGCATCTTTCATCGATCGTTGCCTAACAACTTCAGAAAAAGCCATCGTAAATGCACCTCATTTTTCATGCAACGGATGGAGTCTCTATCAAACCGCAAGTTCATCATAACGCTAATCAATCCTACACACCTCCTATGGATATCCTTAAAGAGAGTCTTCTATCTACTCCTGTTCAGTTGCCCCAAACATTAGCAAGAGTACGTTCTACTAGAGTTGGTACATTTACTTTAACTGGATTCACATGTACATTTTTATTGATGTTTTTCTGCCCCTTATCTCAAGGTTTGGACAGGGGTCATCGGGAAGTGTTAGTCCTCGGACGCCCCTTTCCTATCTACCGTCTCCCCTCCTCTCCACAATTAACACAACTTACTTGCATCCTTTCTTCTGCTTCTTGACTATAGCTCCCCCTTCTTTCTCTCTTTTTTCCGTACTCTCTTTACCCCACCCTTCTTATGCTATAAAGGGAGGTAGGAATTTTCAGTACAAAGTATGTATATATTATTTCATGACATTGTCAACTATTCTCTGTTAAAATCTAATAAATTATATTTGAAAAAAAAAAAAAAAAAAAAACATCACGTGCTACTGCGTCCAGCCATCCTCCTTCACAGGAGGTATGGACCTTCAGTTATGGGGCTGGAGGAAGGGTGGTTGGACTACAAACTGGTGCAACATCACTGCGCTACTGTGTCTAGCTATCCTCCTTCATGGAGGAATGGACCTTCATTTATGGGGCTAGAGGAAGGGTGGCTGGACAACATACTGGTGCAACATCACCGCGCTACTGCGTCCAGCCATCCTTCTTCATGGAGGTATGAAACTTCAGTTATGGGGCTGGAGGAAGGGTGGTTGGACTACAAACTGGTTCAACATCCCTGTGCTACTGTGTATAGCCATCCTCCTTCATGGAGGTATGGACCTTCAGTTATGGGGCTGGAAGAAGGGTGGTTGGACTACAAACTGGTTCAACATCCCTGTGCTACTGTGTATAGCCATCCTCCTTCATGGAGGTATGGACCTTCAGTTATGGGGCTGGAAGAAGGGTGGTTGGACTACAAACTGGTTCAACATCCCTGTGCTACTGTGTATAGCCATCCTCCTTCATGGAGGTATGGACCTTCAGTTATGGGGCTGGAGGAAGGGTGGTTGGACTACATGCTGGTGCAACATCATCACGTTACAGCATCCAGCCATCCTCCTTCATGTAGGTATGGACCTTTAGTTATGGGGCTGAAAGAAGGGTGGTTGGACTACATATTTGTGCAACATCCCTACGCTACTGTATCCAGCCATCCTCCTTTATGGAGGTATGGACCTTTAGTTATGGGGCTGGAGGGAGGGTGGTTGGACTATATACTGGGTAGAGCTGCACGATTAATCGTTAAGTATCGAAATTGCAATCTATATCCCTTCCCGATCTTCAAAACAGCATATCACGATTCTTTCTAACAAGTGCAGAGAGTTCTTACAGCTGGAGAAAAAAAAATCCAGGCAGCCTGCCAAATTTTATCACAACACCAAGAATAAGTAGAAACAAAGTATCTTTTTGTGCTTTCATCAAAGGAAAGAACTCCGTGTGTAAATGAAAGTAGTTTAACCATTTAAAGACCAAACCTTTACTGACATTTGTTGCTTACAAGTAAAAATCATTATTTTCTGCTAGAAAATTACTTGGAAGACCCAAACATGACATTATATATATATATATTTTTTTTTATCAGAGACCCTAGAGAATAAAATGGTGGTTGTTGTAATAATTTATGTCACACCGTATTTGCTCAGCGGTTTTTCAAACGCAATTTAAAAAAAAAAAAATACACTTTAATGTATTAAAAATTAAAAAAAAAAACTAAACAGTAAAGTTAGCCCAATTTTTTTTTGTATAATGTGAAAGAAGATGTTACACCACGAGAATCGTGATCTTTATTCTAAGCAAAAAAATTGTGATTCTCATTTTAGCCAAAATTCTGCAGCTCTAATGCCGCGTACACACGGTCAGAATTTCCGATGGAAACAGTCCGATGGGAACTTTTCATCGGATTTTCCGACCGTGTGTATGCCCATCTGTCTTTTTCTGTCGGAATTTCCGACGGACTTTGGATTGAGAACCTGTTCTTAATTTTTCCGACGGAAAACCTTTTTATCGGATTTTCCGATCGTGTGTATGCAATTCCGACACGCAAAATTCCGACGCATGCTCGGAAACAATTCGAAGCATGCTCGGAAGCATTAAACTTCCCTTTTATAGTGCTGTCGAATGTGTTTTATGCCGCTGTGTTACTGACCGTCGGAATTTGGTGTGACCGTGTGTAGGCAAGACAGTTTGAGCGGAATTCCGACGGGAAAACCATCAGAGCTTTTTCTGACGAGAATTCCGACCGTGTGTACGCGGCATAATACTGGGGCAACATCACCACGCTACTGCGTCAGTTATGGGGCTGGAGGTTCTGCAAGTTCTTTCTGGAAGCCACCTGATCCTTGGTTATAATGTTCATCCTCCTGCTTCCACACTTTACAAGGTAATGCCCTGGAACCAGGACACAAAAACGGGAACCCCTTGATATGCATACTTGATCCAGATTAGTCACTAGAGAATCTAGTGGATGGAGATGACAGCTCAGGAGTTAGCAGCTTCCACCAGCAGTGTCACGGACACATTTTTATCATGGTGAGCTCACTTTAAGGTCTGCCCTTACCCGTTGATGGGAGGGGTTGCTCATTCTCCATCATGGCATCTGAGTTGGTAGTTGACCTGCAACAATCAAATCATATACATCATTCAAACTACAACAAAGTAGGGGTGAACACACACACGTTACAATCTAAATAGTGGATGAGTCGCATGGTCCAAAGTTCTGCTTCTATTTTTTTTATTACTTTCCATAGTGTTCTGTATCACATTTAGATTTAGGCATTGATATACCTCCTTAGACAAGGTTTGGTCAGTATGGTCACCTTACGACTTGGCACTATCCATAGGCAGCTTAAAGGGGAGGGCCGGCCAGGGAATTTTTTTTTTAAAAGTCAGCAGCTACAAACACTGTAGCTGCTGACTTTAAATAAGCACACTTACCTGCGCTGGGTGCCCGCGATGTTGGCCGACCATCCCTCGGCTCTCGGGTCCCGGCGCCGCCATTCCAACTAAGGGAAACAGGCAGTGGAGCCTTGCGGCTTCACTGCACGTTTCCTACTGCACATGCGCGAGTCGCGCATGCGCTTTGTGAATGGGGTGCACTGTGTTGTGGGACACACACAGTTCCCAGAACACACTGCGCCCCATTCACTAGAAGACGACGCGAGGAGAAGACTGAAGATCACCGCGTAAGAGGCAGATTAGGACGATCTGCCTAGCAACAGCCATTTCTGGTAAGTTAAAAAAAAAATAATTTTTTTTCCTCCGAATTTTTAAGACCATTTTACGCAATTTTTTTTTTTTTAGGGTGGCCCTCCACTCTTCAATAAACAGAGGTGTGGAAATTAAAAAAAAATTAAATTAAATTAAATTAAAAAACTACATGTCCAAGAGACTAAGGCCCCTTTCACACTGGGGCGGGGAGCCGCGGTGACGGTAAAGCAGCGCTATATTTAGCGCTGCTTTACCGTCGTTTTAACCGCGGTTTTTGGCCGCTCGCGGTGCGGTTTTACCCCCCGTGAGCGGCCGAAAAAGGGTTAAACACCCCCCGCAGAGCGCCGCCGTAGCAGCGCTTTGCGGCGGTATTGCCGCGGTTTCACTGCGGTGTCCCATTCTAATCAATGGGAAGGAGCGGTATAGGAGCGGTGAACACACCGCTCCTATCCCGCTCCAAAGATGCTGCTAGCAGGACTTTTTTTGTCATCCTGCTAGCGCACCGCTCCAGTGTGAAAGCCCGCCGGCTTTCACACTGGAGTTAAAGGGGCCGGATTTTTTCATGCGGTGAACAGGCGCTATTTTTAGCGCTGCACCGCATGAAAAACGCCCCGGTGTGAAAGGGGCCTAAATGGGGGTCCCATTCTACACGTCCCTCATGACAATTTACTTGTCCCGATACAAAAATAATAATAACTGTGTGCCTCGTTAGTGTGTTAGGGCCATTTCACACCACATGCAGTCCAGTGCATTTTTTTTCTGCATCAAAAACGCATGGAAAGTAAGTTATATTGTTTTCAGTGGCCTAGTTCACACCAGTGCTTGCAGTTCCAGTGCGTTCCAGTTCCAGAAAAAAAAGTAGACCATGTTGTATTTTACCTGCACTGGGCTGTACTGGAACGCTGTAAAATGCATCAAAAACGCACTGGAACACACAGGTCCTTAAGATTAAGAAAAAAACGCGCATGCAGAAATACATCTGGAACACATCCCGACTGCGTTTCTATGGAGTGAACTGGCCCTTAGTGTACAGTGTGGGAGGTGCTTTGACTAGGGGAAGACATTGATCCATGTCCCTGCCCCAGGAACACAGGATCCATGCCTTCTCTACTGACAGAACGGCAATCTGCCTTGTTTACAAGTTCTGCCTCTGTGCTGAATAAGGATGAGCTCCGGCGTGTTCGCATGCTCGCGTGCAGAGCCCGACAGGAAGTCGGCGCTGCGCTAATCACAGGCAGTGAGACATTGCCCCAATGCGCGGCTGCAGAGATCAGGCAATGTCTCACTGCCTGTGATTAGCGCAGCGCTGCGCCAACTTCCTGGCGGGCTCTGCACGTGGAGAATGCGAACACGCCAAAGCTCTTCCCTAGTGCTGAATAATCGGTGGGTGTCGGCAGACATCGAGTCAGCGGTATCCACAGATCAGCCCACCGCTGTGTATAATCACAGGGGGAGAGGGTCGCCGGTGGAGCGCATGCGCACCCCAAACCTGGAAGTGTCAGATCAGGTACTAGATATGTGATCTGGCACAGCAGTGCCACCTTGCCGCTGTATAAGTAAGTGATACGGGCGACAAGTGGTTAAAAAAATTATATATATATATATATATATATATATATATATATATATATATATATATATATATATATATATATATATATATATATATACTTGACCTTTCTTTTTTTCCATTACATATAGGACAAAAAGTCCCCTATGTGATGATTATTTGAAGACAAGTCTGAAAGACCCTGCCTGTCTCCCCTGTGCTCCACTGAATGTAATGCAATGCAAATCGCACTTTCCTGGCCTTGATGATCAGGGAAACTGTCAATGGGGACATGGAAGTGACGTCATACACATCGCTTCTGGGTCAAGAACAAAGAGGGGAGGAGAGCGGACCTGTGTCTGCTCTCCTTCCACTATGTCAGTACCGGGCCCGCAGATGGGCAAGCGGAGCCCGGAATACATAGCTGGGGGGGGCATGCGCAGGGTGGGGGGGCACATTTCCGAAGTGTAAGAAGACAATGACTTTCCTAAGCCCTGTCTCTGAGAATCACTAACACTCTAGGATTAAGCCCCGTAGGCGGGGTGAAACATGTCAGAGGAGCATAACCAACAGGCATTCAGGCTGAAGCCGTATCTTTACCTCTCTATATGGCTGCTGGGATTGGGTGTGCGGCAGTTCCACCTTCTGTCTTCTGATCTGTTTTGGCTAGTCTGGATGAGCTTGTTTGAACATCGGCATCCGATCTTTGCTTTGGACTGCAGGGGGGAGTTTTGTAGTGCTTTGAGCGGCGCTCCACTTGAATATGGGTTACACTGACCGAGACAGATAGGGAGGGTCTAGTTAGGAATGAGCTAACTAGTATTGAACAGGATGGGGAGATACTAAACAAGCTGCAGTGGCCCAAAACCTCCACTAGATGTCAGAATACTACTGAATAATAACTGGATGTAGTTCAATGCAACACAATACATGTAAATGGGACAGAATACATAGATTTGGTTGGAAAACTGCAGGAAGCTATAGATATAAACTGGCCATACATGTGTAGATGTCATCTGTTCACTCCGCAGATTCCTCCATCAATGCTAACCAAGCGGCTATTGTATTCTGACAACTGGCACAGTCAGTATGACAGCACAGTGCCTGCCTCTGATTGGCTGAAGTCACTGTTTGGCCGTCAAAGCCACCCATAGATTGAATTTCACCCAGATCTGCAGACAACGGCTACAATTTGATGTGTATGGCCAGCTTTCCGATTAGATTGTACAATCTCCCCTAATGGTGGCCACACACGCTTCCATAAATGATCGATTCATTTTTACGATCGATGTTTATCGATAGGAGTAATCAATCTGTAGTCTACAACCCATCAATCGATAGGTCACTCACAGGGAAGTGCATTTCTTTAGCTAGTTGATTGACAAGTGTTGATCACATTTCTGTTTCCACCATGTCATCTCATAATGATTGATAATACGATCGTATTCATGAAAAAACTGCTGTCATTGTGCCTGCAATATGTCACTTCAGAGCACAGTGTGCCCCCCTCCCCCATACACAAACAGGCTTCATCATACAGTCTGCACATATAACGACCCAAACACATTGTTTCTTCAAACAAGGTTAGACGATCACCACTACCACTGCCCCCTCCTCTCAGAATAAGAAGACATTGTTATTACCTCCTCCTTCCTGGGCGCACATTATGTAGCCCTAGCAGGAAGAGTCTTTAGCTAAAAAGCCCTTTCTGTGGTCTACAACAAAATGGCCGCCAACCCTCCCGCAGTAAAGACCGCAGCCCTAAAAACATCAAGTACCGTATTATGTTTTTACAGCGTTAGTACAACCTCTAAAGGCGATTCCCGTGCGGTGCAATTGAATACCGTTTAAAATATTGAAATGTTTGTCTACGGGACTACGGAAAAATGGCCGCCGCTTTGCCCAAACACCCGCGACTGCTACAGAACGAGCGAGTATACGTGACTATGGCAACCAGGAAGCGTCTGGGTGGAGAACCGAAAGGGGCGAAAGTGGGAGGAGAATTGTGATGATGATAATAGAAACTAAATTATTACTATTACCACTACTACTATTTATACTACTACTAATAATTAAAGTATGGAATATATTAATAAATATACTAATAACAACTATATTATTTATTATTATTAATATTACTACAACAATAATAATAGTTAATGTATTATCATTAGTATAACAACAACAATAATAATAATAATAATAATAATTTATGTATGGCATAAAATAATAATGCATTATTATTAATAATAATAATTATGTAATAATAATGTATGCATGACATTAAAATAATAATTCATTATTATTATTATTATTATTATTATTATTAAAAATAATAATAATACTACAACAACAATAATGATAGTAATGTATTATCATTATTATGACAATAATAATAATAATAATAATAATAATAATAATAATAACATTTTATGTATGACATAAAATAATAACTATTCATTAAAAATAATAACAATAATAATAATATTTTATGCATTATCATTATTATGACAATAATAATAATTCATACATACATAATAATAACAACAATCCATAAATAATAACATAAATGATTTTTTTATAATTGTTAATACTACAACAATAATAATTGTTATTGTATTATTATTATTAGTATGACTTTAATAATAATAATAATAATAATAATTTATGTATGACATAAAATAATAATAAAAAGTCATTGCTAATAATAATAATAATAATAATAATAATAATTCATACGTTAATAATAATAATAACAATGTAATATTAATTTATGTATAATATAAAAATAATAATAGCAATTCATAAATAATAATTATAACAATAATAAATATTATTATTACAACAACAACAATAATAATAGCTATAGTAATTATAATAATAGTCATTATAAGAATAATATTTTATGTATAACATAAAATAATAACAATTCATTATTATTATTAATAATAAAAATAATAATAATATTACAACAACAACAATAATAATTATAATAGTTCATGTATTATACTTATTATGACAATAATAATAATAATAATGTAATATTTTATGTATGACATAAAAGTAATGATAATTCATAAATAATAAGGATTTATGTATGAAATTATAATTAATGTATAAAAAAAAAAAACATTTTGATCCAAATAATAAATCATAGAGCAGAGTTTTATAAATAAAAAGTCGACATAAATACCACTTTGCTCTTTTGTAAATTGTCCCCTGAAACACCAAAAGGAAGGAAAAGACGCTCCTTCATATAAAAAAACAAAAAACAAAAACATGTAAAATATATATTTCAGTGAAATATCGAGTTAAAAAATAGAATCCAAGAAAACATTTGAACCTCTTAAACGAATTCAGCCCATTGTGCATGTAGTAATCTGACGGTACAATCTTGGCACCATCAACCTCAGATTTAGCAAAACTACTCTATGTAATATAACAAACTACCTAAACCATCCAATCTATCTGTAGCCAATCAGGAAGCCCATAACAGGAGGAAGAAGCATGTCAGGGAAGATCCGGAGCTCACGGGGTCCTGGGGAAGGCCAGGGTCTTGTATAGCTTGGTCTCTATACAGGCCCACAAGGGTAGCACATTGCAGGACATTCCTGTGATCTGACCCCAACTCTGGTCCTTAAGCCCCATACACACGGTCGGACTTTTTCATGGATTTTGTCCGATCGGACAAGGTTGTTGAAAAATCAGACCGTGTGTATGCACCATCGGACAGTGTTCGTCGGTTTGTCCGACGGACAAAGTCTTATCTCCTGCTGGAAAGATTTGCCGTCAACCCGGTCCGATCACACCAAACCCGATCGTGTGTACGGTTGTCCGACCGGACAAAGTGCTACGCATGCTCAGATCACATTACAAGACCAAAGCTATTGGCTACTAGCCTCTACGTTGTCCCGTCGTAGGCAACAAACGTCACCACGTTCAGAATGATCGGATTTTCCGACAACTTTGTCCGACCGTGTGTACGCAAAACCAACATCGGACAAAGTACGACGGACATGATCCGACGGACCTGGTCTGCGGATTGTCCGACCGTGTGTATGGGGCTTTACGGGTAGCACATCACAGGATGGAGAAGCACAGCAGAAACCTCCACAGGAAAACCACAGGGTCCTGGGGAAGGTGGAGGTCTTATGTGGCTTGACCTGGACTCAGGTCCACACATACAGCCCATCACAGGAGGGTACACACACACAGAGTGGTACCTTACAGGTCCACAGAACCCATCGCTCCCAACTGTCCCTGATTTCGAGGGTCTGTCCCTGATTTGGAGCAATGTCCCTCTGTCCCTCTTTCCTCCTCATTTGTCCCTCATTTTGGTCTGATCTATATAGTTGTATATAAAATGCACTTTTTATCTTTCAAAAAGTGTTTCCCAGTGCTAAACCTTTCATCCAAATTATAAATTGCTGCATCTGTAAATTCTAAAAGCCAATATAAAAGGAATATTAGTGGTAAAAAAATGCAGTTGTGGAGTTAACTAATATATTTTTTATATAATTCTCCTTTAGGGGGTGTGTCCTTTGTACATCATTTTCTCATTCCCATCTCAAAAAGTTGGGAGGTATGAGAACCAGAGGGGTACAGGTACTGTGCTGCTTGTGTGTTCATAGTGCACACAAGCAGCAAATCACAGATTAGCAGATCCCAGGGCAACAAATCACAGAACAGCAGATTACAGATTAGCATATCAAAGGGCAACAGATCAAAAGGAAGCCGAGGTAAAAGGGGTACAGATCCTGCACCTCTGGCCACCGTTTGGGGTGTACACAGGCAGCAGCGTCACAGGAGGGGAAGGGCACAAGGGAGCCCAAAGCAGAAGATCACAGGGTCCCAGGGTAAGCACCCACAGCACATGTGTGGTGGTGATAGGGCACTCTGATGGGTGGACTCAGTTATGGGGGTATTTAGATGTGACAGGGGGCTTTTAATATATAGGAGAGACTCTAATGTGATGGAGGCTTCTGATGTGAAGGGAGGCTCTGATGTGATAGCGGGACTTCTGATGTGATGGTGGTACTTCTGATGTGATAGCTGGACTTCTGATGTGATAGCGGGACTTCTGATGTGATAGCGGGACTTCTGATGTGATGGCGGAACTTCTGATGTGATAGCGGGACTTCTGATGTGATAGCGGGACTTCTGATGTGATAGCGGGACTTCTGATGTGATGGCGGAACTTCTGATGTGATAGCGGGACTTCTGATGTGATAGCGGGACTTCTGATGTGATAGCGGGACTTCTGATGTGATGGCGGAACTTCTGATGTGATAGCGGGACTTCTGATGTGATGGCGGAACTTCTGATGTGATAGCGGGACTTCTGATGTGATAGCGGGACTTCTGATGTGATAGCGGGACTTCTGATGTGATAGCGGGACTTCTGATGTGATGGCGGGACTTCTGATGTGATGGTGGGACTTCTGTTGTGAGTTTTTTTCGAGGTGGCTGTGTGGATCGTTCCAGGCTCAGACTTCCCATTGATAAGTACCATTTACATTTTTTACATTTTAGACTGGGGAGCGTTTTGGGATTTTGCATATTTTTAAAGAAAGTAGAAAAATAGTGCTGCACCCATGAGATAATTTTATTGATATTGCTATCCTATTTTAATGTAGTGATGTATAGTTACATAGTTACATAGTTGGTGAGGTTGAAAAAAAAAAAAGTCCATCCAGTCCAACCTGTGTGTGTGCTTATATATTAATAGTACATTGTTTTTCCCCTTGTATGTTGTGATCGTCAAGGTACCCAACTAATAGTTTTTTTTTAATTATTGATGCTCCCCGCTGAAACCACTGTTTGTGGAAGAGAATTCCACATCCTTACCGCTCTTAAGCCCCATACACACGGTCGGACAATCCGCGGACCAGGTCCGTCGGACCATGTCCGTCATACTTTGTCTGATGTTGGTTTTGCGTACACACGGTCGGACAAAGTTGTCGGAAAATCCGATCATTCTGAACGTGGTGACGTTCGTTGCGTACGACGGGACTACGTAGAGGCTAGTAGCCAATAGCTTTGGTCTTGTAATGTGATCTGAGCATGCGTAGCACTTTGTCCGGTCGGACAACCGTACACACGATCGGATTTGGTGTGATCGGACCAGGTTGACGGCAAATCTTTCCAGCAGGAGATAAGACTTTGTCCGTCGGACAAACCGACGAACACTGTCCGATGGTGCATACACACGGTCTGATTTTTCAACAACATTGTCCGATCGGACAGAATCCATGAAAAAGTCCGACCGTGTGTATGGGGCTTAACAGTAATGAAACCTCTATGAAGTTTAAGGTTAAACCGCTTCTCTTCTAATTAAAATTTTTTTATTTTAGAATAAACAGAAGTACAATCAAAAATATAGAGTCTCTTCTTTTTGCTGCTCCTCCTCCTCCTCCTCCTTCCTCCTTCTCCGTGTTTGCTCCTCCTGGCCTTCTCTCTCCCCCCTTCTTCTATCCTTTGGGGATCACGGTTATACCCCAAAAACTCTTACTCTTAATTTTTTATTCTTGTCTTTATTTTTTATTTTAACGCAAAATGACAAGTAAAATTAAAGTGATGTCTTGGAATGTCAGAGGATTGGGGGATAACAGAAAGAGAGGCGCGGTTAAAGAACTAATTGAATTCTATGATCCCGCAATAATCTGCCTGCAGGAGACACATAAGGGGAAGGGGGATGACAAAATGTTTGATAAATATAAACATGGATTTCATGCTATATATTCTACATACTCCCGTGGAGTTAGTATTTTGATCTCAAACTCTATTAGTTTTACCTGTAGGCAGTGTATTAAAGATCCGATTGGTCGATATTTAATGTTGTTATGCTCCATAAATGATAGAATAATCCTCTTGGTAAATGTGTATATTCCCCCACCATATAAGGACGATGTGTTAAAAAAGGTTTTTGAAAAGATGGCGCAATGGCCTGATGTTCCTACAGTGATAATTGGGGACTTCAATAATGTATTAAATGAAGAGCTGGACAGACAAAGCAACAAAAAGAGTAATGGAGGGGGAAAGACTACAAGATGGGCCAACCAGATACAAGAGATGGGTCTATCAGATGTATGGAGAGTAAGATACCCGGATAGTAAAGAATACTCATGCTACTCAAGTACATACAGATCATTATCCAGAATCGACATGGCTTTGGAAAATGGTCATTTTCTCCAATTAGTCAAAACAATTCAGTACGAATCAAGGGGAATCTCGGACCACTCCCCATTAACTTTGAATTTAGAGTGGACGGAACAGTTGATCCGGCCAATGTGGAAAGTTAATCCACAGTGGCTGTCCCTGATTCCAGAGAGTAGTAAAATAAAACATCTGCTAATAGGCTTTTTTGGAGATAATAAGGGCTCAGCTTCAGCGTTAATGGTGTGGGATACAATGAAAGCATACCTCAGAGGCTTAATAATTAAAGAAATATCTAAAATTAAACTAGCCACAAGACAGCGGGAGGAAGAGATAACCCAAAGAGTTAAGCAGACCGAACAAGACTAGATATCAGATCCTAATGAGGAGAAATTTAGAGCATGGCAGGACGTACAGACGCTATATAAAAATTTGATTATAACTAAGGCAGAAAATACCAGATTCATGCAGAACCAAAAGCACTATGAAATGGGGGAACAGGTGGGTCATATGTTAGCAATGATAGCACGGAACCAGGAAGGCCCATCCAGTATAGTTGCCATTGAAGACGGAAAGGGGATAGTAAAGTATGATACAGAGGGTATCCAAAAGATATTTGTAGATTTCTACTCACGGTTGTATGAATCTGAAATTTTAAATGTAAAGGAAAAGACTGAACAATTCTTAGACAAGTTAACTATGCCCAAACTGAATTCAATGGAAAGAGAATCCTTGGATACCCCTATAACTATGGTAGAGCTGGAGGAAGCAGTGGGACAAATTCAAAACAATAAATCTCCAGGGATGGATGGACTTCCCATGGAGATATATAAAATATACGGTCAGATCTTGATCCCAGAACTTCTTGAAGTATTGAATGCAGCATATATCACACGGGAACTCCCTAAATCAATGATGGAAACAATAATAATTATAATTTTAAAACTGGATAAAGACCCACTAAAGCCTGGCTCTTATCGTCCAATATCTCTCCTTACATCCGATGTTAAAATACTAGCCAAGGTCCTGGCAAATAGATTGTCTAGATACATTGATACTTTGATCCATAGGGATCAAACAGGTTTCATCCCCTCCAGATCAGCAGCAACAAACATTCGCAGGCTCTTTCTGAATCTGAAATTACCAATGGATAACGGGGGAGCTGGTGCCATCCTGTCATTAGATGCCCAGAAGGCTTTTGACATGGTAGAATGGGAATATCTATGGATGGTACTGATTGCCTTTGGCATAGGCCCAGGCTTTATAACCTGGCTAAAAATATTATATAAAGACCCTAGGGCAAAGTTGAGGATCAATGACACTATGTCACCAGTTTTCCCGTTGTCCCGGGGGACTAGACAGGGTTGCCCTCTATCCCCCTTGCTGTTTGCATTGGCAGTGGAACCATTGGCCGCTGCAGTCAGACAGTCTGCGGGGATAGAGGGATTCCAACGTGCAGGAAGAGAGGATAAAATAGCTCTATATGCAGATGATGCCTTAATTTTCCTTAGTGACCCCACAAAATCCTTAGAGGAACTCATGAATCTTGTATCTGCATTTGGACAGCTCTCTGGGTTTCGCATCAACTGGGAGAAATCTGTGTTAATGCCGCTACATAATGCAAATACTTCTTTACCAGACTGTGCTAAACAAATTCAAATAAAACATAGAATTAGGTACTTAGGGATTAAGGTAACACGAAAAGTGGGGGATTATATAGACCTTAACCTTAGACCATTATTGACTAGGCTCAAAGATAAATGTCGGACCTGGTGCAAACTTCCATTAACCGTGATTGGAAGGGCAAATCGTATAAAGATGATCTGGGCCCCACAACTATTATATATCTTTCACAACTGCCCGATGTGGATAGCTGCATTTTGGTTTAAAAGGATAGAATCGCTTTTTCGCGAACTTATCTGGAAGAAAAAATATGCACGTATTAAACTAACAACTTTAATGCTGGCCAAAGACTCGCTATCCCACATCCAAAAAATTATTTTTTGGCCTCACAAACCCAGCAATTCTTTGGCTGGACAGAGGTAGATGAGAATGATCCCATACAAGCATTATTACTCCCACTGGGTAAAGGATACTCATTGATGTCCCTACTAGAGACAAAAACATTTCAAAAAGATAAGAAATTCATAACAGGCGGACTATTTAATAAGGTATGGCTAGCAATAAAAAAGATTACCAGTATTACTGGCTATACCTCCTATACACCAATATGGAATAACGCAAATTATGAGGAAGTACAGAGATTGGAAGGATTTGGGTTTTGGCAAACTCAGGGGCTGAGATTTGTGGAACAACTGTTTTGGAATGATAATATAAAATCATTTGCGCAAATATCTGAGGAATTTGGGATTCCAAGACAGAGGTTCTTTCAATATCTCCAGCTTAGACACGCCTTTCATGTCCAGGCCCGTACATCTGTATTTTTGCTTAACGAATCCAAAATAATAACACTGTTGAAGAAAAGAGACCAAAAGAAGGGACTTATATCTAAAATTTATGAGATAATGCAGAAAAAATTTGAGGAAGAGGTAGTGGTGCCGGCTAGGAAGCAATGGGAGCGAGACCTGGGAGCACTGACTGATGCTCAGTGGTCGGAGGTCTTGTCTGCGATCCCAAAGGTATCACTGTCGGATACTCAAAAACTAACTCAAATCTTTATTACGCATAGATCATACTATACGCCTGAAAAACTATTTAAGTGGAAACGTAGGGAGTCCCCTTTATGCCCTCGATGTAGTGGCGCACCGGCTAATTTAATACACATGTTGTGGAAATGTCCCAAACTCCATAGATATTGGCAGGATATAATCCAAAATATAAATAGTGTACTAGGTATAGAAATGTTATTAGATCCAAATCTATGCTTATTAAATATAGTGGCAGAACCAAATATCTCCAAAAATATCCATATCGCATTGACTAGAGGCCCATTTCAGGCACGAAAACTAGTAGCCCAGAAATGGATATCTATATATCTTCCGACGGTTGAAGAATGGAGAACACAAATAAAAGAAACTATATTAAAGGAGGAATTTATTTATACACATAGAGGGAGCCGAGACAAATTTGATGCTATTTGGAAAAGATGGGTAGAGTCCTGGGATAATGAAAATAAAAGATGAACCAACATGGGCAGGGGTTGATATTTGGAGGGGATGGGAGGATGGGAGGATGGGAGGAGGGCTGAAGGGGCTGGAGGAGGTGAATACAGTTTGAGGCGGCAGAGGAAAAAATTCCCCCCCTTTTTTTTTGGGGGGGGGGGGGTGCTTGAGTGGGTGGCTGGTGTGGCAGATGAATGCTAGAAGTAAGTTTATGTATCTGGGATGAAATGTATGCTTAAATGTATAATTTGTATTGTTATGAAAAGAATAAAAATAAAAAAAGTACTGAATTAAAAAAAAAAAATATATGGAGTTACAGTATCCCAAACAAAATGACAAACGTAGGGTGATAATAAAGGTAATACAAATACTAGTCCATGTGAAAAGTGATCACGCTGTGTACTTATATTAGGTATCAAGGTCTAGGTTCAAATCTTGACTGGTTGCCAGTAGGCTGGGAAAGAAGATTGAGCTGTTTAGTTTCGGCCCCAGCACTCTCTGACACCCCCATGGGGATCACACTGTGTCAGAGGGGGCTGGTGCCAAACCCTACTAGCAATGCGCAGCTTCTCAAACTCCAAGGACAAGGTAACCGTGCTCGGGTGTCAGGCAGCAGACCACACACTGCGTGATCCTCCGCCTGAGAACCGGCTATTTTCACCTGAGCTAATCAGGAACACCTTTATCTCGACAGCGTCCTTGAGATACACTGACCTGAATTGCGTCCGTAATAGAATAACATAAGTGAAAAGGAAATAGAAAAGTAGATAAAGATTTAGAAAGGGAAAGAAAAGGGTAAGAAGAGTAAGAAAGGGAAAGGAGCACCATTACCCGTCCAAATGAAGAGTCATGTTTATGACATGGAGGGAAAGTTGTATATTCCCATTAGTCGGGCCCACGGTTCCCAGGTGGCTTCAAATTTTTCAGATGTGTCCTATAACAGACTGGTTAGTTTTTCCTGAGACATTACCCATGAAATTTTCCTTTTAGCCATTGAGAGAGGTATGCTTGTTTTTTTCCAGGCCCTAGCAATCGTGAGCTTAGCTCCTAAAAGCACGAACTGTACAAGTCTATTAGAGGGCTTAGATATGTGTGGGATGGATTCATGTAGGAGGGCCACCAAGGGGGACCTGGGGATAGAAGAGCCAACCAATTTATCAATCATATTGAAGATTTTTTTCCAGAAGGATCGAATCTTCGGGCATTCCCACCATATATGTGACATTGTACCTAAAAGCTGGCATCCTCGGAAGCATAGGGGGCTGGTAGCCAGAAACATTGAGGCTATTCTGAAAGATGTGTAGTACCATCTGGTCATTACTTTTAGGCCCGCTTCCATCAGTGTGGTATTAAGAATTCCCCGGAATGATTTAGCGCATGCAGAATGCCATTTCTCTTTGGTCCAGAGGAAATTGAAGTCTGTTTCCTAGGCGACCATAAAGGACGTCTTGGAGACAGGAGCAGTAAGTGATGTGTAGGCCGTGGAGATCCCCCCTTCTGGTCCATGGCCTGACAGCACCTTATCTCTTCTAATTTTAGTGAATGGCCGGGTGTCTTTTTAAATTTCCTATCGTGGAAATTTTTTTTTCCTATGCTAGGGTCACCAGTCCAGTGTTTGTACATTGATATCATATCCCCTCTCAAGCGTCTCTTCTCCAGAGAGAACAAGTTCAATGCTTGTAGTTGTTCCTCATAGCTGAGATCCTCCAGTCCCTTTATTAGCTTTGTTGCCCTCCTGAGGACTGGTACCCAGAACTGGATGGCATACTCCAGGTGCGGCCGGACCAGAATCTTGTAGAGCAGGAGAATTATCATTTTATCTCTGGATTGAATCCCTTTTTTAATGCATGCCAATATTCTGTTGGCTTTGCTTGCAGAAGCTTGGCACCGCATGCCATTGCTGGGCCTCTCATCTACTAGGACCCCCAGGTCTTTTTCCATCCTAGATTCCCCCAGATTCTCCCCCCAGTGAGTAAATTGCCTTCATATTTTTGACACCCAAATGCATTACTTAAAATTTTTCAACACTAAACCTCATTTGCCATGTAGTTGCCCACCCCATTAATTTGTTTAGATCTTCTTGCAAGGTTTCCACATCCTGTGGAGAAGTTATTTCCCTGCTTAGCTTAGTATCATCCATGAATACAGAGATTGATGCTGTTAATCCCATCCTCCAGATCGTTTATGAATAAATTAAATAGGATAGGTCCCCGCATAGAGCCCTGGGGGACAGGGCCGTAGATCATTTTTTGTTCTGATGGGGGAGGGGGTTCAGCAGCAGGTACTAAGTACAAGTCTTTTTAACCACTTCAATACTGGGCACTTAAACACCTTCTTGCCCAGACCAATTTTGAGCTTTCAGCGCTGTCGCACTTTGAATGACAATTGCGTGGTCATGCTATACTGTACCCAAATAAATTTTTATAATTTTTTTCCCACAAATAGAGCTTTCTTTTGGTGGTATTTGATCACCTCTACGGTTTTTATTATTTGCTAAACAAATACAAAAAGACCGAAAAAAAAATTTTGTTTCAGTTTCAAAACTTTGTAAATAAGTAAGTTTTCTCCTTCACTGATGGGCACTGATGGGGCTGCACTGACGGACACTGATAAGGCGGCACTGATGGGCACCGATGAGGTGGCACCAATGAAGTGGCACTGATGAGGTGGCATTGATGGGCACTGATATGTGGCACTGATAGGCAGCACTGATGGTCACTGATAGGTGGCACTGATGGGCGACACGGATGGGTACTCATAGGTGGCACAAATTGGCACTGATAGCTGTCACAAATTGGCATGGATAGGTGGCATGAATGGGCATGGACAGGCGGCACAGATGGGCATGGATAGGTGGCATGGATGGGCACTGATAGGTGGCATGGATGGGCACTGATAAGTGGCACGGATGGGCACTGATAGGTGGCACGGATGGGCACTGATATTGTATTGTGCGGATGGGCATTGTATTGTATTGTTTTGTATTGATGGATGCCAATCAGTGCCAAACAATAATGCATGCCAATCAGTGATGCCCATTGTGGGCACTGATTGGCATCCATTGTGGGCACTGTGTGTCATCCCTGGTGGTCTAGGGTGGCATATCTGGTGCTGGGCATCCCTGGTGGTCTGGTGGCGTCCCTGGTGGTCCAGTGTGGGCATCCTCGGGGGGCTGCACTGATAATCGATCAGCACAGACCCCCCCGGTCAGAGGAGCAGCCGATCGGCTCTCCTCTACTCGCGTCTGACAGACGCGAGTGAGGAAAAGCCGATCACCGGCTCTTCCTATTTACACTGTGATCAGCCATGATTGGACACGGCTGATCACGTGGTAAAGAGTCTCCGTCGGAGACTCTTTACCAAGATCGTAGTTGCGGGGTGTCAGTCTGACACCCCGCAACAACGATCGTCGCCGGTCAGGATTTTAAAACCACTTTGCCGACGTCTTTTTCCAATAGGGCGGGCGGCAAGTGGTTAAATTAAATAAATTGCGCCAAAATGATAAAGACTGGAAAAAGGAAAAACGATACGTGTTGCCCCTAGTAAGCAATCACATCCTTAATTGTATTTTATCAGGTCCTTTAGAAAATCGAACCTGATTTCAGTTTTTTCCTTCTTCCAGTTTTTATGAACGCTGTTGGCTATTGTCCAGTACTAGTGTCCAAACTGAATAGGTGCAAAGTGTGCTGCCTACCTACAAGGAGATGGTGCCCTTTGTACCTCATCAGTAAGGTTGGCTATTATGGTGCAAAGTGCACCATGTTGTGTCAGACAGAGCACTCACTGACTTTTTTAACTTTAAAGTGGTGTTTCCCCCTAATAAAAAAAAAAATGCTTAAAATTCCTAAAAAAAATAAAAAAATATAGGCATCACCTCTAAATGCCTGTTGCTAAGGGGGTCCCTCGTAGTCTGCCTCCTTCAGTGCCCGGGCTGGTGACATCACTTCCCCTCGGCACAGGAAGGGCTCCCTCCCTCCTGGCAGTCATCTGGGACACGTGACAGGTCCCAGATGACTGTGCGGCCAATCACGGCGCGTGTCGCTGCTTGCGCATGCTCAGTGGGTGCCCGGCTGTGAAGCCGGGTGCCCACAGTTGCAATGCCGGCGCTGCCGAGCGGATCGGGGGGCGAGCGGAGCTTCGACCCCCCGCATCGCTGGATCCTGGAACAGGTAAGTGTCCGCTTATTAAAAGTCAGCAGCTGCAGTATTTGTAGCTGCTGACTTTTATTTTTTTTTTTTAGGGGAACACCTCTTTAATGCCCCGTACACATGATCAGAAATTCTGCCGGCAAAAGTCCGATGAGAGCTTTTGGTCGAAAATTGCGACAGTGTGTATGCTCCATCGGACTTTTGCTGGCAGAATTCCAGCCAGCAAAAGATTAAGAGCAGGTTCTCTATTTTTCGGTCGGAAAAAGTTCCTATCTGAAAATGCATTAGTCTGTATGCAATTCGGACGCGCAAAAAATCATGCATGCTCAGAAACAATTCGACGCATGCTCGGAAGCATTGAACTTCATTTTCTCGGCTTGTCGTAGTGTTGTGCATCACTGCGTTCTTTTTATTCAAATAGTTTTTATTGAAATAAACAAGAGAAAAAAAACAGTTGTTACATAAAACAAGGTATAACACTTGCAAAGGTCTAGGTTTACATTCTAATATACGTCATGTGACCAAACAGTTAAAACCTTCACATAGAATAATATCACAAGCATATCTCGCTGTTCGTTAAATATTCCTAAAGCCTCCAAGAGGGGGCCTTGAGGTTTTCGAGCTGTGGTTCGGTATAAGTAAACATTAGTGTGAGAGCTAGGTACTAGCGTAAAGTGTCAATTTAACCTCATGTAAACATGAGGGTTCAAAGGGTAGGAAATTGACTCGTGCCTTGCTGGAGCGTAATACTCCTATGAGTAGTGTAGATACAAATACATGCAGGTGAAGTGAGAGGAGAACAGCTGTTAGAAGGGGAGGAGATAGAGGAAGGGTGGGAGAGAGGGGAAGGAGAGAAATGGAAATAAGAGGAGGTTAGGAGAGAGGAGAGGGTGCTGGGATAGAGTTGCGAGGTGGTAGGCTATAGGTGAACCAGTCAATGCCATGGGAATGTGGGGTGGTCAAAGGATTAGATAAGGGAGGGAGGAATTGTCAGGTTTGTGTTTTATACCAGGTTGTCCAGATTTTCCATTTATTATCAAACTGTTTCTTGTTGGAGTTCCTATAAGCTAGCAAGGATTCATATACATAGTTGTTTTGGGTAGTGGTGAAAACTTCTGCTACACTAGGTGCTAAATTTTGTTTCCAGTGTCTGGTTATTAGGGATCTGGCCACTAGTAGTATGTGAGTAATAACCACTCTGAACTCAGGTGGGAAAAGGTCAATGCCTATGTTTAGTATGGCTAAGTTAGGATTAGGTCTTGTTATCATCCCCGTCATGCTCGAGATCGACCGAAAAATAGAATTCCAATAGCTGGTAAGATGCCTGCACGACCAGAACATGTGTAAGAGATTGCCAGTTAGGCCACACTGTCTCCAGCATAGCGGGGATAAGTCTTGGGCAAATTTTGAGATTCTATAGGGAGTAAGGTACCATCTGAGAGCTATCTTCTGGGACAGCTCCCAATGGTTGACGCATTTCGAGGCTCTAGATATCCACTATATCCACAGAAAGAGCCTGGAAAAGAAACGCCACAAAGGAAAATAACACAAACTACAGAATACTCACCAAGAGATATCATAAAGCAATTTTCACAGCAAAAAAAGAACATGTCTCAAACACCCTCTCAAAAGCCGTCAACCGACCACGGGAACTTTTCAAACTAGTCGCCCAGACTATGAACCCCACCTTCCTTGAGCCCCTAGGAAACGAAACTCAAGAATACTGCAACAAATTATCCGATTTTTTCATCAACAAAATAGACAACATTCAGAAAATAATTCAACAAAAAAAACAACAACCAACTCTACTCAACTCAACCCAGGTAAGGAATTTTACATCCACAGCGCACAAGCACCACATTTTTCACTTACCCCGATCACCGTGGATGAAACCAAAAATGTCATCAAGAGCCTCCGAGACAGCACATCGCCAAACGACATCATCCCCGCAAAACTCTTGAAAGAATGCTCCGACATTCTGGCCCCCGCTATTACACACCTAGTAAATCAGTCGTTCAAAGAAGGATTGGTTCCGAATTCCCTCAAGCAAGGCATCATCAAACCATTGCTAAAGAAACCCAACCTCGACCCCAAGGATCTGAACAATCACAGACCGGTAACAAGCCTGAACACCATTTCCAAGATCATGGAGAAAGCAGTAGTACAACAGCTTCAACTTCATCTGGACACACACAAGCTCCTGGACCCACTACAATCGGGCTTCCGCCCAGGCCATGGCACAGAAACGGCACTTCTGAAAATATGGGATGATGCCCTAGAAGCAGCGGATTATGGAGAATCGTGTCTTCTGGTATTGCTGGATCTCAGTGCGGCGTTCGACACAGTGGACCACAACACACTTCTCATCCGCCTCAAGGAAGTGGCAGGAGTTACAGATGGAGATCTGCCATGGTTCGCTTCCTTCTTAGGAAACCGGTCACAGACAGTGAAGCTAGGAGCATTCACATCGGAAACCTGGGCAATCACTTATGGAGTCCCTCAAGGATCACCATTGTCACCATTTACACCCGGCCACTCTTCAAAATTATTAGCAAATTGGATTTGTGCTTCCACTCATACGCGGATGACACTCAACTGTATTTCTGGATCACCGGACAAAAAGACCAATACCAGGAACTAGGAAAATGTCTTACATTGATAGATGACTGGATGACCACTAGCTCCCTAAAACTAAATGGATCAAAAACAGAATTACTGCTCCTCGACGCAAACTCAAGGAAAAAGACGAAGACCCCTTGGACACCAACAACCATCCTGGGACAGACCATCCTTCCAAGCAACAAAGCCAAAAGCCTCAGAGTAATCTTTGATTCAGAGATGACCATGGAGGCACAAATAGGATCCGTAATCAGCGGATCCCACCATCTCCTTCGCATGCTACGCAGACTCATCCCCTTCATTCCGAAAAAGGAAAAAGCGGTAGTAGTAGGAACGATCATCAATTCGCGTCTCGACTATGCAAACTCCCTGTACATAGGATTACCGGATTACCAGATTGCGCACCTTCAAATTGTCCAAAACACAGCAGCAAGATTAGTCACCGGAAAGAAACCCTGGGAATCCATCTCCCCATCCCTAAGGATCCTCCATTGGCTCAAGGTAAAAGACAGGATCACATTCAAGACCCTCTGCCTCTCCCACAAATGTACACAAGGAAATGCGCCTCAATACCTTTGTGAGAAAATAGAAAAATACATACCAAATCGCAGCCTTCGATCAACAAACCAAAATCGCCTTCTCATCCCCAAAGCCCGATACAAATCGAAGGTAGAACGAAGATTCGCAGTACAGGGACCCCGGCTATGGAATGCTCTACCGAACAACATCCGCTTGGAAGAAAACCATCAGGCCTTCAGGAAAAAACTCAAGACCCACCTCTTCTAAACATGGCATCCCAACAAGAGCAGACAAGCGCCTTGAGGTGATTCAGTTCGTAGTTGTAGCGCTATACAAATCATTCATTCATTCATTCATTCACTTGAAGGCATCAGTCCATTGTGAGTCTGTGAAGGAGGTATTGAGATCTATTTCCCACTTTTGGAAGGGTTTAGACTTAATGAAATGTAATTTTTGCTGAAATAGATTGTAGAAGATGGAGATAGCTTTCCCAGATTGGGAAGCCGGGTCAAAGTAGTGCCAGGCTACCTTGGGAATGCTTATGTTGGAGGACTTGAGGGATTTAAGGAAGTGAGATATTTGGTTGTATTTGTATTGATCTACAGAAGTTAGGTTATAACGAGACTGTAGTAGGGCAAAGGGGATAAGGGTGTCTTTTTGATACAGGTCGTGTATATGTACAATTCCTTTATTATGCCATTCTGTAATAGCAAGGTTGGGGATTGCCTGTTGGAGCGTCAGTATTGGAACCGGAATAGTGATTTTTCTGGACTCTGGCAGAGGGATTTTTTGAAGTTCTCTCCATGCTAGCAAAGAGGCGTGGATTGTAGGAGGTAATTTGTGTGTGGGGAGAGGCTGAAGGGCGTCCAAAATTAGTAGGTCTTTAAGGGTTTTAGTTGGTGCTAATGTGTGTTTGATGCTACTCCAGTGGCGGTCGTGGTCTTGGCCGAACCATTTCTTAAGTTGTGTAAGAACCGATGCTTTGTAGTAATCATGTATGTCAACCAAGCCCATGCCGCCAGCGGATCTGTGTTTGAGCAGTAGGGATCTAGCACATCTGGGTTTAGTGGATCTCCAAATAAATTTGGTAAGTAATAAGTTCAGGGAATTGATATAAGTTTTGGGTATGGGAATAGGGAGTGTTCTGAAGATATATAATATCTGGAACATTTTGAATGTTGCGAGTCTTCCTGACCATGTGAGTTCTGTTTTAGACAGTCTAGTGGCTTCTTTATTGAGTTTGTCAAGGAGAGGAGTGTAGTTAGCTTCCGCTAGATGTTTGGTATGAGACGTAAGTTTTAGTCCTAGGTATGTTATGTTGTTTTTGGCCCAGGTGTAGGGAAATGTCTTTTGTAGGGTATCGGCAAGCTTAGAGGGAATACCTAGGGGGAGAATCAGGGATTTGGTACAGTTACACTTATAATAAGAGATCTTACTGAACTCTTCAAGGGTGTCGTGTGCATGTGTCAGGGAGATTTGTGGAGAGGTGAGGAATAAGATGATGTCGTCAGCAAACAAATTAATATTATGTGAGCTGTTCGGTAGTGTAAATCCTGAGATGAGAGGATGGGAGCAAATTCTTTCTGCTAGGGGTTCAATTAACAGGTTAAAGATCGAGGGGGAAAGTGGACATCCCTGACGGGTACCATTAGTTATTTTGAACGTGGTTGACAACATTTTAGAAGTGTATACCTGTGCGCATGGAGAGGAATATAGGGCCAGTATGCTTGAGAGTATAGGTCCAGAGAACCCAAACTTTTGTAGAGTGGCCTTCATATAGCCCCAGTGGACCCTGTCGAATGCCTTCTCCGCATCCAGGGACAGGAGCAGAGAAGGCATTCGACAGGACTCTGCATATTGCATAATGCCAAGTACTCTCCTAGTGGCATCAGAAGCCAGACTGGTGAGGTCCGATGAGCAGGGGAAGTAGTGGGAGAAGCATACAGTTTTACGTCTGTATTGAGTAAAGAGATGGGCCGAAAGTTGGCTGGGGTTGTGGGCTCTTTACCTGGTTTTGGGATAGTGACCACATATGCTTTAAGCATTTCAGAGGGAAACGAGGCAGAGGACATTGCTGCAGAGTATACTTTCTGTAGCGTTGGGGTGATATTTTCCTGGAAGGTTTTGTAATAATCATTGGGGATACCATCAGGGCCCGGAGATTTTCCTAGGGGTAGGGTCTTGATCAAAAGACTGATCTCAGGCTCCGAGATCGGTGAGTTTAAAGATTTGAGTTGATCTTCAGTGAGGGAGGGCAGGTTCAATTTTGCCAGGAATCTCTGTATGCTTTCCTCCGAGGGTTGTGGGGTATTAGAGTCTTTCTCAAGATTATAGAGTGAAGCATAGTATTCGGCAAAAGAGTCCGCTATCTCTTTGGGATTGTAGATTTTTTGGTTGTTGGGTGGTCGGATAAGATGTGGAATTTTGGTTTTAATTCTGGCCGCCTTAAGTCTTTGGGCTAGAAATTTGCCTGCACGGTTTCCCGAGGAATAGTGTGATAATTTTAGACTTTTTACGTGTTTGTCATATTGTTCTAGGAGTAGGAGCCTGAGATCAGAACGATACTGAGTTAAATTCTGGGCAAGTTAAAGGTTAGCATTATTTTTATTAAGGGCTTCTAAGGTTTTAATGTTAGTGAGGAGTTGGTAAATTTTTTGTGTCCTCTGCCTCTTCTCCCTCGCACATATTTGCAACAACACTCCTCTGATGTAGGCTTTGTGTGCACACCACAGCATCATTGGGTCAGAGACAGATCCATCATTTAGGGCAAAAAATTGCGATATATGATTAGCAATGGTGCTGGCGTGTACAGAGCTATGGAAAATGCGAGAATTCGCTCTCCAGACATAAGCAGGGCCTGGAGTGTTCCCCTCCATCACAAAAATTGAAACAGGAGCGTGGTCAGACCACGTGATGTCGTGGATGATGGAGGAGGACACTGCCTGCAGCAATAGTTTATCCACCGCTATCAAATCTATTCTAGAGTACGTATTGTGCCTGGAGGAAAAAAAAGAATAGTCACGTTCATCTCCATGTTGACATCTCCAGACATCATACACATCTTCAGCATGAAAAAGATGATGTAGAGAGGGCGGAATGCGCTTAGCAGTAGACGTGGTGTCGATGGTATGGTCTGGTGTGAGGTTGTGGTCTCCACACACGATCAAAGAACCCCATTTGATGTTGGTTATTTTACTGTATAGTCTTTTCAGAAACCTGAGTTGGTGGGAGTTTGGCGCATACAGGTTGACAATAGTAAAGGGTTTATTATTGAGTTCCGCCAGTAGAATAATATAGCGGCCAGCTGGGTCAGGGTTTACTTCCTTTAGGTTAAAGGCAATCAAGTCTTTTATGGCAATAAGCACCCCCTTCTGTTTAGAAGGACCAGAAGCCATAAAAATGTGAGGGAATTGTCTATGCTTGAAGAGAGTAGTATCAGCCGCAAAATGTGTCTCCTGAATGCACAGAATGTCTGTATGGAGCTTGAGTGCCTCCTTCCAAACAGAGGCCCTTTTGGCTGGGTGGTTGAGACCGTTAACATTAAAAGATGTTATGTTAATGGCCATGGGTGTAGGTCAGGTGGTGAGAATAACAGTACCTTATTCCTTTTGAAGTATGCTTTATCCATTCAGCTGGTTCACCTCTGGAAGTACGGTGATGTTCCTCTTGCAGGACGGTGGTGGGGAGACTGGTATCGACTGGGTCCCATGTAGAAAGAGAAAAAGAGGGGGAGAGGAAATGGAGAAAAGAAAAAGCAAAACAATAAAGATAATACTGTTCTGTAAAAAAGGTAGGTTCACATGGGGACCTGAGGGCATTTCTTCTGCCCATAGCTTCGGAGGGGGTATAAAGAATGCACTGAGAGCCCTCAGTGCAACAGGAACTATGTTAAATTGCGGTTGCATCTTACCGCAGTGTATCCGTCTGGATTAGGTGGTGCGTTTTTTGTTCTTTTTTTTGTTGGTGACAGTTTGCCACTCATGCTGGATGTGTGCCTTCCGTGAGGCGTTAGTAGATGGCTCTTCCGGGAGAGCCTCAGGGATGATATCCAGTATACGAAGCAGCTTGAGGCCTTCTTCAATGGAGGTAATTACTGATGTTTTGCCTTCATGAGTTACTGTGATCTTCACGGGGAAACCCCATCTGTATGGGATGTTGTGGTTTCTGAGGGCTTTAGTCACTGGCAGCAGGCTTTTCCTTTTTTGCATTGTGAACTGTGAAAGGTCAGCAAAAAGTTGCAGGTGTGCATATTCCTCCGGGGGCTGTTGCTGTTTGCGAAACGCAGCCATAAGGTGTTCTTTTGTCTGAAAGAAATGCACTTTCATGAGAACATCCCGGGGAATATTATCAGGAAGGAAACTGGGTTTCGGCAGTCTGTGAATGCGATCAATCTGCATTTCAGTCTGGGCCACTGTGGGTAGAAAAGCTTTCATCAGATCTTGGGCGAACTGTTGCAACTGTGCTGGGAGGATTGTTTCGGGTACCCCCTGTTAGGTGTGGCTGCCAAGGGGCCACTGATACCAGTTTACATTGCCGCGTTCCAATTGTTAAGCTTACATTATGGAGTAAGACACAGACACACAGATCTCCGTGTCGGCTCCGAGCTTAAAGACCCAGGCTCTCAAAAGCTTTTATTAGCGGTATTTATACACTTTTTAAAGGGGGTGTTTTCCAAAGCAAACAGATGACAATATGATTTCATACAAGGCTATATCCAATTGTACAGGTCACCATGCCCTGTGACATAGCTGACTAAACACTCTTGTGTAAGCCCTTGTACTGGGACATTAAAACAAATAACAGGAGAGTACAAAATACGAAACAACAATCAGATAAAAAGGGTAACTCTAACTTGTAATTACCTATTCAGCTAACCGGACTTCTCATTTCCCCCTTTGACATCATGCTCCTCCCAACTCTGGATCCTCAAAAGTGGGTTCTAGCTAGTACTTCCTTAGGTACTATCCCTGACCGCGAGTTGTCAGAGGAGAACTGAGTTCTCATCCCCCAGTTCCATACCAGCATCCCAGAAGTGAAGAGAATCGAAGAGGAGGACGATGTCAACCCATTTACCATTCCGTAGAGAACCTTCTCTTCAGTCTTTTGACTCTCCTTTTTATCCTAGCATATATGCAGCAATTAATAACTGTCACTATAGCTAAACCAAGTATGAGTATCCATATAGGACTAAATATCCAACTGAATGTTTTGGTTGCAGTAGGAGACCATCCACTGAAAACATCATACCAGTGGTGGGTGGTCTCTTCCTTGATTTGTGAAGATAGATGAATAAGCTTTCCCTTATCAATAATTACGGATAATAGGTTGTTTTGAAGGGTATGTTCGTGTGTTTCTATGTATTTCCTAAGTATTTCTGATTCTTTTAAAACTTGCAATAGGGGTTCTAATGATATTACAAAAGGTGTGGTGTCAGTAAGATTATCTACCGCCCATTCCCTATTAAATGTTTTGTCAGCATCTGATTCAAAAATGAAAGTGTCACACCCTGAAAAAAGGAGCTGTTCTATTTAGACTCCTCATGGTGTCGTTGTCATTAGTTACTAAACAAATGTGTTGTGGTCCTATTTCCATGAATCGATTCCCTATGTGTACGGGCATTCTTTGGAACTTACATATATTGGACTGGTGCTTTAACAGGCAAGGTTCATAGACTGATGAACTCCTTCCACAAACCATTCCTTTGTTAGTTTCGGTACACAGACTCAGATCATGAGTTCTGTCCTGTGTATCTACATAATGCCCATAAATCTCGGGATACCAAAATTCAGGCGGATCTTCCCCTACTAGGAGTGGCATTACTATCAGTTTACACATTACCTCTATGCCCTCCACCATATATATGTTAAACCTCCCAGCACACCATTGTTCCTTACATTCTACTTGTCTGCCCGTTACCTCGAACCAGGTGTTTTCTAAGTCTAGACCCTTAAAGTACTTGAGCCATGTGTGGTAATTCCCTGACTGTAACTCTTCCCTTGCCCTATTTACTTGTATGTGATAGGATAGTGTAGAGAAAGCACACTGAGTGAGATTTATAAATTTCTGATCTCTCTTCCATAGCTCCAAGCTGGCTATTATCGTGTAATTAACCATAGCATTAAGGTATTTAGTTAACTGTACCTGACTAATTTGTGTTTCAAATGTTGTAGGTAACCATTGACTAGTTATTATCAGTCCATCAGCTATGTGTCCCCCTGCATGTTTCCATTTATTTTGTATCATTTCCATCTGTATTCCGCTCATTACTCCCATTCCTGTTCCGGTTGCTCCCAAAACGGTGTCATACCATTCTCGTTTGTATCTACAATCTGGTAACTTAGGGAAAGTAACATTAAATTTTACCTTGGTTTTCTGTTGTGATATGGAAGTGTTTAAACAGGACTTGGGGACAGGGGTTAATACTGAGGACTTGAAAACCAGAGGTGGGGTGTCTTCTATCTTTATACTGAATCCATAATGTTCCCACTGTATATACCCACCTGCTGTGTTATTCGATTTTACGAAAAACCATGATGCACAAATGTAGGTTGCTGATTGATTTGTGACTATGGGTCCTGTTATATTGAATGGTTCAGCTCCGCTTACTGGCCTAATACCTGTTCCCTTTGTTTTCTTTTTATATTCCTCCGAATGTGGGGTACGGAGTACTGCTTGAGTTTTATCAAAAACTTCTTTCCATGTTTCTAATGGACCTAATTTATGACACTTATGTGGTGTGTAGTTATAAGGCCATGGTAAATTTTCCCTCCAGTGAAAGGATATGTTTACCAGTGCCGGTGGTCTGGCTTTTACAAATACTACGGGTGAACGTGGGTAAAATTATCTTTTACATAAAAGGGGCTCTCATGTCCTGATACAACAATACTTCCTACACTATATGACCGTGTCCCATCCTTAGGCCCAAAGCCTACCCATGTTAGGTCTGTATTGTTCTCATGAGTTGTCACATCTATACCAGGAGTGAAAGCATAAATACATCCTAAAAGACATTCTAGTACTGTTGTTGTAGCTAAAAAGTTTATCATTCTGTGGCTTGTTCCGGACTTTTTCTACAATGTGATGCGTAGATCCAAGTGGTCTTTCCTTCCAATTTTACTGAGGTTGGGGTGCTCAACAGCACTTGGTATGGTCCTCAAACCGTAGTTCCAAAGTCTTTCTAGTATGTTTCTTTACATAGACCCAATCTCCAGGATTTAATGAGTATGTACCTGCTACAGTCAGGATCTGGAATGGAAGAATACACATCTCTGTGGATCTTAGTTAGATACTGTTGTAATTGTATCACATATGCAGTCAAGCTTATCACATTGTAATTGCATACTCTATGGAAAATATAAACCTAACCCAGGTGCACCTCCAAAAAGTATCTCACAGGGAGACAGTCCTGTCTTCCCTGTGGGAGTGTATCGGATGGAAAACAGAGCCAAAGGTAAAACATTCTGGCCATGGCTTCCCCAATTCTTGCATCTATATTTTTAATTTTATTGTTCCATTTACTCTTTCTACTGACCCTGAACTTTGAGGATGATAAGGGGTGTGAAAACTTTTCTGGACCCCTAACATTGCCATCACATTCTGCATGATTTCTCCCGTGAAATATGTTCCCCCTATCTGATTCTATAGTTTCGGGGAGACCAAACCTAGGTATTAACTCAGTGATCAGTTTCTGGCTGTAGCCTTTGCTGTGGCTGATTTGACAGGGTAACTTTCGGCCTAAAACGGAAAACAGATCGATACACACGAGAACAAACTCAAAAGGGCCGCTCTTAGGCACTTGTATATAGTCAATTTGCAGTCTCTGAAAGGGGTACTGTGCCTGATGTCTCCGGGGTGTTTTAACTTTCTGTCCTGGGCTATTCAGGAGACAGATTTGGCAGGCTGCACAGTAGTTTCTGGCAATGCTGCTGACTCCAGGGGCGAGCCATCTCTGGCTCACAATCCTATACATAGAATTGGAGCTGATATGCGTGGGAAGGTGAACTGCTGCCGCCATTGCCGGGTACAGAGAAGCTGGTGGACAAACCTTGTCCCCCCCTCTCCATACTTGGTCAGGGTCTGGCGCTGCTCCCATTTTTACCCACCTATCCTTTTCGCTCACCTCTGCTTCTGCCATGTTGGTTCTGGGCTACTTACCTGTACTGCTGCTACAGTCTCAGGCCTTACCTCCTTTAGAGCTGCTTGTCTTGCAGTTAAATCTGCAAATGTATTTCCTTTTGCTTCAATTGTTTTTGCATTCGTGTGTGCCGATATCTTCATTATGGCCACCTTTTTGACTTTTTTGTAGGTTATCTAGGACTCTTTTTATTCCTTTGCTTTACTGGTGTACCTGCTGCTGTCAGATATCAGCAATCATGATCAGATACACCCTCAGATTGAAGGGTATCAGTACCATTTTTCACTACTATCCCCCCCCCTGCCAAACCTGTTGACTGAAGAGGCAAATAGGTAGCTTAAATTGAAACTGGTGCAGAAATAAATGACTGTTTTTAAAAGGCTTAATGATTCCTGAACACTTTCAGTAAGTTCACATATGTACAGTTTTTACACAATTCATACAATGATTGCATCAATGAACTGGCATGAGGTCTCCACTGTCTACAATATTACACAATACCCAAAACCTTTAGACCTTTGTGGTTGCAACACTATTTATTACGTGCACCCTTTCTGTTTATTCAGTGACATAGAGAGAAAAGAAAAACTTAACTTTTTCTTATTTAACCCCTAACAACCCTTTGTTGTTAAAACCTGTAAAAGATTGAGGGTACTGTCTATACATATCTTCCTCATTGGGGCAACATAACAATAAATCATTCACATATTGTAAAATGCAAACCATAATTGACATTATTCCGCTAGTGGCACAGAAAAGAAAGCATTTAAACTAAATCTATCACTGTGAAACACATGCTATTTAAAGTTATCTGGGATAATAAGGTATGCGGGTTCGGCACTAGTATTTTGTTTACTGCCCTAAGGCTCCTGTACCATCCTATACTTAATTGGACCACCGTCCACTGATTTCTTTTAACTAGGTACAGAGGAATATTTGCGGGCAATTTTACTTCCCTCAGGGCTCTACTTTTAAGTAATGACTGTACTTGGGTTTCTATGGCTGCCTCCTGAGGCGCACTAAGTGGATACTGTTTTTGTTCGAGGGAGCACTGCTCCGGGTATCAATTCCAGTGTCACTGGAGGAATGGGCAGAAGCCCAACATCAACTGGATGTTCTTCCCACAGATCCTCTGGAAAAGATGCCAGTAGCTGCTCTAATGCTGGTGGAATCTGGTTAAGTGCCTCAGGTTCTTATTTCATAACATTGGATCAAATTACACATTTCTATATTTTTCCAGTCTGTCACCTATAGTTAAGGCAGTGGTACCATCCCATCCGGATGATATGAAACATATATACAACATATAAGACATATAAGATTCCAACACTTCCCCTTGTCTGTCTTTTCTAAGTCTGCTGCTCCCTTTCTATCTTGACCTTGTCGGGGTTTGGTTTGCTTCTGACCCATTCTAGACCCGTGCCTAGGTAGCTTATTGGAATACTGACAATATGCCCCAAAACTATGGCCAGATCTTCAGACTGACCTCCTTTGGGGACCCTACACCAGTTTCTCGTTGCCTTCCTCCTAGGGTGCTAGAATACTAAATATCTCTCCTGGATACTGAATAACTTTATATGCTAGCCAACTGACAAACAATATGACCAGACTGACGGCTACAACATACACAAGCATTCCTTTGTGCGGCCAGATACCCAACTAGATCTCCGGACTTTGTGGAGACCTTATTCCCCCCTGTATTTGGGATCCCTCTCACACACTCTTATCCCTGCTTTATGGAGCAGCCAGGGCTTATACTTTCAACCCGTCTTATGGTTTATGAGTTAGATGTGAGGTTAAGCATAAGCGTCAGACCCCCCCGAAAGGGCGCGTTCCGTTGCTTAGTTCGGCAATCCCCTTCTAACTCATACCATCCTTGACAAGGCTTATTCACTTGTTCCACAGACAAACGGACAACTTAACAGATAACACATAATTACAGCAATATAAACCGAATGTGTATTGGTTCTAAACCCACCGCTTACGGAAGTTGGTACACAATTCCTGGAGATCAATAGCTGACAGAACGTTTAGGCAAAAATCAGGGGAGTACAGAGCATTATAAGAAAAATAAAGCTTTTTCTTACCTGTACAGTTTTTGGTCTGTGGTTCCCTGAATGCCCGTCCTTTTTGTTCCGTCAACTTTGTTCTCCCTCTTCCTGTAGCATCATTGGTGAGTCGCTATTCGGGCGTCAAAAAAATGTTAGGTGTGGCTGCCAAGGGGCCACTGATACCAGTTTACATTGCCGCGTTCCAATTGTTAAGCTTACATTATGGAGTAAGACACAGACACACAGATCTCCGTGTCGGCTCCGAGCTTAAAGACCCAGGCTCTCAAAAGCTTTTATTAGCGGTATTTATACACTTTTTAAAGGGGGTGTTTTCCAAAGCAAACAGATGACAATATGATTTCATACAAGGCTATATCCAATTGTACAGGTCACCATGCCCTGTGACATAGCTGACTAAACACTCTTGTGTAAGCCCTTGTACTGGGACATTAAAACAAATAACAGGAGAGTACAAAATACGAAACAACAATCAGATAAAAAGGGTAACTCTAACTTGTAATTACCTATTCAGCTAACCGGACTTCTCACCCCCTAATTTTAATGTTGTTCCTCCTAGATCTGTCTTCTAAGTCTGCGACTTTGGCTTTGAGCCATGCGACTTCTTCCGCTTGGTCGCTGTGTGCATCTATCAGCTCATTGTGTGAATGGGCGAACTCCCCCATTTTACCTTCCATGTGCTCAACTCTTACACCCAGCTCACCTACTTCAGTTTTAAAGTTATTTAGGCAGTGCAGCATGTCATTGTGCAGGGAGGTGCGGAGTGAGAGGAGCATGTCCTTTAACACAGTATCTTATATGGGTTTGTCTGTGGTAGGGAAGGCAGTGAAGGGGTCAGTGAGTTCTCTAGTATCCTCCATAGAGTCCTGACACGTGCTATCCTGCAGGGCCTCTGTAGCCATCCGCGGTTTAGACTTAGCCGGGCTACGTGACAGTGGTGTGGAGGCCTCAGGGGATCTTCGGGGGTCTGTATTCAGAGCCCCCGGGCTAGATGTAGCTGAGCGGGAGCTGCCTGGCGAGGGAGAAGCTGTATCTGAGCCGCCGCCGGACCCGGCGCCATCTTGGCGCGGGCCGCGGCCTGCTTGTATGAAGAAATTGTCTAGTTTTTGCAGGGGAACGGTACCTTTTCGCTTTCGGGTCATCCCTGAGGCTTATCCCGGACTTCAGAGAGCCGATGTGAGTCTCCTGGGTCGGCAGAGTAGCGGTGATGTTGTTCTGTTCCCGTTTCTGGAGCGGAGCTGAGCGATCAGACGTCCATCCAGCAGCGCGGTAGCCACGCCCCCCGTCACTGCGTTCTTGACGGTCGAAAGTTCAGAGAACTTTTGTGTGACCGTGTGTATGCAAGCCAAGGTTGAGCTGAATTCCATCATCAAAAACATCCAAGATTTTTCTGACGGAAATTCCGCTCCTGTGTAGGTGGCATTACAGATAAAAAAAAAAGGGGGGGGGGGGAATGCACTGCCTACCACAGGGTGGTGCCCTGTAATAGCCAATCTTACTGGGCAGGTACAAAGGGCACCATCTTGTGGAGGGCAACGCACTCACTGTGTTCACATTAGCTAAATTTACAATTAATCATAGAATTTAAAAAAAAACAATCAACCAAAAAAATTACCAGCCTTGAATACACTGACTTTTCTGTAGGACAGGTTTTTCTAAGCGGGTGCGAGAAGGTGTGTAATTGCTGGCAGAGGAATTGCTGGCTGCGCTGGCAGAGGAAAAACACACTACTGCTTAGGAGATATGCAGAGGTACACTGCAATGTGGGAAACCCTCAATCCACGCATGTTTTATGCACCTCATTCAAATCTCACCCCCCCTTGCAATCTACAGTGGGTGTCAGTGCTATCTTAACGACACCACAAAAAAAGGTTGCAAAACACAGTTTTTTCGCCTGCACCGGATCGCATTCACAAAACGACCATGCAAACCGGTTGCAGTGCGGTTCCAAAATTGGTGCATGCATGACTTTGGTGTGATTTGAGCCCATTTAAAATGCCTGGTTTCACACTATAGTTTTCATGTAAATCGCACAGGAACTGCACCGCATTCCTGTGCAATTCACATGCGATTCTGTGTGGTGTGATTTGAGCCCATTTTAAATGGCCTGAATCGCACCACGTTGCACCAAAGGAGTGCAGGCACCTTTTGTTGAAAACCAACCATGCGATCTGGTTCAGACAAACACTGTGTTTGCGACCTTCTTTTGGGGAGTTGTTACTTTGAATTGACACTTGCAGCAGATCAAAAACACAGTGTGATTGCAATGCAGTGATGGAAACGCACAGGGATCGCAGCGTTTCCTGTACCACATATGTATGAACCAGGGGTAAAACAGGGCCAAGGCATGCCACTGAGGGCAGCAGAAAGTCCAGCCTGGTTCTGGCATTGGCAGACATATTGTGGTGTCAACTGCTGAATCATTAAGCCGGTGAGCACCACAACAAGCTTGCCAGTGCCAAGCTGGACTGTCAGTAGCACAAGCAATAGAAAACGCAACTTAGCCTCAGTCAACTATTAGTAACACAAGCAATGCAAAATTTAGCCCAGCCAGCCTCAATCACTAACTTTGCCAGTTGCCACACAGAATCACAGTCTCACTCACTCACTTACTCACGATTACCTAGTATGAACAGCAGAATGCCAGCAGCAGCACAGCCGTCTGAGCAGTGGTAAGTCTAAGGACACTCTCTGAGACTCTCTGAGACTAGGCCGGAAGAGAAAGGGGGACATACCTGGACAGAAATATAAATATTATAACGTGCAGCGCTTAAATGGATCAGTATATCCTAAAGATATAGAGAGATAAATGTCACTGTTTTGCACAAAGCGGCACAGGAGACTGGGAGCCTGTGAGCAGCAGTACACAACAGGTATATCTTATAATGAGGAAAGACACTCGTGTGACGTGAGTGAAAATAAGAGGGTTTAACAACCTATATTAGTGAGTCAATCTAACCATAGAAGGGAACATAGACTCATAGGGTGTAAATCCAAAGAAATCTTAATGGACGTGATAAAAAACAGGGTTTATCTTAAACAAGGACGATGTGTTTAAACTGTACTATTACAGTGGTGCAATAAAGTGAGTCAACATGGCACTAGTGTTTGCCTAGAGTTCAACAACTGAACAGTGACCCATACAGTCAAGTTGAAAGTAAACCCAAATAATTTCTTATAAGGAATGTAACAATCAAATTTCAAGTTTAAAAACACTTGTGCCATGCGTTTTTGTGCAAAAATTGCATGTGTACAACAAATGTTGTGAGGAGTATAGTGGTCAAATCTAAAAACGCTTGTGCTATGCGTTTTTGTGCAAAAATTGCATGTGCATGTACATAATAAATGTCATAAATATAAGTGTAAATGTTAGATGTGCAATATCATAAACCGTGAGACATATAATTGCATTAGAAATGAGAGAAAATGCAGAGTTAAAAGAAAATCGCAGCAGATTCAAACACTATCCTCTAAGGGAAAACTTCTCGGATCTGTGGTCACCCAAAATACCATCTATATAGAGGTGTATGGTTGTAATCCATAGCATAAAAGGTGGAAAGCCACCGCTGATACTGCGAGAAGTCCTGTATGTATCAATGGATTAAATTAGATGTAAAGTCCCATTTGGAGACCACAGACTGGAATAAAACACTGCTGGTGTAGTCCCTGGAGACTCCCAAGGGGTCACGATCAAATATGCTTTCAAGCTGGATTAATCTTCTCTAAAACATTCGATTCTTTGGGTATAAGGATATGAAGTGGGGAAGGTACCCTTACCAGATCAGGTGGGCTCACAGACCTCTCGGTGGTGAGCCAAACGAGCATATACCGGGTCCACCGGATGTATCAGGATGAAGTGTAGATGAGCGTATCCTCTGGAGGGGTTTCTTTTCTTTGGGTAACAAGTACCCCTGATACTCACCCCCAGCTATTCGTCCGCTCTCAGGGTAGAGAGATGAGGGAAAAGCTTTTGGTGTCACACTCCGGCAGGGATGGCTCAAAAGGAGAAAAAGAAAAAAGGGAGGCAACTCCTCATAGTGTAACTCCAATACTACGAAGTTCTTTTATTTATTTTGGGATTTTTAAATCTCCATGCATAATAAAATGATAAAAAGTGATAAAAAAAGCTTTTTTCTTCAAAATAGGCGCCAATAAATCTTCAAGTGGCAAAGGCAAGCATCCAACCCTACATGTTTCGCCTGCATAGGCTTCAACTGGGGTACATGCCTGCCTGCCACATGTGTGCCCTATATATACTACATTTAAATGGCATACACCATATCACCTGTCGGCGTGCGGCTTCCCATTTCCGGTATTCCCGCTTGCGTTCCAGAGAGGACCAATGGGCAAGATCTAGTTGTTGTTTTCCTCTGACCAAACCTCTCATTCCTGTTCAGAGGTCAGTCATAGCCCTATAACAGCGGGCCTCGTCGCGCTTCAATGGGCGGGACGTACTCGTGTCCACCAATGAGGTGTCAGCACAGGGACGCATGCGTCCCACCAAGGGGAAGGGCCCTCGACGCGAGCGTCACCACGCTTCCACGTAGGCGGCCCATCCGGGGTTTCACGATGCCGTCGTCATGGCGACAAGACGATTCATTTTCTTCCTTCACTTGTATACTGCTCTGTTCCCAGCAGAACACATATCCGTTTTCAGTTTTTTTTTTCACCTGCCCCTCCTCTAGCAAGGCGGTCCGACAGAAGGCGTCTAGTTACCATGACACCCGGGACGGTGACGCCGTGAACTCCGGGCCGGTTCTCCGTGTGCCGACGTGGTGACGCGTGAGACACGGGCCCTTCCCCCGGGGAGAGGTACATGCGCAGAACGGAGCTGGCCGACGGCTTGGCGTCTTGTCGCCATGACGACGGCATCGTGAAACCCCGGATGGGCCGCCTACGTGGAAGCGTGGTGACGCTCGCGTCGAGGGCCCTTCCCCTTGGTGGGACGCATGCGTCCCTGTGCTGACACCTCATTGGTGGACACGAGTACGTCCCGCCCATTGAAGCGCGACGAGGCCCGCTGTTATAGGGCTATGACTGACCTCTGAACAGGAATGAGAGGTTTGGTCAGAGGAAAACAACAACTAGATCTTGCCCATTGGTCCTCTCTGGAACGCAAGCCGGGAATACCGGAAATGGGAAGCCGCACGCCGACAGGTGATATGGTGTATGCCATTTAAATGTAGTATATATAGGGCACACATGTGGCAGGCAGGCATGTACCCCAGTTGAAGCCTATGCAGGCGAAACATGTAGGGTTGGATGCTTGCCTTTGCCACTTGAAGATTTATTGGCGCCTATTTTGAAGAAAAAAGCTTTTTTTATCACTTTTTATCATTTTATTATGCATGGAGATTGAAAAATCCCAAAATAAATAAAAGAACTTCGTAGTATTGGAGTTACACTATGAGGAGTTGCCTCCCTTTTTTCTTTTTCTCCTTTTGAGCCATCCCTGCCGGAGTGTGACACCAAAAGCTTTTCCCTCATCTCTCTACCCTGAGAGCGGACGAATAGCTGGGGGTGAGTATCAGGGGTACTTGTTACCCAAAGAAAAGAAACCCCTCCAGAGGATACGCTCATCTACACTTCATCCTGATACATCCGGTGGACCCGGTATATGCTCGTTTGGCTCACCACCGAGAGGTCTGTGAGCCCACCTGATCTGGTAAGGGTACCTTCACCACTTCATATCCTTATACCCAAAGAATCGAATGTTTTAGAGAAGATTAATCCAGCTTGAAAGCATATTTGATCGTGACCCCTTGGGAGTCTCCAGGGACTACACCAGCAGTGTTTTATTCCAGTCTGTGGTCTCCAAATGGGACTTTACATCTAATTTAATCCATTGATACATACAGGACTTCTCGCAGTATCAGCGGTGGCTTTCCACCTTTTATGCTATGGATTACAACCATACACCTCTATATAGATGGTATTTTGGGTGACCACAGATCCGAGAAGTTTTCCCTTAGAGGATAGTGTTTGAATCTGCTGGCAATTTTACATGCGATTTTCTTTTAACTCTGCATTTTCTCTCATTTCTAATGCAATTATATGTCTCACGGTTTATGATATTGCACATCTAACATTTACACTTATATTTATGACATTTATTATGTACATGCACATGCAATTTTTGCACAAAAACGCATAGCACAAGCGTTTTTAGATTTGACCACTATACTCCTCACAACATTTGTTGTACACATGCAATTTTTGCACAAAAACGCATGGCACAAGTGTTTTTAAACTTGAAATTTGATTGTTACATTCCTTATAAGAAATTATTTGGGTTTACTTTCAACTTGACTGTATGGGTCACTGTTCAGTTGTTGAACTCTAGGCAAACACTAGTGCCATGTTGACTCACTTTATTGCACCACTGTAATAGTACAGTTTAAACACATCGTCCTTGTTTAAGATAAACCCTGTTTTTTATCACGTCCATTAAGATTTCTTTGGATTTACACCCTATGAGTCTATGTTCCCTTCTATGGTTAGATTGACTCACTAATATAGGTTGTTAAACCCTCTTATTTTCACTCACGTCACACGAGTGTCTTTCCTCATTATAAGATATACCTGTTGTGTACTGCTGCTCACAGGCTCCCAGTCTCCTGTGCCGCTTTGTGCAAAACAGTGACATTTATCTCTCTATATCTTTAGGATATACTGATCCATTTAAGCGCTGCACGTTATAATATTTATGTTCTGTACAATTGAGTCTGATTGTTGTGCTAGCAGCTAGAAGTAGTTTTGTTTGGTTTGGCGCAGTATCTCCTTTTTATACCTGGACAGGACAGCAGCAGTTCATCCATGTGGGGGCCCGTCGGCTACACAGCACTTTACAAGCACTCTGCGCTCCAGGGCCCAGGCAAAGCTCCTTTTCCAAGCCCAAGGTGGGAGTGGCACTGCAAGCCAACGGGAATACATGGTGTGCAGTGGGCAGGACTACACGCACTGCCGGCTCCCACTGTGCTGCCTGGTGATAGATCAGTCTTCCGCCCAAGCCCGATAGACCGCCCTGGCAGTGTACCACAACTTGCATGCGGATTTGCCTAATGATCTATTACACTTGCTGCAGCGGCATTATTACACTCGTGTGCCACTGACTGCAGTGCTGCCTGCCGCTGGTGCCATGTGCGGCTGCAGAGCAGGGACACCATGCATGCCACATCAGTACTCATCCATACTACTTCAGTTCTCATTCGTTTCACATCCATGCCACATCAGTGCTCATCCGTGCCACATCCATGCCACTACAGTGCCCATCAGTGGCTCACAAAAGTGTAATAGGTAGTCAAATTAGATTTGAAATGTATGCCCTTAGAACAACTGACGGTGCTCCCTGCATGTTGGGCCTCTGTATGTGGCCAGGCTGTGAAAAAGTCTCACACATGTGGTATCACTATACTCAGGAGGAGTAGCAAAATTTATTTTTGGTGTGTAAATTTTGCTATGTACATGCTATGTGTTAGAAATATCTTATAAGTGGACAACTTTGTGTAAAAAAAAAAAAAGCGTTTTCATTTTTTTTCCAAATTTTTCCCAAAAATTCTGGAAAAAAAATGACATGTTCAAAAGACTCATAATGCCTCATAGATTATACGTTGGGGTGTTTACTTTCCAAAATGGGGTAATTTTTTGGTGTTTCCATTGTCCTGGTGCTCCAGGACCTTCAAAATGTAAAAGGTAGTCAATAAATGATATGTGTAATTTATGCTCCTAAAATACCTGAAGGTGCTACTTGCATGTTAGGCCTCTGTATGTGTGGTATGGAGGGGTATGTGTACTTCCCTGGCTTGTTAGGGTCCCAAGAAATGAGATAGGCCATCAGTACATCAGGCGTGATCAATTTTTAATGACTGGCACCATGGCTTGTAGGCTCTATAACTTTCACAAAGACCAAATAATTTACACTGATTTGGGTTATTTTTACCAAAGATATGCAACAGTATACATTTTGGCCAACATTTATGAAGAAAAATTACTAATTTGCTACATTTTATAACATAAACAAAGAAAAATGCTGTTTTTTACAAATTTTTCGGTCTTTTTTTCATTTAAAGCGCAAAAAAAAAAAAAAAAAAAAAAACCACCCCAGAGGTGATCAAATACCACCAAAAGAAAGCTCTATTTGTGTGGAGAAAAAAGGACAAACATTTCATATGGGTACAGTGTTGTATGACTGAGTAATTGTCATTCAAAATAACTGCAAGCTGAAAAATGTCCAGTGGGCAAGTGGTTAATATAGATAAGAGTGATGCCATGTAACCTCCCAGAATCCTCCTCACCTCTCCTGCCAGGGCTGTGTTTTATTAATAGAGAAAACAGTGATGCCATGTGACCTCCCAGAATCCTTCTCACCTCTCTGGCCAGGTCTGGGTTTTAATCATAGAGATAAGAGTGATGTCATGTGACCTCCCAGAATCCTCCTCACCTCTTCACTCAGGTTTGTGTTTTATTAACCACTTGCCGACCGCTGTCAGCACATATATGTCGGCAGAATGGCACGCGCCTGCCGCGAGCTCCGTGACTGTGCCCGCGGGACCCGCTGACTCGATCGCTGCTGGGATACCCGCGATCGTGTCACGGAGCTGAAGAACAGGGATATGCTGATGTAAACAGCATCTCCCCGTTCTGCCTAGTGACAGGATACTGATCGTCTGCTCCCTGTCATCGGGAGCAGCGATCAGTGTCGTGTCACTGCTAGCCCATCCCCCAGACAGTTAGAAACGCTCCTGTCACCATCACACCATTCCTCCTGCCGTCATCACACCATCCCTCCTGTCTCCATCACACCATCCCTAATGTCACCATCACAATATCCCTCCTGCCACTGTCAAACCATCCCTCCTGCCTCCATCACACCACCTCTCCTGCCACTGTCAAACCATCCCTCCTACCACCGTCACACCAACCCTCCTGCCACCGCCACAACATCCCTCCTGCCACCGTCACAACATCCCTCCTGCCTCATCCCTCCTACGCCTCAAAGAAGTAGCAGGAGTTAAAGATTCCGATCTGCTATGGTTCGCCTCCTTCTTGGGTAATCGCTCACAGACAGTGAAACTAGGAGCTTTCACCTCTGAAACTCTGGAAATTTCGTATGGAGTCCCTCAAGGATCACCCCTGTCACCCGTGCTCTTCAACATCTACATCTGCCCTCTCCTCAAAATCATCAGGACAATGGACCTATGCTTCTACTCATGTGGATGACACTCAACTCTACTTTCGTATCACCGGACAAAATGATCAATACCAGGAACTAGAAAAATGCCTCACATTGATAGATGACTGGATGACCCCAAGCTCCCTCAAACTCAATGGATCCAAAACAGAGCTTCTTCTCCTCAACGCTAACAGAAATACTAAAACTCAGACCCCTTGGACACCACCCACCATCCTTGGACAGACCATCTCCCCAAACACCAAAGCCAAAAGTCTCGGAGTCATCTTCGATTCAAAGATGTCGATGGATGCTCAAATAGGATCAGTAGTCAGTGGCTCTCACCATCTTCTCCGTCTGCTACGTAGATTCATCCCCTTCATTCCAGAAAAAGAGAAAGCTGTAGTAGTTGGAACAATCATCAATTCCCGACTCGACTACGCAAACTCCCTCTACATAGGACTACCCAAATACCAGATTGCTTGCCTACAAGTCGTCCAAAACACGGCAGCAAGACTAGTCACTGGAAAAAAAACCTGGGAATCCATCTCCCCAGCTCTAAGGACCCTTCATTGGCTAACCGTTAAGGATCGGATAACTTTCAAGAGCCTCTGCCTCACCCACAAATGCACACAAGGAAACGCTCCTCAATACCTACAGTGGTGTGAAAAAGTGTTTGCCCCCTTCCTCATTTCCTGTTCCTTTGCATGTTTGTCACACTTAAGTGTTTCGGAACATCAAACCAATTTAAACAATAGTCAAGGACAACACAAGTAAACACAAAATGCAATTTGTAAATGAAAGTGTTTATTATTAAAGGTGAAAAAAAATCCAAACCATCATGGCCCTGTGTGAAAAAGTGATTGCCCCCCTTGTTAAAACATACTATAACTGTGGTTGTCCACACCTGAGTTCAATTTCTCTAGCCACACCCAGGCCTGATTATTGCCACACCTGTTCACAATCAAGGCATCACTTAAATAGGAGCTGCTTGACACAGTAAGGTCCACCAGAAGATCCTTAAAAGCTACACATCATGCCGAGACCCAAAGAAATTCAGGAACAATTGAGAAAGAAAGTAATTGAGATCTATCAGTCTGGAAAGGGTTATAAAGCCATTTCCAAAGCTTTGGGAATCCAGCAAACCACAGTGAGAGCCATTATCCACAAATGGCGAAGACATGGAACAGTGGTGAACCTTCCCAGGAGTGGCCGGCCGCCCAAAATTACCCCAAGAGCGCAGCGACGACTCATCCAAGAGGTCACAAAAGACCCCACAACAACGTCCAAGGAACTGCAGGCCTCACTTGCCTCAGTTAAGGTCAGCGTTTATGCCTCCACCATCAGGAAAAGACTGGGCAAAAATGGCCTGCATGGCAGAGTTCCAAGGAGAAAACCACTGCTGAGCAAAAAGAACGTCAAAGCTCGTCTCAATTTCTCCACAACACATCTTGATGATCCCCAAGACTTTTGGGACAACATTCTGTGGACCGATGAGACAAAAGTGGAACTCTTTGGAAGGTGTGTGTCCAAGTATATCTGGCGTAGAAGGAACACTGCATTTCAGAAAAAGAACATTATACCAACAGTAAAATATGGTGGTGGTAGTGTGATGGTCTGGGGCTGTTTTGCTGCTTCAGGACCTGGAAGACTTGCCGTGATAAAAGGAACTATGAATTCTGCTGTCTACCAAGAGATCCTGAAGGAGAATGTCCGACCATCTGTTCGTGTACTCAAGCTGAAACGAACTTGGGTTCTGCAGCAGGACAATGATCCTAAACACACCAGCAAGTCCACCACCGAATGGCTGAAGAAAAACAAAATGAAGACTTTGGAGTGGCCTAGCCAAAGTCCTGACCTGAATCCTATTGAGATGTTGTGGTATGACCTTAAAAAGGCCGTTCATGCTCGAAAACCCTCTAATGTAACTTAATTAGGACAATTCTGCAAAGATGAGTGGGCCAAAATTCCTCCAGGACGCTGTAAAAGCCTCATTGCACGTTATCGCAAACGCTTGGTTGCAGTTGTTGCTGCTAAGGGTGGCCCAACCAGTTATTAGGTTTAGGGGGCAATCACTTTTTCACACAGGGCCATGATGGTTTGGATTTTTTTTCACCTTTAATAATAAACACCTTCATTTACAAATTGCATTTTGTGTTTACTTGTGTTGTCCTTGACTATTGTTTAAATTGGTTTGATGTTCCGAAACACTTAAGTGTGACAAACATGCAAAGGAACAGGAAATGAGGAAGGGGGCAAACACTTTTTCACACCACTGTATGTGAGAAAATAAAACACTACACACCCAATCTCAGCCTATGATCAACTAGCCAAAACCTTCTCCTCGTCCCTAAATCCCGCTACAAATCCAAGGGAGAACGAAGATTCGCAGTCCAAGGACCTCAGCTATGGAACGCTCTACCGACTGACATCCGCATGGAAGAAAACCATCGGGCCTTCAGAAAAAAATTCAAGACCCACCTCTTCTAACAAGCAGGAAGCACAGGACGGAGAAAGCGCCTTGAGGCAAGTCAGTTCGCAGTTGCAACGCTATATAAGTCTTTCATTCATTCATTTATTCCATCCCTCCTGTCACCATCACACCATCCCTCCTGTCGCCATCACACCATCCCTCCTGTCACCATCACACCATCCCTCCTGTCACCATCACAACATCCCTCCTGCCACCGTAACAACATCCCTCCTGCCACCATCACAACATCCCCCCTGCCACCATCACAACATCCCTCCTGCCTCCATCCCTCCTGTCACCATCACACCATCCCTCCTGTCGCCATCACACCATCCCTCCTGCCACCATCACTTCATCCCTCCTGTCACCATCACACCATCCCTCCTGTCACCATCACACCATTCCTGCTGTCGTCATCACACCATCCCTCCTGACTCCATCACACCATCTCCCCTGTCACCATCACAACATCCCTCCTGCCACCGTCACACCGTCCCTCATGCCTCTGTCACACCATCCCTCCTGCCATTGTCACAACCATCCCTCCTACCTCTGTCACACCTTCCCTCCTGCCTCCATCACACCATCCCTCCTACCTCTGTCACACCTTCCCTCCTGCCTCCATCACACCATCCCTCCTGCCACTGTCTTACCATCCCTCCTGCCATTGTCACACCATCACTCATGCCTCTGTCACACCATCCCTCCTGCCACCATCACACCGTCCCTCCTGCCTCTATCACACAATCCCTCCTGACTCCATCGCACCATCCCTCCTGCCTCCATCACACTATCCCTTCTGCCAGCGTCACACCATCCCTCCTGCCAGTGTCACACCATTCGTCCTGCCACCATCATACCCTCCCTCCTGCCAACGTCACACCATCCCTCCTGCCAACGTCACACCATCTCTCCTGCCACCATCACACCATCCCTCCTGTCACCATCACACCATCCCTTCTTTCACCATCACACCATCCCTTCTGTCACCATCACACCATCCCTTCTGTCACCATCACAACATCCCTTCTGCTACCATCACATCATCCCTCCTGCCACCATCACACCATCCCTCCTGCCACCATCGCTTTATCCCTCCTGCCACCATCACACTATCCCTCCTGCCACCATCACACTATCCCTCCTGTCACCATCATAACATCCCTTCTGCCACCATCAAACCATCCCTCCTGCCACATCACACCCTCACTCCTGTCACCATAACACAATCCCTCCTATCACCATCACAACATTCCTCCTGCCACCATCACACCATCCCTCCTGCCTCCATGATCTATCCCTCCTGCCACCATCACCTCCTCTATTTATTACCTTAAGGTGTGCCTGCCCTGGGCTGGTCCGTTCATGCTGTGGATTCCTGCGCTGGGCTGTCATGCTCACGTTGTCACTCCGTACCCAACTCTCTGGATCACCAGGACACTCAGACCCCTATGAGGGCTTCTCCCTTCCACCTGCACAGCTTGCCTTCTGCTCCTGGTGACTGTTTTTAAATAGTGGCGCACTTGGCGGGATGTGCCATGACAATACTCATCTTGCCAGTAGTAGTGCCAGCCCACCTTGCCAGCCCAGCCCACTGGCGCTGGCCGAGTACAGGATCGGATTGGGCCGCTCCAGAAACTCTGCATGCGCGAAACTCTGCATGCGCAGTTCCAAGCCGACCCGGCCACAGCTATTTTTACTGGTGTTTTTCCCCTACTATGGGCATTTACGGGCAGGTAGATACGTGCCCTGTTTTTATGGGCTGCCCGTAAAAATATGGGTGGTTGGCAAAACTGATCCCTGGGTGAGAGATGAGGAGCTCTGGAAGGAACTATAAAAAGAACAGCGTATCCGCCCCGCTGTCTCCTCTTCTTCCTCCTGCACACCTCTCTGTGGCTGAGAGAGGAGGCTGCGGCCTACCACGCTGGGATCGATTGACTCCAACCCAGCTCCAGAGGGCCTGACCCTGATCCAGATAGAAACAACATTGGGGTGATTACATTGTTGCAGTGGTCCATGCTTACAATAGCACAGCGAATGACTCCCCCTACCGGCTGATATTTGGAAGGGAAGCTCGCTTCTCAGTGGATCTGGCTTTTGGAAAGTCATTAGATCACGCATCTCAAGCTTCTTACCGAGGGTACATCGACCGACTTCGAAATAACTTAAAGACTGCCCATGAAAAAGCTAAGGAAGCATCTACCGCTGGGGAACAGAGAAACAAGAAAAACCCTCTGATCTTAAAGTAAGGGTTCAAGATCTGCAACCTGGAGATCGGGTACTGTTGTGCAACCTAGCAGTACCGGGAAAGCATAAGCTGGCTGATCAATGGCACTCACAGCCCTATATTATCTGCAAACGCTTAGCTGGGCTTTCCGCGTATCAGATTCCCCCTGAAGGAAAGATTGGCCCCTTAAAAACTTTGCATCAAAACCATTTGCTACCTATATCCGAGGCTGTCCGAGTGCTCCCACCTCCTCGCTCAGAGACGTATTGGTCTCCTACACTAACATCTACCCATATATTTTTTTTTTTGTTCAATCGTTTTTATTGAATATTTCATAGAAAACAGAAAACATAATACACGTTGTGTTAAATATTTCGATATACATCAAATACAGTTTAGTACTACTTTGTGGTCATCTAGTAGCAACCTAATAAAAGCTAATCAGAAAAAGTAAACTGAAAAATGCATACACGTATGAGTCAAGGAAGAATCAATGTTTGTTAGTTTGTTAATGCTTTTTGGGCCATATGGACCATTGTTTGTCGAATGTAAGGCATTGCATAGAATTAATGGCTATGAGGCGTTCGAATGTGTAGTTCCTATAGACTGCTCTCGTAACGTCTGTTAGATTAATGGAAGTTTTGTTTTTCCAGTTGTAAAGTATTAGTGTTCGTGTTTTTTTAAGAGGATGTGAGTCACTACTGGCCTGAAGTTAGATGGGAATTTCTCTATACCTATGTGTAGGATCGCCAGAGCTGGCGCTGGGGGGGGGGGGGGGGGGGGGTTAATACTCCCGTTAGAGAGGAGATTAGTTGGAATATTTGGTTCCATAGACTTCTAACGTTTGGGCATTGCCAGAGCATGTGTTTGTCCACAGTCTCTCCAGCATTGTGCTGATGAACCTGGGAAGTAACTGGCCAGTCTGTATGGGGTGTATTGCCACCTATTAGCCATTTTATTGCCAATTCCCAGTGCTTAACGCAGTGTGAAGCTTTATGTATTTCCCGTAGGGAACATTACCATTGGTCAATCGCGAATGTGGTGCCTAAATCATCTTCCCATTTGCCCATTGCAACGGTTTTCTTGAATGTAAGCTTGTTGCCTATGAGATTGTAGAAGAATGATATTCCCTTTACGTCTTGTTTTGTGGTTGAGAGAAATTGCCAAACTGAGTTTACCTGTGGATTCGGGTGTCGTTTGAGAAAGTGTGTCATGCGTAAGCATGTGAACAGCATGTTGCTCGGTAGTTGGTATTGGGTCATAATTTGTTCTGTGGTTTATAGAAGATGTCCGTTATACAGGTTTGATATGTGTGTAATACCATCATTTACCAGGCTATCCACTGACAGCATTGGGATTTTTGCTTCTAATATTTGTATAGGCAGCCTATATTTAATTTCTTGTACCTCATTATTCTTATGAGCAAGGAGGAATCTCCATGCTTTTAAGGAGGTCTGCATGGGTGGAGAAATAGTATAAAAAAATCCCATTGCGCCCATGTGTCGCCTAAAAGAAGAGATGTTAGGTCTTTTGTTGGTGCAGATGACTTTTCTACGTCTACCCATAGTGGTGTGTCATGTTCGCGCAGCCAATATTTGGCGTGGTCTAGTCTAACTGCCCATAGGTAATCATAAACATTTACCAATCCTGCTCCACCCACTTTTTTATGGAGGGTGAGGTTGTTACGTGAGCATCTGGCTTTCTTGCCCCCCCAAATGTATTTCCAACTTGGACAATCGTGTAAGGTACATTTGCGGTATATGAATTGGTAGGGTGCGGAAGACATATAGGATTTGTGGTAGTATCATCATTTTGTAGGCCGTTATTTTGCAAAGCCATGATATCTCCCTCTTTGACATTTCCCTAAGCTGGGTTACCAGTTTGGTTAGTAGCGGAATCATATTAGCCTTAGCTAGTGCAGAGGTTGTGTTTGTTATTTTGATTCCTAGATAAGTGATATCTTTATCGCTCCACATATATGGTAGCTGTTTTTGCAGTAGATTTCTTACATGGTGTGGTACTCCCATATCTAAGATTAGGGATTTGGTAAAGTTAACTTTGTAATAGGAGACATTGCCAAAATCCATTAGGATTCGATGTGCTTGTTTTAGGGACGAAAGTGGATGACGTCGTCCGCAAATAAATTTATTGTATGTATGCTAGATCCAAACTGGAAACCTGTGATCATGAAGTGCGTTCTAATTGCTTCAGCCAGTGGTTCAATCATAAGATTGAAGATGGTCGGTGACAAGGGACAACCTTGTCTGGTCCCGTTTGATATGTTGAAAGGTGTAGATAAGAAGCCAGATGAGTAGACCTGTGTGGACGGGCATGAATACAAAGCCATCATAGCTGTTAAAATGGAACCCTTGAAACCAAACTTTATTAATACCAGTTTCATATAAGTCCAATGGACCCTGTCAAACGCCTTCTCTGCATCAATAGATAAGAGCAGAGAAGGCGTTCGGTGCTTTTCAGCATGGTGTATTACATTTATAATTCTTCTGGTTGCATCCGAGGTTTGTTTCCCCTTAACAAAGCCCATCTGGTCATGTTGGATGATTGAGGGAATGATGGTCATTAACCTTTTGGCCAATAATTTTGTATACGTTTTGATGTCAGAGTTGAGAAGGAATATTAGTCTGAAGTTAGCTGGTGCGTTGGGATCTTTTCCTCGCTTGGGTAGTGTCACTATATGTGTTCTTAGCATTCCTTGGGGGAAATTTGCAGATTCCATCACTTCGTTAAAGACAGATTGCATGTGTGGTGATAGTATGTGTTTTAACATTTTGAAGTATTCATTAGGGGAATCCATCTGGCCCTGGGGATTTACCATTCGGGAGAGTGTCTATGACTTGCTCTATTTCTTGGTGGGTAATTTGAGTGTTTTGTTTAGTCAGTTGATGTTCTGAGAGAGATGGGAGATTCAGTTCCTGCGGGAATGATTGTATTTTTTCAGCGGTTGGTTAGGGGGTATTGGAATCATTTTGAAGGTTATACAATGAGCTGTAATAATCGGCGAATTGATTCACTATGTCTTGTGGGTTTATAATTTTGTGGTGAAGTGTGGGGTGTTTCTTCCTTGTTAAGTAGTGCTTGGAGAGAAACTGTACCTTTAGATTTACTGGTGGTGGTGTCCATTGCTAGGTCGGAGATTACGTTGAAGTCCCAACATATCAGGAAACTACCATATTTCATAGAATTTACCTTTTTGAGTACTTTTGTCACAAAATGAATTTGGTGAGAATTTGGGGAGTATATTGTGACTAAGGTATAAGGTTTGGAGTTGATGTCTCCTGTGACGATCAAATACCTCCCTCCCTCATCTAGAAATGTCTCCTTGGGTTGAAAGGATAGAGAGTTTTTAATGGCCATTAGGACTCCTCTTTTTTGTGGAGTGGTGTGCAGGCCATACATATATGTGGGTAGTCCTTGTGGGAATAGTGCAGAATTTTATCTAATTGGAAGTGGGTTTCTTGAACACAGAGGATGTCCGCTTTGTGTTTGCTTGCTTCTTTCCATAGGGAAAATCTTTTCGCAGGGTGATTTAGACCCCGAGCATTAATAGAGAGGTATGTAATTGTCATTGCACAGGTGTTGCAGATATTTGTATGGTCGTATTGTGCATGTACTACTCACTGTGTCCACAGGATCTTTGCTGGAATGGGTCAATCCATATTGAGGGATGCGGTGGGTGCTGGGTGTCTTCATTGGATGAATACGAAGGGTTGCGTACCTGTTTGTGTATATCGAATGAACAGTAAGAGGAACAAAGAGTAAAAAAAATTAAAAATAAAGAAAGTCAACGTGAATAACATAAGAAGTGGATCTTGGAACGGATCCGTGTGCAGGTATAACTGCTACTGAATCTTTGAAGGGGAAGAGGAGTAAACAAACTTATATCTCCTGTCCCCGGAGATTATCGTATGATAACATGTAAGTCATTCACAAGCTTCCACCAGCATTTTTCTTGTGAGACCGCTTGTGGGTCACTACTTGCCAGTCGTTCTGAATTGGTTGTGGGCCTGCCATAGGTGAGTATTGTGCGGCCTTGTCAGGGAGTGTATCCCACTTCCGCAGGGCTGTGATCCCTTCCTCTAGAGTCGAGATTAGATAAGTGACCCCGTTGTGGGTGATAGAAAGTGTTGCTGGGTACTTCCATTTATTTATTTTTTTCCAAATATTTTTTATTGAGAAGAATAACAAAACAATGGATACAGTAAATACATACCGAATACAAAAACAGTCTACATGAACAATTTACTCCTGTATATTATCTCTATAGAAATCATAACAGATAGCAGAGATGACACATGGCTGTATATCAGATATAGGGTGAATGGAGTAAAGGAAGAATGTGCAAAGCAATTAGAGAACCTAACGAAACACATAACAATGGAGTTGGATAGTGAGTCTTGTGTAGGGTGAAGCCGTGGACTAAGTTAATATGTAAATATGATAACACGAGTCATTTTATGTAAAGTCAGTATAAGCCCAGGGCGCGTAAGAGTGCTTGTTATTTGTGGAACAAAACCGGGGCAATTCCCGCTCAACCCCAGCACCCCAACTGGGAACATGCTGTGCCAGGGGAGCCGGAAATTGAGGATCATAAAGTATGAGAAGGGTGGTCGACCACAAAGGGCATGTCGAGCTTGGGTGTGTTGGATAGTGACCGCATTCTTTTAATTTTTTATATTTTGGGGGGAGAAATAGATCTAATATGAAGGTTTCAGAGGCTCATATGATTAAAAGTAGGATAGGGTGGGAAAGGAGATCAAGGGGGCAAATGAAAGTCAAGACAAAGGCTTTCAAGGGATCTAAAGGGTGTTGAGGAAGAAGGTCATAAAACGAGAGAATCGGCATGTGAACCTATTACATTAGTAGGGGAATGAGAGCAAAAACGCGAACAGCATAGCATGACGGAGACCTGTCCTGAGGGCAGTGTGAAATGGGAGTTAATACTGGGGCCCGTAGATGTATCTTTAAGGTGCATCAAGGAGATCCTGGTACGTTTGGGAGGCCTTAAAATGTACCCAGCAAGACCAAATATTACTATAAGCGGTCGGAGTGTCTTTGGATTGATGGATAATACTTTCCATTTCCGAGGTTTTTTCTATACGTTGAAACCAGTCTGATAAGGTCGGTGGAGTCGTGGACCTCCAGCGAGTAGGTATGCATTGTCTGGCCGAGTTGAGTAAGTGCGGAATGATGGATTTTTTGTAAACCGAATAAGGGAGCAAGATGTGCTGAAGGAGAAATTGAGACGGTGTAAAGTCCACAGTATGTGTGTGGTGATATGTGGTATAAGAGCATGGATTTCCTTCCAGAAAGGTTGGATCTTAGTACATTCCCACCAAATGTGAAGTGGGGTGCCCGTTTCTAGACCACATCTCCAACAAATCGGAGGAATTTCGGGGTGGTATTTATGTATAATATTTGGTGTTCTGTACCATCTGGCGTATATTTTGTAAGAGTTCTCCTGTGCAGAGACATTGATAGTGTTTTTGTGAATGCGTTGAAAAATAAGCTCCCATTCCTTACTGGAGAGATCCATATCTAGTTCTCTTTCCCACGTCTTGACTATTTTGTTTTGTTTAGGGTCGTAGTCATTAAATAGGAGTGCATAAGTTTGTGAGATAAGGTGCTTTTGTGGAGAGTCGGTGGTGCACAGGGTTTCGAAAGTATTGAGATCTCTGAACCACAGAGCAGTGTTTCAAACCCCGTCGAGGTAATGTCTGATCTGAAGAAAGTTATAGAACTGGATGTGGTGGTCTGGGAAGCGTGTCCGAATGTCGTGAAAGGAGAGTAGGGAACCGTTAAAAAAGAGATGTGAAGCCCGAAGTGTAGCGGGTTCTGGATTGTCAGTCAAGTTCCGAGAAGGTATCCCCGGAAGGAAGTCTGGGTTTCCCTGTAATGGGGTCATTGGGCCAGGGGACGGTGACCAGTTCAAAGCCCGGGAGGCATGTCTGAAGGCTCGTAGGGTGGCGCCGGTGAGAGGGTGAGAGGAACAGGTTTTGGGTATTTTGGATTCTGAAATCCATGGTAAGAGGGTGAGTGGAATGTCATCAAAGGAGTTCTCAATTGCAATCCAGTCTTTGGAAAGTGTGTGGACGTGCCAATCAATTATCCTTGTGAGGTGACACGCTAGATAATACTTTTGTATATCAGGGAGTCCCACCCCCCCTTTGGATTTCGGGAGAGTGAGCGTGTCCCAGCTAATCCGGGGAGATTTTGCCGCCCATATGAAGTTCCGGCATAAACGCTTGTAGGTTGTGAAGAAAGAGGTAGGTAATCCGATCGGTATGGCCTGTAGAACATAAAGTATACGGGGTAGAATATTCATTTTTAATATTGCAACGCGCCCAAACCAGGAAAAATGTCCAGATGTCCATTTGAGGAGGTCATTTTGAATGGTTTGTAACATTGTAAGGTAGTTCAATTGGTAGAGGTCAGTTGAGTTGGTAGGTAGTTGGATTCCCAGGTACTTAAGGGATTTATCTTCCCAGATGAAGGGGAAGTTAGACTTACAGAGGGACACGGTTTGTGGTTGGAGGGATATATTTAGAGCTTTTGATTTAGAAAAATTAATCTGTAAGTTAGATAGTCGTCCAAACAGGGCAAAGTCTTTTAGAAGATTAGGTAGGGAAGTGAGCGGGTTGGATAGGAAGAGGAGTATGTCGTCCGCGTAGGCCGCTAGTTTGAATTGTCGATTGTGTATCTCTATTCCAGTAATGTCCGGGTTTGATCTGAGTTTACGTAGGAGGGGTTCTAAGGTAAGGATAAAGATAAGGGGTGAAAGCGGGCATCCTTGGCGAGTGCCATTGGAGACAGAGAAGGCGTTCGACAGGCGACCATTAATCCGTAATCGAGCAGTCGGGTGCGAATATAATGATAGTATCATTTGTAGAAATTTGGGAGGGAAGCCCAGAGCTTTAAGCGTAGCGGACATATAGTCCCAAGCCACCCTGTCGAACGCCTTCTCTGCATCAAGAGACAGGATAAATCCTTTCTGGGTAGTTTTGTGCAAAAGCCATCGGTGGATGGTAAGGGCTTTAATTGTATTGTCCCTGGCTTCTCTCCCCGGGACGAAGCCAACTTGATCTAAGGAGATTAATTTGGGTAGGAGTGGAAGTATACGATTGGCAAGAATTTTAGCATATAATTTTATATCTACGTTCAAGAGCGAAATGGGTCTATAGTTAGACACCATAGTGTCATCCTTCCCTGGTTTGGGAATCAGCATAATATGCGCTTCTAAGAGGTCACTGGGAACTGAGTCGGGGGAGGCAAGAGAGTTAAAGGTAGTAGTCAGGTGCGGGGCTAGCACGTCAATGAAGGTTTTATAGTAGCTAACAGTCAGTCCGTCTGGGCCTGGGCTTTTGCCCGGTTTAAGTTGTTTTAGGGTAGACAAAGTTTCCCCTAAAGTAATAGGGGTATTAAGCGTTTCCGCGTCTGCTGTGGAGATCGGGGGGATGCCAAATTGTGATAGGAAGGTTGAAATAGATTCTCGTCTATGGGAAGGGTGTTTTACCGCGTCAGTCTGTGGTAAGTCATAGAGCTTAGTAAAGTATGCGAGGAATTGGTTGGTGATGGATTCTGGTGATACATGTGTGTTACCTTCGGGATCAATGATTTTATGTATTGTTGCAGTAGCCTTTTTACGTTGTAGTGCTTTGGCAAGTAGTTTGCTTGTTTTGTTTCCAAACTGATAGAATAATTTCTGGGAAAGAAGATATGTGCGTTTAAGTCTTTTATGTAACTCTTCCTTGAGTTCGTTCCTAGCCTGAATGAGATCCGTAAGGGTTTGTTGGGCAAGTGAGGCTTTGTGCTGACGTTCCAAGGCGTGGATTTTAGTCGATAGGGTAGAAATGAGTTGGCGTCTTAATTTATTTCTATGCGCTGTCATGGAGATAAGTTCACCTCTGATCACACATTTGTGAGCCGCCCAAGTAATTGAAGGTGTGCAATCGGTAGTGGGGTTTTCAAGAAAAAATTGGACCAGTCGGGTGTTGAGTTTTTGAGTGTTGGACATATCAGTCAGTAAAGAGTCATCCAGGCGCCAGATGGGATTGGGATTTCGGGCATGTGGTATTGAGAGCGTCATAGAGATAGGATTATGGTCCGAAAGGATCATCGGGTCTATTGTCGCTTTTGTGAGGAGAGTCAGGTCAGCTTGGGAGATAAAAAAGTGGTCAAGTCTGGTATATTTGTTGTGCGGGGAAGAGAAGAATGTGTAATCTTTCTCGTTGGGATGCATGGTACGCCATGTATCATGGAGGGTCAATTCCTGGAGCCTCTTGTTAATGTCTCTTAAAGCTCTGTACGTTAGAGTAGAGGACCCGGTAGAGGAGTCTAGGGCCGGTGTGAGTGTCACATTGAAGTCTCCACCTAAGATGACCATACCAGAATGGAATTCCGTAAGTAGGTCAAGAGTTTCTCGGAAAAAGGGGACCTGTCTTACGTTGGGTGCGTAAATGTTTGCTAATGTAATGGGTCTGTTGTGTAACGTGCCTTTGATAAAAATATATCTGCCATTGCTGTCTTGTTTAATGTCAGAAACCAGTAACGGGCAGTGTTTGGATAGTAAAATGGAGACCCCTTTAGATTTGGAAACATCCGTAGTGGCATGATAAACCGTGGGGAAGTAGTGGTTGTGCAGTTTGGGGATATTGTTTGAGCGGAAGTGGGTTTCTTGTATAAACGCAATGTGGGTTCTATCCTTTTGTAAATGGTATAATAATTGTGAGCGTTTTTCAGGAACGTTCAGGCCGCGTATATTAAGTGAGCAAGATCTAACCGGGGGGAATTGTGTATCGGTGGGAGGAGGCGTTCTGGACTCCGCATTATGAGATGTATCCGTCATGCTATGCTGTATGTTGCAGACCTGTGTCTAAAAGATCAGGCCTGTAGGAAGTAGTGGTAAAGTGTAAAGCCGAGACTCGGGAAGGAGGGGAGGGTGGTAGAGGCAAGAAAACCAGCAAGGAAATCTGTACAAGGTGGGGAGGGAGGTAGACAAAAACTAGCCCAATCCAGTCAGGCTGGATTCAGGTCAGGAGGGTACAGTCGGCAGCAAGCAGGTCAGTTAGGTAATATAAAATATATGTGATAGAGTACTGCGCCGTAGGGGGGTTGACTCGATCCGAACAAGGAGACAACCAGTATGAATCGAGAATGAAAAATTCTATGGTGAGTCCGCCGTTGCCCCTCAGGAAAGTATACAGTGGGTGAGAGGAGGGAAGAGTGCAACAAGATAGTTGCATCAAGACCCAACAGCTTTTTAAGTTGTAAAAGAACCTTCGAAGTAAAGCAATGGAGGGTAGGGAAGGTGTGATTATTATGAAACAGTTGTTAAATGGAGATCATAGTAGGAGGAGCCTGCGGTATATAAGGGGAGTTTTTGATCACCAAAAACATCTCTGGGTGTGAAAAACATTGTAATTGAGGAGAGGTTAGGCCATAGTTAGTAGGTCAGAGTGTCGTCTATGTGTTTTGTTGGAGGGAAATGAGAGGGAGGGCATATGTGGAGGGAGCAATATATCAAAAGAATGTCATAAGATAAAAATGTGGAGTCTATACAATATTGTAAGGTTCACAGTGTTACTAGTGAATGCTGCTAACATTAATATGTGCTACAATATAGGTTATTTCAGCCATGTTGGGATGGAGCTCTTGGAGAACGGGTAAAACCAATACAGCCAACAGATTAGTGGGGATCTGCATGTACCGCGAAAGGGAAGTAAGATGATTCAGGATGTACTAGAGCCAAGAACGCATTATGAATACGTAGGGATATGGCCCCAACGGCTTGTAGGTCAGCCAAAGGGTAATTTGAGTGGACTCTGCTCAGCGTATGCCTCATACCAAGGCTAAGCGTGTCATTGTAAAGATAGGAGGCTGGTATATCAGTGAGGGGTGTGTTAAGAATTTTACTGCTTCTGTTCTCCATTTACTGCCGTATCCAAGTGGCTTTCACTATGATAAAATAAGGGACTATATATTCTCTTAGAAAAATGTAAGTCCGAGCGTCATACATATTATAATAAGCACGATATTACAGCTTACAGTATGGCATAAATATTGTTCGAAGTACTTACATGCTGCGGGTAGGTATAACGCGGGGTCTTGTATCAGTGGGAGATCTCAGAGAATTTGGGTAAAACGGAGATTACACAGAGAGGACATGCCTCACAGATAATTGATGAGGCACAAACATTACCTCATGCAACGGTGCAATTTTTCTGCGATATGGGATCGGTGCTCCTGGAGAACGGGAAGAACTGTAAACGTTAGAATATGCCAGCAGCCAGAGATTAAGGAATGGGGGCCCTTTATAGGTTATACCTGTTTAGAATGAGTCTCATTAAAGCGGGGGGAACTTAGTTTCTATGCTTCACAAAGACGATCTGCTAGCTTGGGCACACACAATCGGGTAGACCACTGACATCAGGGTAAGCATATCATGGTAGAGATAGGGGGGATGGTGTGTTAATAAAGGGTAGCATGTGAGAGATTACAATGTCCCCGTTCTCCGTTTGCTGCCGTATCTGAGTGGTAATATATGGGGTAGAGCAAGGTGTGGGGCAGCAGCCTATTACAAAATAAATCTACAGCATAATATAATATACAGAGCCAAAGGAAGAACTTCAGTTTAGGAAATGCAGTTGTAATGTTAAAAAGAGCATCTAGTTATCTGCATGCAAGTAGAAAGAAATAAGAAGCAGAGACCATGCAAGTAGAAATATTCTGAGACTCAGAAAACCAATAGAGATTTAGCATGCATTTCAGATTGAAAGGGAATCAAGTGACCAAGAGCAGAGGCTGAAAAATGAGTTGCATCGTAAGGTAGGTTTAAGCGTGGTGAGGCAAAGAAGATGAAGGTGGCTGCAGTTTAAAAATGCAGGAGTTAGCAGTGCAGCCTCAGTTAGTGCCCGTCAAACAGTTACTCGCGTGTTTCTTCTATAGGCAGCAGTTAAAAAAAAAGAGCATTGAATCGCTTCATACCTCCGTCTGTAGAACCGAGAGGTAGTCAGTAGGGATGGGCCCGGTGCTCGATGCGAACCCACGTTCGCATCGAGCACCGGGTGTTCGCTCGCTCGGCGAGCCCAGAACTATTTTGGCCGCCCGCATCACGTTCGTGTGATGCGCGCGGCCCCGCAATGCATTGCGGCCGGCGCGGCCGGCGCAGTGCATTGCTGGCTGATGATTGGCCAAGCATGCACTGTGACCCCGCATGCTTGGCCAATCACAGCGCCGGAAACTCGAAGAGCCATAATTGGCTACAGGCAGGACGCCTGTAGCCAATTACAGCTCAGGGGCTTTAGTACACGCCCCCCCCCTATAAAAGGCCGCCACGCCGTCTGCGCCGGTCACATGCTGTTCCGGCGTAGATAGAGCAGGATAGTTCTGTGACACTCTGCTGGATTTAGTTAGTTAGAGAGATTTACTTAGAGAGATTGAGTTAGATAGATTCATTTACAAAGATTGATTTAGAAAGAGGGGCTTGTAGTGTGTTCGTGGCAGGCAGGCAGGCAGAGCTCCTATATTTTGTTCCCAGAAGCACCTATAGGACTTGTAGTGTGTTCGTGGCAGGCAGGCAGAGCTCCTATATTTTGTTCCCAGAAGCACCTATAGGACTTGTAGTGTGTTCGTGGCAGGCAGGCAGAGCTCCTATATTTTGTTCCCAGAAGCACCTATAGGACTTGAAGTGTGTTAGTCCCATCACACAGACCTACATTTTCTTCCCAGAAGCACCTATAGGACTTGAAGTGTGTTAGTCCCATCACACAGAGATCATATATTTTGTTCCCAGAAGCACCTATAGGACTTGAAGTGTGTTAGTCCCATCACACAGAGATCATATATTTTGTTCCCAGAAGCACCTATAGGACTTGAAGTGTGTTAGTCCCATCACACATACCTATATTTTGTTCCCAGAAGCACCTATAGGACTTGAAGTGTGTTAGTCCCATTTCACAGACCTACATTTTCTTCCCAGAAGCACCTATAGGACTTGAAGTGTGTTAGTCCCATCACACAGACCTACATTTTCTTCCCAGAAGCACCTATAGGACTTGAAGTGTGTTAGTCCCATCACACAGAGATCATATATTTTGTTCCCAGAAGCACCTATAGGACTTGAAGTGTGTTAGTCCCATCACACAGACCTATATTTCCTTCCCAGAAGCACCTATAGGACTTGAAGTGTGTTAGTCCCATCACACAGAGATCATATATTTTGTTCCCAGAAGCACCTATAGGACTTGAAGTGTGTTAGTCCCATCACACAGACCTACATTTTCTTCCCAGAAGCACCTATAGGACTTGAAGTGTGTTAGTCCCATCACACAGAGATCATATATTTTGTTCCCAGAAGCACCTATAGGACTTGAAGTGTGTTAGTCCCATCACACAGACCTATATTTCCTTCCCAGAAGCACCTATAGGACTTGAAGTGTGTTAGTCCCATCACACAGAGATCATATATTTTGTTCCCAGAAGCACCTATAGGACTTGAAGTGTGTTAGTCCCATCACACAGACCTACATTTTCTTCCCAGCAGCACCTATAGGACTTGAAGTGTGTTAGTCCCATCACACAGAGATCATATATTTTGTTCCCAGAAGCACCTATAGGACTTGAAGTGTGTTAGTCCCATCACACAGACCTACATTTTCTTCCCAGAAGCACCTATAGGACTTGAAGTGTGTTAGTCCCATCACACAGAGATCATATATTTTGTTCCCAGAAGCACCTATAGGACTTGAAGTGTGTTAGTCCCATCACACAGACCTATATTTCCTTCCCAGAAGCACCTATAGGACTTGAAGTGTGTTAGTCCCATCACACAGAGATCATATATTTTGTTCCCAGAAGCACCTATAGGACTTGAAGTGTGTTAGTCCCATCACACAGACCTACATTTTCTTCCCAGAAGCACCTATAGGACTTGAAGTGTGTTAGTCCCATCACACAGAGATCATATATTTTGTTCCCAGAAGCACCTATAGGACTTGAAGTGTGTTAGTCCCATCACACAGAGATCATATATTTTGTTCCCAGAAGCACCTATAGGACTTGAAGTGTGTTAGTCCCATCACACAGACCTACATTTTCTTCCCAGAAGCACCCATAGGACTTGAAGTGTGTTAGTCCCATCACACAGAGATCATATATTTTGTTCCCAGAAGCACCTATAGGACTTGAAGTGTGTTAGTCCCATCACACAGAGATCACATATTTTGTTCCCAGAAGCACCCATAGGACTTGAAGTGTGTTAGTCCCATCACACAGACCATATTTTCTTCCCAGAAGCACCTATAGGACTTGAAGTGTGTTAGTCCCATCACACAGAGATCATATATTTTGTTCCCAGAAGCACCTATAGGACTTGAAGTGTGTTAGTCCCATCACACAGACATATATTTTCTTCCCAGAAGCACCCATAGGACTTGAAGTGTGTTAGTCCCATCACACAGAGATCATATATTTTCTTCCCAGAAGCACCTATAGGACTTGAAGTGTGTTAGTCCCATCACACAGAGATCATATATTTTGTTCCCAGAAGCACCTATAGGACTTGAAGTGTGTTAGTCCCATCACACAGACCTACATTTTCTTCCCAGAAGCACCTATAGGACTTGAAGTGTGTTAGTCCCATCACACAGAGATCATATATTTTGTTCCCAGAAGCACCTATAGGACTTGAAGTGTGTTAGTCCCATCACACAGACCTACATTTTCTTCCCAGAAGCACCTATAGGACTTGAAGTGTGTTAGTCCCATCACACAGAGATCATATATTTTGTTCCCAGAAGCACCTATAGGACTTGAAGTGTGTTAGTCCCATCACACAGACCTATATTTTCTTCCCAGAAGCACCCATAGGACTTGAAGTGTGTTAGTCCCATCACACAGAGATCATATATTTTGTTCCCAGAAGCACCTATAGGACTTGAAGTGTGTTAGTCCCATCACACAGACCTATATTTTCTTCCCAGAAGCACCTATAGGACTTGAAGTGTGTTAGTCCCATCACACAGAGATCATATATTTTGTTCCCAGAAGCACCTATAGGACTTGAAGTGTGTTAGTCCCATCACACAGACCTATATTTTCTTCCCAGAAGCACCCATAGGACTTGAAGTGTGTTAGTCCCATCACACAGAGATCATATATTTTGTTCCCAGAAGCACCTATAGGACTTGAAGTGTGTTAGTCCCATCACACAGACCTATATTTTCTTCCCAGAAGCACCTATAGGACTTGAAGTGTGTTAGTCCCATCACACAGACCTACATTTTCTTCCCAGAAGCACCTATAGGACTTGAAGTGTGTTAGTCCCATCACACAGAGATCATATATTTTGTTCCCAGAAGCACCTATTGGACTTGAAGTGTGTTAGTCCCATCACACAGACCTACATTTTCTTCCCAGAAGCACCTATAGGACTTGAAGTGTGTTAGTCCCATCACACAGAGATCATATATTTTGTTCCCAGAAGCACCTATAGGACTTGAAGTGTGTTAGTTCCATCACACAGACCTATATTTCCTTCCCAGAAGCACCTATAGGACTTGAAGTGTGTTAGTCCCATCACACAGAGATCATATATTTTGTTCCCAGAAGCACCTATAGGACTTGAAGTGTGTTAGTCCCATCACACAGACCTATATTTTCTTCCCAGAAGCACCCATAGGACTTGAAGTGTGTTAGTCCCATCACACAGAGCTCCTCTATTTTCTTTGCAGAAGCACCCACAGGACTTCTAGTGTGTTAGTGGCATCACACAGAGCTCCTCTATTTTCTTTGCAGAAGCACCCATAGGACTTCTAGTGTGTTAGTGGCATCACACAGAGCTCCTATATTTTCTTCTCAGCAGCACCCACAGGACTTCTAGTGTGTTAGTGGCATCACACAGAGCTCCTCTATTTTCTTTGCAGAAGCACCCATAGGACTTCTAGTGTGTTAGTGGCATCACACAGAGCTCCTATATATTCTTCTCAGCAGCACCCACAGGACTACCGACTACAATGGCTGGAAGACCGCCAAGGGGAGGCAGAGCGTGCAGAGCCAAGAACACAGGGCAGGCAGGCTCTGTTTCTAGTGGACGTGGACGTGGTCGTGCATCGTCATCAGCACGTGGCCATGGGACACGCGCGTCTTTGTTTTCGGCAGCTGGACATGTGGAGCCGCATCATGCTGAAGGCTTGGTAGAATGGATGACCAAGCCCTCCTCATCCTCCTCATCCTCTCTCACCCAGGCTCAGGGTACTGACAGAGCATCATCAGCCACCCCTTCCCTAGACCCACCATGTCCTCCTGAGGAGTCCCCCGAACTCTTTGAGCACAGTGTTGGGTACATGCTCCAGGAGGATGCCCAACGATTCGAAGGCTCGGATGATGATACCCAGCTTGAGGAATCTGGCAGTACTGTTCCACCAGCTGCAGCTTACTGCCAGGTTTGCTCTAGTGGTGAAGAGGGAGGGGATGATGAGGTCACTGACTCCACGTGGGTGCCTGAAGGGAGAGAGGATGAGGAGGAGGACGAGGAGGAGGAGGATGCGGCGTCACATGTCCAACGAGGCAGGATGCCCCCTGGAGGCCAGGTAGAGGCCAGCACAGCAACTGTACAACACCGCAGAGCTCCGCCTGTGCAGGGCGCTGCCTCTGCACGTTATCAGAAAAGTTCTTTGGTGTGGGCCTTTTTTGAGACGAGTGCATCAGATCGCACCACTGCTATTTGCAATATTTGTCTCAAGCGTATCTCGCGTGGCCAAAACATCAGCCGCTTGGGCACCACAAGCATGACCAGACATATGGCGACCTGCCATGCAGCTCGTTGGCAGGCACACATAAAAGACCCACACCAAAGAACTAAGCGGACCTCTCCTTGCTCCTCCTCAGCTGGGATCTCCATCCCCACTACACCTTCAGTCCTCTCTGAAAGCTGCTCTGAGAGGACTGAAGGTGTAGAATTAGGTGTGTCACAACCAAGTACTTGCAGTACACCGACGTCCGATTGCAGCAGGCAAATTTCCCTGCCCCAGCTGCTGGACCGTAGAAAGAAGTACACTCCCAGCCATCCACATGCCCAGCGGTTGAATGCTAGCCTGGCTAAATTGCTAGCACTTCAACTGCTGCCTTTTCAGTTGGTAGACTCGGCCCCCTTCCGTGAGTTTGTTCAATGTGCGGTTCCTCAGTGGCAGGTTCCCAAACGCCACTTTTTCTCACGGAAGGCGATTCCGTCTCTCTACCGGCATGTGGAGGGCAATGTCCATGCCTCGCTGGACAGGGCGGTCAGCGGTAAGGTGCATATTACCGCTGACTCATGGTCCAGCAGGCATGGACAGGGACGGTACCTTTCTTTCACGGCCCATTGGGTCACTCTATTGGCAGCTGGGAGGGATGCAGGACAAGGTGCAGTAGTGTTGGAGGTTGTTCCGCCACCACGCCTCCAAAACGCTACTACTGCTACTGGTTGTGACACACCTCTCTCCTCCACCCCCTCCTCTTCTTCTTCTTCCTCCAGTGCTCTGTCCTTGGAACCAGCGGTGCTCCGTAGGCGTACAAGGGGCTACGCAAGTATGCAGGCAAAAAGATGCCATGCCGTGCTTGCGCTGGTGTGTTTGGGGGACAGGAGCCACACTGGGCCAGAGGTTCTGGCAGCTCTGCAGGGGCAGGCCGAGAGGTGGTTGACGCCACGTCAGCTTAAGCCAGGAATGGTCGTTTCTGACAATGGCACCAACCTCCTCTCCGCCCTGCGACAGGGGCAGCTCACCCATGTGCCCTGCATGGCTCACGTCCTCAACCTGGTGGTGCAGCGGTTCTTGGGCAGGTTCCCAGGCTTACAGGATGTCCTGAGGCAGGCCAGGAAAGTCTGTGTGCATTTCCGCCGATCTTATAATGCCAGTGCTCGGCTGACTGAGCTGCAAAAGGAGCTGAACCTGCCCAAGAACCGCCTAATATGTGACATGCCCACCAGGTGGAACTCAACGTTGGCCATGCTGCAGCGACTGCACACGCAGCAGAGGGCCATCAATGAGTACCTTTGCGACTACGGCACCAGGACAGGGTCAGGGGAGCTTGGTTTTTTTTCCCCACGTCAGTGGAGCATGATCAGGGATGCATGCACTGTCCTCTCACCATTTGAGGAGGCCACGAGGATGGTGAGCAGTGACAGTGCATGCATCAGTGACACTGTCCCTCTTGTCCACCTGTTGGAGCATACGCTGCGTGGGATAATGGACAGGGCACTTGAGGCAGAACAGAGGCAGGAAGAGGAGGACTTCCTTGCCTCTCAAGGCCCCCTTTATCCGGACAGTGTTCCTTCTGTCCCACCCATCACACAGGAAGAGGATGAGGAGGAGGAGGAGGAGGATTGTGTGAGCATGGAGGTGGAGCCTGGCACTCAGCATCAGCAGCAGCAGTCTTTTAGGGATGATGTACAGTCCCAACAAACCAGTGGACTTGTACGTGGCTGGGAGGAGGTGGCTGGCGATCATGTCATCCTCAGTGACCCAGAAGACTCCGGACCGAATGCCTCAGCTAACCTACGCTGCATGGCCTCCCTGATCCTGCAAAGCCTGCGGAAGGATCCTCGTGTTCTTCGGATCAAGGAGAGGGACCATTACTGGCTGGCCACTCTCCTTGATCCGCGGTACAAGGGTAAGGTTGCGGACCTTATCTTGCCGTCGCAGAGGGAGCAGAGGATGAGACATCTCAGGGAGGCCTTGCAGAAAGGTCTGTGCAACGCGTTCCCAGAAACTGGGAGGCTACAAACTCCTGGTCCTGGGCGACGAGTTGCTGAGGCTTCGGTCAGTAGCAGAAGGAGCGGTGGGGAAGGTGGACGTCTGACCGATGCGTTCAGACAATTTTTTAGTCCGCAGCCCCAAGGTATGATCGGTTCCAGCAACCATCGCCAGCGTCTGATATACATGGTGCAGGAATACCTTGGGGCAAGGTCAGACTTGGACACCTTTCCCACCGAAAATCCTCTGGCTTACTGGGTCCTGAGGATGGATCACTGGCCAGAGCTTGCACAGTATGCAATTGAGCTACTGGCCTGTCCTGCCTCCAGCGTTCTTTCCGAACGCACATTCAGTGCTGCTGGAGGATTTGTGACTGATCATAGGGTGCGCCTGTCCACCGCCTCGGTTGATCGACTGACCTTCATCAAAATGAATCAGTCTTGGATCACCACCAGCTACCAGGCACCTGAGGCGGATATAACCGAATAATTTTTAATGTCACATCCCTTCAAGACTGCCTATGCTGATGCTGAGTGACTGTCCTCTTATGTTCACTGACTATCCTCTTCCTCCTCCTCAATGATCCATGCCACCACACCAGTGCCTAAGGCACAATTTTTCAGCCCCTGTTTAACAGAGGCGTGTACATACAATTTTTATAAAAAAATGCTTCGCAACACTGTGCTCCAAGTACAGTATCTGTGAGGGGTTGCAGTGTTGTGGCACCAGCACCAGTGCCTAAGGCACAATTTTTCAGCCCCTGTTTAACAGGGGCGGGTACTTACAATTTTTTAAAAAAAATGCTTCGCAACACGTGTGACTGCTGTGCTCCAAGTACAGTATCTGTGAGGGGTTGCAGTGTTGTGGCACCAGCACCAGTGCCTAAGGCACAATTTTTCAGCCCCTGTTTAACAGGGGCGTGTACTTACAATTTTTAAAAAAAAATGCTTCGCAACACGTGTGACTGCTGTGCTCCAAGTACAGTATCTGTGAGGGGTTGCAGTGTTGTGGCACCAGCACCAGTGCCTAAGGCACAATTTTTCAGCCCCTGTTTAACAGGGGCGTGTACTTACAATTTTTTAAAAAAATGCTTCACAACACGTGTGACTGCTGTGCTCCAAGTACAGTATCTGTGAGGGGTTGCAGTGTTGTGGCACCAGCACCAGTGCCTAAGGCACAATTTTTCAGCCCCTGTTTAACAGGGGCGGGTACTTACAATTTTTTAAAAAAATGCTTCGCAACACGTGTGACTGCTGTGCTCCAAGTACAGTATCTGTGAGGGGTTGCAGTGTTGTGGCACCAGCACCAGTGCCTAAGGCACAATTTTTCAGCCCCTTTAACAGGGGCGGGTAATTACAAATCTTGATCTAATAGTTCACAGCAGGGCCCATTCCTGCGCCCACCAAGAGTAACTATGAGGGCCTGCAGTCTTGTGGCAACACCGTCCACCACCACCGCCAAAGGCCCAATTTTTCTGCCCTGTTCATCAGGTGCTTGCAATTACAAATCTTGATCTAATAACTCACAGCAGGGCCCATTCCTGCGCCCACCAAGAGTAACTATGAGGGCCTACAGTCTTGTGGCAACACCGTCCACCACCACCGCCAAAGGCCCAATTTTTCTGCCCTGTTCATCAGGTGCTTGCAATTACAAATCTTGATCTAATAACTCACAGCAGGGCCCATTCCTGCGCCCACCAAGAGTAACTGTGAGAGCTTACAGTCTTGTGGCAACACCGTCCACCACCACCACCACCACCCCCAATTTTTCTGCCCTGTTCAACAGGTGCATGCAATTACAAATCTTGATCTATTAACTCACAGCAGGGCCCATTCCTGTGCCCACCAGTCTTGTGGCTACACCAACATCTAATAGGGCAAATTTCTGCAGAGTATATACGCCAGGCCCCTACTTTCAAACATCCAAATTACAAACGACTCCTACTTGCAAATGGAAAGAGAAAACAGGAAGTGAGAGGAAATCTACCCCTAGGAAGGGAAATTCTATCCTGTTAGATTTAATTTGGGAAAAAGGTATCTCCTCTCTACTGATACTTTATCACCAATCCTTGTTTCAATTAAAACCCCACTTTTTCCAAAAACATTTGTCATTGGGACGGAAAGTTAGGTGACATGTTCTGAACAGATGTGCAAAGACAGCAAATGTTACAGGGGTGATAACCCCTCCCTATGTTCTCCAAAAAGCTTAAAAATAGATTTTTTTGGAATGGAGCTACACTTCATAATGTACCTGTTCAGATTCTACTTAAGAACAAACCTAAAGCCGCAAGTGGTTTTAAATGGCTTCTTTTTTTTTCTTTACAAATGTCATTTTGTGCAAGGACAGTTCTAAACACGGGAAACACATGCCACTTCACAGGCATACTTTAGACACCCCCCAGGTACCATATTTAAAGGAAAATTTCACTTTTTTTTTTTCACTTTATGCATCATTAAAATGACTGTTCCCGAAAAAACGTTAGTTTTTAAAAGTTCTTTTTTGCATTGATATATGTCCCCTGGGGCAGGACCCGGGTCCCCAAACCTGTTTTATGACATTAACATGCATATTGGCCGTTGTAATTAGCACTTTTGATTTCGAACGTTCGCGTCCATTATAACGTATAGGGTTCGAAAATTCGCGCGAACTTTCGGTCGGTTCGAAGGTTCTGGTGCGAACCGAACCCGGGGGTGTTCGGCTCATCCCTAGTAGTCAGTGACGGCATATGAAGCGGCGTCCACGGCGGGAAACAACCTAAGGGGAAACAATAGAAAAAAAAGAAAAAAACAGCCAAACGATCAAGATACTCAGCCGGGGGTCCAGTAAGAGAAGAAAAAAAAAAAACGAACAGAGGCCCCAGCGAGAGACAGTAGAACGATCAGGCATCCTCAGAAGTCCCTGTGTGTTCTCCGGGATCTCGGAGACTCAGTCGGACCGTATCCACGGTCCAGGTGCCTGGCGGGTCGCATTCTGGAGCTCGAGGGGGATCGGCGTCGATATTGTTGGGTATCATGAGTGTCCATCTGATCCTCAGTTGGTGATGGGCGTCGGGGCGGGTGCGGGCGGTATTCAGCATACCAATCCGGTACATCAATGAGCGGGATATCCAACGTGCGGCAGAAGTGGCGGAGATCTTCTGGTACTTTTAGGAGGGCCGTGCGGCCTAGGCGGGAGGCGGATAGGCAGAAGGGAAACTTCCATCTATATTGGATGCCTTGCGCACGCAGGGATTCAAGCAGAGGTTTCAGATGTCGGCGGTGTTGGAGGGTAATTGCTGACAGATCCTGGAAGATCTGTATGGGGGTACCGTCATGCTGCAGACGCGGGGTATCCCTGGCCTGTCTCAAGATGTCTTCCTTCACATGGAAATCAACGATGCAGCATACGATGTCCCTTGGCGGGTCAGATTCTTTGCCTCTGGGACGGAGAGCCCCGTGGATCCGTTCAAACTCAATACAGGTCCCTGGCGGTCTGCGGAGTAGTGAATTAAAGAGGGCCGTCACTTCAGTTGTAAGGTTCCCGGAGTCAATACTTTCCGGCATCCCTCGGATCCGGAGGTTATGGCGGCGTCCTCTGTTATCCAATTCTTCGAGGTGACGATTGGCATCACGTAGCAGCAGGGTGTGTGTGTCAATTCTTTTGGTAGCTTTCCTGAGGACTGTCTCGTGTTGTGCCGTTGTTTTCTCCACATCCACTACCCGCTCTGAAAGCGCGCGAATGTCCTGCCTCAGGTCTGAGATGGCGGCCGACAGCGTGTCTTTAATGTCAGCCGCGATCACCCTCAGGTCCTGCAGGGAGAGTTGAGGCTGAGCAGGCAAGGAGCGGTCGTTGTCCATATCCTGAGGTGGAAGCTGGAGGGCAATCGTCGGGTCAGCTAACAGCGGCGCTGCAGATTGTGAGGTATTGTGGGGGGCCGGCGCCATATTGTTCCTCTGCGTCCGGAACATCTCAGGGATGTTTTGAGTCCCGTTGCCCGGTGGTTCGCGGGGGGAGCGGGATCTGGAGGCAGAAGTATGTCTCGATGCTGTACCCATCTTTTCAGGGGGTTCTGTAAGGCAAAGAACACCGCTGAAGGAGCTTAAAGAGAGGCAACGGCGGGAGCAGATCTCTCAAGCGGCCATCTCCTCGCTTGGCCAAGCCACCCCCCTGGGTACTTCCATTTATGTAGGATGTTATGATTTCTCAGCGCCTTCGTGATCGTCGCCAGGTTGCGGCGTCTTTGCAGCGTGTGTCTGAAGAGATCCGGGAGTAGTCTTATAGTCGCATACTGTGGTGGAATTAATTCTTGCTTGCGTGACACCTGCAGAATCTTTTCCTTTACGTTATAGTAATGGACTCTCAATAAGACATCCCTGGGGGGGCATCAGGGAGAAAGGTTGGTTTGGGGACCCTGTGGATCCTATCCACAATCAGGTCTTGGGCTGTTAATTCTGGTACCAGTGTGGAAAAGGCCGAGAAGCGGGGGATCAAGTGATTCCAACCTGGCTCTAGAGGGCCTAACTCTGCTTGCTGTTCGTCAGACATCCACGTGGCACCAACCCATCAGATTAACACTACAATTGTCCGCACCCAGCGGCTGTGGGTCATCAGTGTTCGCCTTCCTGAATGACGTCTATTCCAGGGTCGCTGTCCCAGAGGCGTCTATCAGGATAGTGAACGGACAAAGACACCGGATCCTTCCAATCAGGTTGTGAGACCCACTTCACCCGGGAGAATACGGATGCACCTAGTACTTTCTATATGCCTAAACCTAACAGCTCAATTGTGAGTGCTTTTAATCCATTTGCAATAAATTAATTTTAAATACTTGCTGTACTTAGAGGGCGCCGTCTCTTTTCCTTTTATCTTGTTCCAGAGCTTCTTCTTGCTTCTATGGACTGGCAGCCTATAAATGCTCAGCATTCCAATATTAGTATATAGACTGATGATTGAACGTATTGTTAAACACTAACATATATCACCCAGTCCTACTACTTCCCCACCACTTGCCACTGTTTCCTTCTCATTGTCCCCTTGATTGTGATTGTGTCCATCATTGCAGCCTCACTCTGCCCATAATTGCAGCCTCGCTGTGCCCATAATTGCAGCCTCGCTGTGCCCATCAATGCAGCCTTGCTATGCCCATCAATGCAGCCTTGCTGTGCCCATCAATGCAGCCTTGCTGTGCCCACCAATGCAGCCTCTGTGTGCCAACCAATGCAGCCTGTGTGTGCCCACCATTGCAGCCTCGGTGTGCCAGCCATTGCAGCCTCTGTGTGCCAGCCATTGCAGCCTCGGTGTGCCAGCCATTGCAGCCTCTGTGTGCCAGCCATTGCAGCCTCAGTGTGCCCACAATTGCAGCCTATATGTGCCCACCATTGCAGCCTCTGTGTGCCAGCCATTGCAGCCTGTGTGCCCACAATTGCAGCCTCTGTGTGCCCACCATTTCAGCCTCTGTGTGCCAGCAATTGCAGCCTCTGTGTGCCAGCCATTGCAGCCTCTGTGCCTACCATCGCAGCCTCTGTGTGCCAGCCATTGCAGCCTCTGTGTGCCCACAATTGCAGCCTCTGTTTGCCCACCATTGCAGCCTCTGTGTGCCAGCCATTGCAGCTTCCGTGTGCCCACCATTGCAGCCTCTGTGTGCCAGCCATTGCAGCCTCTGTGTGTCCACCATTGCAGCCTCTGTGTGCCAGCCATTGTAGCCTCTGTGTGCCCACCATTGCAGCCTCTGTGTGCCCACCATTGCAGCCTCTGTGTGCCCGCCATTACAGCCTCTGTGTGCCCACCATTGCAGCCTCTGTGTGCCAGCCATTGCTGCCTCTGTGCCTACCAATTGCAGCCTCACTATTTCATGGATCACACACAGCGGCCGATGTATGCCATGGACGGACCTGGGTCTGTGTGTGTAAGGCAGCGCTGTAACAAGGTCCCGCCCCCCTAGACCAGCTTGTGTGATAGGCGGAACACTGATTCAATCAGTTTTCCATCTAGAAGACTATCACACGAGCCGGTTTAGGGGGGTGGGACCTTGTTACAGCGCCGCCTTACACACACAGACCGAGCTCTGCGCCATACACGAGGAGGAGCCGGAGGACAGAGGGAGGGAGGGGAGCACTGCAGCCTCCGCTCAAAGCGCCCCCAGGGCAGCCGGCCTGCCGGGAAATTTCCTGGTATCCCGGTAGGCCATCCCGGTAGGCCAGTCCGGCCCTGGTGAGAGGGCAATCGTCCATCTTTTGCAATCCTACTTTGGTTACTTTACTTGAACACTGTGTACAGACACCTTATCCTTGGGAACACTTTACTGCATTTCTATAAGACGCTGTACATAGACACCTTTACCTAAAACCACTTCAAGGAGTATTACTAACCTGCTTAAGCCATTCTTCTTGCCTTCACATCACTGTGCCTTATTTGATATAATCTAATGAGCTCCAACTGCCGGTGAAGACTATCAGGCCTACATCTTGAACATTGCTGTTGTTACTATCTAAAGGGTCCATAGCCTATCCCTATTCTGTCTCGTCTATCATTAGCAGCGGCGGCTGGTGAAGTTTTAGGATGGGGGGGCCCCCAAACCCCGCCCTTCCTTTTTGACCTCTCCCGCTTGGCAAAAATGGGCGTGGTTTCAGTGAATAGTGGGTGTGGGTTAACCGCTTGCCGACCGGGCCATAGCCGAAAGACGGCTACAGCGCGGTCGGGTTTTTCTGGGTGGACGTCCATGGACGTCCTCCCAGAATCTTGCTCTCGCGCGCCCCCTGTCATGACACCGGTTCCTCCCTCCCCTCTCTGTACCGATCAGTACAGTGAGAGGGGAGAGGGTGAGAGATTTCAGCAGCGCTGTGGGCTGAATGTGTAGTGCCCACAGCGCTGCTCTGTGACAATACTCTGCAGTACTCTGCCCATACTGTGCAGTGCAATACTCTGCCAATACTCTGCAACACTGTGCAATACTCTGCAATACTCTGCCAATACTCTGCAATACTCTGCCAATACTCTGCAACACTGCAATACTCTGCAACATTGCAATACTCTGCAAATACTCGCCATACTCTGCAATAAATTTTAACAGAAACAAAGAATTTATTTTTTTACCAAATTTTCAGTCTTTTTTGATTTATAGCGCAAAAAAAAAAAAAAAAAACAGCAGTGATTAAATACCACCAAAAGAAAGCTCTATTTGTGTGAAAAAAAGGACAAATATTTCATATGGGTGTTGCATGACTGAGTAATTGTCATTCAAAGTGTGAGAGCACCGAAAGCTGAAAATTGGTCTGGTTAGGAAGGGGGTTTAAGTGCCCAGTGGTCAAGTGGTTAGAGGTGTGGCTCTAAGGGGTGTGGTTAGCGTCTGATATGAACGAGGGATGGAGGAAGGGGGAGAGGGAGGGAGAGAGGGAGGGACAGTAGGTCCAGATCCTACACAACAATAGAAATATGTGTATTCTATAAAGTTTAACAATCAGCAGATAAAGATACTCCAAACACCTGGTGTTAGCACTTCAATCATCCCGGCACCATGGTTGTTATGGTGTCAGAATGATTTAAGCGCATTATTTCTATTATTACATTGTAATATAGAATTAAATCATTCAACTCACCATAATGCAGAATCAGTGGGAGCCCTGAGCGTGTCACCTGCCACGTCGCCTGCCACCAGATGCCATCAGGTGTCCCCAGCGGAGTCCATCCTTACATCAGGTGCCCCCAACAGAGTCCGTCCTTACATCAGGTGTCCCCAGCAGAGTCCCTCCTTACATCAGGTGCCCCCAGCAGAGTCCATCCTTACATCAGGTGCCCCCAGCAGAGTCCCACCTTACATCAGGTGCCCCAAGCAGAGTCCCTCCTTACATCAGGTGCCCCCAGCAGAGTGTCAATATTTTGTGTGGCCACCATTGTTTTCCAGCACAGCCTTTACCCTCTTGGGCATGGAGTTCACCAGAGATTCACAGGTTGCCACTGGAGTCCTCTTCCCCTCCTCCATGATGACATCACGGAGCTGGTGGATGTTAGAGACCTTGCGCTCCTCCATCTTCCATTTGAGTATGCCCCACAGATGCTCAATAGGGTTAAGGTCTGGAGACATACTTGGCCAGTCCAATACTTTTACCCTTGGCTTCTTTAGCAAGGCAGTGGTCATCTTGAAGGTGAGTTTGGGGTCGTTATCATGTTGGAATACTGCCCTGCGGCCCAGTCTCCAAAGGGAGGGGACCATGCTTTGCTTCAGTATGTCACAGTACATGTTGGCATTCATTGTTCCCTCAGTGAATTGTAGCTCCCCAGTGCCGGCAGCACTTATGCAGCCCCAGACCATGACACTCCCACCACCATGCTTGACTGTAGGCAAGACACACTTGTCTTTGTACTCTTCACCTGGTTGCCGCCACACACGCTTGACACCATCTGAACCATCTTGGTCTCATCAGACCACAGGACATGGTTCTAGTAATCCATGTCCTTAGTCTGCTTGTCTTCAGCAAACTGTTTGGGGGCTTTCTTGTTTTTCATCTTTAGAAGATACTTCCTTCTGGAACGACAGCCATGCAGACCAATTTGATGTAGTGTGTGGCATATGGTCAGAGCACTGACAGGCTGACCCTCCACCCCTTCAACCTCTGCAGCAATGCTGGCAGCACTCATATGTCTATTTCCCAAAGAAAATCTCTGGATATGACGCTGAGCACGTGCACTATTTTGGTCAATCCTCAGAGAGTTCTTTGCCATGAGGTGCCATGTTGAACTTCCAGTGACCAGTATGAGAGAGTGAGAGCGATAACACCAAATTTAACACACCTGCTCCCCATTCACACCTGAGACCTTGTAACACTAATTAGCCACATGACACCGGTGATGGAAAATGTCCAATTGGGCCCAATTTGTACATTTTCACTTAGGGGTGTACTTGCATTTGTTGACAGCAGTTTAGACATTAATGGCTGTGTGTTGAGTTATTTTGAGGGGACAGCAAATTTACACTGTTATACAAGCTGTACACTCACTACTTTACATTGTAGCAAAGTGTCATTTCTTCAGTGTTGTCACATGAAAAGATATAATAAAATATTTATTATCTCATGAAATTACACTGTTAAATGATTTATGTAGATAATTAAGTTACAAAAATAAATATTAACAACTTGATCAGTGCCCATTAATGCAGCCTATTAGTGCAGCTTATCAGCGCCCATTAATGTCGGCTCAATAGTGGTCATCAATGCAGGCTCACCAGTGGCCATCCATGCAGCCCGATCAGTGCCCACCCATGCAGCCTGATTGGTGCCCATCCATGCAGCCCAATCGGTGCCCATCCATGCAGCCCGATTGGTGCCCATTCATGCAACCTGATCAGGTCCCAGCAATGCAGCCTATCAGGTCCCAGCAACGCAGCCTATCAGGTCCCAGAAATGCAGCCTTATCAGTGCCCAGCAATGCAGCTTCAATGCATTGGATTTTGAGGCATTGGTATGATAGATTGGGGGGGGGGGGGGTGAAATTGGAGGCATAAGTATGATTCAGACGTATGCCTCCAATTAACCCCCCCTTTCCTCCCAGCATGCATCTTGTTCAATTCCAGTTTTCAACACTTCCATGTGATGCTTTCAATCACAGAACACTGACATACTGTACTGTTACCTTTCTCCTGCAGCCAGGGGGTCAGACATCATCTTAACACAGCGGGCGGACCGAGAGGGTTTGAGCCTGCCCACTTGATGACATGCACTGCCCCACTTAGATGTGCAGCAGGAGGAAGGTGGAGAGGAGCGGCGGACTCCTCCTTCTGAAATGCTCCTATCTGCAAGCCTATGCGAGGGGCGGGGACGAGCGGCGGTAGGGTGGTGGAGAGGGGTGGTCCCAGGGGGTGGACTCCTCTTTCTGAAATACTCCTCTCTGAAAGCCTATGCGAGGGGCGGGGACGAGCGGCAGAAGGGAGGTGGAGAGGGGCGGCCCAGGGCGGCCAACTGCTCCATCTGAAATGCTTATCTCTGCAAGCCTGTGCGAGGGGCGGGGACGAGCGGCTGGAGGGAGGTGGAGAGGGGCCGGCCAGGGCGGCCGATTGCTCCTGCTGAAATGTTCTTTGCTGCGAGCCTGTGGGCGATGGGGAGAGGCACTGGCTAAGTGGCTATACATTCCCGGGGCAGCACAGCCCTGATTATACTCGAAATTCCTCATAATTTCACTCGCCAAATGCGAGCAGGTGAGTTGAAATTTTGAGGGCTGGTCTAGGGGTTCCCAGGGTTAGTACCCAGTAACTTCAGAGCTGGCACACAAAAGTCCTTTTGAGGATTTTTATTTTGCAGGGGTATCATCCAACTATAACACAGTCTCAATTGGGAATAGAGGGCACAGGTGATAAAACTCAGGCACTGCTGACATCAACCGAATGTCTCTTAAATAGCCCAGAGAGTAGCCACTTGCAACTGGGCGCTTCACTGCTGGATAAACCTCTAACCATAGATTTAGCAGCCAACATGTGATCCGGAACATTTGAAAAGTCTCTGCCACAGACTAGATTGTAACTGAAGATAAGTTAGGAACCTTTCCAACAGTACCTGGATCTCTCAGCCTTCTTGGCGATACTGTGAGAAGTGTGGATTCTCTAGTGTCCAAACAACTCAGCTCCCAGGCTCTTACCGAGCAGCCAGCTTCTTGGCCCTCCTCCGAAGAGTCCTCCCCTGGTCGCTTGCACGAGTTGCCGTGTCCCTCCAATACTGAGAGCACACCGGGACACCTCCGAATCCTCCTTCAGTTACTGGGCCTTGAACTAGCCAGTTCCGAGGCTCGGGAATGGACTGATCCCCACCCCAGACCATGAGGGCCTCTGGGACTGGTCATGGTGACCATGCTTATGGGGCAGCAGACACTCCTGGGTCCGGGACCCCTCATGGGGTTGGTCCGGACCGGAGCCGGGAATCAAACACCAAGCCGAACCCTGAACACGAGACTTCAGCACCTTAAATACCCCTTCCCAGACCACACAGCGGGGCCAGACGCGGCCACTGATTGGCTCCGGGAAAGATTGGTACCTAACACGTCCAACCAGGCTTGGTTCTCAGCCTGTCACAGGTGCCTCACTGCACCTATGATCAGGCAGAACTTCAGTACAGCCCAGCCAAACTGATGCCAAAGTAAAAACCTGTACAAATAACCCCCAGAACTCTGTTACAGTCCTGGAAAACTAAATTTACATTTATAGCGTACACGTTAGCAAAAGTGTCGACGCTACATATATATATATATATCTGTTTGCTCCAGTAACGATGAGATAATATAAACATATTTGACTTGTGTGAAGTGTCATTTAAAGGTGCCTGCCCAAGATGTCTGAATCCAGAGTGTGGGGTGGGTTGGAATGTTCATAGGGTCAGGGCGATGCAGGCGAATAGGTAAATCCAAGCACCCCTCAAGGGGGCCATGCTACATTGTCACCTCCCAGAATCCTCCTCACCTGTCAGTGGGTAGATGATCTCCAGGGTGAGGTTTTATACCCTCTGGGTCATGTGACTACGCTACTCCTCCATCCTCAGTCAGGTCATCTATTTAAAGGTGTTTTTTACGTCAATAAATTGACACTGTCTTAACCATGAAAGTAAAAAAATCTGGAAATAGAATAAATAATATCTAAAGAATCTATAAAAAAAAAAAAAATGGAGAGACCCTAATCACAAGGTCACATGGCCCTCCCATCCAGACTACAGAGAGTGTTTGGACCCCTTTCTCTCTTAATAAAAATACATTGTTGCCTCCAAACTCCACCACTACAAGTACCAATCCCCTCCTCCTTCTCTGGTCTACAACAAAATGGCCTCCCCCTTCTTTGAGGACAGTTTCTTCAATTCCCATTACCTCTAGTGTTTGCTTTGTGCAGGAAAACATCACAGTCTACACCCAGATCACTGTCACTGCAACATTGCATTAAACATGTCCTCGATATCAAGAATGGTGGTAATTTTCTTGTAGCCCAACCACTTTAATGATAAATAGATTTTATTTGTAGTACAACAAGAAGAATTTTGTGAATAATGAGGTTGGAGTCATCTCCCCTTTCTTATTAGTTCAATATAATTATTTGAAAAGTAAGAATGTGATTGTAGACGAGATGTCATGCCTGGAAGGAGGCAGCCATGTTGTTGTAGCCCAGTGGTCTTTCACAGCAGCTTGTAGGATGTAGGTGGGATCTGGCTGCACACTGACAAGGTAGTGATGCCTTTTTGTTCTAGTCTTATTTTACTATAATATTATTATCATTAGGTATGCTATTCTATTACTATATATATATATATGTTATATGTTTTTTATTCATATAAGCTGCATAGACAATGAGTCATGGGAGAGAGGTATATCATATATTGCATTCTATTATTCATTAAAATGTGCAGTAATATTTTATTGTTTTTTTACAAAATAAATACTAGACATATAATTAATATTGGATGCACGTGGAGGTGAGAATAATACATTCTAAACCCAAGAATAGCAATGGGTCAGGCGTGTTCGGATCAAGCCCGCCAGGAGGCCAGCACTGAGTGTGTATATGCAGCTGCTGGTTGGGAAATGCCTTACTGCTTATGATTGGCGGTGTGTAGTGACGGCTTCCTGGCGAACTCGATCCAAACACGCCCGAGCCTATCACTACCCAAGAACAAAAATATAATACATTGCAGTCCTTAGAGTCTTTTTTTTTAATTATCTTCACCTTATGATCTGGTGAATAACACATTTCCTGTCCTAGGGTGACAACGCTCACTCCATTGTCTATGGAGGGAGCCATGGTTGTCACCCTAGACAATCCTCCTGATTTGGACCACAAAAGCCTCCTTGGCTCCTTGTAGCCAGCGGTTATCAACCAAATTGGGAACAGTGGCAGGTACATTCTTCCAAAAATGTCTGGGCCCCTCAGAAAAAAAAAGCAAAATGTCATACTCACACAATAAGAGTATGGGCATGCAAAAACCTCAGTTAGACTTACTGGTAACTGTATTTCTAGTAGGGTTGTCCCGATATCGAGCATTTGTGTGAGTACTTGTACTCGCACAAATGCTCCCGATGCCTAATCCGATACCTGCAACCGTAAGTTGACGGGCAGAGAGGGCGGAGCGGAGATCGATCTGGCAGAAGTAGAACTATGGGTAAACTGGCCAGGGCAGGGATGCAGGGCGCCGCCGCATATTCGGTATAGGTAGTGACAGCTCCATGTCTCCATCGGAGGGTAAATATCACGACACCCATCTTGGTACACCCTGCACTCAGCTACAGTAAGCCAGCAGCAGACATCTTGTTACACCCAGCCCATATAGTTCGAGCTGGGTGTAACAAGATGTCTGCTGCTGGCTTACTGGCTTACTGCAGCGGAGTGCAAGGTGTACCAAGATTGGCGTCGCAGCATACTTACTAGATGCTAAATGTCATGAATGATGAGAGGCAAGGAATGATTTTGCAATGCTATATGCCATATAGCATTGCAAAATTCTTCCTTTCCTCTCATCAGTGCCTACCCAATAAGTGCCGCCTATCAGTGCCATCTATCAGTGCCCATAAGTGCTGCCTATCAGTACCAACTACAGTATCAGTGCCCATAAGTGCCGCCTATCAGTGTCAGACATCAGTGTCAGACATCACTGCCACAGCCACCTGTCAGTGCCACCTATCAGTGCCCATAAGTGCCACATATCAGTGCCCATCAGTCAGTACCATCTATCAGTGTCAGCCGTCAGTGCCAAATATTAGTGCCCATAAGTACAGAGTACTTACTGATCATATATGTGCAGGGTGTGTTGCGGGGTGCGCTATGTACTGAGTGTAGGGTTGCTGGGTGCGCTATGTACTGAGTGCAAGGTTGTGGGGTGCCCTATGTACTAAGTTCAGGTTTTGTGAGGCGTGCTACATACTGAGTTCAGGGTTGAGGGGCATGCTACATACATAGAGCAGGGTTGAGGGGTGGGCTATGTACTGAGTGCAGGGTTGTGGAGGGGGGAGAAGGGGAGGGGGAGGGGGAGAAGAGGGGGAGGAGGAAGAGGGGGAAGAAGGAGGGTAGAGGGAGAGGGGCGAAGTGAGAGAGATCCTAGCCCTGTCTGCAGTCCCTCCTGCGGGAAGGAGTGCGCAGAGCCCATTCTCATAGTGCGGTGATCACAGAGCTGCTCCATCCAGCGAATCTCCTGCTGTCTCTGGCTCCCTGCACCTCCTGCCCACCCATCCTAATCTCCGTTCAGCCTGTCCATTAGTCCTGGGCAGGGAGGTCTTCAGAGCTCTTCTCCGTGCTCCAGGGCAATCGGTTCTGGCCACCCTCGCGGCCCCTCATCCCGGCCACCTCCAGGAGCCCTCGGCCGGCTGCTGTCCCCCTCCCCGGACTTGCTGCCACTCTTGATTGGTCAGGCTGCCGCTGGATTCACAGAGTGCCAGAGGGGAGGTGGAGTTAGCAGCGCTGATGTGGAGATCATGCTTGGAGACATGAGCAGCGCCAGCAGAAAAAAGGCCCTGCACCAGCGCTCCCCTGCCAATAATTTCAATGGAGCCAAGTGCTGGAACTTGTTCTGGCACTTGGCTCTGCTCCGGGACATTACTATGATTCGCCGGGACCCCAGGACGGGGCGGTTTGGAGATATGCTATAGTGATGGGTGAAAGTGGAGTAGCTCATCCACGTGGCTGCCTTGTGAAGCACCAGCTCGTTCTGTCAAGGTTGTTGCCACAGCACGGGTTGAATGAGCCGCCACCCCTGCGGGAGGTTCTACTTCCGAGGCCCTATAAGCTTCTTTGATGGCCATCCAAAGCCATCTTCCTATTGTGTTTTTAGAAGCTTTGCAACCTTTACGTGCCCCCGAGAACAGTATAAACAGGGAGTTTGATTTTCTAAACCCCTTTGTAACTTCAAGATAATGTAACAAGCATCTTCTCACATCAAACTATGAAACACCCTTTCCTTAGAATAGGACGGTGATGGACAGAAAGTTGGCAGAATTATCTCCTGGGATCTATGGAAAATGGAAGAGACCTATGCCAAAAAAAAAAAAACCTGGGTCTGTCCTCAGAACTACCCGGTCCATAAAAAAAAGTAAAAAAAGGTTCAATAATAGATAAGGCCTGCAGCTGGCTGACCCTTCGAGCTGAAGTAACTGCCACTAAAAGAGCTAGTTTTAAAGACCAATCATTAATTGTAGCGTCTTCCAGTGGTTCAAAAGGACTTTTAGTCAGACCCTGTAAAACCACCAACAAATCCCATTTGGGAAAGATTTTAAATGGCACTGGCCTGGCCAGCGCCCTAAGGAACCTAATGATCAAAAGGGTCCTGAGATAACTGTCTCTCTAGAAATACTGACAAAGTGGCCACCAAACCCTTCTCCATTCCGTCATGGAGAAACTCAAGAACGGAAATGAGCTCCTGTAGAAAAAAATGTTTTTAAGTGCACCAGGAGTTAAAACATTTCCATGTTTTCAAATAAATATCCATTGTGACCTTTTTCCTGCTATCTAGCAGTGTCGAAATTCATTTGTCGGACAAACCATTTTTCTTCAGGATTCGCTCCTCAGTATCCAGCCTGCTAGCCTGAGATGTCCTACATAGGGATAAAGGAGGGCTCCCTGACTCAGCAGGTCCTCTCGCAAGGGCAGCAACCAGTGGGGTTCTGCGGCTAAATTCAGCAGGGTCAAGAACCATGCCCTCTTGGGCCAATAGGGGGCTACTAGAATTAGGCTTGTGGCTTCTTCCTGCAATTTTTTGAGCACTAGAGGAATCATCTGAAAAGGGGGGAAGGCGTAACACAAGCGGAAGGTCCATGGCTGGACTAGTGCATCCAGACCCTCCGCCAGGTCCTGCCTGTTTAGAGAGAAGAAAACCGGTACTTTTGAATTTAACTGAGATGCAAATAGGTCGATCTGGGGAACTCCTCATTTGTTTACTATCATCTGGAAGATATCTGTATTCAGGCTCCATTCTGATTCTAGCACTTCTCTCCTGCTTAGGAAGTCTGCTACCTTATTTAGGCTGCCTTTTAGATGTACTGTTGTCAGAGATACTAGATTGTTCTGTGCCCATGTCAGGATCTAGAGGAATGAGGCCATAAGAATCCTGCTTCTTGTGCCTCCATGCTTTGGGACATAGGCTACCGCTGTGGCATTGTCGGATAATATTTGAATGTGATGGCCCTTTATTATTTCCTTGAATGACCAAAGCCTCATGAGAATGGCCCTCAGCTCTCTCCAATTGGAGGATCTCTTGGCTTCCCTGTTTGCCCAAGACTCTTGGGCAATCTGGCCCACGAGATGCATGCCCCCACCCCAGGAGCTTGCATCTGTTGTTAACCTCTTTGCTGCCAGAAATGTCCAGAACAAGCCCCTGTTTAAATTTGTTTGACTCCTCCACCACCATAATTTCCTCTTGACCTGAGAGGGAATCGTGATTTGTTTTTCTAATGACTCCCCGTAAGACCAATTATGCAGAATTGCCTGCTGGAGATATATTGAATAGAGGCGGGCCCACTGAACAGCTGGGTTCAGGGCTGTGAGAAGGCCTAGTGCTGACATGGCTGCCCAAACTGTAATTGGTAAGCTTGTCTTGACCTTCTTCACTGCATTTTGAACTTTCATTATTTTTTTCACTGGGAATTTATTTTTTCCTGTACAGAGTTGATAGTATAACCCAGGAATCTGATTGTACATGTACATTGCGCTAAGGCAGTTTCTCTTACCCTGCTGCTCCAAAAAGCCTCTATCCCACATGGAGGGTGCGAGCCATGTATGCAAACAGATACTTAGATACTTAGAAGAAAAGAAGGCTGGACAGCCGCACTCCTATGCAATTTCTTTATTTAGATGCCGGATACAAAGGTGAACTACAGGTTTTAGCTTACATGTTTCACACCAAGGTCGGATGCTTACTCATAGCTCAAGCTATGAGTAAGCACCCAACCTTGGTGTGAAACATGTAAGCTGATACCTGTAGTTCACCTTTGTATCTGGCACTTGATTAAAGAAATTACATAGGAGTGCGGCCATCCAAGCCTTCCTTTCTTCCCAGGAATCTGATTATCTGGGAAGGGACCAGGATTGACTTCTCTCTGTTCAGAAGCCAGCCCAAACTTTCTAAGTGACTCTCCATCTTTTTTAACTCCCTCCACAAAAGTTCTTTTGAGTGGGCAAACAAAAGGAGATCATCCGCATATGGTACAATCGAGATTCCTCCCATCCTGAACGGTGCCAAAGATTCCGCCATCATTTTTGCGAAGATCCTTGTTGAAGTGGACCATCTGAATGGGAGGGCCCTGATGTGAAGATGCAATACTACCCCCCCCCCCCAACCTGACTGCCAATCGCAAATACTTTTGTGATGCTGGTGCTATGGGGACATGTAGGTAAGCATCCCAGAGGTCTATGGACACTAGGAAGCATCTTGCGGTAAGAATTTTCCTCACTGAAAAAAATCGTATCCATGAAGAACTTCTTGTATCGAATGGACTTGTTCAACACTTTTAAATTCAGAATTACCAAAACCTCCCCGATGGCTTTCTGACTAGGAACACGTGTGAATAGAACCCTAGTCCTTCCTCTTCCCAGGGGAACTGGGATAATTACTTCCTGTTCTAGAAGTTCCTGCAAGCGAGATGTTATTGCCAGAGATTTCTCTTGACCTCTGGGAACCTGAGTTATATAAAACCAACTTGGCAGGGTTTTCGAGAATTCCAGTCTGTAGCCCTCCGATATCACCCTGAGGACAAACGATTTGGATGTTGCCACCTTCCACTGTGGGAAAAAGGACTGCAGCCTTCCTCACACAGTCGGGCTGGTTGGGAGGTTGGGAGGTCAGAACAGCACCACTGTTCTGCCTCGACCCATTTGAGACCTCCAGGGTCTCTTGTATCCCGCCTCCTTAGAATCCTGGGTTTGGTGAAAAGGACAATTTTTTTTTAACCTGCGGGGGAACTTTCTTTTTGGCTGGAAAGGCCTTCTTTTTATCTGCCGTTTTGTCTAAAATGGCATCAAGATCAGGGCCAAAAAACAGATCCCCCTCAAATGGAAGACCACACTTTTGCGGCCGAATCTCCTGACCACATTTTAACTGACGCCCTCCGTGCTGAGTTTACTAGTGCCAAAGATCTTGCGGACATTCTCATGGATTCTGCAGAGGTGTGTGCCATGTATCCCACTGCCTTTTGTAAAACGGGCAAAGTGTCAAACAGATCTTTGCGGGAGGTCCCTGACTCAATATTGCCATTTCCGGCTTGAGGTTAGCTAGCGTTGAGTCCCAGGTCTTTTTTTAACAGGGAATCAACTCTCTTATCCATAGTGTCCTTCAGGACCCCCATATCCTCGAATGCTAGGTCAGTATTCCGTGAGACCTGTAAGAGAGCTGCATTAAGCTTATGTCTTTTGTTCCAAACCTGCGCACTATCCTTGTCAAAAGGCAGTCTTCTTTTAAGCGATCTTGAAAAAAAGGGTACCCTCTCTGGGTCTTTCCATGACCAAGTACCACATAGCTACATTTCTGAGCTGCCCACCTATACACTCCCACCCCCTTACCTTTCCCAGTAATGGAGACCACACCGTGCTGGAGTGTAAAATAGGCTGTAGCAGCCCCTTTATTAAATACCAAAATATATATAAATAACTTTATAAATAACTTTATAAATAACTTTTATAAACAAATAAACAAACCAATAAACAGTAACAAGAACACGTGACGTAGGCCTATAGCTGACATTACCCCCCCCCCCCCCCCCCCACCCAAATTACCATAAACAACAACTCGTGCACTGCGGTCATCTCAACTGTAACTAGGCCTCAAGCTGACATACTATCTCAGAGACAAAACTATTCCCGCAGTGCAGTCATCCACCATATTCCCACATCACTTGTAAGGAATATACCAAACGGGCCCATATCACCAATGGGTCCCGCATCAAGTTTTCTGTGGGGAGGGGGTTTCTTCTCTATGCCTACGTCACCCAACATCCGCCACCGCAATCAAGGTTAACACCTTAACCTTGAGCGCACCTCCACACCCTAAGTGCTCGCTCAATGCCATCCTGAATACCGATGGCCCACATATCTGTGCCAACTGGGTTCAGGTGAACTCCATCAGCCCTCAGATAACGCCAAGTGTCGACCTCTAATTCCCTATGCCTGATGGCCAACCCCCCATTCTTAATAAAAAACCTACTGACCTCCTGGTTGACCTTCTTCCTAGCCTTATTGAGAAGATCAACTGACCTGGCAAAACGCCACGACGTCCTGGCTATCATGTCTGACCAGACCAGGACAGTGTTGGGAAAGGCCGCCTGAAGTCGGCAGAAATCGTACTTGATGTCCCTAGTGACATCAAGTTTTGTCCTGAGCCCCAAATCGTTACCCCCAACGTGGATGACTAGAACTTCCGGAGGTCTATCCCATCTCGCAAACTTAAGCGCTTCCGGGATCAGACGACTCCAAAGCATACCCGGGAAACCCAACCACTTTATATAGGCCTCCCTCCTAGAGAAACCTAACTGTCTCCCATCTGGTCTGTCATCGCCCCTTCTGGCTCCCCAGCAGACATATGAATGCCCCATGATCCACACGAGGCTTGGTGATGAATCTGAAAGAGAAACAATAAAACTCAGGTGAACTTCACTTCTTAGTACCACACGAAACCATGTCGGTACTACACACAGCCTTTTATGTCATAAAACTTTACACCAAATCCGTCCTAACGTATGACCTGAAACGCCGAGATTCCCACCTCCCGATCTGTTTTACCGCCTCTTCCGTTAAACCCCACCTTACCGCTTCCGTTGCCGCCCCAATCCTAAATGAATGTGAGGAGAACTTCAAATCTCCCATATTCAGTCTACACAAACATTTCTGGAAAACTCTTATGAATTGAAAGCGCGACAGCGCCTCGCCATTTTGGTGCACCAACAGGGGGCCCCCCACATCTGGCCTCCTTTGCAAGAACACCTTCGTAACCAAGACGGGGCAGAGTTTGGCGTCTGGAATGGCGAAAACCACCACATCCTTGCCTCGGCCCTGCTGATCCGTCTTTGATCTCCGAAGGTGCAAAACCAACCTGTCCCCTGAGCACCGCACGTCCCCCACAGCCATTCCATCCCCTTTCCTCTTGGAGGAACTTACCAACTCCCCTATGCGGAAGGCCCCAAAGAAGGCCAACACAAAAGCCGTGCGGAAAAGGCCCACCTCGTAACCGGACGAGCAAACTCCCCACAGAGTGTCCACCACTCTGCCAACAGTTCAAAGGTCACCGGCCTTCGCTCGTCCCGCCGAAACTTCCCTTTCTTGTACCCCTTCACTGCCTGGCGCGCCCAGAACTCTTTTGTCCAGTCGCATCCCCCCCCCAAGCTTACACCAAAATGCCATGGCCGCCATCACTTTCCCCAGCCTCGACACGGAAATACCTCTCTCCATGTACCTGGCGATAAAATAAATAAACAGCAGCCTAGGTTCCCCCTCTCCCCCTGAGGCCTGATCCTGGAAAGCCGCCCAGTCGTCCCATACTTTCCTGTATGCTTTCCAAGTCCCTTGGCTCACCGACCGCTTAATCCATCCCGCTATTCGTCCAGGGCAATCCTCCACATCTCCGCCGGACACGGGATCCCCTGATGCTCTGCCTCCGGCGCCAGCTCTCGAAATTTTTCCCACTGAAACCGAGAGAGAGCATCAGCGATAACGTTGTCCACTCCTGGCAGGTGCACTGCATGGATGAAAATGTTCAGCTGCATGCACCTGAGTACCAGATGTCTCAACAAGCGTATCACCGCGATCGGAAGAATTCACCCCACAACTCGACCACCAGCACCACCGGAAACAATTCAAGTAACAACATGTTCTTGGTCAATCCCCTTAGTTTCCAGCTCTCCGGCCAAGAGCCCGCACTCCAGCGTCCCTTAAAAAAGGCCCCGTAACCTGCCGACCCTGCGGCGTCAGTGAACAACTCCAGGTCGAAGTTGCTTACTGGCCCCGTCATCCACAGCGCTCTACCATTGAAGTTGTCCAGGAATACGTGCCACATCCGCAGGTCGTCCTTATGGTCCCTAGAAAGTGTCACGTAATGCCTGGGCGACTCAACCCCGCCTGTGCTTGCTGACAACCTCCTGCTAAAAATCCTACCCATCGGGATAATCCTGCACGCAAAGTTGAGCTTGCCCAACACCGATTGCAGAACTCTGAGCTGGACCTTGCGCCGCCCTACTAATGCCCGCACTTCTGCTTTTAGCGCAACTAATTTCGATTCTGGTAGCCTGCATTCCATGGCTACCGAATCAAGGACGATCCCCAGAAAGCTAATCTCTGTCCTGGGCCCTTCCGTCTTGTCAGGTGCAAGGGGAATGCCGAAATCCCTCGCTATCCTCTCCAGCGTCGTCAGTAACACCGCGCAAACCTTGGATGCGGGCGGACCAACACACAGAAAGTCGTCCAAATAGTGGATCACTGAGTTCAAACCAGACACGTCCCTCACCACCCATTCCACGAAGGAGCTAAAACATTCGAAGAATGCGCATGAGATAGAGCAACCCATCGGTAAACACTTATCCACATAGTATTCTTCCTGCCACCTGCAACCCAATAAGTAAAAGCTATCGGGGTGAACAGGCAACAAGCGAAAAGCCGCCTCAATGTCTGTCTTTGCCATCAGCGCCCCCCTACCATACTTACGTACCCAGAAAACTGCGGCATCAAAGGATGTGTAATGGACTGCGCACGCCTGCGGGTCAATGGCATCGTTTTCCGACCCCCCTTTGGGGAAAGACAGGTGGTGAATGAGCCTGAATTTATTTGGTTCCTTCTTGGGGACCACTCCCAAAGGAGAAACCACCAGATCGGGGATGGGCATCTCAGTAAAGGGGCCCACCATTCTACCCAGCGCTACCTCTTTGTGTAGTTTCTCCGATACCACAGCTCGGTGTCTCAGAGCTGACCTCAAGTTATCCGCTCCGGGAGGCACCGTGCCCAATACCGCAGGAATCACAAAGCCCTCCCCGAAACCCCTTGTCAATAATTGGGCCACTGTCCTATCCGGATACCTACCTAGAAAAGGCAGCATTCTTTCCACTTTCACCTGCGTCTTCCCCTTTGTTGCTAGACTCGCTGGCCTTACCCTTCCCTCGTTTAAAGCACCGCGAGCTGGGGTGAGATCCCCCGCATCCTGAGAACTCGTGCTTAAACTTGCACCCCGTTCCGAATTTGCAGGTGCCCTCATTATATTGCCAGCAGACTCCCTTCTTTTTTGCGGCCGATTGACCTGAAGCCCCTGATCCACCGGCCCCCCCTTGAAAAGACTGCCCCGCCGGCTTCGCCGATGACATCAGGCGCATCCAGAGGCTGATGTCCTTGTGGTCCCAGCGAAGGGCCGGCCTGACTGCCCTTCTCTGGCGAAATTGTTCGTCATAGCGCAGCCATGACAACCCCCCATACGTTCTATGAGCTTCCCCAATGGCATCCAGGTAACAGAAAAGAGCGGAGCAGTGCTCCGGTTCCTTCTCCCCTATCACGCTTGCCAGAATTGCAAACGCCTGAAGCCAATTCTGGAAGGTCCTGGGAATCAACCTATATCTCCTCTTCTCTTCATCCTCCTTCTTGCTGTCATCAGGTTTTACCCTATCTAGATTGAACTTTTCCAGGGGAAGTAGTGAGAAAATCTCCACATACTCCCCTTTCCAAATCTTTTCCCTTACTTCTTGCTTTAAGTGGGCCCCCAGGGGCCCTTCAAAACAAACGTAGACTTCGCAGCGTGCGGAGTCCGCCAGCCGTACGATATCTTGTTTTTTGGGTTTGTCGCCCCCTTTTTCTCCCTCCCCAGTAGCCGGAGCCGCGGGCGGACACGCCACCACCGTGCTCCCCACTCCTGCCTCGTTCTCCCCCGGGGGCCAACGCGGGCGGAGCCGCCACCGCCGTGTCCCCCGCCTGCTCATTTGCCCGTACCCCACCTGGCACTACCCCTCCCCCCGCACCCCCCCCAGTCCCGTCCCCCCCGTGTGGGACCCAGGCTTGCGCTGGCCCCGCCGGAGCCGGCGGGTTAAGGTCAAACCTGCCCACGAGGTCCCTAAGCCCTGCCAGGAGGACCCTAAGGCCGTCTCCCGACAGGGAGGGTTCGGGAACCCCGCCGTCCCCCAAAAGTGACCCCCGGGCTGCCCCCCTCCCGACATGCCCCGCCCCCTCCCACGGTTCCCAACCTGACAATACATTTCCCCCCCCGATACCCGTAACTGAAAAGGACTTACCAGGCTGCCTGGAAACGCTCCCACCAGCCGTAGTTTCCGGTTCCACCGCCGCCACCCGTCCTTCCGGGATCTCGTCCTCCGATCTGGTCAGCTCTCCCTCCGACAGCTCCGGCTCTTCCTCCATCGACTCCGAAGCCTGCCCCCCAGAGGATTCACCCCCGGAGGCGGACGAACTTCGCTCTCTCATGCTCCTCTTCCGTCCACCCGCCGACTTCCTGGTGCATTTTCTTGGGCTCTGTGACCTCGGCTCTGCTGCTGGCTCCATCGCTGTAGGGTTAGTCCGCACGCCTCTGTACCCCTGTAGTGGTGCTTCAGGCCTGGGCTGTGCGCCCCCAGCCCCAGCGGGCTGTTTTTTCCCACTGCCGTCTGCGTGGCTCCTCCCACTTGCGTTTCCCCGCGTGGGCGGACCGCCTTCACCCCGCTTGTTCTGTGGGTGGCTGCCGGGCCGACTTGCCCTGGCCCCCCCGGCTGCCGAACGCCGGCTGGGCGGAACGCCCCCTGACCGGGCCTGCTGTCCTTGTCCAATGGGCGGCACGCCCCCTTGCGCTTCCCTGTGTTCCTCCACCAGCCCAATGCCCGCCTGTTGGTATCCCCCTCGGCTCCTGGTGATCCTGCTCGCCCCCCCCCTGGCGGGCCGCTAGCATGGGCGGCCGCCCGGATGGTGTCTGTCCCCAGTGGCTGTGTGCTGGCTGCCAGATAGTGGCTCCCCAGGTCCCCTCTGCTCTTTCCCCTGGAGCTCCTGCGCTGTGTGCCACACACAAGATGGCCGCCGAGTGACCCCCCCGCCGCCGCCGCGTGCACAGCAAGGCCTGAAGCCTGTCCATGCGGCCTAGTGGTAGTGGAAGGCCTGCGCTGCCGCCGGGCCCCCCCGGGTGCCTACCCCCCCGGATGCCTGGTTGGAGAGTGACGCTGTCCCCCTGGCCGACCGCTTAGCCGGCGGTTCGGCGGCTGTGGCTGAGATGCTGTCCCCCTGCCTGTGATGGGCCCTGCGCCCCTCAGGCGAATACCTAACCGGAGGCCGGATCGACCTGGACCGGCCGCCGTGTACCCCCCCCCCCCCCCCCCTCCGCTCTCCCCCCCACCCAGGGCCCGCTCTACCTGAGCCCTCATCCAGTCCGACCCGTTCGCCGCTGCAGCCGCCCTGATGTTAGCCAGGAGCTCCTCCATGCTTCCTCTCTGTAACTTTCCTAACAGCAGACTGACTCTGAGGAGGATCCCTCCCCTTCCTGCTGCCTGGCTCCACCCACCTTGCAATCCTTAAACGGCCATACACAAAAATGGCATGTTGACTTTATTCATGCCAGCCCTGCGCTGATCCCTTCGTTCATAGCTGCGGGCTGTTCTTTCCTTTTTTACAGCCTCTAAAGGACTTTGTGCACTGAAAACACCTGATGCTTAACCTCACCCATACCCTGATAGATTTTTTCATGCAGGGATAATTGGGCCCTATCTTCCTTGATGTTCAGGGTGGTATGTATGGTTTTCAACAGGGCATCCACCTCTTCCAGGGACAAACTGTAACTGGAGGAAGATACCTCCTTCTCTTCACCCTCCTCTTCATTTGACCCTGGGGAGTCACTTCCTTCCTCCTCCGACTTGCTGACCTCCCTAGGAGCCGAAGTGTATGGGCGAGGGCTGGATAGTGGATTACCCCTAGTCTGTGACACGGGATGCTTATCCAGATAAGATCGGAAAGACTGAAAAGTGTCTGCCAACTCTTTCTAAAAGAAGTTAGATGCTCACTGGGTTGGGCAGAGGAAGAAGCTGAGGATGTTTCCTCTTTGACTAAATCTGCTATACAGGACTTACATAAAGGCTTGGTCCAAGAGTCCCTAAGGGTGGCTTTACAGAAGGGACATTTCTTTTCGGGGGGAGGGGAAGCATGCTTGGTCTTTTGCCTGAAAGACACAAAGCACAGAAAAAAACACCACATAAATATACAATACAACAGGCCTCCTCCCAGCAGAACAACTATCAGAAGACAGTGAACAGACAACCCCACAAATCAATGTCCTAATCACGCTTGCCAGTGCAGTAGCCTCAGGAACGTGATGCAGGCTCTCCTCCTCCCCCTTCTAGGGGAGAAAGGGAGGGAAACAAACATAGCCCAGGTGCAGAAAAAGGACAGAGGCCTCTGCCTCTCTTACCTGGGCCTGGCTGGTGTTTGTGGCTCCTGCTCCCGCCGCAGGTTCCTCTGGCTCCATCCGGCAGAGGGTCAGTGCACATCCGGCTGCTTTTTATTTGAAATTTCCCAGTTCTTTCCCCCTACTTCATTCCAGCGGCCAGAACTGGAAGCAGCCGCGCACCGCCGGAAGTCCCGCCCCATCCGGAAGTGACGTAGCCCACCACCCTGGACCAGGAACAAGTGGAGGCCCGGGAACCAGAGACGCTGTGCTGTGCATTGCGCAGTCCCCACTCCCTACCCGCACACACCGGTCTATCTGAGCAGGACCCTCTTTTGGCCTCGACCCTTGTTGGGCTCAAAGAGGAGAAGACTCCGAGTCACCTCCCTCCCGTCGGGGGGGGGGGGGGGGTGCTGGGATGGCCAGATCCAATAAACAGAAAACTGTACAAGGTGTCCAAGGTATGCCCTTCCCCTTTCCCCACCTGGAGAGAGAGCGCAGAACACCCTTGGTCCCCTGCAGCGCTACTACCATGGCGTAGGAAACACTACAGCTGAGGCCACGGTGGAAATGTCTGGGCTTTAAAGTGGTGACTGCAGTGTTTCCTGGGAAATTGGCTGGAGCTGCGCTCTCTCCAGGTGCTGTCCTGAAAGAAGATTTGGGAAATATGTATGGACATTCTGAAAGGCTTTGGATGGTGCTTGGTGTCACTGTGGAGGAATGAGGGTTCTGGAGGGGGTTTAAGGGACTCTGCAGCAGACTTAGTGACCCCGTAGGGAATGAGGTTTCTGGATGGAGCTCGGAGCAACTGTGGTGGATGGAGTCTTTGGAGGGGGATGGGGTCTCTTCAGAAGGCTGGTGGTTTTGCTGGAGCAATGTGGGAGACTGGAGGGGGTGGGGGGAATTGTGGGATCCTGCGGGGTCACTATGGGGGCTGAAGGCTCTGTAGCAAGATTTGAGCACTGTTGAAGGTTTGTGGGTACTGTGGGAACTGAGGGTTCTTAAGGGGCCTGGGGGAACTGTGAGAGGTTGAGGGGCACTGTGGGTCAGGATGGGAGGTTGGGGGACATTATAGGAACGGGGAAGCATTGTTGAAGGTTGGTAGGTACTGGGGGAACTTAGGGAACTTAAGGGGCCTGGAGGCACTGTGAGAGGTTGAGGGGCACTGTTGGTCATGATGGGAGGTTGGGGGGCACTATGGGAGCTGGAAGGCTTTGTTGGAGGTTAGGGGTTGTGCAGCTTAGCTGTAGGCTGGGAGGAGAAAGGTTGTGGCCCAACAGTGAGCCACAGCCTGGTGGTTGAGAACTTTAAAGCCATTACATAGAGGGGCGTTCCACTGTAGTTCACAGAAGGTAGCTGGTAGGCTAATTAGATTGTTTGATAAAGCAGTTCAGTCCACAGTAAATTACAAACAAACTGGAATGTTGGCAAGATAAACAGTTAGACCTTGTTTACATGGGCAACAAGAGGGTGGTAAAACCAGACTAGTTTTACTTCCCCCCCACGCCCACCTAATAGGAAAACATACAGCCAGAGGGGACTGTACAGGTGCCATGGCATATTTAATGTGGCTTTTTGAGTCATTGCCTGTCAAACTCGGCCATTGAAGTAAATTGGACTACAAGCCAAATGTTCGCAGTTGCGGCAGTCTCATTGGCTTCAGTGGGTGAGTTTGACAGGCGGTGATGGCTGTCAACTCAACAAGCCAAATGCTCGGCTCGTGGTTGTGGCGCGGTCCAATCGACCTCAACGGGCCAGTTTGAAAGGGGGCGATTCCTGTCAAACTTGACTTGACTGTCAAACTTTTGGTACCTGATGCAGCTGATTTATAACTATGCTTTACTCGACCCTGATCAAGCTGTAATAAGCTGGGATTTGGTAGCAAAATGTCAAGGATGTCGATTGTATTTTTATTCCCTATAGTTTCATAAAAAATATCCATTGTACTGTGTGTACACTCCTATACTCCTTTTTATTGCCTCAAGCCCCACACACCAGCTGAAACTTCACCTTGCTGACATATTGGGGAAAAGTGCTTGAAAGGGAGGTCTATTTTATCTTGTCATTGCATATGTGGGCAGTGGGTGCAGGACATTAGACAGCATGCATAACTAAATATGGTAGAGGAGCCTGAAGTATTTTCAGTTAGAAAGAGGTAGGCACGTGTAACTTTGTTTTGCCAGGCACCCCTTGCAAACAGCATAGTCAAGGCCTAAGACCACATTGCAGTTCACCAATACAGCTTGGTCTAGTACCTCCCCCCAGCCTGTGATTGGGTAATGAAGGAGCAGCAGCTTTAATTTCCCCCCTACCCCCCAATGGACTGAATGCTGCTGTACAGAAGCTGATACGGAGACAGTGTCAAACGATTGTGTTAGTTCAATATAAAAATAGGTTTATAGGTGTTTTAAGGGCTTCATAATTTGATTCAATGGTGGCTTTTTAGGTCTGCTTGGAGTTCGACTTTGAAATTCAAAATTTTGTGAATATAAGATCATCTCCTAACAGTAAGTCACTTTCCCAAGAACTTCCCAATCATGGCTTATCCACAGAGGATGGAGAAGGAAAGGAGCAAGATAACGGAGAGGATATTAAACCTCACACTGGAAATCATCTACCTGCTGACCGGAGAGGTGAGGTTTATGGGAGGTCACATGACATCACTCTTATCTCTATTAATAAACACAGACCTGACCAGAGAAGTGAGGAGGATTCTGGGAGGTCACATGACATCACTCTTATCTCTATTAACAATACACAGACCTGACCTGAGAGGTGAGGAGGATTCTGGGAGGTCACATGACATCAGGGGAGGGCTGGCAGCCTTAGGCCTGGGGGGCAAGTCCAGTCAAGTGTCCCACTGAACTACAGGCCAGTGGCCAGCAGGACCCACATGCTAGCGGCCAGCAGGACCCACAGGACAGTGGCCAGCAGGACCCACAGGTCCGCAGCCAGGTCCCAGCAGGACCTACATGACTACAATCCTGACGTGCAGAGGGAGACCTCTCGTACGGCTCTGGTTCCGGGATCACTGGAGTGGGAACAGTGACCCTCAGAGCGTAGTGGGGTATGAGGGCTGCAGGGTTCACTTGGCTGAAGATGTTGTCTGCTGGCAGAGACAGGAACAGGCTTGATTGCTGTAGATGCAGGTACGCTGAGAGGCAGCAGGCAGATGCGCACAGGTGCAGGACAGCAGGCAGGTGCGCATAAGCACAGAACAGCAGGCAGGCGCAGGGTCAGACAAGCCAAGTCACAACAGCAGATCAATGTAGGCAGAAGCAGCAGGCAGAGAATGTCCAGGCAGGATCGGTAACAGGATGTCAGGCAAACGGACAGACAGAGCAGGGTCAAGGCAAGCCAAAGGTCAGGAAGCCAGGTAAATACTGGATCAGATGCGGGTTCAGGATCGGGTTACAGAAAGGATGCATTCCGAAGAAGCCCCTTTTAAGAGATCACTGGGCGCCAATGCAGTGTCACCGTGTGCGTGTGCACGATCTTCACAATCTGCGCATTGGCGCAAGTCTGTTCACCGCCGGATGTCTGTGAGCTGGAAGACGTCTCAATGGACCAGTGCGCCTGCGATCAGTTGCATCGCTATGCGCGGCGCGTCCATGACAGTCAGCTGCCAGCAGGACCTACAGGCCAGCCACGGCCAGCAGGACCCCATAGGCCATGGCCAGCTGCCAGCAGGATCCACGAGCCATGGCTAGCGCACAGCAGGATCCACAGGCCAGCAGAACCCACAGGCCATGGCCAGCAGAACCCACAGGCCGTGGCCAGCAGGACCCACAGGCCGTGGCCAGCTCCCAGCAGGACCCCCAGGCCATGGCCAGAAGGACCCACAAGCCATGGCCAGCGGGACCCACAAGCCATGGCCAGCGGGACCCACAAACCATGGCCAGCAGGACCCATGGGCCATGGCCAGCAGGACCCACAGGCCATGGCCAGCAGGACCCACAGGTCAATGGCCAGCAGGACCAACAGGTCCACGGCCAGCTCCCAGCAGGACCTACAGGCCAGCCACTGCCAGCTGGACCCATAGGCCATGGCCAGTTGCCAGCAGGATCCACAGGCCATGGCCAGCAGGACCCACAGGCCATGACCAGCTGGACCCAGAGGCTATGGCCATCAGGACCAACGGGCCACGGCCAGCAGGACCAACAGGCCATGGGCAGCTCCCAGCAGGACCCACAGGCCATGGCCAGCAGGACCAACAGGCCGTGGCCAGCAGGACCAACAGGCCACAGCCAGCTCCCAGCAGGACCCACAGGCCATGGCCAACAGGACCCACACTATGGCTAGCAGGGCCAACAGGCCATGACGAGCAGGACCAACAGGCTTTGGCCAGCACAGGACCTGACAGCCAGACAGTGTTTGGGCTATTTCCTATTTTGAGGTTACTGGGTGGGCAGGGCACTGGGACAGGGTAAAGGGGTGTATGGGAGGATGGAATGTGGGGGTCAGCTGGGGGTGTCATGGCCTCTCACAATGCCAATTGCAGATCAGCAGGTCATTTGCACGGCCTTCTGGGGGGGGGGGGGGGGGGGGTGATGACAACTTCAAGTTGCAACCCACGGGTCTGCAGCCAGCTCCCAGCAGGACCTACATGCCATGATCAGCTCCCAGCAGGACCTACAGGCCAGCCATGGCCAGCAGGACCCATAGGCCAAGGCAAGCTTCCAGCTGCCAACAGGATCCACAAACCATGGCTAGCTTCCAGCAGGATCGCTAGCTCCAGCAGGACCCACAGGCCATGGCCAGCAGGACCCACAGACCATGCTCTGCAGGACCAACGGGACATGGCCAGCTCCCAGCAGGACCCACAGGCCATGGCCAGCAGGACCAACAGGTCAATGGCCAGCTCCCAGCCGGACCTACAGGCCAGCCACTGCCAGCTGGACCCATAGGCCATGGCCAGCTGCTAGCAGGATCCACATGCCATGGCCAGCTCCTAACAGGACCCACACCATGGCCAGCAGGACCAACAGGCCATGACGAGCAGGACCAACAGGCTATGGCCAGCACAGGACCTGACAGCCAGACAGTGTTAAGGGCTATTTCCTATTTTGAGGTTACTGGGTGGGCAGGGCACTGGGACAGGGTAAAGGGGGTGTATGGAATGTGGGGGTCAGCTGGGGGTGTCAGGGCCTCTCACCTCAGCGATGTTGATTGAAGCTCAGCAGGTCCTTGCAGGCCTCCTGGGAGGGGGTGATAACAACTTCAAGTTGCAATCGACAGGTCCGCAGCAGGGCCTACATGCCATGATCAGCTCCCAGCAGGACCTACAGGCCAGCCACGGCCAGCAGGAGGCCATGGCAAGCTGCCAGCTGGATCCACAAGCCATGGCTAGCGCCCAGCAGGATCCACAGGCCATGGGCAGCAGAACCCACAGGCCATGGCCAGCAGGATCCACAGGCAATGGCCAGCAGGACCCATAGGCCATGGCTAGCTCCCAGCAGGACCCACAGGCCATGGCTAGCTCCCAGCAGGACCCACAGGCGATGGCCAGGAGGACCAACAGGACATGGCCAGCAGGACCCACAGGCCATGGCCAGCAGGACCCACAGGCCATCCACTGCCAGAAGAACCCATAGTGCATGGCCAGCTGCCAGCAGGATCCACAGGCCATAGCCAGCTCCCAGCAGGATCCACAGGCCACGACCAGCAGGACCAACAGGCCATGGCCAGCAGGACCCACAGGCCATGGCCAGCAGGACCCACAGGCCATGACCAGCAGGACCAACAGGCCATGGCTTCTCACAGCAGGACCCACAGCCCATGGCCAGCACAGGACCTGACAGCCAAACTGTGTTGAGGGCTATTTCCTATTTTGAGGTTACTGGGTGGGCAGGGTAAATGGGGTGTATGGGGGGGATGGGATGTGGGGGTCAGCTGGGGGTGTCAGGGCCTTTAACCTCAGCGATGCCGATGGCAGCTCAGCGGGTCCTTGCACGGCCTCCTGGGGGGGTGATGACAACTTCAAGTAGCAGCCAGTGTACAGCCTGTGCCAGTCACACCCTGCCTCTGCCTGCCTCCATTCCAAAGACTCTGGGAGTTGTAGTGGAAAAGTAAGCTGCACTTACAGAAAGTAAACTGCTCTGTCAGTTAGTTCTTCTCTCTGTGACTGTCTCTCTAAAAACTTCAGGTTGCACTGTTGCAGGCTTGAAGCCATCCAGCGCCCAGCCGGAGCCAGTCACGTGATGTGCGTGACACACCACGTGCCCCGCCTCTGAAGACGCCGTCTCCGGAAGTTGTTGTTTCCGGCTGCTGTGTGCCGCTGCTCAGTTCTCTCCACCCACCGCCAGCAGGAACTTGAGAGCGGTTCGGACTACAGGAATGCAGCGCAGGAGTAACACAGCCAATCGGCAGCTGCAGCGGTCGACTTCTTGCACAAAATAAATAAATGTCAACAGACAGTGACCGTTTTGAATATAAGTTAAGCGGCCTGGGGCGAAATTTCCACCCTGCCCCCTGGCCCAGCCCGCCCCTGTATGACATCATTCTAATCTCTAATAATAAAACACAGACCTGACCAGAGAGGTGAGGAGGATTCTGGGAGGTCACATGACATCATTCTTATCTATATTACCAACACACAGACCTGACCTGACAGATGAGGAGGATTTTGGGAGGTTACATGACATCACTTCTATCTCTATTAATAAAACACAGACCTGACCGGAGAGGTAAAAAGGGAGTTCTGGGAGGTCAAATGACATCCTGCAATGACCTGAACAGCAATTTGAAAGACAATGTAATAGCTTTAATTCTAAATTTAAAAAAAGCTTCATTTTGTTTGGAGGGTGGTAACCTGGTTGCTTTTTAATGACATATATTGTATATAGAATTATATAGCTTTCAAGTTATCAGATGGTTTGGTGGCATCCAACTTATTGAAGACTCAAAGCCCCGTTAGAGAGCCTCCATCTCACTCCCTAAGACAGAAGAACAAGAAGGTCAAAGAAGTCACCAGTGAGATCATTAAGCTGTTGACAGGAGAGGTGAGCGGTGTTCTGGGACATTATCCAGTAACATACAAGGGATTTATCTGGATGGTGACTGTATCATTGTGTGTGTCAGGTTCCTATAAGGTGTCAGGATGTCACTGTCTATTTCTCCATGGAGGAGTGGGAGTATTTAGAAGGACACAAGGATCTCTACAAGAACGTCATGATGGAGAACCGGCCGCCCTTCACATCACCGGGTAAGAGGAGACTTTAATTTCTTGTAAAGGAGAGAAGAGTATTGAGGATCCCCCTAGATACACACATCCTCTGATATAAAGACTTAGAAACAATGTATTCAGTCAGTGTGTGTGTTTCCTACAGATGGATCCAGTAACAGAAATCCCCCAGAGAGATGTCCCCGTCCTCTGTATTCCAGGGATTCCACACAGGAACATCAGGACATCCCTCAGAAGGATCAGTTAGATGAAGCAGAAGATATAAGTGATAACTTGAATCAAGAAGATCCTGTTGTCTCTGAGGACTGTGAGGTAGGTGTCAAATGAAATCTGGTTTATTACCGAGCTTAAACCTTGCTGGTCAGTGATTAATATACTGTTTAATCAAAGGGTTTGATTTATAAAAAAATGTGTTGAACGGATGTCACAAGAATTTTCCCAGCTATGATGAATTCTAGCCATGTTTTACACAAATGCTGATTTCCTAGGATTGTCAGCTCCATCTAGTGCCCATAATGTGGTATTTTCTTGATTGAGGTATTTCAGAAAAAAAAAAAAAGAAACGCCATATGGCCACTATATGGAGCTGACAATCATAGGAAATAAACACAGTTGTATACCCTTTTTTAAAATATAAAAACCCTGTAAGGCAAAGGCATAATGAGCTAGTATGCACCGCCTACTAGATCATTATGAAGTACTTACCTTAGAACGAGGTCCCCGTATCGCAGGCCGGTCCATGCCGAGGGAGCTGACATTTTGCCCTCAGCGTGTCTTCTGGGTTTGCGGCTCCGGCACTGTGAGCGGCCGGAGCCGCGATGACGTCACTCCCACGCACTCCCGCGGACGTCAGCGTCAGCGGCTGCATGCAAAGTGAATATCTCCTAAACCGTGCAGGTTTAGGAGATAATAATTTTACCTACAGGTAAGCCTTATTATGGGCCTACCTGTAGGTAAAAATGAATAAAATGGGTATACAACCACTTTAAGCACAATATCACGTCACATACCTGGTGGAGGAGCCTGCAGAGATGAGGACAGCCTCCCTTATACCTCCAGCTCTGGGCCAAAATGAAAAGGTGGCCCAAGGGCATGGAGTGGCATGAGTGCCTTGTCATTTTTCCCTGTATCAGAAGAATATCTGGACTGATCAGTGTTGTGTAATTTATTTCCAGGAGATGACAGACAGGGGACTGGAAACAGGAATATCAGTCAGGAACACTGTATCTGCAAAGGAACAACCAGTAGATCAGCAGACAGGTGGTAGACTGATGTCAGGTCAGCAACTGACAATCAGATCAGGTACAAGAGCATTAACAAAATCAAGGTTGAGGTTCAGATCAGAGTCAGTGTCAGCAATAGATGAGCAGGTCAGGAACACAAGGAGCAGGCATATGTGAAGTCCAGGTGCAGGCTGGCGTCAGAACAGGCAGATATCAGGAGCAGGACAAGGCAAGCTAGGTCAGTAGCGTGTAATGAGGAACAAATATGTAGACAAACAAAAAAGTACCACTCTAATGCTCCTATCACAGATATCAGGTAACATGACCTGCAATCAACTGGTGCAGATCGTATAAAACGGCTTGTCAGGCTACAATGTGCTACAGAAAAATGACAAGCGATTACGCAAAGGATGCCGACTCATTGTAAACCAAAACTAAATTAGGTAGTGTAAGATGGCTTCAGCTCTGCTCTCCACCCTCAGGAGAGGTCCATCAGACACGTTTTGCCCCCTTAGTGGGCTTAATAGTTGAGTCGAAACGCGTCTCAGGGTGGAGAGCAGAGCTGAAGCCATCTTACACTACCTGGTTTAGTTTTGGTCACAGTGAGCCGGCGTCCTATGTGCGATCGGTTGCCATTTTTTTGTAGACAGGCACGATGCCAACTAACGCTGGCGACAAGATAGCACTGGCTATCTGCAGCTGACTAGTTTAAATACCATATTAGCAAGAGACCTGAATGCACATTCACACGCACATACGTGCAAATATTCCCATCTGGTGGCAACCCATGTTGTGGGGCTACAAGGCATCCTGCACCTGGATATGAACACAGATGAGCCATTCTGTGCATTGGCATGACCTTTAAGACACCCGCTCAGAATTCATAATGGCTTGGCAAATGCTTGTAATATTCTTCCAACTAATTGTTTTTATAAATAGTTGCCTAATTTATCCATTAACATGCTTTTGACCTTATCCAGACTGAAGACCTGATGATTATTAAAGCTGAGCCTGTAGATGAAAAAGAGTTATATGTGAGTGGTCTTGAGCTGTGTAAGGAGGAGGAAATCCCCGTAGAGATCAACACAGGTGAGGAATAAACACTAAATCCAGAGAAGAGTCACAGATTCTCCTTGTTCAATCACTACAACAATCTATTATTTTTTAAAGGCACCCCAAACAAAAACATCTACAAAAACACACTTGACTCGGTGCCAAAAAAGACAAATAAGCTACTTTGGTGCCAAACGCGTTGCGTCCCTCAGATGTGAATGCATTCTCAATCCAGAGAAGAGTCCCGGATTCTCCTTGTTCAGTCACTACAACAATCTCTTCTTCTCCCCCCTCCTCTGTCAGTAGACAGTAATGGGGAGACAGTATGTGCCCAGTGGGGGAGTCAGGAGCCATCAGCCTCTATTAGACTCCGGCTCTCCTCCTCACATCATGTCATTGTGTGTTACCAGCCAAGAGACGTGACCAGTCTCCCCCCACACACTCTCTGGGGTCTCTCATACATCTCATGAAGAAGAAAAAACCCCCACACTGTTATTTTAGAATCTCTTACATTTTGTAGGACTTTCCACAAGAGTTTGGGTAGAGTCTGTGGGATTTCCAGGCTGTTCCAAAAGAACATTTGTAAGGCCAGGTACTGATGTTGAATGAGTTGGGGTTCCAGATCATCCCTAAAGCTGCATTCACACCTGAGCTTTTTTGACGCATTTTTATGTGCGATTTGCATGTTTTTATACAGCGTTTTTATTAGCCAATAGAGAAAACAATCATCTGCTGCTTCATTTATTGCTAGGTTTTTCAGCCTTCCCATCAGCTTTTATTTCTTTTTTTTATTATTATTATTCACTATTTTTCTTTTTTTGTTAGGATAAAGGGTAATGCCCCGTACACACGGTCGGATATTCCGATGGAAAAAGTCAGATCGGATTATGTTGTCGGAAAATCTGATCGTGTGTGGGCTCTAGCAGGCTTTTTCAACAACAAAATCCGATCTGACTTTTTCCGATCGTGTGTAGAGAATTCTGACGCACAAAGTGCCACGCATGCTCAGAAGAAATTTGGAGATGAAAGCTATTGGCTACGTGTTGTACGTCACCTCGTTCGGAACGATCGGATTTTCCGACAACTTTGTCTGACCGTATGCAACACAAGTTTCAGACAAAATCCATCGGAAAAAATCCGACAGATTTTGTGGTCGGAATGTCTGACCGTGTGTACAAGGCATTAGAGTTAAAGCGGTATTCCACCCTAAAGTGGAACTTCCGCTCATCGGAACCCTCCCCCCTCCGGTGTCACATTTGGCACCTTTCAGGAGGGTGCAGATACCTGTCTAAGACAGGTATTTACACCCACTTCCGGGCATAAACTCCCACGGGAGTCTATACCTCTTCCTGTCCCTGCGCGCTGTCTGCCGGGATGCACACGGGTCCCAGAGACAGCGCAGACGATTCTCATTGCACTGCGCGACTCACGCATGCGCGGTAGGGAACCGGGAAGTGAAGTCGCAACGCTTCACTTCCTGATTCCCTCACCGAGAATGGCGCCGGCAGCAGCAGAGAGCCAAGCGATTGATCGGCCTCTGCTGCCGATATCGCTGGACCCTGGGACAGGTAAGTGTCCATTTATTAAAAGTCAGCAGCTGCAGTATTTGTAGCTGCTGGCTTTTAAAAAAAATTTTTTTTAGGTACAGTCCCTCTTTAAGGTTAGGTTAGGATTAGTCGTTAGGGTTATTTATTTTATTTTTTTTGTTAGGGTTAGGGAGTTAATACTACTACTGCTAATAATAATAAATTAATAAATGTAAAATAAATACACAAAAAAATAAAATAAATACAATAAATGAATACTATGTAATAATAAATAATTAACCCCCAACCCTTAAAAAAAAAAAATAATAAAAAAAAAATAATAATAAAATAATAATAGATAACTAAACACCCTAACACAAAATAAATACAATATTTTATTATTATTATTATTATTTTTATTTATTTTTGTTCGGGTTTGGGTTTTTACTTTTTAATAATATTTTTTTAAGGTTAGGGGTTAATTATTATTTATGTATTATTGCATATTATTAATACATTTTATTTATGATGATTTTTATTTATTTTACATTTATTTATTCATATACAGTGGTGTGAAAAAGTGTTTGCCCCCTTCCTCATTTCCTGTTCCTTTGCATGTTTGTCACACTTAAGTGTTTTCGGAACATCAAACCAATTTAAACAATAGTCAAGGACAACACAAGTAAACACAAAATGCAATTTGTAAATGAAGGTGTTTATTATTAAAGGTGAAAAAAAATCCAAACCATCATGGCCCTGTGTGAAAAAGTGATTGCCCCCTAAACCTAATAACTGGTTGGGCCACCCTTAGCAGCAACAACTGCAACCAAGCGTTTGCGATAACGTGCAATGAGGCTTTTACAGCGTCCTGGAGGAATTTTGGCCCACTCATCTTTGCAGAATTGTCCTAATTCAGTTACATTAGAGGGTTTTCGAGCATGAACGGCCTTTTTAAGGTCATACCACAACATCTCAATAGGATTCAGGTCTGGACTTTGGCTAGGCCACTCCAAAGTCTTCATTTTGTTTTTCTTCAGCCATTCGGTGGTGGACTTGCTGGTGTGTTTAGGATCATTGTCCTGCTGCAGAACCCAAGTTCGTTTCAGCTTGAGTACACGAACAGATGGTCGGACATTCTCCTTCAGGATCTCTTGGTAGACAGTAGGGATGAGCCGAACACCCCCGGGTTCGGTTCGAACCAGAACCTTCGAACGGACCGAAAGTTCGCGCGAATTTTCGAACCCTATACGTTATAATGGACGCGAACGTTCGAAATCAAAAGTGCTAATTACAACGGCCAATATGCATGTTAATGTCATAAAACAGGTTTGGGGACCCGGGTCCTGCCCCAGGGGACATATATCAATGCAAAAAGAACTTTTAAAAACTAACGTTTTTTCGGGAGCAGTCATTTTAATGATGCATAAAGTGAAAAAAAAAAAGTGACATTTTCCTTTAAATATGGTACCTGGGGGGTGTCCAAAGTATGCCTGTGAAGTGGCATGTGTTTCCCGTGTTTAGAACTGTCCTTGCACAAAATGACATTTGTAAAGGAAAAAAAGAAGCCATTTAAAACCACTTGCGGCTTTAGGTTTGATCTTAAGTAGAATCTGAACAGGTACATTATGAAGTGTAGCTCCATCCCAAAAAAATCTATTTTTAAGCTTTTTGGAGAACATAGGGAGGGGTTATCACCCCTGTAACATTTGCTGTCTTTGCACATCTGTTCAGAACATGTCACCTCACTTTCCGTCCCAATGACAAATGTTTTTGGAAAAGTGGGGTTTTAATTGAAACAAGGATTGGTGATAAAGCATCAGTAAAGAGGAGATACTTTTTTCCCAAAATAAATCTAACAGGATAGAATTTCCCTTCCTAGGGGTAGATTTCCTCTCACTTCCTGTTTTCTCTTTCCGTTTGCAAGTAGGAGTCGTTTGTAAGTTGGATGTTTGAAAGTAGGGGCCTGCCGTATATACTCTGCAGAAATTTGCCCTATTAGATGTTGGTGTAGCCACGAGACTGGTGGTCACAGGAATGGGCCCTGCTGTGAGTTATTGGATCAAGATTTATAATTGCATGCACCTGTTGAACAGGGCAGAAAAATTGGGCCTTTGGTGGTGGTGGTGGTGGTGGTGGTGGACGGTTTTGCCACAAGACTGTAAGCTCTCACAGTTACTCTTGGTGGGCGCAGGAATGGGCCCTGCTGTGAGTTATTAGATCAAGATTTGTAATTGCAAGCACCTGATGAACAGGGCAGAAAAATTGGGCCTTTGGCGGTGGTGGTGGACGGTGTTGCCACAAGACTGTAGGCCCTCATAGTTACTCTTGGTGGGCGCAGGAATGGGCCCTGCTGTGAACTATTAGATCAAGATTTGTAATTACCCGCCCCTGTTAAACAGGGGCTGAAAAATTGTGCCTTAGGCACTGGTGCTGGTGCCACAACACTGCAACCCCTCACAGAGACTGTACTTGGAGCACAGCAGTCACACGTGTTGCGAAGCATTTTTTTAAAAAATTGTAAGTACACGCCCCTGTTAAACAGGGGCTGAAAAATTGTGCCTTAGGCACTGGTGCTGGTGCCACAACACTGCAACACGGCCCTCACAGAGACTGTACTTGGAGCACAGCAGTCACACGTGTTGCGAAGCATTTTTTTAAAAAATTGTAAGTACACGCCCCTGTTAAACAGGGGCTGAAAAATTGTGCCTTAGGCACTGGTGCTGGTGCCACAACACTGCAACACGGCCCTCACAGAGACTGTACTTGGAGCACAGCAGTCACACGTGTTGCGAAGCATTTTTTTAAAAAATTGTAAGTACACGCCCCTGTTAAACAGGGGCTGAAAAAATTGTGCCTTAGGCACTGGTGCTGGTGCCACAACACTGCAACACGGCCCTCACAGAGACTGTACTTGGAGCACAGCAGTCACACGTGTTGCGAAGCATTTTTTTAAAAAATTGTAAGTACACGCCCCTGTTAAACAGGGGCTGAAAAATTGTGCCTTAGGCACTGGTGCTGGTGCCACAACACTGCAACACGGCCCTCACAGAGACTGTACTTGGAGCACAGCAGTCACACGTGTTGCGAAGCATTTTTTTAAAAAATTGTAAGTACACGCCCCTGTTAAACAGGGGCTGAAAAATTGTGCCTTAGGCACTGGTGCTGTGGCATGGATCATTGAGGAGGAGGAAGAGGATAGTCAGTGAACATAAGAGGACAGTCACTCAGCATCAGCATAGGCAGTCTTGAAGGGATGTGACATTAAAAATTATTCGGTTATATCCGCCTCAGGTGCCTGGTAGCTGGTGGTGATCCAAGACTGATTCATTTTGATGAATGTCAGTCGATCAACCGAGGCGGTGGACAGGCGCACCCTATGATCAGTCACAAATCCTCCAGCAGCACTGAATGTGCGTTCGGAAAGAACGCTGGAGGCAGGACAGGCCAGTAGCTCAATTGCATACTGTGCAAGCTCTGGCCAGTGATCCATCCTCAGGACCCAGTAAGCCAGAGGATTTTCGGTGGGAAAGGTGTCCAAGTCTGACCTTGCCCCAAGGTATTCCTGCACCATGTATATCAGACGCTGGCGATGGTTGCTGGAACCGATCATACCTTGGGGCTGCGGACTAAAAAATTGTCTGAACGCATCGGTCAGACGTCCACCTTCCCCACCGCTCCTTCTGCCACTGACCGAAGCCTCAGCAACTCGTCGCCCAGGACCAGGAGTTTGTAGCCTCCCAGTTTCTGGGAACGCGTTGCACAGACCTTTCTGCAAGGCCTCCCTGAGATGTCTCATCCTCTGCTCCCTCTGCGACGGCAAGATAAGGTCCGCAACCTTACCCTTGTACCGCGGATCAAGGAGAGTGGCCAGCCAGTAATGGTCCCTCTCCTTGATCCGAAGAACACGAGGATCCTTCCGCAGGCTTTGCAGGATCAGGGAGGCCATGCAGCGTAGGTTAGCTGAGGCATTCGGTCCGGAGTCTTCTGGGTCACTGAGGATGACATGATCGCCAGCCACCTCCTCCCAGCCACGTACAAGTCCACTGGCTTGTTGGGACTGTACATCATCCCTAAAAGACTGCTGCTGCTGATGCTGAGTGCCAGGCTCCACCTCCATGCTCACACAATCCTCCTCCTCCTCCTCCTCCTCCTCCTCCTCCTCATCCTCTTCCTGTGTGATGGGTGGGACAGAAGGAACACTGTCCGGATAAAGGGGGCCTTGAGAGGCAAGGAAGTCCTCCTCTTCCTGCCTCTGTTCTGCCTCAAGTGCCCTGTCCATTATCCCACGCAGCGTATGCTCCAACAGGTGGACAAGAGGGACAGTGTCACTGATGCATGCACTGTCACTGCTCACCATCCTCGTGGCCTCCTCAAATGGTGAGAGGACAGTGCATGCATCCCTGATCATGCTCCACTGACGTGGGGAAAAAAACCCAAGCTCCCCTGACCCTGTCCTGGTGCCGTAGTCGCAAAGGTACTCATTGATGGCCCTCTGCTGCGTGTGCAGTCGCTGCAGCATGGCCAACGTTGAGTTCCACCTGGTGGGCATGTCAGATATTAGGCGGTTCTTGGGCAGGTTCAGCTCCTTTTGCAGCTCAGTCAGCCGAGCACTGGCATTATAAGATCGGCGGAAATGCACACAGACTTTCCTGGCCTGCCTCAGGACATCCTGTAAGCCTGGGAACCTGCCCAAGAACCGCTGCACCACCAGGTTGAGGACGTGAGCCATGCAGGGCACATGGGTGAGCTGCCCCTGTCGCAGGGCGGAGAGGAGGTTGGTGCCATTGTCAGAAACGACCATTCCTGGCTTAAGCTGACGTGGCGTCAACCACCTCTCGGCCTGCCCCTGCAGAGCTGCCAGAACCTCTGGCCCAGTGTGGCTCCTGTCCCCCAAACACACCAGCGCAAGCACGGCATGGCATCTTTTTGCCTGCGTACTTGCGTAGCCCCTTGTACGCCTACGGAGCACCGCTGGTTCCAAGGACAGAGCACTGGAGGAAGAAGAAGAGGAGGGGGTGGAGGAGAGAGGTGTGTCACAACCAGTAGCAGTAGTCGCGTTTTGGAGGCGTGGTGGCGGAACAACCTCCAACACTACTGCACCTTGTCCTGCATCCCTCCCAGCTGCCAATAGAGTGACCCAATGGGCCGTGAAAGAAAGGTACCGTCCCTGTCCATGCCTGCTGGACCATGAGTCAGCGGTAATATGCACCTTACCGCTGACCGCCCTGTCCAGCGAGGCATGGACATTGCCCTCCACATGCCGGTAGAGAGACGGAATCGCCTTCCGCGAGAAAAAGTGGCGTTTGGGAACCTGCCACTGAGGAACCGCACATTGAACAAACTCACGGAAGGGGGCCGAGTCTACCAACTGAAAAGGCAGCAGTTGAAGTGCTAGCAATTTAGCAAGGCTAGCATTCAACCGCTGGGCATGTGGATGGCTGGGAGTGTACTTCTTTCTACGGTCCAGCAGCTGGGGCAGGGAAATTTGCCTGCTGCATTCGGACGTCGGTGTACTGCAAGTACTTGGTTGTGACACACCGAATTCTACACCTTCAGTCCTCTCAGAGCAGCTTTCAGAGAGGACTGAAGGTGTAGTGGGGATGGAGATCCCAGCTGAGGAGGAGCAAGGAGAGGTCCGCTTAGTTCTTTGGTGTGGGTCTTTTATGTGTGCCTGCCAACGAGCTGCATGGCAGGTCGCCATATGTCTGGTCATGCTTGTCGTGCCCAAGCGGCTGATGTTTTGGCCACGCGAGATACGCTTGAGACAAATATTGCAAATAGCAGTGGTGCGATCTGCTGCACTCGTCTCAAAAAAGGCCCACACCAAAGAACTTTTCTGATAACGTGCAGAGGCAGCGCCCTGCACAGGCGGAGCTCTGCGGTGTTGTACAGTTGCTGTGCTGGCCTCTACCTGGCCTCCAGGGGGCATCCTGCCTCGTTGGACATGTGACGCCGCATCCTCCTCCTCCTCGTCCTCCTCCTCATCCTCTCTCCCTTGAGGCACCCACGTGGAGTCAGTGACCTCATCATCCCCTCCCTCTTCACCACTAGAGCAAACCTGGCAGTAAGCTGCAGCTGGTGGAACTGTACTGCCAGATTCCTCAAGCTGGGTATCGTCATCCGAGCCTTCGAATCGTTGGGCATCCTCCTGGAGCATGTACCCAACACTGTGCTCAAAGAGTTCGGGGGACTCCTCAGGAGGACATGGTGGGTCTAGGGAAGGGGTGGCTGATGATGCTCTGTCAGTACCCTGAGCCTGGGTGAGAGAGGATGAGGAGGATGAGGAGGGCTTGGTCATCCATTCTACCAAGCCTTCAGCATGATGCGGCTCCACATGTCCAGCTGCCGAAAACAAAGACGCGCGTGTCCCATGGCCACGTGCTGATGACGATGCACGACCACGTCCACGTCCACGGCCACGTCCACTAGAAACAGAGACTGTCTGCCCTGTGTTCTTGGCTCTGCACGCTCTGCCTCCCCTTGGCGGTCTTCCAGCCATTGTAGTCGGTAGTCCTGTGGGTGCTGCTGAGAAGAAAATATAGGAGCTCTGTGTGATGCCACTAACACACTAGAAGTCCTATAGGTGCTTCTGCAAAGAAAATATAGGAGCTCTGTGTGATGCCACTAACACACTAGAAGTCCTGTGGGTGCTGCTGAGAAGAAAATATAGGAGCTCTGTGTGATGCCACTAACACACTAGAAGTCCTATGGGTGCTTCTGCAAAGAAAATATAGGAGCTCTGTGTGATGCCACTAACACACTAGAAGTCCTATGGGTGCTGCTGAGAAGAATATATAGGAGCTCTGTGTGATGCCACTAACACACTAGAAGTCCTATGGGTGCTTCTGCAAAGAAAATAGAGGAGCTCTGTGTGATGCCACTAACACACTAGAAGTCCTGTGGGTGCTTCTGCAAAGAAAATAGAGGAGCTCTGTGTGATGCCACTAACACACTAGAAGTCCTGTGGGTGCTGCTGAGAAGAATATATAGGAGCTCTGTGTGATGCCACTAACACACTAGAAGTCCTATGGGTGCTTCTGCAAAGAAAATAGAGGAGCTCTGTGTGATGCCACTAACACACTAGAAGTCCTGTGGGTGCTGCTGAGAAGAATATATAGGAGCTCTGTGTGATGCCACTAACACACTAGAAGTCCTATGGGTGCTTCTGCAAAGAAAATAGAGGAGCTCTGTGTGATGCCACTAACACACTAGAAGTCCTGTGGGTGCTTCTGCAAAGAAAATAGAGGAGCTCTGTGTGATGCCACTAACACACTAGAAGTCCTGTGGGTGCTGCTGAGAAGAATATATAGGAGCTCTGTGTGATGCCACTAACACACTAGAAGTCCTATGGGTGCTTCTGCAAAGAAAATAGAGGAGCTCTGTGTGATGCCACTAACACACTAGAAGTCCTGTGGGTGCTTCTGCAAAGAAAATAGAGGAGCTCTGTGTGATGCCACTAACACACTAGAAGTCCTGTGGGTGCTGCTGAGAAGAATATATAGGAGCTCTGTGTGATGCCACTAACACACTAGAAGTCCTATGGGTGCTTCTGCAAAGAAAATAGAGGAGCTCTGTGTGATGCCACTAACACACTAGAAGTCCTGTGGGTGCTTCTGCAAAGAAAATAGAGGAGCTCTGTGTGATGCCACTAACACACTAGAAGTCCTGTGGGTGCTGCTGAGAAGAATATATAGGAGCTCTGTGTGATGCCACTAACACACTAGAAGTCCTGTGGGTGCTTATGCAAAGAAAATAGAGGAGCTCTGTGTGATGGGACTAACACACTTCAAGTCCTATAGGTGCTTCTGGGAAGAAAATATTGCTCTGTGTGTGTAATGGGACTAACACACTTCAAGTCCTATAGGTGCTTCTGGGAAGAAAATATAGCTCTGTGTGTGTAATGGGACTAACACACTTCAAGTCCTATAGGTGCCTCTGGGAACAAAATATAGGAGCTCTGCCTGCCTGCCACGAACACACTACAAGTCCTATAGGTGCTTCTGGTAACAAAATATAGGAGCTCTGCCTGCCTGCCACTAACACACTACAAGTCCTATAGGTGCTTCTGGGAAGAAAATATAGCTCTGTGTGTGTAATGGGACTAACACACTTCAAGTCCTATAAGTGCTTCTGGGAACAAAATATAGGAGCTCTGCCTGCCTGCCACGAACACACTACAAGTCCTATAGGTGCTTCTGGGAAGAAAATATAGCTCTGTGTGTGTAATGGGACTAACACACTTCAAGTCCTATAGGTGCTTCTGGGAACAAAGTATAGCTCTTTGTGTGTAATGGGACTAACACACTTCAAGTCCTATAGGTGCTTCTGGGAAGAAAATATAGCTCTGTGTGTGTAATGGGACTAACACACTTCAAGTCCTATAGGTGCTTCTGGGAAGAAAATATAGCTCTGTGTGTGTAATGGGACTAACACACTTCAAGTCCTATAGGTGCTTCTGGGAAGAAAATATAGCTCTGTGTGTGTGATGGGACTAACACACTTCAAGTCCTATAGGTGCTTCTGGGAAGAAAATATAGCTCTGTGTGTGTAATGGGACTAACACACTTCAAGTCCTATAGGTGCTTCTGGGAAGAAAATATAGCTCTGTGTGTGTAATGGGACTAACACACTTCAAGTCCTATAGGTGCTTCTGGGAAGAAAATATAGCTCTGTGTGTGTAATGGGACTAACACACTTCAAGTCCTATAGGTGCTTCTGGGAAGAAAATATAGCTCTGTGTGTGTAATGGGACTAACACACTTCAAGTCCTATAGGTGCTTCTGGGAGGAAAATATAGCTCTGTCTGTGTAATGGGACTAACACACTTCAAGTCCTATAGGTGCTTCTGGGAAGAAAATATAGCTCTGTGTGTGTGATGGGACTAACACACTTCAAGTCCTATAGGTGCTTCTGGGAAGAAAATATAGCTCTGTGTGTGTGATGGGACTAACACACTTCAAGTCCTATAGGTGCTTCTGGGAAGAAAATATAGCTCTGTGTGTGTAATGGGACTAACACACTTCAAGTCCTATAGGTGCTTCTGGGAAGAAAATATAGCTCTGTGTGTGTAATGGGACTAACACACTTCAAGTCCTATAGGTGCTTCTGGGAAGAAAATATAGCTCTGTGTGTGTAATGGGACTAACACACTTCAAGTCCTATAGGTGCTTCTGGGAAGAAAATATAGCTCTGTGTGTGTAATGGGACTAACACACTTCAAGTCCTATAGGTGCTTCTGGGAAGAAAATATAGCTCTGTGTGTGTGATGGGACTAACACACTTCAAGTCCTATAGGTGCTTCTGGGAAGAAAATATAGCTCTGTGTGTGTAATGGGACTAACACACTTCAAGTCCTATAGGTGCTTCTGGGAACAAAGTATAGCTCTGTGTGTGTAATGGGACTAACACACTTCAAGTCCTATAGGTGCTTCTGGGAAGAAAATATAGCTCTGTGTGTGTAATGGGACTAACACACTTCAAGTCCTATAGGTGCTTCTGGGAAGAAAATATAGCTCTGTGTGTGTAATGGGACTAACACACTTCAAGTCCTATAGGTGCTTCTGGGAACAAAGTATAGCTCTTTGTGTGTAATGGGACTAACACACTTCAAGTCCTATAGGTGCTTCTGGGAAGAAAATATAGCTCTGTGTGTGTGATGGGACTAACACACTTCAAGTCCTATAGGTGCTTCTGGGAAGAAAATATAGCTCTGTGTGTGTAATGGGACTAACACACTTCAAGTCCTATAGGTGCTTCTGGGAAGAAAATATAGCTCTGTGTGTGTAATGGGACTAACACACTTCAAGTCCTATAGGTGCTTCTGGGAAGAAAATATAGCTGTGTGTGTGTGATGGGACTAACACACTTCAAGTCCTATAGGTGCTTCTGGGAAGAAAATATAGCTCTGTGTGTGTAATGGGACTAACACACTTCAAGTCCTATAGGTGCTTCTGGGAAGAAAATATAGCTCTGTGTGTGTAATGGGACTAACACACTTCAAGTCCTATAGGTGCTTCTGGGAAGAAAATATAGCTCTGTGTGTGTAATGGGACTAACACACTTCAAGTCCTATAGGTGCTTCTGGGAAGAAAATATAGCTCTGTGTGTGTAATGGGACTAACACACTTCAAGTCCTATAGGTGCTTCTGGGAACAAAATATAGGAGCTCTGCCTGCCTGCCACGAACACACTACAAGTCCTATAGGTGCTTCTGGTAACAAAATATAGGAGCTCTGCCTGCCTGCCACTAACACACTACAAGTCCTATAGGTGCTTCTGGTAACAAAATATAGGAGCTCTGCCTGCCTGTCACTAACACACTACAAGTCCTATAGGTGCTTCTGGTAACAAAATATAGGAGCTCTGCCTGCCTGCCACTAACACACTACAAGTCCTATAGGTGCTTCTGGTAACAAAATATAGGAGCTCTGCCTGCCTGTCACTAACACACTACAAGTCCTATAGGTGCTTCTGGTAACAAAATATAGGAGCTCTGCCTGCCTGCCACTAACACACTACAAGTCCTATAGGTGCTTCTGGTAACAAAATATAGGAGCTCTGCCTGCCTGCCACGAACACACTACAAGTCCTATAGGTGCTTCTGGTAACAAAATATAGGAGCTCTGCCTGCCTGCCACGAGCACACTACAAGCCCCTCTTTGTCAATCAATCTTTGTAACTGAATCTATCTAACTCAATCTCTGCAAGTGAATCTCTCTCTCTATCTATCTAAATGCAGCAGAGTGTCACAGGAACAGCCTGCTCAATCTGCGCCGGAACAGCATGTGACCGGCGCAGACGGCGTGGCGGCGTTTTATAGGGGGGGGCGTGTACTACAGCCCCTGAGCTGTAATTGGCTACAGGCGTCCTGCCTGTAGCCAATTATGGCTCTTCGAGTTTCCGGGGCTGTGATTGGCCAAGCATGCGGGGTCACAGTGCATGCTTGGCCAATCATCAGCCAGCAATGCACTGCGTCGGCCGCGCCGGCCGCAATGCATTGCGGGGCCGCGCGCACCACACCAACGTGATGCGAGCGGCCAAAATAGTTCTGGGCTCGCCGAGCGAGCGAAACGCCCGGTGCTCGATGCGAACGTGGGTTCGCATCGAGCACCGGGCCCATCCTTAGTAGACAGCAGAATTCATAGTTCCTTTTATCACGGCAAGTCTTCCAGGTCCTGAAGCAGCAAGACAGCCCCAGACCATCACACTACCACCACCATATTTTACTGTTGGTATAATGTTCTTTTTCTGAAATGCAGTGTTCCTTCTACGCCAGATATACTTGGACACACACCTTCCAAAGAGTTCCACTTTTGTCTCATCGGTCCACAGAATGTTGTCCCAAAAGTCTTGGGGATCATCAAGATGTGTTGTGGAGAAATTGAGACGACCCAAATACTTCCGGCAAGTGCAAGCTCTATTCACCCGCTTTGTGTGGGCACATAAAAAGCCACGACTACCACGCACTCTGCTGACGGCACCTAAACAACACGGAGGGCTAGCAATCCCAGACATAAGAAGATATTACCAAGCCATTCACCTGGGGAGAGTAGTAGACTGGAAGCGACACCAGGAACTAAAACTGTGGGCTCAAATAGAGCAAAGTCAGACAGACACGCCATTAGGAACAGCAGTCTGGTGCTACGACTCATTGCCTCCCGAAATAAAGACACACCCCATGATTGGGAACACTTTAAGACAATGTAGACAAGCGACTCTCCAAAACGCACAGACAACCAAGACATCGCCCATGACGCCAATTCTGGGAAACCCTGACTTCCCCCCAGGAAACCCCCCGACGAACTTCCAGACCCTTAGCAGCATGGACAAAACACTAGCCAGTCATTTCGTGACACGGGATGGGTGGCCCAACATTGGGGAACTGATGGACCCGAGTGGCGAATACCAACTGCCATTCTGGAACGCGGTCCAGATACACCATTTTCTCCACAGCATCTCAGATCCCCATCTATATACGAGGACAAAGACCTCTTTTGAGGAATTTGTGGCCGGCAGGGAACCCTTGAAACAGGTCCTATCAAGTATGTACACGCTGCTAAACACACCCCCCCAACAACCTAATTTGCCCTGCTTCAGGAAATGGGAGATAGAGTTACAGCGGACATTTACGGAAGCCCAGAAGCAAACTATGATAGACTTTGCCCTCAAATCTTCCATATGTACCAAAGTACAAGAAACTAATTTCAAGATTCTGACCAGGTGGTACTATACGCCTAGCAGATTACACAAGATCTTCCCCGACTCCTCAGAACTGTGTTGGAGGTGCCAGGGAGAGAGAGGAACGTTACTGCATGTATTCTGGTCCTGCCCTCTCTTGACACCCTTCTGGTCCGTGGTCCGTACCACATCACAGAAGTTTACGGAATTCCAGATACCTGAGGACCCAGCGTTTTTCTTGCTGCATGTTTCCTCCCTATCCCCCAAAAGATACAAAAAATCAATCCTGAGACACCTCACTAACGCAGCTAAATCCTGCATACCACTGCTATGGAAACAACAGTGTCCGCCGACCGCAGCAATGTGGCTGCGGAAGGTGGAAGACATAAATAGGATGGAGGACCTTATACTGACCTCACAGGATAAACTGGAAACCTATAGGAAGACATGGGCGTTATGGAACACATTCATATTCTCAGATGAAGGGCAGGCCCTATTAGGATCTTGAGATAAAAGGAAACTACACTGGTTAGTGTAACAAAGAACAGATAGCTCCCAGACTTTGGAGCCTCGCGGAACCCCCTCCCCCCCCCTCCCTTCCTCATCCCATCCCCTCTCACCCTCCCCATCTCTCCCTATCTTCGCTTATTCTTTCTCTTTCCTCTTTCTTTTGCGTCTTCTACAATGCAATCCTGCTGCCCATAGACTAAGCCTACCGGCCTGGATCAATAAAAGTGAAGCTTCTCCGACCTAGAGACCAACAATGATACAATGTACATGAGCGATATACAGGAAACTTACGGGTTGTGATAATGTACTGTTGATAAATGTGATAAGAAGCCAGAGGGCTGCGACCCTCACTGTTATTATGTGATTGCATGTTCTGTTGAGGCCTGGACCTCATTTTCTGTTCCTGTTTTTGAAAACTTAATAAAAACTTTATATTTGAAAAAAAAAAAAAGAAATTGAGACGAGCTTTGATGTTCTTTTTGCTCAGCAGTGGTTTTCTCCTTGGAACTATGCCATGCAGGCCATTTTTGCCCAGTCTTTTCCTGATGGTGGAGGCATGAACGCTGACCTTAACTGAGGCAAGTGAGGCCTGCAGTTCCTTGGACGTTGTTGTGGGGTCTTTTGTGACCTCTTGGATGAGTCGTCGCTGCGCTCTTGGGGTAATTTTGGGCGGCCGGCCACTCCTGGGAAGGTTCACCACTGTTCCATGTCTTCGCCATTTGTGGATAATGGCTCTCACTGTGGTTCGCTGGATTCCCAAAGCTTTGGAAATGGCTTTATAACCCTTTCCAGACTGATAGATCTCAATTACTTTCTTTCTCAATTGTTCCTGAATTTCTTTGGGTCTCGGCATGATGTGTAGCTTTTAAGGATCTTCTGGTGGACCTTACTGTGTCAAGCAGCTCCTATTTAAGTGATGCCTTGATTGTGAACAGGTGTGGCAATAATCAGGCCTGGGTGTGGCTAGAGAAATTGAACTCAGGTGTGGACAACCACAGTTATAGTATGTTTTAACAAGGGGGGCAATCACTTTTTCACACAGGGCCATGATGGTTTGGATTTTTTTTCACCTTTAATAATAAACACCTTCATTTACAAATTGCATTTTGTGTTTACTTGTGTTGTCCTTGACTATTGTTTAAATTGGTTTGATGTTCCGAAACACTTAAGTGTGACAAACATGCAAAGGAACAGGAAATGAGGAAGGGGGCAAACACTTTTTCACACCACTGTATTATTACTATTTTTTTGTTTTACAGTTTTAAATTTGAGCAGAAAAACGTGCGCATGCGCACAAAAACACGCAAATGGCGCATTTCCAATAATTCCTATGGGAATAAAAGCACGCCAAAAACGTGCAACTCTGCCCAATTTGAGCTACAAAAAAAAGCTCCAGAACTTTTTTTGAGCTTCAGGTGACTTGGAGTGGAGATGTGAACCAACTTCATAGAGCATAATTTTTTTTTTACTCCTGCGTTTTGGAGCTTCGAGCTTCAAGCTACAAACTGCTGAGGTGTGAATGGGGCCTAAGGGGTTCAGTAGGGTTGAGGGCATTGCTCTTGAATTCTCCACACCATACTTTATGGACGTAGCTTTGCGTACCTCTACTAATTAACTTTAAGAGCTGTAGTATACATGGTTCTATGTACTATAATGCCGCGTACACGCGATCGCACATTCTGACAACAAAATCCATGTTTTTTTTCCGACGGATGTTGTCTCAAACTTGTCTTGCATACACACGGTCACACAAATGTTGTCGTAAATTCTAAACGTCAAGAACGCGGTGACGTACAAAACAAAAAAAAAAAAAAACGAGCCAAGAAAAAGAAAGTTCAACCAGTGCAGCTCTTCTGCTTGATTCCGAGCATGCATGGAATTTTGTGCGTCAGAATTGTGTACACATGATCGGAATTTATGAGAATGGATTTTGTTGTCGGAAAATTTGAAATCCAGGTCTCAAATTTTGTTTGTCGGAGATTCCGACGGAAAATGTCCGATGGAGCCTACACACGGTCAGAATTTTCCAACCGTGTGTACACGGCATTAGAGTCAGAAGAGGCCAATCCCTTCTCACATTTCTGCTTAAATGTGCTTGTTTTTAGAAAGGTTTGATGAAAGCCATTAAACCATGCTTCTTTATCGCCAATTCTTATTTTCTCCAGGTGGACGATATGACAGAAAAAAAACAAGGAACTGCTCCATCAGTTGTTCAGACGGTGAAATAGAAGATTATGACATTGCAGTAGATCCCCCAGGAATGAGGGAACGATTGACCACCATGAATCTTGATCCAGTACTGTATAGTGCAGGGCTGTCCTCTGCTCCCTCTACACCTTGGCAGTGTTTTCCTCATCATTCACTTCCTACTCACCGAAGTCCAAAAAAATTTGCCTGTTCCGAGTGTGGAAAATGCTTTACACAGAAAGCTCACGTTGTTAGGCATGAGAAAGTTCACTTGGATGTCAAGCCGTATTCCTGTTCAGTTTGTGGGAGGTGTTACGCTCACAAATCCCACCTCACCAGTCACTTGAGATCCCACACTGATGATAAATGGCACTCCTGTCCTGACTGTGGAATATGTTTTGGACATAAAGTATCTCTGGTCAGACATCAGAGGATCCACACCAACGAGAAGACATTCTCTTGTACGGAGTGTGGAAGATCCTTTACCCAGAAATCCCATCTGGTTGACCATTTTAGGATCCACACGGGAGAAAAGCCATACTTGTGCTTACAGTGTGGGAAGCGGTTTACCGTCAAGAGAGGTCTGGTCAGCCACGAGAAAATCCACAGTGGTCAAAAGCTGTTTTCGTGTTCTGACTGCGGGAAGTATTTCACCCGGAAATCCTATCTTGTCAACCATCGGAGGATTCACCAATGCAAGCTGCTTATCTGATGTCTTCTATGAGGGTCATTCCAAACAAGAATGATCTTCCACAGAGCAGTATAATGTAGGAATATAGACTGGCTATGACATAAAGATAATACTCTATATGGGTAAAAGTACGTGGACACTTCACCAAATGATCAGGTGTTTCCGGTGAAAGGTTAAAGCTGGTATTTAGGTATGGCTTTTTTTGCAGTTAGAATGGTCCAGCTTGGATCAATAATGAGAGGAGCAAATCCATATCAATGTTAATGGTTTTGAAGTAGGATGTCCAAGAAGCTCATACAAGTATTAGGGTACATTTACACTTGCTTCAACTTTAACGCACATTAAAGCACCGACCGCTTCAACATGCTTTTATGATGTTTGTGATGCTTTTTTGAAGCTTTAATGAAGCTTGGCCTGTGTATGTTGATTTTACCCCCACTCAGCAGATCCCCAACCTGTTAGTACCCCTGCAATGAGCAGACTACCAGCTCATTGGAACCCTAATTCAGCAGATCCCCAGCTTATTGGTCCCTCAGTCAGCAGATCCCCACTCAGTGGTCTGTAGATCCCCAGGTCAGTAGTAACCCCCAGCTCTGCTGATCCCCTACTCAGTAGTAACCCTCAGCTCTGCTGATCCTCCTCTCTTTGGTTCCCGCTCACCTCCCGCTATATTGTTACAATGCTGAGCACCACGTGTGACATTTCTCATTTCTCCCATTCTGGTCCCCCAGCTCTGCTGATCCTCTGCTGCTCAGTCCTTGCTCTCCAGTCCTCACTTACCTTCCAGCATTTCCATGATGCGCACCACGTGTGCCCTCTGCTAGATGCTCCTCTCCAGTCTGGACCCTGCTCGCCTTCCTGCTGCTCCACACTAGATGTGACATCTGCACCAGACACTCCCAGAATATATACTCATGAACCAGTGACTGGTGACAACGTTTTCCAGTTCACTTGTTGGTTTACCAGTACATACTGAATTATCTCATACCTGCAATACCTACGAAACCAAGCAAAACTAATGCTAAATAAAAGCCCCTCAAATGTTGCAGGTGCTGTTAGTGAGCATTATCAGACTTCTATGGAAGCTTTGAAGCACCAAGAAAGCGACGTGGGGTATCATTTTTGCAGCAAACACATGTGTAAACAGGACTATAAGGTTTGTTTTTAGTGACGGGCATTCTGCGTAAGCGTGTCCAATGCCACATTTTGAAGCAAGTGTAAATGAGCCATTATGGTCAGGTGTTCACAAATGTTTGGCCATATATTGAATTTAGTTGCGGACACTGGGATGCCAGTTTAAGTTACCTCCAGCAAAACCATCTGCGTGAGTTTGTTCCCCTTGTGGTTGCATGCATTTCCTCCGGGCATTTCTTCATTTTGAACATACTAGTTGGCTAATTGCATTATTAAGAAAAAGCTGTTCCCAGTTCTTAGGTGTCGGATTTAAGGATGTTAGATTGTAAGATTTTTAGGCAAATACTAAGTCCAACGGTCCATTGTTCTCTGTAAATTGCTTTCAAATTCATTGGTATTAAACCAATCCATAGAACAGATTCCCAGTTTAATAAATGATAAGCCGTTCAGATCTAAAATCTGATCTATTTTGAAGTCCATTATTATTATCTAGAAACATTTTAGACTTCCTGTAGCTCCTTTCCTTGTGTGTGTCACCATCAAAGAAATAGTTCCCATAGGGCCTGTGCAGCAGCAGAAATTCTGTGATTGCCAGCTGCTGGCCTCCTTTCCTGGTTCATTGGCTGGTTATTGTTCTCAGCCCCAGTAAGTAAACCCCCCTATCGTTTTCAGCCAAGGAAGCTGCCGTCTTTGCCTCTGTTTAATCTACAACTGCGATGATGCTGCACGTGATCAGTTTAGACACCAGCCATTGGATGACTTGACAGTTTGGTTGAGACCACAACCAATTGTAGTGTTACATTTCTGTCACGAGCCCGAAATGAAACTGTTTTATGGATGGGTTTAAGGCCCCTTACACACAGGGTGGGCTCCGCTGGAGTCCACCTGTTCAGCAGGGAATCTGTCTACAGAGCAGGCAGATGGCTGGTCCATGCCCACTCACGCAGAGCAGACACAGCCAACTCTTCTCTATGAGTGGTTGGAAGTAAACAGACTGCCATCTGATCAGATAGACCAGTGATGGCGAACGTTGGCACCCCAGATGTTTTGGAACTGTTTTGGATGATGCTCATGCACTCTGCAGTGTAGTTGAGCATCATGGGAAATGTAGTTCCAAAACATCTGGGGTGCCAAGGTTCCCAATAACTGAGATAGACGGATGGGGAACAGATCCCCATCCGTCTGTTTTTAGCGGATTGGATGTCGGTGGGTGTCAAAGGACACATGTCCGTTGACACCCACCACTCCATAGAGGAGAATGAAGGGTCCGCCTAAAAAACTGACCCAAATCAGTCCACCCATGTAAAAGGGCCCTAAGGTACAGACTTTGCTCACACACTTGGCAATCATCTTGCAGACTGGCACCTTTCACTACTTTCTTTGCTGACAACGGTGACTGTTTCTGTTCGAGTCCTTCTTGCCCCATAATGCATATATTGTACCCTCTGGCCATTTACATAGAGGTCCAGAATCCACAAGGAACATTCAGATTTTGATATTCTGCATTAAAACAAGGCAGAGTTTGCATCTCCCATCACTTTCAGCCCTCAGGACAATGGTGACCAGGACATATAGAAAGGGTTACCAGGAACGGACAGCAGTGAAACCATACATCCTAACCTTTTCCATGCTTAAAAAGTTGAGGGCTAAATACATTAGGATTTGTTTGATCCACAGCATGAGCACATCTCCTGGATGTGAAGAAACTCCACCGTCATCCTACAAGTCAATGCTAGGAACAAGAACCTAACATTGTTCCACTAGGCTACATGAACACTTTGGGGTGGTACAGTAAAAAAAACAGGTGATTGAGACACGTTAGCACCCTTCCATGACATTGAATGATGAATTAAATGATTAATTGTAGGGCTGTTACTGATTAAAATTTTCGTGTTCGATTAATCGATTTTTTTTTAATCAATTAATGGACTAATTTCGAATAATTATAATGTACATACAGATCCAACTACTTTTAGCTGATCTCCTGGCATTGCAACTCTGCATTAGTCAGTGGTAAATGTGGTATACACTATATACAATCACCCGACACTAGTTAGTTTCCACAATCCATGACTTAACTTCACAGTTCACACAAATACGTTTTAAATTCAAACTGTAGCACTGACGTAAGTCATTTTTTTTCCACAGTAGTGTGACAATCCCTCCACCTCTGGTCTAACTAATCACTCTCACCTTATGGCATGGACCCCTGTGCAAACAGGTGGTCATGCAAGCGGGTATCAAAAGGGTTAACACGGACCATAAACTTCTCTCACGTCTCCTTAGATCTCAGCAAGGACGCCAGGTCTTGGATAGAAAGAAAAGATCTAAGTGCTCACCGCTTAAGTATAAGATTACATTTTTGTGTTCAAACACAAACTACTCACATAAAGATGATAAAAACACAGCATGTAAAGCCGACAATCGTGTTAGTTCCGTAGGGCAGCAGCGGATGACGTCATGAGTAGCTCCTCCCCGTACGTTCAATCAGAACTTCAACGTCACCGGACTCCACCCCCCTTCTCCTTCGTTAGCAGACGGAGGCACTTGGGGGAGGGGGGAGGAGTCCGGTGATGTCGATGTGCGTGACGTCACCGGATCTCCGACGGAACTCCATGAAGACCCGAAAGCCGGCGGAGAGGTGAGTACCGATCAAAAGAAATTTGATTGATCAAAAGAATTAACGATTAATCAAGGAATTAATCTTTAATTTCCACAGCCCTAATTAATTGATTTAATTAATTGAATGATGAATTAAACTGACGAATTATGAAAGCAGTATGAATATTGAGCTCTCAGGATTTCCTTCTGGGTCTTCACCACTGTCCCCCCACCCCAAAAGAAGCCCTCTTAACTTTAGCAAGAATAAATAGTATTTGTAAACTCAAAATATTTAGCGTTTACATATTCAATTGGGTAGATTTCCCTAAAGCCCCATACACACGGTCGGATTTTTGCATGGATTCTGTCCGATCGGACAATGTTGTTGAAAAATCAGACCGTGTGTATGCACCATCGGACAGTGTACGTCGGATTGTCCGACGGACAAAGTCCTATCTCCTGCTGGATAGATTTTCCGACAACACGGTCCGATCACACCAAATCCGATCGTGTGTACAGTTGTCCGACCGGACAAAGTGCTACGCATGCTCAGATCACATTACAAGACCAAAGCTATTGGCTACTAGCCTCTACGTAGTCCCGTCGTAGGCAACAAACGTCACCACGTTCAGAATGATCGGATTTTCCGACAACTTTGTCCGACCGTGTGTACGCAAAACCAACATCAGACAAAGTATGACGGACATGGTCCGACGGACCTGGTCCTCGGATAATCCGCGCGTGTGTATGGGGCTTTACTCTTGTTCCACTGACAATTCAGAATTTTGGGTTTCAGTGTAAATGGCCACAAGGACACACACAAAAAAGGTGAGGAGGAAATTAAAGGGTTCAGTGAGCTCACAACACCCTCCAATCCCTGTTGTATGTACAACTATAACACCAAAAGTATTGGGATGCCTGCCTTTACATGCACAACTTTAAGAGCATCCCAGTCTTAGTCCGTAGGGTTCACTATTGGCCCACTCTTTGCAGCTATAACAGCTTGAACTCTCTTCTGGGAAGGCAGTCCACAAGGTTTAGGAGTGTGTCTATGGGAATGTTTGACCATTCTTCCAGAAGCGCATCTGTGAGGTCAGACACTGATGTGGATTAGAAGTCCTGGCTCGCAGTCTTCGTTCTAATTCACCCCAAAGGTGAGGTCAGAACTCTGTGCAGGCCAGACAAGTTTCTCCACCCCAAACTCACGCATTCATGTCTTTATGGACCTTGCTTTGTGCACTGGTGCGCAGTCATGTTGGAACAGGAAGGGGCCATCCCCAAACTGTTCCCACAAAGTTGGGAGCATGAAATTGTCCAAAATATCTTGGTATGCTGACGCCTTAAGAGTTCCCTTCACTGGAACTACGGGGCCAAACCCAACCCCTGAAAAACAACCCCACACCAAAATGAGTGCATGACTGCGCATTTGTCAAAGTGCAACAATACTGAAAGCTGAAAATTGGTCTGGGCAGGAAAGGGGTAAAGGTGCCCAGTAAGCAAGTGGTTAATCACCACTGGGCATTTCATTTTTTGCTAAACAAATGTAAAAACGTTTTAGGTTTTTTACATCATTTTGTAAACATGTAATTTTTCTCCTTCAGTGATGTGTGCTGATGAGGAGGCACTAATAGCACCGATAATCAATGCACCGATCATCAGCGCAGACCCCCCGTCAGGAGAGCCCCTTATTAGCTCTCCTCACTCCCTGTAAGCGCGAGTAGGGGGAATGCCGATAGTCGGCACTTCCTATTTACACTGTGATTGGACACAGCTGATCATGTGGTAAAGAGCCTACATCATAGGCTCTTTACCGTAATCGGAGATGTGGCGTGTCCAGGCGACACACACCAGTTTGTTCTGAAGGACGTCATGACACCATCAGGACAATGGAGCCCCTGTCCGACCCTCATTCTGCTATAGGCTGGGCAGGAAGGTGTTAAACAGGTCCTGTGGGTGGATATAAGGGTGGAACTATATCACATGTATGCTGCCATCAGGGGAAAAAAGCTTTGCCTTCAGTTCTACTTGAGTCAGTAAGGCCCCATGCACACGAGACGCAGATGCAAACTCTGCTGAACGCATGTTTTAAAAAGCAGAAACCTGCGTTTAAAAACGCGCGTTTTAATGCCGCGTTTGCGTCTATAAGCTTTGTAAAGATAACATCATATAGACCCTCCACAAGCTCAGAAAGCATGTATTATTAACTATTTCTGCCATTTTGATCAGAGTGAGCAGCAGTACATTTGCATTTGCCTCTCTTTCTGTGTTTTTTTTTGGAAATGGATCCCATATTGAATATATGTCAGGAAATGCTCCTGATGTTGCTCTTGCTGAGGCAGCAACGTCGCAAATTGCGTGAGAGGTCCAGAGTCAGAGCTCGTCGATATTGGACCCATCCGTTGATGGCACAGCGAATGTCCGTTGGATATTTTACAAACATAGTGGGGGGTTGGGGCTGACTAGACATTGGTATGCAGGTTTTTCTTTGTGAAAAAAAGACATTGCTATGCTTTGGTCAGACTAGGTGGAGTCACTGATTAGATTAGAAATTGGATGAAGGGTTGGGGCAAAGAAGTGGAGGCATTCCTCATTGTCTAAGCTACCTAAAAAACTAGAGTTTTTTTTATGGCATTGCATCAGTGAGTATATATGCTCTATGAACTATCTAAAGTAATGACGACATTTTAAACCAATTTTTTTAGTTTTTGTTATGGTCTACCATCATATTTTTGAGTTTTCTGGTCCAAAAAATTGTGTTCCTTTAAAAACGCTTATAAACGCAAACGCGGCTAAGGCCCCATGCACACGAGACGCTGTTAAACGCGTGTTTAGAGACAGTTGAACACTTTTTTCAACTGCCCCTGAACGCATGCAATGTTATCCTATGTGTCCATGTACACAGTCTCGTTTTTTCCCGTTTTTATGTAGTTGCGTTTAACCTCGTTGTTCCAGAAGCAAAAAAATGGGTTCAGACACTTTGCTTTTCCACGTTTCAGACGCAAAACGCGGCTAAACCCGGCACCCGCGTTTGCGTTTATAAAGGAACGCAATTTTTTGGACCAGAAAACTCAGAATTATGATGGTAAACCATAAAAAATACTAAAAAAATTGGTTAGATAGTTCATAGACCATATATATACTCACTGATGCAATGCCATAAAAAACACTAGTTTTTTAGGTAGCTTAGACAATGAGGAATGCCTCCACTTCTTTGCCCCAACCCTTCATCCAATTTCTAATCTAATCAGTGACTCCACCTAGTCTGACCAAAGCATAGCAATGTCTTTTTTTCACAAAGAAAAACCTGCATACCAATGTCTAGTCAGCCCCAACCCCCCACCATGTTTGTGAAATATCCAACGGACCTTCGCTGTGCCATCAACGGATGGGTCCAATATCGACGAGCTCTGACTCTGGACCTCTCACGCAATTTGCGACAACGTTGCTGCCTCATCAAGAGCAACATCAGGAGCATTTCCTGACATATATTCAATATGGGATCCATTTCCAAAAAAAAAAAACACAAAGAGGCAAATGCAAGTGTACAACTGCCCTCTCTGCTGCTCACTCTGATCAAAATGGCAGAAATAGTTAATAATACATGCTTTCTGAGCTTGGGGATCTTTACAAACGCTTATAGACACAAACGCGGTAAAACGTGGCCAAAAGCGACATGAAAACGCACGTTTTTAAATGCAGGTTTCTGCTTTTTAAAACACGCGTTCAGCAGAGTTTGCATCTGCGTCTTGTGTGCATGGGGCCTAAACGCGGGTGCCGCGTTTAGCGTCTGAAACGTGGAAAAGCAAAGTGTCTGAACCCATTTTTTTGCTTCTGGAAAAACGAGGTTAAACGAGACTGTGTACATGGACACATAGGATAACATTGCATGCGTTCAGGGGCAGTTGAAAAAAGTGTCCAACTGCCTCTGAACGCGCGTTTAACAGCGTCTCGTGTGCATGGGGCCTTAGGATAAAAAGGATCAGCTACAGCTGTGATTCCCAGCTCCTGTGCTCAGGACCCACTAACAGGCCAGGTTTGCAAGATAACTGAAATACATCACAGGTAATATAATGTGCTGCTCAGTGATTGCAGTATTCTAGTCTGCATCTCCTCCAAGGTAATACTTGAAATCTGGCCTGTCAGTGGGTCCTTAGGACAGGAGTTGAGAACCACTGAGCTACAGGGAGACCATAACCTATAGTGGTGACTAGACATGTGCACAATAGAAAAATTGTTTATTTTCGTTTCGTTTCTGTTCGTTTCCGTTGATTCGTAACGATTCGTAATTTCGTAAGTCGTCGGTGTTCGTATTCGTATTTTCGTAAGAGTTATTTTTTCGTTGATTAATTTTTCCGTTAGTTTAATTTTTGTTTATTCTAAATTCGGACGCATTCGTATTTTCGTAGATTTAGTTACATTCGTACTTTCCTAAGATTGCTTTATTCGTACTTTCGTAACATTGTTTTCGTAGATTCGTAATCGGAGCATAATTCATAATTTTATGTAATGTGTATGCTATTATTACATTGTAAGTGACACGGAAAATTACGAATCGAAAAAAAAAAGTTACGAATGTACGAATTTTTTCGTTCAATCCATTCGAAGCACGTTAAGCAGCGCCATTGTAAGGGACACGGAAAATTACCAATTCAACAAAAAAAAAAAAGTTACGAATGTACAAATTTTTTCGTTCATTTTGATTTTCGTTGTTCCTGTTTTCGTTTTTTTTTCGGATTTTCTTCTTTCGTAGTTTCTAATTTGGTTATTTTCGGATTTTCGTTGTTTTTCATATTCGTTCGATTCGATAATTCGTACGAGAACGAATGAACGAATTTTAACGGAAAACGAATTAAAACGAAACAAATTGCACATGTCTAGTGGTGACTGGCCTTTAGCACAGCTTTTACATTATATTAAGGTCAAATTCACCTTTTCCAGAAGATATCGATGGTGGCCTTTTTGCCTGCATAGGCTATAAAGCAGCTTTGTAACGTTCAATCATTTTATCATACCTCTAGGGATTTGGGCCTCCTGAAAGCCTGGTAGAAAAGATGCTTCGTTAGCAATCCCTTATACTGGTGTTGCTAGGACATGAAAAATGGATGCTTACGGCCAGCATTACATTACAGTCTCAGAAGGGAAAAAGGGAGATGGTTTTAAAGGTTTCAATCCTATCAAGGGGCTGAAGAAGGTTCAGGAAGACCGTATTTTCAATATGAAGCCAACACATGAGAACATTAGAGCGAGACATCCTCCGGGGGTATGGTACCTCCCATCCACCCCTCCTCTACTGCAGAAACTAAGCTTCCCTTTGTCCTTTATTTTTTGTAAAAGAGAAAGCCTGGCCCACCCACGTCATTCATCTAAGCCAGCGATTGCTGGACGCTGCCCTTCGCTTGCCTTAATCTGACCCTTGAGGCATTATTCCTGCCATAGACACCAACAATCAAGCACTATTTCTTCCACCTTACACTAAAGATAGGGCATTGATTACTCCCAACGGGCCCCAGTTCACTCCCCACTAAAGTCTGAGCGACAGCAAACTGGCCCTTTGTTTCCGAATCCCCGATCTAGGCAGTTGACCTGCATCGCCTCCTGGAATATGTACAGTAGGTCTCATATCCCAGAAGGCATAATCCTTCATTTGGGTGGGGATGGCCGGGTCATCAGTGAAGCCGTCAGCTTAACCCGGAAGAGCCAGCAGCTTACCGATTACATCACAGCAGAAAGCGCGGGGTGGGGGGGGGGGGTGCAGAGAAGCAGGACAACACTTGAGCCACTGGGTGGGTACCTTAAAGCCAGGTACACAATACAGTGTTTTTGTGTCGTGCAATCCAGCAAAAGCCGGTCAGAGACACTGTACTAACCAGGCAAGGTTGATTCAGCGATCTCCCCCACTGAGCTGTTTTGTTCTGACGGGGGGATGGGGATGCCTGCCAGAACACTCAGATCAGCACTGCGAGAGCGCTGATCAGCAGTCAGTTGGCATCTGGTTTTTCAGCATGCACATCCCACAGAAAGCAGCCAAATGTCTGTGTGTACGGGGCTTAAATGTGCAGGACCTGCAACCAGGTACATGGCGGCACTTTAAGACCAGCCTCGTTTAGGATTTTAGGTGTTTAAAACTGTTTTTTTTTTTTTGCTAGAAAATTACTTAGAACCCCCAAACATTATATATTGTTTTTGGATAGGACTCGATCGCCTCCGGTAAGCGGCGGAGGGCGCGGGCACCTCTCCCGCAGCCGATAACGGTGATCTCGCAGCAAATCCGCCAATTACGACCGATGCCTGAAGAGATGGATATCGCGGTTGTGGCAGCTGCCGTTACTGAGATATCCCTCTTCAAAATCAGGACGTATATAGTTGTGCGCTGGTCGTAAAGTGGTTAAAGCGGTTCTGCACTCGTTTTTTTTTTTTTGGGCTATATGCCAAGGCCATATAGCTCAATTGGGGGACTTACCTGTTCCATCTTCCATCTCGATCGCCGCCGGTTTTCCTCCGATAAAATTCTTTATCTTCTTCTTGTCTGCTGGGGGCCATCTTGCCTGTGGGCATGTGAAACCCCACAGGCACTTTAGATGGCCCAGCATGCACCGCCGTTACTGCGCCGAGCTCGCGCGTGTGCGCAGTAACGGCAAAGTGCAGCTCACGTTCTCCGAAATCTCACGAGATGTCGGCACAAGATGTGGCCGAAATCTCACGAGATTTCGGAAGATGTCCGCACTGACTCCTGGGATCAATGACACCAGATCCCAGGAGACAGTGCGGCGTGACGAGGATCCCCACACAGACCCCGCCCACCCCCGAAGAGACAGAAGACAGGAAGTCATCGATTACAAGTAAAAAAAAAAAAAAAAAAAAAAAAACATTTCATTTAGTACTCTTTGCCTGATTTGGAAGGCAAAGAGATTTACTAAATGAAATGTGTGCAGAACCACTTTAAGGTGCATAAAGCTCCACTTTTTTTTTTTTATATAAAGTGGCAGACTCAATGAACCACTTGGTCTTATTTTCTATGTTTCTAGCATTACAGGAGCCAGAGCAACAAGGATGCAGGGTTACCAATTGGGAGTGTCAGCAAAGCTTCCAGGGGCACCAAACAGCCTATAGGCATGGCCATAAAATGAAACATTTTACAAAGTTGCAGTTCTGTTTAACCTACTAAGCATGGCCTGACTCCATTTTCTGTAAAGCTGAACTTTAGAATTATTAGGTAGTAAATTCAGCCCCCCCTTTTTGTACCTACAGGTATTATACAAAATAAATCTAAACATGCACCGTTTACATATTAAGCAGCCATTGGCTCACGGGCACTGTGCCCTCAATGGATGGCGTCAGGTCATTCATTGAGAAAACTGCCACAACCCCAATGCGCATAGCTGGGAGTGACATTGAGGCTCAACCATTCAAGTGGCCGGAGGATACAAACCCAGAAGGACCGGGCGCAGACGGAAACCCGGTCAGACAACGTGCCACTTAAAGTGGAAGTAAACCCCCCTATCGTTTTCAGCCAAGGAAGCTGCCATCTTTGCCTCTGTTTAATCTTCAACTGCCACAGTGCTGCACATGTGATCCGTTATGACACCAGCCATTGGATGGTTTGACTGTTTGGTTGAGAGCACAGCCAATGTGCAGTTAGCATTCACGGCATGCCTTTTTTTTTTTTTTAGACTGTTAAATCGATGGGTTTACTTCCGCTTTAAAGCAGTTGTATACCCAAATTTTATAATAAGGCTTACCTGTAGGTCAAAATTAATATCTCCTAAACCTGTACGGTTTAGATCTTCCCCTGCATGTAGCTGCCAACGTCAGTGGCGAATGTGCTCTGAATGCCCCAGCTGAATGTCTGGCAGCCTTGCCAGGAAGAAAACTTCCAAGCGCATGAGTCATGTCATCGCAGCTCCAGCCACTCACAGCACCGGAGCCATGAACCCACGCAGAGGGCAAGATGTCAGCTCCCCGGTGTGGACTGGGCACCGATATGGGGGCTACATTCTGAGGTAAGCATTTCATAATGAGCTAGTACCTTTGCCTTGCAGGGTTCACCCCCCCCCTTTTTTTTTATGTGCGGGTTTACTTCCGCTTTAAGGAATTCTTTAGGCAAGTATGTCATGTGCCAGTATGCAGTCAACATTATGACAGGAGCCCGCAGGGGAACTTTTTTGCTTGCACTTTAAAGTGGTTGTAAACCCTTACAGACCACTTTTACCTACAGGTAAGCCTAGATCAAGGCTTATCTGTAGGTGCAAGAAATCTCCTAAACCTACACGGTTTAGGAGATTTGCGCAAAAACAAAACACAGGCACCACAGACAGCAGAGCGTGCCGTTGCTAATGCCGATTATGTGGTTAGCAGCAGGAGTGATGTCATTGCGGCTCCAGCCAATAACAGTGCTGGAGCCATGATACCCGGGAAGGAGGATGGACGTGTCGTGGAAGAGGAGACAGTGACATCACAGGCGTGTCAGGCAAGTGACACATAATGGGCTACTATGCGATGCATTGTAGACCATTAGGCTTTACCTTTGCTGGGAAACAGAGGAAGTAAACCCATTAGGGTTTACTTCCTCTTGTAGTAACCCCCTATTGTTTTCAGCAAAGGAAGCTGCCACCTCAGCATGTTTGATCACATGTGCCATATCACCAGCCAATGGATGGTTTGGACAGTTTGTGAGCACAACCAACTTGCATTATACCTGGCAACGTAATGTTTTTTGAAACTGATAAATCGATGAGTTTACTTCTGCTTTAAGTATTCATTCACTCCTAGTCTTAGCCTTTGTGTTAATGCACATTACCCTTAGTTGCAACAGGGTTAATACATATAAACCCAATTTTGCTGCTTTGACATGCATTGGTAAAACCACACATTGTCACAACTACTTTCAGGCAGATTATACTTTGTTTTCCTCACAATAAATTGGGCTTTCATTTTGTGGTAAATGGTAATTAAGTTTTTTTTTAATCAAAGGAAAACTGGCCCAAAACAAAGACAATTTTTAACCACTTCCAAGGCCTAGTCTGGCACTGCTCTAGTACATGTAAAAGTCATCATTTGCTAGAACCCCCAAACACCCTAAAGTGGAACTTCCGCTTATCGGATTCCTCCCCCCCTCCGGTGCCACAATTGGCACCTTTCAGGAGGGGGGGGGGGGGGGGTGCAGATACCTGTATAATACAGGTATCTGCACCCACTTCCGTGACGAATTTTCCAGACCTGCCCCACCCCTATCCAGAGATGCCCCGTTGTGTCTTGGGAAACAGTTTCCAGTGGGGACCAATAGGGACGCGCAGCGCAACTTGCACATGCGCAGTAGGGAACCGGGCAGTAAAGAAGTTGCGTCTTCACTTCCTGATTCCCTGACAGAGGATGGCGGCGGGGCAGCGAGAGAGCGATCGCTCGTCATCTTCTGCCGACACTGCTGGAACAGGTAAGTGTCCATTTATTAAAAGTCAGCAGCTGCACTATTTGTAGCCGCTGACTTTTTGGTGCGGGTGCAGCTCCGCTTTATGCAGACTAGGGAATAATATGGCGATAGTTGCAACTTTTTATGTCACATGGTATTTGCACTAGTTTTCAAAAGTGTTTTTGGAAAAACATAAAAGTTAACCCAGTTTGTTTGTGAAAGATGTTATGCCAAGTAGATACCCAGCATGTCACTTTAAAATTGTGCACACTTGTGGAATGGTGCCAAACTTTGGTACTTAGGCCCCTTTCACATTGGGGCGGGAGCTGGGGCGACAGTAAAGCAGCACTATATTTAGCGCTGCTTTACCGTCTTTTTAGCCATGGGATTCGGCCGCTAGCAGTGCTGTTTTAACCCCCACTAGCAGCTGAAAAAGGGTTGCAATCCTGGCAAAGTGCTGCCGTAGCAGCGCTATTACTGCAGTGTCCCATTGAAATCCATGGGTAGGTGCAGTGAATACACCGCTCCAAAGATTCTGCTAGCAGGACTTTGACCGTCCTGCTAGCGCACCGCTCCAATGTGAAAGGCTGCCAGCTTTCACACTGGAGTGAATGGGCCCGGGTTTTTTCAGGCGGTGTACAGACGCCATTTTTTAGTGCTATACCGCCTGAAAAACACCCCAGTGTGAAAGGGGCCTTAAAATCTCCATAGGAGACGCTTTAAAATGTGTCCCCTCCTGAAGAACGATCAAGTGGCTGAACTGCCGCTATGATTGTTCTTACAGTGAACAGAATTGCTGGCTGAAAAAGATGATCTGAATGAAGGCTGTAGCTGCAGGCATAAGATATCCCCACTCAAAGTCCAGGACGTCATGATGTTCTTAGGCTGGAAGTGTTTAGGTTATATTTAATGCTACCATAACCTACCAAACCACACAGCGATACCAAATATCTATTTTTACCCAAAATAAAAATGGCACCCCATCATAAAACATGATCCCAGACAAACGCTAACCATGGGCACTGACCTAGATCAAACCTTGCGCCAAGTATTTAAAAAAATAAATTCACAGTACAAGGAGATACATCTATGCAGCCCCCACAGAAAAGCCCAGTGCAGTGGGGCTGCATATTTGTTACATCAACAAGGGGTTAACCTGTGTTCATTGTTTAAGGCAGCCCATTACATTTTGAATGGGCTGCCAATACACTATTGCAGACAGACAGCACCAGTATTTTTTCAAGTGTACCACGCCCTTTTGTAAAGGTGCATAGTAGCTGCCATCCAGAATGAAAGTTGCTGCAATGCACAGGCTCCATTCACATTGTTTTGGGATCTTTGGCAGATTGTGGGCAAAATTGCTGCAATCTCAAAATGTTTGGGTACCATTTTACAATGGCACTGAAATCAAGTGCGGTTGATGCAATTATCGCACAGCAACCCTAGTCGCCCAAGAGAAACCCCTGATCTTTGGGCAACAATGTTTATCACATAATTTGCAGCAAAACCTTTAGAGTGCCTTAAAATGTGGCACACGAATGAGTTATTGGGAGTGCGATTTGAGATCGTGGGCAGAATTGCAATGATTCTGCCAGAGATCCCAAATGTGAATGGAGCCTGAAAGTAGCCCTAGACCGAGTTGGCAAAGCAAGTGAAAATGGAAAAAGGATGAGATCTTTAAGACAAAGTTAGAAAATTGCAAGTTTTAATGTGTAACTTCTGTAAGCATCGAACATGAAAACCACAAGACAACACGTGAACAACAGAGCAGAAGGCAGAGCATATCTTACAATAGAATAGGTTGGTTTATGCAACTACAGTTTAGGCAACTTCTTCATCGCCATCCTCTTCAAATTCTCCCTCCTCTTCTGCTGTGGCATCTTGGTACTGCTGGTACTCGGACACCAGGTCATTCATGTTGCTCTCTGCTTCAGTGAATTCCATCTCATCCATGCCCTCTCCTGTGTACCAGTGCAAGAAAGCCTTCCTTCGGAACATGGCAGTGAACTGCTCAGAGATGCGCTTGAACAGCTCCTGAATGGCTGTGCTGTTACCAATGAAGGTGGCAGACATCTTCAGGCCTCGAGGTGGGATGTCACAGACTGCAGTCTTCACGTTGTTGGGGATCCATTCAACAAAGTAGCTGCTGTTCTTGTTTTGGATATTGAGCATTTGCTCATCCACCTCCTTCATGGACATGCGGCCTCTGAACACAGCAGCTACGGTCAGATAACGACCGTGACGTGGATCGCAGGCGGCCATCATGTTTTTGGAGTCAAACATCTGCTGTGTCAGTTCGGGCACACTCAAGGCGCGGTACTGTTGGCTGCCGCGGCTTGTAAGTGGGGCAAAACCAGGCATGAAGAAGTGCAGACGGGGGAAGGGTACCATGTTGACGGCTAGTTTACGCAAATCTGCATTCAACTGGCCAGGGAAACGCAAACAGGTGGTTACTCCGCTCATGGTGGCAGATACCAGATGATTCAGGTCACCATAAGTTGGGGTGGTGAGTTTGAGGGTTCTAAAGCAGATATCATACAGGGCTTCGTTGTCAATGCAGTAGGTTTCATCAGTGTTTTCTACAAGCTGGTGCACGGACAGTGTGGCGTTGTATGGCTCGACTACAGTATCAGACACTTTGGGGGAGGGCACAACACTGAAGGTATTCATAATTCTGTCTGGGTATTCTTCCCTGATCTTACTAATTAGGAGGGTACCCATACCAGAGCCAGTGCCGCCACCTAGAGAGTGGGTGAGCTGGAAGCCCTGAAGACAGTCGCAGCTTTCTGCTTCCTTCCTTACAACATCCATTACTGAGTCAACCAGTTCAGCTCCCTCTGTGTAGTGACCTTTCGCCCAGTTGTTTCCAGCACCGCTCTGACCTGGAAAATAGAATGCAGACTTTAGACACAATCCTGACCTTGTGACAGTAAATACTGAGTAAATGACCCAAGCATGCAATTTACATATCTGGCTATTGTCCAAGTGTTATTCAGAATATCAACACCAGGTGGTACCAAGACCAAAGCAGGAACCATAGCAGCAAGGGTAGGCGCTTGGAAACCTGGTCACCTTGCCCATTAACCACTTCAACTGCAGGCCAATTCTGATGTTTTATACATGTAAAATAAAATACTTAGAACCCCCAAACTTAGAGACACTAGAGAATAAAATGGTGGGTGTTGCAATTTATGTCAAGCAGCTTTTGTGCATCGGTTTATAAATGCTTTAGTGAAAAATACCTGAATTTGTAAAATATAAAAAAAACTACATACTGAAAATGTCACACTTTAAAACTGTACTATGTACATCTATAGGTGACACTAACTTCAATGTGGTAACCTGTAAAGGCTTTTAAACAAGGGATCTGTTGCTAGAATCATTTCTTGATCTGACATTTGGGGGGTGATGCCTCACATGTGGTGAGATTGCATCTCCTTAGCATGTGACAGGGCGGGCGACACTGACACTAAAAAATTTTAAACCAAAATTGGTTTTATTAACCTCATGATAGTACAGGCAGTGACAGGTACTCTTTACTTAGACCTCCGTCCTTAAAAGCATCAAACCAAGACTTGATTTTTGATTCAATGCTTGCCCCAAGCCAGTAGTTTTACATCCAGCACAACTGAAGTGATGAAATACTCATTTGGTCCTCAAATACCTATATGGTCATTTGGTAGACTAGCCTGGTACAGTCCTGCCCCCCCCCCCCCCCCATTTACAAAAGAGCATCAGGCATCATCCTGGTACAAGTCTCCACCACATATGAACCTGTGAGTTTAACATGTTTGCACCGTTTTTCATTCAACCCAGCAGGCTGAATAAATATAAAAGATTATGCCAACACAAGCAACATTGGTGCAGTGAACTCCCCAGATGTGCTATGGTATTCTGCTCCACCCCCCCCCCCCCCCCCCCCCCCCCCCAGATCAGTGCTCACAGCTTTTGTCTGCAAGCACTGATCTTTGTTGGACGTACAAACAAGCTCCTAGAACGGAACTCGTTGGCGAGTAGAATTAGTACACTGCTCAAAAAACTAGAGGAACACTTTAAAAAACACATCAGATCTCAAGGAAGAAAATAATGCTGGATAATGCGTTAGGAACAGTGCCACATTGTTTGAGGAAGTGAACATTTGCAACCCACAGAGGGCTGAATTAAAAAACAAAAATCAAAGCAGCAGGCTAGTCCATTTCGCTGAAATCTCATTGCAGCAACTCAAAATGGTACTCAGTAGTTTGTATGCCCCCCTTCCCATGGGCATGCTCCTAATGAGAGGGATTGTGTCCTGGGGTATTTCCTCCCAGATCTGGACCAGGGCATCAGAGCTCCTGAACAGACTGAGGTGCAAACTGGTGGTGGGCCGGATGGCCCCCCAAACAATGTCCAAGATGTGTTCTGTTGGATTTAGGTCAGATGAGCATGGGGGCCGAGTGTATTAATTCCTTCATCCTCCAGGATATGGCTGCATACTTTTGCCACATGATGCCATGAAGTGTAAACATGTGGCATCGCCCCCCACTGAAAATTGCAGCTCTGGCCAGGAACCTGAAGGAGGAATTACTGAGAGCAGATAAGCAACATCTGCTATGAGGGACTACAAAATGCAAAATAAGACTATTGTTTCAAGAACAATGGCTGGGGACTGCAGATTGTTCCTGGTGCATTGTTGCAGAGGATGGACTCTGCAGACCCCACCCCTCACAGTAGGACCCCACCCCTCACAGTAGTGATCCACCTTTTGTGTAAGAGCATTCCACGAATCCTTTAGCACAGGCCATTGCACCAAAGACTGGATTGGAGGATCCTGTTTAGAATCAGTTGCTCTGGAAGAATCTAGCTGGAGCTCTCACCATGTAGGACCCAAAGCCCTTCCCCTATTGCAGTGTGGGCCTGAAATAAAAGCCCCTTTGTGAGCCTGAACCCAAAGCCCCGTGCCACTCTGGCCCCACCCGACAGTGACACCCACTGTTCAAATTGTTAAATCATATTAAGAGCATGCAACTGATTTTTAGCACAGGCCATAGAACTAAACCCATTTTTATTTACCAAATACAAAGTTGTCTGGTCTGAAGATCTGTCCGAATGGTCCGGATCGCACTGAGTCCATTGTGCCAGGCTCCAGATCCACCAGAATGGCGCGTGGAACATATTTGCCACCTGCAAGTCAATTTAAAGACAAATTTACACTTTGTTCACCCATAAACTATACAGAGGAATTAACAATGTAGAAGAGCTCCCACCTGAGGCTTCATTGTAGTAGACGCTTATTCGTTCCAGTTGGAGGGGGCTGTCACCCTGGTATGTGCCAGTTGGGTCGATGCCGTGCTCATCGCTGATGACTTCCCAGAACTAGGAGAAAAAAGGAACAAGTCATTAATATTGGATACAAATGACAACTGTAATCATCAGTTTCCAACACTAGACGGTACACGCTTGGTTCTGGTCACATTTTTGTATGGAGGCTTTCATTTAGGCTCGGTCTGGTCTGCATTCTTTGATATGAATGCCAGTGGAATGGAGTCTGAAGTTTTCCCTTTTAATAAAGCAATTATGTATTTTTCCTCAGTTAGGCGGTTGGCAAGTGGAAACGGATGTGGATCCTGCCTAGGTAAAAAAGGCCTCTTGTGCACGCCATCCTAGAAGACGACTTGAGGAAAAGCAAATACATTTCTTACACAGGTCAGCATAGGAGCTAGGAAAGATTTTTGAATAGCGGTTATATTTAGCCCGCAATTCACCCACATTTCTAAGGCTTCCTGGTTATACGATCAGACAATGGTCATCAGGCGCCCTCGGTTGTAAACAAGTGATCATGAGCTCAGTGGCAGCAAAGTCACGCTCCAAATACTGCAGTGCCAGCTCTACGCATCTTGGCACCCGGCAGGAACAGATTAACCACTTCAGCTCTGGAAGGTTTCACCCCCCTTCATGACAGGACATTTAACTGGCAATTGTGCCGTCATTTATATACAATTTTCCATCCAAATTGAGCTTTTTGATTAAAGAAATTTAAAAATTACACTTTCTACTATAAAACAAAAACTATAACTTCATAAATTTTGCCCAAAATGCATTCCGCTACATGTCTAATAAAAAAAAAAAAATCAAGTTTATACCAATTGCTTTGTGTGAAAGTTACAGGGCCTACAAGCTATGGGATATACTAGATTATTTTTTTTAACATTATTTATTTTTATTATTTTAATTATTTTATTTTTTTTCAGCAACTTAGTGGCACCAATAGTGTCAGATTGCCCACTGCTCTAACTGCCACTGGCATCACCAGTCAGGCCAATACAGTGATCAATGCCAATTTACACTGTACTGACACTGGATAGGAAGAGGTTAACAGCAAAGGGTTAACTGTGCCCAACACTCAGTAAGCCTTTTACTCTGCTTTGGAGAAAGAAAAAAAAAAAAAAAGCACATTGCTTCTGTGCCGTTAACCAGAGAGCTCTTCTGTCATTGGGACCCGCTGATGAGCTTGTACTGCAGCGATTGAAAGCCCCAATGTACGGGTACACGATTGGGCCTGTACGATCTGACGCAGTAAAGTACTGCAGTAGGTCAGCAAGTGGTTAAAGAAGCTCAATCAGTTGGGAGAATAAAAAGGTCCCAGAAGAGAAGGCGATACGGCCTGTACTTCAGGTGTATTATGGCCCCGGGCACACAGCAACAAGTCTTGCAAGGTTATTTTTTTATGCCAACATGGCTAATGAGCCACCTGCATCCCCACACCAGCAGAAGACACCAGCAATGCCCTTATGGGCAGGTAAACAAAATGTATGTCACGCATAAGCGGCATCACCACGAACATGGGAATTCTTGGCTCCTCTCTGATGGCATTACTTAATGGCACCCCAATTGTGGTGCGTAATAAATTGTGTTGCAATCGTGGCAAAATCACGACCGGCGACACTTTCCCAAAAAAGCGTGGCAAAACCACACCATGATTGGGGCGCCATTAACAAGTAATGACATCCCAAATGAGTCTTGCAGTTTGCAATGATTCTGGAATTGGAACGGCAGCAATCAAAATCACCCAGGAATGAATGGAACCTTGGCCTTTCATTTCCACAATCCGCTTGTGTGAATGGAGCCTTAGGCTCACTTTTATTTTCAACTGGTGCGTTTCACAAGCTCCAGCAGAACGCACAAGTTTACAGGGATGAGACCAGCCACTTAACACTGGCAGGGGTGCTTACAGCGATCTGCTTTTTCCTTTATCCCAGTGGTCTCCAAACTATAGCCCATTAATTGCCTTTATCTGGTGATACAAGACAATTCCTCCCACTGACACCAATGATTAGACACTGGTAAAGATACAGCCATTGTGCTACCAGTGAGGGCCATGAGAATACTAATTATCAAACTGTACCAACACATGGCCTGTTGGGGTACCCGAGGACGGGGTTGAGAACCGCTGCCCTACTATACACCCAGCACGGATTTATATGGGAGTCTATGGACACTACTACTATATTTTAAGACTTGAATATGCCCTTCACGTAATTGTATCCATGTTAATCATTTAGATTAGGACCATTTTACCACACTTGATTTATAGGCTGCACAACCATTTTGTTAAGCTTGATGGGGCACTACCCCAGCGACATGGCACTACCGCCGACACCAATGGGTCATTACTCCTCCCACTGACTGCAAAGACTGGGTCACTGCCCCTCCCACCAAGGACAGCACTACTCCCCACTAATGCCTCGTTTCCGCTGAGCGGATCGCTACAGTTTGGAAGGGTTAGAATGGTCCGGCCTAGTCAGGTGAGAGCTTCCACTGCAAGTTGGACCCCACGGGGGGTTTAGAAAAAATGCCTAGGGAGGCATCACACTGATTGGCGGCCAGAAAAACATCTGCCAATCAGTGGAATGTATAGTAGCTCCGCCCTAACCGTACCATTTTCTATGGCCCCACATCTGAAGCAGAACCCTGAATGGTGCAATATGGTTCGCTTTCATACCAGTGAAAACTAGGTATAATGCCCCTCCCACTGACAATGACTGGGTCACTGCCCCTCTCACCAATGACAGCACTACTCCCCCCACCAGACACCAACGGGTCACTACCCCCCACCCAAAACCCAATGACAGGTCACTGCCCCTGCCACCAATAATGGGGCACTACTCCTCCCACCCAACAATGAGGCACTACTCCCCCCACCCAACACCAATAACCAGGTTACTGCCCCTCCAACCAATGACAGCACTACCCCCCCACCCAAAACCCAATGACAGGTCACTGCCCCCAATGGGGCACTCCTCCCACCCAACAATGAGGCACTACTCCCAACACCAATAACCAGGTTACTGCCCCTCCAACCAATGACAGCACTACTCCCCCCACCAGGTCACTACCCCCCCACCCAAAACCCAATGACAGGTCACTGCCCCTGCCACCAATGGGGCACTACTCCTCCCACCCAACAATGAGGAACTACTCCCCCACCCAACACCAATAACGAGGCACTACTCCTCCCACCCGACACCAATAACGAGGTTACTGCCCCTCCAACCAATGACAGCACTACTCCCCCCACCAGACACCAACGGGTCACTACCCCTCCCACCCAACAATGAGGCACTACTCCCCCCCACCCAACACCAATAACGAGGTTACTGCCCCTCCAACCAATGACTGCACTACTTCCCCCACCCAACACCAATAGAGTCACTACTGACCCCCAATAACAGGTCACTACTCCCACTGCACCTCCCCTAATACAGCACAAGACTACTCTCACCAATGACAGGTGACTAATCCTCCCACTGACACCAATGAATGGGTCACTGCCCCTCCCACCAATGAGGTGACACTGCCCCTCCCACTGACACCGATTGGTCACTACATCAAATAATGGGTCACTGTTCCACCAAAGATGCATCACTTCCCCTCTGACACATCATAGCTCCTCCCACCAATGATACAGCACCACCCTTCTCAACAAAGATCCCCCCAAAAAATTAAAAAAAATTCTGAAGGGACATAGATTGATTATTTCAGTAGATTGAGACTTCCCCCCCCAAATAAATAAAACCCGCCATAAAGGTGTGAGCCGAGTGTGGCTTCAATATTAATACATCAAATTGTATTATTACATTCCACCCCTCCCCCAATGGTGATGTGCCCCGTCATCCAGAGTGGGGCGCTCTAATACAGGCGATGCGTTACTGGTCGGATCACCGGCTGAAAACAAAGGAGGGAAAAAAAAAAAAAAAAAATTCCTCAAAAATATAAAAATCTAAAATAAAAGGGATTAGAATGAATGCAGCCGCCGCATGGAATGAGCGCCGAGCCGCCATGTGTGACCTCTGCGGGTTTATCATCGATGGGAGGCGGCAGGGCGGATGCCGATACAACACAACGCAGCTCCGCACTGAGGCCTATAGGCCTTGGCGGCCATCTCCGTGTGTCCGTCTATGCGGCTCCGTGTATCTGTCCATGGGAGGCGAGCAGCCGCCGCTCTCTTCGTACACAACGTCTCACCTTAGCACCGATCTGGTTCCCGCATTGTCCGGCCTGCAGATGGACGATCTCCCTCATGATGACAGTCAAATTTTTCTTACAGCAAACCGACGAAACAGGAAACTGCGCCACTAACTGTCCTCCTAGTGTCTGCTCCGCCGCTTTTATACCCGAGCCCAACCTGCGGTAATGGTGAAATCGCACTGCTATTGGTCAGGAGGAGAGAGGCGGGACGATAAGGGAAGCGGCGATTGCTGGGTGGCCTGTCTGTCATCCTGACTGGAATCTGATTGGCCGCAAGCAGGAGCTGTCAGCTGTCAATGCCGCGCTCGGATTGGTTTGATTGGAATGAATTACTACACGCCTGATTGGCCGACGGCTCTGCGTTAGGCGGGGTTTGGCCACCAATCCGATAACCGCTGTTGCCGCCAATAGTTACGTCAGGGCCTCTGCATAGAAGGCGGTACTGGGGGTGGGTGCGGCAGTGCGCATTTCTATTGAAGGGGGGGGGGGGGGGGGGGGGGGATACGGTTAGAGCGCCATGAGTCCTGATCACATATCTAAGCACATCCCTGACCGCCCCGGGGACAATGTTCGCTTCTTAGTGTACACTAGGACCAGGGGTCACATTCATTTCAGTGTAATATTTGCTGGCGTTTGATAAGCCATTATTAATCAAGCTGACGCGAAAAACGCCTGTCTCTCCGTATGTCCGCAAAATCCGCGCTACAACAAAATGGCCGCCGCTCTGCGCAAAAGTGAGGGCGGCTCCCTCGGCCCCTCCCCGGAAGTGGCGCATGGGCTGATCCTGGAAGTGATGATAGGAAGGAACAAAAAAACTTCCTTTCAGGGTGTTTTAAAGAGAGAAACAGGATTGTCACCTGCTGGAATAGATAGATCTGTGGTAGGTATTGGCAGAGCCGTTGTTATAATTACTTTAAGTCGTTTTTTTGGTGTTTTCATCAGTGAAATGACTGTTATAATAGAATTTCTATGTTTATGAGTCATCAGTAATTGTTGTACTCAGGGAGTAGGTCACTTTGGACCGCGCAGAGTATTCCCTTCAAAGGACGAACCGCCACATATCGAAAAATGATCACCCGCATGGAATGAATGACTGACTGACGGATCATGTAAACAATTAGTGTAGCGCTCAAAATGGTGAAAATAAAAGTGAATGAATAAACATACAAGGTGAATATCAATTCAACAGTGAACATGAGTGAATGAACAAGCCATATTAATATATAAGGGGTCCATATAGTGAACTTGGTGTTGAGTTATTCACACAGACTCGAAAACTTGCTGTGAACTGCATCAAATGGTGCAAGGATTCATGATGTGCATGGAAAAAAGAGAACTGTAATACACTTTGGTATAGTTATTGTAAAAAAAAAAAGTAAGTATGTAATGATTCCAGGATCGTCACCCGGCATGTTTCGTCCTATTGGACATCACCCGATGCGTTTTGTCCTATTGGACATTATCTGGGGTGTGACACACCCCAGATGATGTCCAATAGGACGAAACGCATCGGGTGACGGTCGTTGAATCATTGCATACTTGCCTACGTGTTACAAGCTTGTTTGTCCAGAATTTTTGTAAGTATAAACCCCCCTTCTTTTTTTTATACATTAAATATACCCAAGTGTATTACACTATGTGCAGTTCTTTTTTTTTTTTCCATGCACATCATGGATCATTGCACCATTTGATGCGGTTCACCGCAAGTTTTGGAGTCTGTGTCTTACTACCGGGAACCTTTGGGGTATATCGGATGAGACCTATCCTGCTTACAGTGTCCTCCTGTGGTGGATTTCTTTGAGGTTCATCCTCACCAATGCCTGTTTGACACACCTGCTATATAGTACTTGTGCCCATCATCTCTGATAAGCGTGCCAACCTTATCACTTTATACTGCACTGTTTGGGATCTTTATTTCATCAATGTCCCTGTACACGTCAAATGAGACTTTCTATGGTCGTTTATTTTTCGGAATAACAGCCTCTTGGTGTCTCCACATGATTTTGGACTTTTGAATGTTTTTTTATATCATTTTTTGCACTTATATATATGGCTTGTTCATTCACCCATGTTCACTGTTGAATTTACATTCACCTTCTATGTTTATTCATTTACTTTTATTTTTACCATTTTTAGCGCTACACTAATTTGTTTACATGTTTCTTGCACTATATTACCTAGTGGAGTGTTGGCAGCTTATCAATCTCTATACGCAGTTTTCCTTTTTTTCTACTTCTCAAACTGACAGATTGTCTGTGAGGAAGTGACCACCTGCAAGGTACGAGTGATCACCTATGAGGAATGACTTGCTGCCGTGGAGGAACGAGTGATCGCCTATGAGGAATCACTTACTGCCATAGAAGAACGAGCGACCACCTGCAAGGTACTACTGATCGCCTATGAGTAATGACTTACTGCCTTGGAGGAACGAGCGACCACCTGCAAAGTTTGACTGATCGCTTATGAGGAACGACTTACCACCTTGGAGAAACGAGTGACCACCTGCAATGTACTGATCGTCTATGAGGAAGAAACGACTTACTGCCTTGGAGTACCTTGCAAGTGGTCGCTCGTTCCTCCAAGGCAGTAAGTCGTTTCTTCCTCATAGGCGATCAGTACATTGCAGGTGGTCACTCGTTTCTCATAGGTGATCAGTCAAACTTTGCAGGTGGTCGCTCGTTCCTCCAAGGCAGTAAGTCATTACTCATAGGCGATCAGTAGTACCTTGCAGGTGGTCGCTCGTTTCTCTATGGCAGTAAGTGATTCCTCATAGGCGATCACTCGTTCCTCCACGGCAGCAAGTCGTTCCTCATAGGCAATCACTCGTACCTTGCAGGTGGTCGCTCGTTCCTCCGATAGCCTATGAGGAATGACTTGCTGCCTTGGATAAACGAGTGACCACCTGCAATGTACTGATCACCTATGAGGAAGAAACGACTTACTGCCTTGGAGGAACGAGCGACCACTTGCAAGGTACATCCGATAGCCTATGAGGAACGACTTGCTGCCTTGGAGGAATGAGTGATCACTTGCAAGGTACGAGTGATAGAATATGAGGAATGACTTGCTGCCTTGGAGGAACGAGTGATCACCTGCAAGGTGCAACAAAACAAACGGACCAGTGCTCAATAGGTTGAACAGTAAACACAGTCTCACAGCAGACAGTTGAACATGATTAGTCCTAGTTTATTCAGTAGTAAAAGAACAATCCTGTTGTCAGACAGGAAGGGATATGAGGTAGGTAAAAAAATAAATCGACCGCTTACAGTTTCACAGAAGATCCATGGAGCAACAAGGAGCTGACGGCATTGGGGTTTACAAACCTCCTACAGCATTGGGGGGGGGGGGGGGCACCAATACCCCTGCTGCACTGTGGCCGAATGTGGTCCATGCTCACCAACATGTGGGGAAGGGCTGGACGTGCTGGAAGAGAAAGTGAAGATGATTGACAGCAGGGAGGTGGAGACCCGAACTTTAAGCTGCACGTGGCTGGGACACCAAGACCGCTGACGTACTGACAGGTGGAAGGGAGAGAGCCGCGTTGCTGCAGTGTGGATGACGCTATACGTTCACAGCATCTAAAGCCCAATGGATGTAAATCCCAGCTGAGCGGCAGTGTCCCAAAATGATGTAGACCTCAGGGAGATGGAAAACCAGGGCTGGATGGGCCGATGTGGATGTCAGTCAGCATTGCTGGGGTTCTAGGGGTGCTGGTCGTTGGAGCAGGGTGACCTGTTAGCTGTGGTGGTTGCCTTGACAACGCGTTTCACGCATCTGCGATTTTTCAAAGACCCCTGCAAGGTACAACTGCTTGCCTGCAAAGAATGACCACCTAAGGAAGGACTAGCCAACTGCCTGCAAGGAATTACCACCTATAAGGAATTAATACCTAAGAGGAAAAACGACCACCTGCAAGTTACAACTTACCATGAGAGGCCTGTCTGGGAGGTACAACTGACCATTTACGAAGAATGACCACTTTAAGAGGAAGAACTGACCAACAGCCTTTTCAGGAATAACCACCTATGAGGAGCTCCTGTAAGGAACGACCACCAAAAAGGGAAAAACGACCACCTGCAAGGTACAACTTACTGTCTGGGAGGTACGACTGACCATCTGCGACGAATGACCACCTAAGAAGAAATTACTGACTGTCTGCGAGGAATTACTGCCTGAGAGGTATGATTGACCTCCTAAGAGGAACAAAGGACAGCCTGCCACGAATGAATGACTACCTGCACAATACGACTGCCTTGGGGAACAACTTACTGCTTTGAGGGTAAGACTGATCACCTGCAAAGAATGACCACCTAAGAGGAAGAACTGGCCAACTGCCTGCAAGGAATGACCACCTATGAGGAATGCCTGTGAAGAACAACCGCCTAAGAGGAAAAATGACCGCCTGCAAGGTACAAATGACCATCTGTGAGGAATGACCACCTAAGAGGAAATGACGACTGACTGTGTGTGAGGAATGATTGCCTGAAAGGTACGACTAACCGCCAGTAAGAAATGGCCACCTAAGAGGAACCATTGGCAGCCCACATACTACAATTGAGCACCTATGAGTTATAAATGACCATCTGCAAGGTACAACTGATCGCCTATGAGGGGCGATTTATTGCCTTGGAAGTACAACTGAATGCCTGTAGAGAATGACCACCTAAAGAGGAAGGACTGACCGACTGGCTGTGAGGAATGACAACCTATGAAGAATGGCTGTGGGGAAGAACCACCTTAGAGGAATAAATGACCCCTCTGCAAGGTACAACTTACTCTCTGGTAGGTACGACTGACCATCTACGAGGAATAAACGACCACCTGTAAAGAACCAATTACTTTTCTGGAGGTACAACTGACTGCAAGCAAAGAATGACCACCTAAGAGGAAAGACCACCTATGGGGTACACCTGTGAGAAACTACCATCTAAGAGGATTTAATTCAATCTTATTTTTATTGAAAATAAAAATAGCAATATAAAAGTTATACATTAGACATGCATGTCTTCAGGAACATATGAATATATATATATATATATATATATATATATATATATATATATATATATATATATATATATATATATATATATATATATATATATATACAACTTTGCAACGTTGGTGTCATATCGTCTCATGGCTTAGGAAGTGTAATAGCTTCACTTGATGTAGTGTGATAAATATGCCTGTATACCTACAGCGTCTAATCTGGATTTATTCAGGGCGTGTGAGCACCACTATCTGCTCAACGAGTGGTGTCCACTCATTACAGGTAGGTTAGGGCTTTTGTTACTATGTTGGACGCGTTCTCACTGAGGGGGAAGCTCTGTGCGTGCCACCGTTCCAGTCTGATGAGATTAGGGATTATGAATTAGGTGATCGGGTAATCCTGCAACATTTAAAAGGGAAAGGAGAAAGAGATAGAAAGAGTAGGGATAGAGGGGTCAAGGCATTAAGTAGGGGTGCAACGGATCAAAAAACTCACGGATCGGATCGATCCTCGGATCAGAGTCACGGATCGGATCATTTTTCGGATCAGCAAATAATAATTGAATTTGCAACAAAAACCTGTGAAAATTCCACCACTATATAGTCCCCACTGTAATATCCACGCCATCTCCCCACTGTAATATCCACGCCATCTCCCCCACTGTAATATTGCCTGGGTATCGCGGAGCATTGGCAGGGTGTAATGCAGGGTGTAATGCAGAGTATGCAGAGTATTGGCAGGGTGTAATGCAGAGTATGCAGAGTATTGGCAGGGTGTAATGCAGAGTATGCAGAGTATTGGCAGGGTGTAATGCAGAGTATGCAGAGTACTGGCATTTGGCAGGATGTAATGCAGAGTATTGGCAGGGGGTAATGCAGAGTATGCAGAGTATTGGCAGGGTGTAATGCAGAGTATTGGCATTTGGCAGGGCGTAATGCAGAGTATTGGCAGGGGGTAATGCAGAGTATGCAGAGTATTGGCAGGAGGTAATGCAGAGTATGCAGAGTATTGGCAGGGTGTAATGCAGAGTATGCAGAGTATTGGCATTTGGCAGGGTGTAATGCAGAGTATGCAGAGTATTGGCAGGGTGTAATGCAGAATATGCAGAGTAAGAATGAGCTCAGGCGTGTTCGAATGGTCCACGTGCAGAGCCCGCCAGGAAGTCGGCGCAGCGCTGCGCTAATCACAGGCAGTGAGACATTGCCCGATCTCTGCAGCCTCACATCGGGGCAATGTCTCACTGCCTGTGATTAGCGCAGCGCTGCGCCGACTTCCTGGCGGGCTCTGCACGTGGGCCATTCGAACACGCCTGAGCTCATCCTTAATGCAGAGTATTGGCAGGGTGTAATGCAGAGTATGTTTACAAGTGATCGCTCCGTCATTTGTAAACGGCCGCCGGGTGTACCAAGATGGCCGCTGCTCCGGAGCTAGGCCGAAGCCGCGGCCTTTCCTAAGGCCGCCGGGTGTACCAAGATGGCCGCCTGTCCGGAGCTAGGCCGCGGATCGCGGGGTGTGCCGATCAAGGATCGGATCACGGATCGGCGACGATCCGTTGCACCCCTAGCATTAAGGAATGTAGAAATTAAGAGGCATTCCACTCTGGTTACACAGGTGCGTCGGTGGGGTCCTCTGTGGCCCATGGAATAAATTCTGAGGAGTATCGAAACATAGACCACGAGGTCCAGGTCTTGGAGAATTGTTCCTCTTTACCCGTTTTCTGCGCCAACATTCGTTCCAACCTATTGATTTGATCCACTTCAATTGCCCAGTCCCCCAGGGAAGGCATGCCTGTCGACTTCCAGTGTCTGGGCAGAACCGTTCTTGCAGCCGCCAAAAAGTGACGCAAAACGTATTTTTTGACCGATTTAAGCGATCCCGGGAGCAGAGATAGCAGAACTACCTTAGGAGAGGGTGTGATTGAGGTCGCCATGAGTCTGCAGTACAAGTCGAGGATCTTTTGCCAGAACCTCCTCACAGGGGGGCATTCCCACCAAATGTGGAGTAAGGTTCCCTTGGATGACAAGCAACGCCAGCAGGTATCCGGGAGCGCCGGGTTTATCACGTGCAAAGTCGAGGGGCATCTGTACCAACGGGTTAACAACTTGAATCCTTTTTCCTGAGCTTTGGAGGCTAAGGATATTTTGTGAGTCAGAATGAAGCACTTTTGCCAGTCTACCGGAGAAATGGAGTGACCCAAATCTTCCTTCCAGGCCTGTGTGTATGGGAGAAGGTCAGGGTTATAAGCCATATGTATAAGAGAGTATAGTTGAGAGACTACATGTGTAGGGGGGGCGGTCTGAAGCGGCATGCTCTCCAAGTCTGTTAAGTCAGCAAGTATATCAGGCAGAGATGGGAAGGTGCGAATGAAGGATATCACCTGTTGCCTCTGCAGCCAATGGTCGAGGCATGAGAAGATGGGCCGGAGGTAGCGTCATGAATCAGAGAAAAGTCTGAACGTAGAACTTGGGCAAGTCGTCTGTGGTTTTCCTTACACCAAGGTCCAAAGCTCGCTCCCTGTAGGGCTGGTGGGAAAGCCGGGGTCCCAAACAGTGGAGTCATGGGTCCTTTCAGAGGAGATAGGGTCTTGGGGGAATTCATTCGGGTCCAGATTTGTATGGTTTGTCGGGTGAGGTCGCTCAGGGCTATCTCTCCTTTCAGGAATTCGGTAGGCGTCTACGGTAAGGCGCAGAGATCTATTGAATTGATATGGCTTTCTATTTGTACCCATAACTTGGTGGAGGAATGATGGAACCAGTTAAGTATACGCGTGAGCACTGCTGCTCTATAGTATATAGAGGCATCTGGAGCTCCAGCTCCGCCACGAATCTTGGGGAGCGAGAGAGTCTCATAGTGTATCCGAGGACGCGTCCCTCCCCAGATAAAGGAGGAGAATAGTTGGCAGATCTTCTTAAAGAACCAGGAGGGTATGGAAATGGGAATTGTTTGGAACAAATAGAGAAACCGAGGGAGGATGTCCATTTTTAGGGCATTCACCCTACCTAGCCACGATAGGTGTTTCTTTGTGTAGTTTGAGAGATCCGTCTTGGTTCTAAGCAGAAGGGAAGCATAGTTTAGTGAAAATAGTTGGGATCCTTCTGTGGGTATTTGGATTCCGAGGTAACGGATGGAGGTGGAGCCTGTTTTAAATGGATATTTAGTGGATACTTGGCAGAGGACCTCCTAGGACAGTGAGATGTTCAGGATTTCTGATTTAGTATGGTTCACTTTGAAATTACTCAGCTTGCCAAACCTTGTGAATTTGCGCATTATATGTGGTAAGGATAGATGGGGTTGAGTTACAAACATTAACAGGTCATCCGCAAAGAGAGCCAACTTGGAATGAGTGGGGCCTATCGATACACCCGAGATGTTGGGGTTATTGCGCAAGGTGATTGCCAGGTGTTCCATGACAAGGACATAGAGAAGGGGAGATAGAGGGCAGCCTTGTCGCGTCCCATTATGGATGGAAAATGTAGGCGACGATGAACCATTTACCCGAATTCTAGCGGAGGGTGAGGAGTATAGGGACATAATTCGAGATATCATTTTGGGGCCCAGGCTTATCTGCTTCAGAGACATCTGGAGGAATTGCCAGTCGACCCGGTCGAATGCTTTTTCGGCATCGACCGTCAAAAGGCACAGAGGGATATCATGGGTGCTGGCATAGTCGGTAAGAAGCAGGGTTTTCAGGGTGTTATCCCTTGCCTCGCGGCCACTTACAAAGCCCACCTGGTCCAGGTGTATAAGTCTGGGGAGCAGCGGCTGCAATCTAGTGGCTAATATTTTGGCATATATTTTTAAGTCCACTCCAATTAACGATATGGGCCTATAGTTAGCGCACAAAGTAGGGTCCTTATCTGGTTTTGGGATAATGGTAATGTGGGCTTCGAGTGTTTGTGGAGGGAACGCTGAGCCTTCTGATAGGGTGTTGAACACCTTAGCCAAGAAGGGGGACAGTAGGGGAGCAAATGTTTTGTAGAATTTAGGGGTGAAACCGTCGGGACCCGGGCTTTTACCGGACGGGGTGGACGCTATCGCTCTTACAACCTCATCCGCTGTAATTACTTGCTCTAGCTCTTCTACAGTATCGTCATCTAATGTAGGGAGCTCAGTTTCCTCAATATAGGACTGTCTATCAAGATCGGGAGTGTGGGTTGGGCTAGAAGAGACAATGGACGGTAGATTGTAAAGTGTCTGGTAGAAATCACAGAATGTTTGTGATATCTTTGAGGGCTCGCTAAGCATTTCTCCAGAAGGGGCCCGAATATGGGGTATGAATGTGGAAGATGTGTTTGGATGCAGGGTGCGAGCCAGCGGTCTACCGCATTTTTCTCGGAATTGGTACTGATGTAAGGCAAGTCTGTCCGCATAGGTACGAGCTGAGGCCTCGTATAGGTCCTTGAGTTGGGATCGAGCCATTGAGACCTCTGTAAGAGTCATCACTGTAGGGGCTCGTTTATGTTGGGTCTCAAGGTCCCGCAGCTTTTGAGTTGCTGCGGCTGATCGAGCCTTTTTCAAGCGGGTCCCCATCTGAATAAAAATTCCTCGTAGGACAGCTTTAAGCGCCTCCCATTGTAAGGGTAGTAAGGTAGTGTCCGAGGCATGATCTATGAAAAAGTTTGAAATGGTTTCTGAAACCTTGTGGGAACATTCAGGGTTCGTGAGAAGGGAATCATTGAGCCTCCATGTCCATTCCCTCACCGGCGTGGAGGGGATCGATAGTGTCAGATAGACAGGTGAGTGGTCAGACCAGACCATTAAGTCTATCTCGCATTCGAGGTGACCAATCTAAGCAGCTATGGTCCAGGAGGAAGTAGTCAATACGACTATAAGAGTGATGGACCTGTGAGAAGTGGGTATAGTTGCGATTTGTTGGGAAGAGAACCCGCCAGATGTCGATTAAACGGAGGTCGTAAATAGCCTGTTTGAATGCCCTTTGTTTAGTAAAAGAGATGGATGAGCGAGAGGTGGACGAGTCTAAAAGTGGATCCAGGGGGGCATTAAAATCCCCGCCTATGATTAGCTTACCTTCTGCGAATCCTGACAAGATCTAAGAGGATTTAATGATCACCTGCAGGGTATGACTTACTGTCTGGGAGCTATGACTGACTGTCTATAAGAGGAATGATTGATCGACTGCCTGAGAGGTACAACTAATGCTTCAGGATTGACCACCTAAAAGGAAGGACTGGCTGACTGCCTGCAAGAAATGACCACCTATGAGCGGCGCCAGTGAGGAACAACCACTAAAGAGGAATATATTACCTCCTGCACGGTACGACTTACGGCCTGGGAGGAACAATTGACACCCTGTAAGGAATGACCATCTGAGAGGAATAAATGGCAGCCTGCATAGCACGACTGACCACCGTTGTGACCTGCTGCCTAATGCCGCGTACACACGAAGGGACTATCCCGCGGGATTGTCAGCTGGACTCGAGTCCGCCGGACAATCCCCTCGTGTGTGGGCGCCGGCTGACTTTTTGGCGCCAAAAGTCCGGCGGACTAGGTTTTAAGTTTTGTTTTAAAATTATCCGCTGGACTTGGCAGTCCGGCGGACAATCCCGCCGTTAGTAGGCTAGTCCGCCGGACTTTTGAAATGAACGGACTTGCCACTCAACGGAAAGTCCGTTCATTTAGCACGTGACTTCAGGTAGACGGAGCTAGCGAAGGCAGTGAGTGCCGCCGCGCTAGCCCCGTCACCTGGCATGGATTTAAAGGGAATCCCCACGCCGAAAAAACGGCGTGGGGGTCCCCCCCAAATCCATCTCAGACCCTTATTCGAGCACGCAGCCCGGCAGGCCAGGAAAGGGGTGGGGACGAGCGAGCGCCCCCCCCCCCCCCTGAACCATACCAGGCCGCGTGCCCTCAACATGGGGGGTGCCCTGGGGAAAGGGGGGCCGTGTGGCCCCCCCCACCCCAAAGCACCTTGTCCCCATGTTGATGAGGACAAGGGCCTCTTCCCGACAACCCTGGCCGTTGGTTGTCGGGGTCTTATCGGAATCCGGGAGCCCCCTTTAATAAGGGGGCCCCCAGATCCCGACAAGTCACACGCTCGGAAGTCCGGGCGTGTGTGGGCAAGTCCCCCCTCGGAAAGTCCGGCGGTTGGTCCGCCGGACTAGGTCCGGCGGACAAAGTCCGAACGTGTGTACGCGGCATTAGAGTAACAAGCACCTGCAAGAAATGGCCAACCACCTGATTTTGGACCACCAATAATTGCGGCCTCATTGGGGCTGTCCATTAAGGGAATCAGTCATTTTGTTCAATCATGGCACTGGGACAGGTTCTCTTGTAAGAAGAAACCACCATGTGCTACTGCTGATATTCACATTCTCCATGCTCCCCCGCCACACCTCAGCATCATCAAATCCTCAGGAAATACCCAGTAATTCCATATATGAGGCAGCATGTGACCTCCCCCCCCTAGCTCCCAGCATTCAATGCTCTGGCTTTAGAGGCTAATCGGCAGACCCAAACATAGTCATATGGGGAGGATTTCGTGAAACCTGTGTAACCTACGACATGGAGCATAGTTAAGATTGACACATTTAGCTCCAATAAGGGACCGGGCAGTGGGGGAGTTTGGGTTGGGGCAGTATCAGTAGGGATTATTCTAGTTGATTTGTAGTATCAGCTAGTGATGGTGCATTTTTATAATGGTTGGAACTAATGTGGACTTAAGGGGGGGGGGGGGGGGTTTGGATTGCATGCTAATACCCATGCTTCTTCTGATTGCCTTTCCCCTCTAATCGCATTCCTCTCTGCTCTCTTCCTCCTCCTCGCTAATTACAATTCTATTTCTTTGTACCGTTGCAGTTACAGATATAGCAACAATATGCAAAATGCAGGAAACACTCGGAAGTAGTTCTTAGGAATGAAGACCGCTGCATTATTTATTAAGTCTTCTCTTTTTAAATATATTTTAGTGCATCACATGATCGCCTCTGCTGAGATTTCCCAAGGGGTCACTTCTAGAAGAAACTGGATCCATAGTTATGGCTAATGCAAAGAGAGTGGATAAGGAGAAGGATAAGCTGACGGAGAGTATACTGAACCTCACTCTGGAGATCATCTCTCTGCTGACCGGAGAGGTAAGGAGGATTCTGGGAGGTCACATGACATCACTTTTATCTCTATTAATAAAACGGAGACCTGACGGGAGAGGTGAGGAGGACTCTGGGAGGTCACATGACATCACTCTTATCTATATTAATAAAGAGGAAGTAAACCCTGATGGGTTTACTTCCTCTTTGTTTCCCTGCAAAGGTAAAGCATAATGGACTACTATGCATCGCATAGTAGCCCATTATGTGTCACTTACCTGACACAGGAGCCTGCGATGTCACCGCTGTACCCTGTTGCACGAAGCGCCCATCTTCCTTCCGGGTATAGCTGCTCCGTCGCTGTGAGTGGCCGGAGCAGCGATGACGTCACTCCGGCGCATGCGCCCGGGAGCCGTAAGTGACGGCATGTTTGACTTCACTTGCGGCGTGCCCAGTGAGCCTGCGCCGTTGTCTACGGTGCCCTTTTTTTGTAAAATATCTCCTTAACCGTGTAGGTTAAAGCGGAGCTCCACCCGCACCAAAAATATTAAAAGTCAGCAGCTACAAATACTGCAGCTGCTGACTTCTAATAAATGGACACTTACCTGTTCCAGCGGTGTCGGCAGAAGATGACGAACGATCGCTCGTCTCTCGGCTGCCCCGCCGCCATCCTCTGTCAGGGAATCAGGAAGTGAAGACGCAACGTCTTTACTGCCCGGTTCCCTACTGCGCATGTGCGAGTCGCGCTGCGCGTCTCTATTGGTCCTCGTTGTGTCCTGGGAACTGTGTTTCCCAAGACACAACGGGGCATCTCCGGATAGGGGCAGGACAGCTCCGGATAATTCATCATTGAAGTGGGTGCAGATACCTGTATTATACAGGTATCTGCACCCCCCTCCCCCCTGAAAGGTGCCAATTGTGGCACCGGAGGGGGGAAGGAATCCGATAAGCGGAAGTTCCACTTTAGGGTGGAACTCCGCTTTAAGGAGATATTTCTTGGACCTACAGGTAAACCTTAATCTAGGCTTACCTGTAGGTCAAAGTGGTCTGTAAGGGTTTAAAACACCAGGCCTGACCGTAGAAGAGAGGAGGATTCTGGGAGGTCACATGATATCACTGTTCTCTCTCTTAATAAACAGCTGACTAGGGAAACAAAGGTTTCTGGTAATATTAACAAAAATAATACAATGTCTATTTTCTTACGCAGGATTACAAAGTGGTGAAAAAGACATCTGGTGATCATGTGACACCCAGCAGCCATTTATCAGGAAGATGGAGTTGGGGTCCCATCATAGATCCTCCACCTTCCTCCCTGACACTTGAGAGAAACAATGATATAAAGATCCTAGAAGTCACCCAGAAGATCATTGAGCTGCTGACAGGAGAGGTGAGCGGCGCCAGGAATTCTGGGACATTATCCAGTAACATACAAGGGATGTATCTGGATGGTGACTGTATCATTGTGTGTGTCAGGTTCCTATAAGGTGTCAGGATGTCACTGTCTATTTCTCCATGGAGGAGTGGGAGTATATAGAAGGACACAAGGATCTCTACAAGGACATCATGATGAAGAACCGGCCAACCCTCACATCACCGGGTAAGAGGAGACTAGTTTCTTGTAAATGAGAGAAGAGTATTGAGGATCCCCCTAGATACACACATCCTCTGATATAAAGACATAGAAACAATGTATTCGGTCATTGTGTGTGTTTCCTACAGATGGATCCAGTAACAGAAATCCCCCAGAGAGATGTCCCCGTCCTCTGTATTCCCGGGACTCCACACAGGAGGACTACAGCATCTCTGAGGAGGATCAGGTAGATGAAACTGAAGATATTAGTGAGAACAAGAATCATGAAGATTCCGTTATCTCTGAGGATTTCGAGGTGGGTGATACTTAATATTAAATCTATATTAAACTTTTTTTTAGATATTGTTGATGTTGTAAAAGTATTTGCATCTCTTAAAGACGGAAGATGTAACTGTTATTAAAGTGGAAGATCTTTATGATGAGGAGATGAGGGATGATGAGACGTGTGTGGTCCAAGGAATCCCTCCAGAGATCAGCACAGGTGAGTAATAAACACTAAATCCAGAGAAGAGTCCCAGATTCTCCTTGTTCTGTCACTACAACAATCTCTTCTCCCCCCCCCCCCCATTCTTCCTTCCAGTGGGGGATTCAGGAGCCACAAAAACCAATTGGATCCTACCACTAATGGTTTTCATAATTTTAACTAAAACTGTTGGCAATAGACTCCCTTTGTCTGTTTTTGGAATCAAAAATCACACGGCTGGCAACTGTAGGACCTGTATTATTTAAAAAACAAAATGTGATCCAAATTGAGATTAGAATTCGATTTGTTTCATCTAAAAACACATAATGGTAATACCAAAATCAACATAGACCATTTTTCTGGAGGCTCTGCAATGCCTTTTAATATTGTTTTTCTTGTGTGTGTGTGTGTGTGTGTCTGTGTGTGTATGTATGTATGTTTTTTTTTTTTATATTTTGATTTTTATTCGATTTTTCACTCAGACATTAAAAGTAAATACAATAGGGCAAGGAAGAGAAAACACAAAAAAAAAAAAAAAAAAACAAGGAAACACGTGCACGGGGTTAACCGGCCGTTCTAGACCGATAAAGTACAATTAACATATACTATTAGACAATCGTCGTTTCTAACTTAATTTCAAACATAATTTGTCTTTTCTCGTCAGCCTCCTCGTTTTAAAGCCCTTTTCTTTTATTTCCCAGGCCTATTGGTCTTATTTAATAGCCATCCAAAGGTTTCCCTCGAGATCTTTCATTCCCCTTTTTTGGGTCTCCCTTCCCCCCGTCTTCATTTCCGGTGTACCCTCCCTCCTAACTCCCACCCAAACCCCCCCCCCCCCCCCCCCCCAAAAAAAAAAAAAAAAAAAAAAAAAAGGGGGGGGGTCTTCCCCCATCTCCTCTCTCCCCCACCTCATCCCTCCGGTCTGGGAATGCCTCCCCTACCTCCTCTCCTCCGTCTAGCTCTCTTCTCCGGTGTCTTGTTCCCTTAGTCTCCTGCCTTCCTCCGAATCCATAAATTTGTTCCACCCTCCCCAGGTTTTATTATACCTCTCTATTTTGTTTTGACCAAATGAGACTAGGTCCTCCATAGCCCTGATCTCCCTAACTTTGTTTAACCACCTTGATATAGAAGGTGGATCAGGTTCCTTCCAACTTATAGTGATGTTTGCCTTGGCAGCATTGAGCAGATGGCATATAATAGATTTTTTATAGGTCCGTTTTGGTATTTGAGAGGAGTGTAACAGAAAAAAGGCCGGGTCCTCTGGGATCTCTATTTCCGTACATTTTTGGGATATCCTACGTATATCTACCCAGTACTGCTTGATTTTAGGGCATGTCCAAAATATGTGGAAAAGAGTTCCCAGTTCTCCTCCGCATCTCCAGCACTGACCTGAGGTTTCAGGATAGAATCTCTGGAGTTTGGATGGGGTGTAGTACCACTGCGTCATTATCTTATAGTTTAATTCCTGGAATCGTGTACAAATTGACGTATTCTGGGACATGTGTATAATATCCCCCCATTGGGCCTTGGTAAAGGTTCTGTTAAGGTCCTTTTCCCACTTGGCCTTGCTGGGTGGTACATAATCTTCCCGTGGGGTATTTAATATTCCAAACATTTTGGAAATCAACCGAGGGATCGGTTCGTGCCCATCGCAGTATTTTTCAAATATCGTTAGTTGGCGATCATATTTTCCCGCTCCTCCCAGGGACCGTAGGAAGTTCCTAATCTGTCTTGCCCTCCACAGATTTAACTCAAAGGGACCTCCCCTTTGTGAAAGAGCCGCGATAGTAGGCCAGGCCCCTCTATGCAAAAAGTGTGAGACCTGAAATAGGCCTTTGTCTTCTAAATTTTTGAAAGCTCCTACTTCTGTCCCTGGAGGGAACCCCGGATTTCCCAGTACTGGGAATAGCGGTGAATCCTCCGAGGAGATCCTAGGATGCCGAAATAAAGATGAACTAATACGTAGTGTAGTCCCTATGGTAGGATGTTTCATGATTTCCCTTGGTATTTTGTCAATACACCAGGGTGCTCTCCGCAAAGGCATCTCACTAACTTGCTGTTCTAGTTCCACCCATGACTTGAGCTCTCCATGTCTGCACCAGTCCACCACCCTCCCCAGGTGAACTGCATGGTAGTATCTCACTATGTTTGGGACCGCTACTCCACCAATACTCCTAGGGAGCATCATGATACTTCTTGCTATCCTGTGGGGGGGTTTCTTCGCCCATATAAATTTTATAAATAAAGAACCTGTTTGGCGAAGAAAGGCTCCTGGTATCGCAATTGGTAAAGCTTGAAATAGGTATAGAAATTTGGGCAGAATGTTCATTTTAATGATGTTGCATCGGCCGAACCATGAATGTGTATCCTGGTGCCATTTATCCAATTGCCTCCTAACTGATTCCAGTAACCCAGGAAAATTTACCTCAAATGTCTTACCTATATTTGGTGGGATATACGTCCCCAGATATTTCATTTTTTCACTTACCCACCTAAAACTGAAGTTTTGTTGGAATACCTCACGGTCTCCCTTTCTTAGAGCGACTCCCATTGCTTCAGATTTTGAGTAATTTATTTTTAAATTCGATAATTTACCATACAGTTCAAATTCTTTCATGAGATTGGGGATCGAGATGTGTGGTGCAGACATGGAGAACAACAGGTCGTCCGCATAAGCGGAGATTTTATAGATACTATTTCCAATCTCTATACCCTGGATGTCTCTATTTTGCCTAATTTTATTTAGCAGAGGTTCTATTGATAAGGAAAACAGCAGGGGGGAGAGGGGGCATCCCTGTCTAGTACCGTTCGCAATCTTAAAAGGGCTAGAGAATACTCCGTTTACTTTCACCTCTGCCCTCGGGCAGGTATATGCGTTTTTAATCCACAAAATCATCTGGTCTCCCATGCCCACAGATCTCAATACATCAAACAAGAAGGCCCACCTCACCCGGTCAAAAGCCTTCTCGGCATCAGTACTTAAAAAGAGACTAGGGATTACTGACTTGTTAGCATAGTAAACCAGATTAAGAACTTTAGTAGTGTTATCCCTAGCTTCCCGCGTGGGAATAAAACCCACCTGATCTCGGTCTATCAACCGGCACATCAGTGGCTGAATCCGGGTTGCCAGAAGTTTGGTATATAACTTCAAGTCCACATTTAAAAGTGAAATAGGTCTATAGCTGCCACATTCCGAGGGATCCTTCCCCTCCTTTGGCAACACTGTAATGTGTGCCAAAAGGGAGTCTGGAGGGAATGTGGCAGCTCGGCCGAGGGCGTTAAAAGTTTTTGCCATCTGTGTGCACAGTTGTGAGGAAAATTTCTTATAATAAAGTACAGTAAAGCCATCCGGGCCGGGCGCCTTTCCCGGCCTCACTGTTTTTAATACCTGTTCTATTTCCTCCTTCGTGATTGGTTCTTCCAATCTCTTCCGCTCTACAGAGGTTAGTCTCGGCAGTCTCGCCGATGAGAGATATTCTTCCTGTACTGATGGTGCTATGGGTGCTGACTCCAAATTATACAGAGAGGTATAAAAATCCCCAAATGTCTGTGCTATCTCTTTTGGGCTGAGAAATAAGTTTCCCTTCCCTTCCTTTTATGTGGGGTATATATACATTCGCCGTTTTCTCTTTCAATTTACCTGCCATCAACTTACTACATTTGTCTCCTAGTTCATAAGAAGTCTTTCTACCTCTCTGTATAATTTTCCTCGCTCTGTAACGTAGGATGTCTGAAATCTGGCGTCGCAGATCCCCCAGCTGTCTTCCCAAAGAGGGTGTCTGATTCCTCTTGTGCTGAGATTCTAAGTCATGTATTTCCTGTAGGAGTTCCCTTACCTGTTTTTCTTTTTCTCTCTTTAATCTTGATCCAAATTTAATCAGTATGCCCCGGATCACTGTCTTATGCGCCTCCCATATTATAGCGGGGTTGCTTCCCGGGGTCTCATTTATTTCGAAGTAAAATTGAATTTCTTTCGCTATTTCTTCTTGGATTTCAAGGTTGTGAAGTAGGCTCTCATTTAATCGCCATCTTCTCTCGGTAGCTTCCCTCCCGCCAAACAGGGAAATGCACAGAATGATCGGGGCATGATCTGACCACACTATGTTCCCTATTGATATCTCTGTTATTTTAGTCATTAGATAGTGGGGTATCAAGAAGAGGTCTATCCGGGTATATAACTGGTGGGGATTGGAAAAGAAGGTGTAGTCTCTTTTCCCCTCGTGCATAATATGCCAAGCATCCACTAATTGTAGTTCGTGTAGTTTTTTTAATAGTCCTCTTCTAATGCCCAGGGGAATGGACGATGTCCCTGAAGACGTATAGAGTTTTGGATCTAAAGGGATGTTAATGTCCCCCCCAATAATTAGTTTACCCTCTGAAAAATCCATTAGGTTTGTTAGAACTTTCTTTAGAAAAACATCTTGTTTTACATTGGGGGCATATACTGTGGCCAACGTCACCTTCACTCCTCCTATTGAGCCCTTCAAAAAAAGATACCTTCCGTTATCGTCTGCTCGTTTTTCTGTCAGCGTCCACGGGATCCTATTGGATATCATGATCGAGACCCCTTTGGATTTTGCCTCTTGGTTAGAGGCATGGTATACCGTTGGGAAAAATCTATTTTGAAGTATAGGAAATCTACTCGTCCTAAAATGGGTCTCTTGAATATAAGCTATATCTATGTGCCTCTGTTTTAGGTCATTTAGAAGCATCCTTCTTTTTTCAGGGATGTTAAGTCCCTTCACATTCATAGATATCAACCTAATTTCCTCCATCTTTTTTTTTTTAAAACAAGTTTTTTATTGTGCACAAATACATAACAAACATCCAGTGAGACCAACGGGCTAACAATCAGGTGGTAAGTTATTACATACATCATATAGCAATAAAGGATACCCACCCACCATCTCATCCGTGTACATTCCCCGTCATCAGCAGGTAGTGCTCCCTTTCCCCCCCCCCTATTTAACTTTCGCTCCCCCAACTCGTCTGCTCAGTACTGCTTAGGTAATATATTGTGTAATTGCTACCGCCCCGTTTGCTTCCCCATCTCTAATAGTAGTATACACACCTCACTCCATTACTCCACCTCTCCATCATTCTCCTCCTCTATCGTACTCTGCGAATCCGTCCACCTGAACCAAACCTTTCTGAACTTCTTGGGTGATCCCCTGGCTTCATACGTCATTTTGTAAAGAAACATATCTGCATTAATTATTGCCTTCCACATCCCTAACGTCAGTTGTTCCTCATATATCCACCTTCTAGCAATCAATTTTCTCACTCCAAAAAATAGGATCCTGAGAAATATCTTTGTATAATGGTTAATTTCTTCTTCCTGTTCGAACACTCCCAGGAGACATCTCAGGGGTGAGCATATGTTGGGTAAATTGAACTTCTCTGATATAAAGGCTGTTACCTGGGACCACAACCGCCTTATTCGGTCGCATTCCCATACCATATGCATGAAAGTGCCCTCTGTCCTCTTACACTTGTGACAAGTCGCGTCTTCCCTCTTTTTCATTCTATAAAGTCTCGTCGGGGTGTAATATTGTTGATGTAAGTACCGGAACTGAATCATTTTGTCCGTGGAGGAGATAACCGACACTAAATATGTGTCAAGCACCTCCGTCCACATTTCATCAGACAGCTCCGGGATCACCTCCCTCCACCGCTCCCTGGATTTATCCGTTGAGTATTTAACCCCAGGTCCAACAGCGCTATAATACCTAGATATTCTCTTTGTGGGGTCCGGGTCTATCAAGACCCTTTCCAGCCCCGTGTTCTCCACTACCATCTCTTCTCCCCCAAACTGCGCATGCGCGGCATGGGCAAGCTGAGCATACCTATAATTCCAGTTCCTGGGAATCTCAAACCTTTCCCTCAACTGTTCGAAAGTACACAACCTGTCTTCCTGGCAAATCTGGTGTAGATATTTCACACCACACTTGGCCCAGGTCTTATGTCCATCCTGTAGCTTCTGGAATTCCCCCAGCGTCTTGTTGTACCATAGTGGGCTATTCGGAGACCTCCAGAGGGGTCCATCCTTCCTCCATTTTGAGCAGATGTGAAAGACCTTCCCCGGGAGTGCTATCACTGAACCCATCCTTCTCCCTGGTGCTTCCTTTCTGTAGAGGAGATTCTGTAGCGTCTCCTGCGAGGCGACAACCGCCGCCTCCAGGAGAGCTGTGGCGTTAGGTGTCTGTGGGAAGAGCCTCCAATGCAGGAAGGAGAGTTGAGCAGCCATAAAGTATGCTCTGAGGTCAGGAAGTGCCAATCCTCCCAAAGTAATTGGGAGTTTAAGCACCGCCAGGGACACTCTGGGAGCCTTCGATCCCCATAAAAAGTTTACGATAATAGAGTCAATGTTCTTAAATACTCTCAGAGTCACAAAAACCGGTGAGTTTGAAAGGACATAAAGAAATTTGGGTAAAAAAATCATTTTGAAAAGGTTAACCCTTCCGAGAAGCGTCAGGGGTAGATTACGCCACCTCTGCACCTTTTCCCTAAAATTTGTCACTACCGGTGTAAGGTTTGTTTCCAGAAATCCAGAGATGGGTAGTTTAACCTCAATCCCCAGATAGCGGAATGAGGTGGACAGGGGGATGGGACTGTCCCGTGGGACCACCACCTCCCTGTCCACAGGAAAAAGAGAGGACTTAGTCCAATTAATCCTAAAGCCCGAATAGTCCCCAAATTTCTGGATCAGACTGAAGGCCTCGGCCAGTGAGGGTCCCGGATCTTGCAGATAAAGCAGCATATCATCCGCATAGAGCGAGACGCGCTCTTCAAACTCCCCTAAAACCCGTCAATCCCTGTGAGCTGCGTATTCTAGCTGCCAGGGGCTCAATGGCCAGAGCAAACGGGAGGGGCGACAAAGGGCACCCCTGCCTGGTCCCTCTATAGATGGGAAAGGAATCTGAGATGATTCCATTGACCCTCAGTCTGACCAGCGGTTCGGTATATAGTAGTTTGACCCAGGACACAAAGACCGGCCCAAAACCGTATGTCTCCAGAAGAAGGAAAAGATACTCCCACTCCACGGAGTCAAAGGCCTTCCTTGTATCCAGGGAGGCCACCACCCTGGTTCCACAGTTATCATGTACCGTTTGTAGATTCACAAACAGTCTTCTAATATTCATCTGTGCACACCTCCCTTGAATGAACCCTGTTTGGTCTGCGTCTACCAGCTTTGTAATAACCCCCTGAAGTCTACTTGCAAGCATTTTAGCTAGTATTTTTGTGTCAACATTCATCAGGGAGATTGGACGGTAGGAATCGCACTGCTTAGGGTCCTTTCCCCCCTTAGGGATCAGAACCACCAGTGCCTCTCGCATAGATGGTGGTAGCCTACCCTCCAATCTCGCCGCGTTGAACACCCTAAGCAGTAGTTTTGCCATTCCCCCCTTGTATGTATTATACCACTCAGCGGGCAGACCGTCTAACCCGGGAGACTTCCTAGGGGGAAAAGACGCTATGGCTTCCTCCACCTCTTCTACAGTAAAACCCTCCTCCAGATTCTCTCTGTCCTCCGCCGTCAGGCTGGGAAGGTCTATTTCTCTCACATATTCCGTCAGGCCTTCCATTCCCGTTGGAACACAAGACCTGTATAGCTCCTGGTAGAATTGAGCGAAGGTTTGGAGTATTCCAGCTGAGTCCTCCACTTCGGTCTTACTGTCAGAGTACACCGACTTAATATATATCGGTTCATATTCCGGTCGCGCCAAGTATGCCAGTAGCCTGCCATTCTTGTCACCGAATTCAAAAATCCTTCTACGTTGTGCAAGATTGAGTTTAGTCGTGCGATCAGTAAGGAGCATCTTGTATTCCCTGGTTCTAGTATTTAAAGTCAGCAGTCGCTCTCTAGTGGGGTCCCTAATATATTCTGCTTCTGCCACCGTCACTTCCTTCTCTTTCTCCAGTACTGTGGAAGCCAACTGCTTCTTGAAACCCCGTACCTCAGTGATGAACACCCCTCGCAGCGTGGCCTTAAAAGCCTCCCATTGGAGGAGTGCAGATCCCGAGTCACGGTTTTCAGTCCAGTAATGTTTAATTCCCTCAGTGCATTTAATTATTATATATTCCTCTTGTAGCCAACTAGCCTCCATTCTCCAATGCCTCAGCCCTGGTTTCGGTCCTAGATTTAGTTCCAACAGCATGGGAGAATGGTCGGATAGTGCTCTCGGGAGGTAAGAAACCCCCTTCACCATTTCCATTCCCCCTCCCTCAGTCAGGATCGTGTCTATTCTGGAGAGCGTCTTGTGCGTTTCCGAGTAGCAGGAGTAAACCTTATCATGAGGATGGTAGAAGCGCCAGACGTCTTGAAACCCATGTGCAGACATCCATCCTGCGAGGGAGGTCTGCCCACCCGTTTTTGTTCCCAGCCTATCCAGTTCAGGGTTAGAAACCGAGTTGAAATCCCCCAGTATATAGATCTTCCCCTCCGCAATCTCATATGTCACCCTCAGCATATCATCAACATGAGCCAGAGAGAACGGAGGGGGTACGTATAGGTTAACAAACGTAAGAAATCTACCCATCACCTTTATCACTATCACCACAAACCTTCCCATGTGATCCGTGCGCACAGCATGTAGCAGGATAGGCATGGTTTTAGTGATCAGAGTGGATACCCCCCTTGCATAACTTGAATAGGTGGCATGATATGCCCCAGCAATATGTGCACGTTTTAGGGAGAGAACTCTGGAGCCCTGGAGATGCGTTTCCTGCAAAAGTATGATGTGTGGCTTGTATTTCTTAATGTAATCAAAAATCAATGAGCGTTTAAATTTTGAGTTAAGGCCTCGAACATTCCAGGCCACCACTTTCAAGCTAACTTCCATGGTGGCTTAATGTATATAAGAAAGGGTCTAGGGGTGATGCATCCCAGTCCAGCAAGAGGGCTCCACAGCTCTCCCCCCCACCTGCAAAAAACAGTATCAACAGAAATAGCAGCAAATCCGTGCAGCAGTATAATATAACGTCAGTGTCCAGTATGAGCAGACAGAACATTTCCCAGCAAACAACCTTCCCAACTTCCCCCTCCCCCCACCCCGCACCCAGCACCCAGCCCCAACATGCCAGGCACTTTGTTTCCCAAACCTCTAGTGCAATCAGGTAACTGAGATGCTGCCTAGTCTGTCACATAGGGCAAAGAAAACCCCAGCACAGCTAGACCACCTCTAAAGTCCCAGGTATAGTTCACCTGTGAAAACAAGTAGGAAAAAAAAAAAAATTAAAAACCTTTTTCTTTCTCTTTTTTTCCCTTTTTAAGTTCACCTCCACATAGTTAGTGCAGAGCCGTCCGTCGGCCGTGTTAGTTTTCCCCTTTTTTGGGTACATCTATGGGACTGCACCTCATAAGAAAGGGACAGAGCTCAAAAACAAAACCAGGTCAAAAAAAAATATAAAAGCAAAAGCGAGAGACAAAAACCAAAGAAAAAACCAGCCTGGGGGCATAGGGGGGGCATTCAGTATGGGTGAGAACAAGAAAAAACAAACTCTGAAAAGTAGAGCACCTCCCCCTTCTTCTCTGGGTCCTCCATTACCCCCCATCAATTTCCATGTAGTGTAGTCTCAGTGGAAGTATCTATAGAGACCCTTGGAACAAATCTTGTCAAATCTTCTCTCTATTTCTGTGATGAGTGAGCTGGTGATCCCTGTCTTCGCCGTCCCCTCATATCCAGCCATTCTGATGCTTCAGTTGGATTTGTGAAGAAGACAGTCTTTCCGTTATCTACCACCCTCAGTCTGGCAGGGTAGAGCATACTGTATATCAGGTTTAGCTCTCTCAGTCTCCTCTTTATGGGTTGGAAAGAGGCTCTCTGTTTCTGCGTTACAGCTGAAAAATCTGGGTATATGGATATACGATTTCCATCCACCCTTAGCTCAGGCCCTGTCCGAGCCTCTCTCAGAATATTCTCCCGGTCTCGAAAGTGCAGCACCTTGGCAATCATGGACCTTGGGGGGGCTCCCTTAGGAGGGGCTCTACCGGGTACTCGGTGGGCCCTCTCTATGGCAAATAAATTCGTAAAAGTCTCAGGGGCCATACTGTCCAGCAGCCATTTTTCCAGGAATTCTTCAGGGCGCCGGCCCTCCACCCCCTCAGGGAATCCCACCAGCCTAATATTGTTTCTTCTCATGCGGTCTTCCATGTCCGCCATTTTTAAAGTGTGCTCTGACAAAGTTTTCTTCGTCACTTGTGCCGCAGTGTCTAAGGGTCTGACAATGTCCTCAAGCATATTCACTCTGCGCTCTGTGCCCTGGGTTTTCTCCCTTAGCTTCTGTACATCGTGCTTTAAAAAGGAGAATTCCATTTTTAGCTCATCAAAGTGTGTGACCAGCTTGCTTTGACACCCCTGTATGGCAGCCATTATTTGCTTTAGGGACGGTTCTTCCTCCCCCTCCTCTGCCCTCTCACTCCTGGGGCTCGTGTCTATAGCCCTGTCCAGCGATCTTCCCCTCCTTGTCCCTCTTAGTCTCTGGGATTGTGGACTCACCCTGTCCCGGAGTGGGGATGCCTGTCTCGGAGGCTCCTCTGGATGCAGCAGCGGCGGCCATGCCTCCTCCTCGTGGGAGCCGGCGCCATCTTGCGAGCCCCAGGCAAATCGTGCGAGCCGTTCTCCGGGCGTCTTTTTCCAGGGGGGGCCGTATTTCACCATCTCTGGAGCTGCTCGGGGGGTTCCCACCTTCATCCCCCGTTATTTGGCGTATTTCGCGGTGTCAGCGTCCCAGGATCTTTTAAGGATCAGCACACAGTCGACGGAGCTCCGGTCCCGCACTCCTCACATGCCGCGCGCTGACCGGAAGTCTTAATTTCCTCCATCTTTGCTAACCTCCACTAGAGGGGACTAGATACAAATAGTAAAGAGAAGGTAAGCCCCGGTGGGAGAGGTGGGGGCCAGACAGAGCGAAGGAAGAAAAAAAAAAAAAGGGGAAAACCCCCCAATCCCCACCCCTACCCTAATCTACCCCCCCTTCCCCTTCTATAATTTCCTACTCCCACCCCCCACCCTCTTTTTCTCCCCTTACCCCTACTTCAACCCCTAAGGGAGACACCCTTTCCTGAGACACCCCCCTATGGCTCAGTGGGTGTAAAACTATTTATGAGGGGTTGATCCCAAATGGCGGGGAGGCTCCACTCCCCCCCCTCCCCGGGGACGCTCTGCATCCATCTCTAGTTGCATTTATCACCAATTTATATTCCATCGTCCACTCCCCCACCCCCCCCTCCCCCCCCCACCCCAGCAGGGGGGGGGAGGGAGGAAAGAGAGGGGAAGAAAAGAAAAAAGAAGAAAGAACAATTCGTCTATTTATATCCTCCCCACTCCCCCTCATCCCCCCCATACCCCCCCCTGTTCACCCCTCCCCCCCAGTTATTCCCCCCCTCCCCCCGCACCCTCTCAAGAGTGAAGGGGAGGGTGGGGATGGTAAAGACCCCACGTCCGATCTCCCCCCCCCCCCATTACATCCTCTCTTCATGGGTCAATAACTCATATTCAGTTTATACCCCCAAACAAAAAAATAAAAAATAAAAAAAAGGAGGTCCCTCACCCTCCGTGCTACGATTAGTGTTGTCAAAGTATTAAAAGTGCATATACCAGTACCTGTGAGCTTGTGACTGTCTATAGTTATCAATTCGTGGTGCGAGATTCCCTCTTCTCGCAGATAAAAAAGAAAACATTTGTGACTTATTTGTTACTTATTTGTTGCCAACATCCCCCTTGCGTGGGGGCAAACCAAAAAAAAAAAAGGGGGTGAAACCCTAGCATTATCTATGCTTATATATATACTATCAATTGCGTCCCTATACAAAACCTTCAAAACCAACCCCAAAAAAGGAAGAGAGAATATATTCCCTCTAACACACCTTAGTGGTCTTCACACCCCCTCCAACCCTCCCCTCCTCCCCCCTTTCCCACTCACAGACAACACCAGAAAAAAAGAAAGAAAAAAAAAAAAAAACATACGTTAAAATACATAATATGACCCATGAAGTCCGTCTAATCCATCTGGACCCAAAGTTCATTCCCTATTTACACATGATATGTTCAGCTCCAGGGGGGTCCCCTTAGGAAACCACAGGGGGTGGGGGAGAAGAAAAAAAAAAAAGGAAGAAAAAAAACCATGGGCAAAAAAGGGGGGGGAAGGGGGGCGAAAAGGAAAGGGGGGCATGCACTAAGCCCAAATGTCTCCCAGTCCTTTAGGACAAGGTGGCGGGGTGTTTCTCCATCTTCCTTCACTAAATATCCACTTTCTATCTCCCCTGAGCCCCCTGTTCATTTAGGCGGCCCAGATACTGTAGCCAGTTCGGGACTTCAATCTCCTCTTCACCCAGAAATAGGAACAACTGTGGCAGGTCTACTGGATGTCTCAGGACAAAAGTTCTGGATCCTCTTTTTATAAATACAGATAGGGGGTAACCCCATCTGTATGAACCTCCTGATTTTCGTATTATGTCCAGTAAAGGCCGTAACATGGCTCTCCTCTGTAAGGTGGCCCTTGATAGGTCGGGTAGGATTTTAACCCTCATGTCTTCAAATACTACTTCTTTGGCCTCCCACGCCTTCCGACTGACCATTTCCTTGTGTGCATACCTATGGAAACAGCATATCACGTCTCTAGGTCTGGCGGGGTTAACTGAGGAGGGACCAGGTGCTCTATGGAGCCTTTCAAACTCTAAGTCCCCAACTGGAACCTGGATTCCCAATTGCTGGCATATTGCAGCTATAGTTGCTTGTAGCGCCTCTCCACCTATTGCCTCTGTTACCCCTCTGAATCTTAAATTTTTCCTTCTATTGCGGTCTTCTAATTCCTCTAATCGCAATTGCATTGAGGGAGCGTAAAAGTTATAATCAGACTGTACCTTTTCCATTTGCGTGATCCGGTCTATCGGGGACACCTGTGTACTTTCTATCACCGCCACTCTTCCTGTGATTTGATGTACCTCAGACCTCACCTCCTCCAGATCTCTTCGATGGATCTCTTCCATCCTAGTCATCCATCCCTCCAGATCTGCTCTCGTGGGGAGTGCCTGTAGACCTGCCCTTGTAGGCAGCGCTCTCAGGAGAGCTCTAAGGTCTGCGTCTTCCCCTGCCATATGCTGCGTGTGCCCTGTGGCCTCTTCCTGTGGCCGCCTGGGGAGCTCCTCTCCCTTACCGCTCTCACCACGCTTCACTGCAGACGCCGCCAGCGTGTCAGGTATGCAGGGCGCGGGGGTGACGTCAGGCGCCTCTCCGGGTCCTCCGTCTGGTTTCACTTCACCTGAAGCCCGCTCCTGGTGCCTCGCTACCGCTGCTCTCGTCCGAGAGAAATACTGAGGTATCTCCGGCTGTGAAGGTATTTTCTGGGCCTTCTGCTCACCCCCGTCTCTCTTTCTCATGCCGGCCAGGGAGTATCAGGTTCGGTGATACAATGCCTCAATGCCGTCTCACTTACAGAGCATACCCCGGGGGTCTAGAGGGAGCAGAGCCTACATGCGTCTCTCCTACTCCGCCATCCTAGACCACGCCCCCAGGCATCAGCCACATTTTTTGTGTTTTGAGAACATTTCCAAAAAGCCTGGTGGGATCCCGCTGGACCTAAAAAAACAAAAATGCGACATATGTCTGTGACGGGTAGTAAGCAAGATCCTCAATGGGAAATTCAGTAATAAGATTGAAGATCTATGAAGTCATCCATCTTGCTGGGGACCCCGTTTGGACTCTTCAAGACATCTGGGCTGGAGGTGGGACTATTCTTACTTAAAGGAGAAATCTGGCTAAAGCTCTTTTGGTCATACATCTCTTGTAAGTTACAGGAGTGCCCTTAGTTTGGCATTCCTGTGACCACAGAGACGGACGGGATCCACCCAAATGCCTGACTGGCAGCTGGCTCAGCCTCTCAGCACGCCGCATAGAGCCTGAGTCAGCCGCTCCCGTCCAATCCACACCTCGGCGCTCCATGCAGTTTTTTAAGGAGGGGAAGGGGGCACCTCGAATAAGTAGACCTTGCCACTGATGCAAGACTAACTTAAATTAAAAAAATGAACAACTGTTTTGGGTATTTGGAGAACTAGTTGCTATATAGAGCTTCAAACTATGGGGTTGATTTACTAACAATGGAGGGTGTAAAATCTTGTGCAGGTGTTCATGGCAGCCAATCAGATTGTAACTTCAGCTTGTTCAATTAAGCTTTGACTATTAAAACTTGGAAGCTGATTGGCTTCTATGCTGAGCTGCATCTGATTTTACACTCTCCAGTTTTAGTAAATCAACTTCTATTTGTTTTTGCATTCTGCAGAATTTTATCTGAAATTTACTTGTAAATAAATCAAATTTGGCAAAACATATTGTCTCCCAGCCACACTTACACTATATTACCAAAAGTATTGTGACACCTGCCTTTACACACACATGAACTTTAATGGCACCCCAGTCTTAGTCCAATGGGGTCAATATTGAGTTGGCCCACCCTTTGCAGCTATAACAGCTTCAACTCTTCTGGGAAGGCTGTCCACAAGGTTTAGGAGAGTGTCTATGGGAATGTTTGACACTTTTCTGAGGCCCAAACTCGCTCATCCATGTCTTTATGGACCTTGCTTTGTGCACTGGTGCGCAGTCATGTTGGAACAGGAAGGGGCCGTCCCCAAACTGTTCCCACAAAGTTGGGAGTATGAAATTGTCCAAATAGTCTTGGTATGCTGACGCCTTAGAAGTTCCCTTCACTGGAACTATGGGGTCAAACCCAACCTCTAAAAAACAACCCCACACCATAATCCCCCCCTCCACCAAATGATTTGGACCAGTGCACGGTCCATAAAGACATGGATGAGCGAGTTTGGGGTGGAGAAATTTGACTGACCTCAACCCAATAGAACACCTTTGGGATGAATTAGATCGGAGACTGCGAGCCAGGATACGTCCAACATCAGTGTCTGACCTCACAAATGCGCTTCTGGAAGAATGGTCAAACATTCCCATAGACACACTCCTAAACCTTGTGGACGGCCTTCCCAGAAGAGTTGAAGCCGTTATAGCTGCAAAGGGTGGGCCAACTCAATATTGAACCCTACGGACTAAGACTGGGATGCCATTAAAACTCATCTGCGTGTAAAGGCAGGTGTCCCAATACTTTTGACAATATAGTGTATATGGTAATGGATAGATCGAGGGATGATTTGCCTGGAGGGAGTCCACTTCTCCTCAAAGACACAGGGGCACACTGGACACCTAGCAAGTAGCTCAATGGCAGTGAAGGTTTCCAGTGCGCTCCCTCACCAAATAACACACCTCCTGTATTAGTGAGACACAGCTCTGGAGGATTGAGCACAGGTGGCACAGCAGGCAGCACCATTATCATTCTGGGGGGAGGAGAGTGTTGGATGTACTTGCTGATTTAGATACACTAACAAATTGAAGCCAAACTTCAGCTCACACTTTATAAGCAGTTGCAGCATTTATTTATTTTTTTCCTTCTGGGATAAAGGTTTTGCATGAATAAATAAAAGCTGATCATTTTAATCACACCCTGCCAGTGGTAAGTGGCTTGTTATGGTTATCCATGTAAACTGATACATTTTGCTGGAGAGCTTGTGCTTTTGGGAAACTGACTTGCTGGCAGGATCACCAGATGTAAATGGAAGAAAGCCTTAAAAAAAAGGAACTAAGGCAGCCATCCCATCTAAGAACTGGTAAGCTGCAATATACCGTATATACTCGAGTATAAGCTGACCCGAATATAAGCCGAGGCCCCTAATTTTACCAACAACAACTGGGAAAACTTATTGACTCGAGTATAAGCCTAGGGTGAGAAATGCGCAGCTACTGTAAGTGGAAAAGAGGGTCAACAATGCCCATTTGCAGCCATAGGTTCCCCAAACTTCAAACTTGGTAGTTAAGGGTTAATAAATGCCCCCTAGCTGCAGCCAAAATTTGGGGTCTCTGGACCCAAAGGGTCCCGGAATGACATTGCTGCAGATGGACACAGTTGACCAAATTTGGGGCCCTGTATCTCGGGGTAACTTGGTGCTAGGAACGCCAAATATGGATATGTTGTAGTGCTAGGTCCACTGGGTTGGCATGCCAAATGTGGGGTTCCTAGCACCAAGTGTCCCCGAGATACGGGGCCCCAAAGTCGGGTCAGAAAATGTCAAGCACTTTTCTGCAGCAGAGAATGACATTTTCTGAACCGAATTTGGGGCCCTGTATCTCGGGGACACTTAGTGCTAGGAACCCCATCTTTGGATATGTTGTAGTGCTAGGTCCATGGGTTGGCATGCCATATTTGGGGTTCCTAGCACCAAGTGGCCCCGAGATACGGGGCCCCAAAGTCCGGTGGGATTTTTTTTTTTTTTGCTGCAGAAAAGTGCTTGACTCAAGTATGAGCCGAGGGGGGCACTTTCAGCACAAAAAAATGTGCTGAAAAACTCGGCTTATACTCGAGTATATACGGTAATAAACATTTGCTTTGAATGTATTTCCAGCGGATCTCCTTTTTTATAGAGGGTTTTTTTTTTTTTTAAATCTTTATTTATTTCATAGTTTTTCAACACAACACGATTCCATTATAATAGAACATTTTGCATTTTACTCCCCTTATTCCCCCCCCGTCCCTGCCTTGCAAGATGGTCCGAAAACCCTCAAACATCTGTCAGTCAAGTTATTTCACCATATAAGTCCTTCTATTGTCTAGTTATCTCTTCGAAATATCTCCATGACTTTCTAAAGTCCTCCCAACAAAGCCATCTCCCTTCACCTTCCCCTATTTTAACCTCGTCTTCCCCACCGAGGTCTACACTCTCCAGTTTTTGTTGTAGATTCACTCGAGTAATCCATTCCCCTATCCGCGGACTTTCTGATTCCATCCATTTCTTTGGGATTAGATTTTTAGCCTCGTTTAATAAAGTAGGAATTAATGAACCCTTGTATTGTTTCATGGGAATATCCGTCCCATGGAACAATACCGCCCATGGGTCCTCAGGGATAGTTTTTTTTTTTTTTTTTGTAATAATTTTAATTAGTTCTAGAATCTGTTTCCAGTATGTTTTGATGATGGGACAGTCCCACCATATATGTGACATCGTACCGATGGCCCCACAGCCTCTCCAGCACGCGGGAGATTTATCCTTTTGTATTTTGCTCATTTTAACAGGGGTTATATACCAGCCCGTAAGACACTTATAATTGACTTCTATAGTTTTAATATCTAATGCGGCACCATGTATTAGCTTTAATATCTTCTCACTTCTATTTAAAGCGGTTCTGCACTCTGTAAAAATTTTTTTTTTTTGGGACGGAATATAAAGGATGCTTACCTTTATTGGGGGACTCACCTGTTCCATCTTCCATCTCGATCGCCGCCGGTTTTCGTCCGATGAAGTTCCTCGTCTTCTTCTTTTGTGCTGGGGGCCATCTTGCCTGTGGGCATGTGAAACACCCACAGGAACTTTAGATGGCCCAGCATGCACCGCCGTTACTCGCGCGTGCGCAGTAACGGCACATCTGCCGACATCTCACGAGATTTCGGCAGATGTGGCCGAAATCTCGCGAGATTTCGGAAGATGTGGCCGAAATCTCGCGAGATTTCGGAAGATGCCCGCACTGACTCCTGGGATCAATGACACCAGATCCCAGGAGACAGTGCGGCGTGACGACGATCGACGCAGAGACCCCCGCCCGCCGCCGCAGAGAGAGAAGACCGGAAGTCTTCAATTACAAGGTAAGTAAAAAAAAAAAAAAAAAAAAAAACATTTAATTTAGTACTCTTTGCCTGATTTGGAAGGCAAAGAGATTTACTAAATGAAATGGGTGCAGAACCGCTTTAAAGTGCAGGGAATCCCTAGTTCCTCCTCCCATCGTTTGACACAGGGGGGGGACTTCCACGAATTCTTCCCGTATTAACATTTTATATACCGTATTTATCGGCGTATAACACGCACCCCAAGTTTAGGAGGGAATTTTAAGGAAAAAAAGTTTTAGGAGAGAAGTTTAGGGAAAAAAAAAAAAAACTTACATTTAAGCGTCATTTGCAGCCTTGCCCAGCGTCATTTGCAGCCTTGCCCAGCGTCATTTGCAACCTGCCCAGCGTCATTTGCAGCCTTGCCCAGCGTCATTTGCAGCTTGCCCAGCGTCATTTGCAGCCTTTCCCAGCGTCATTTGCAACCTGCCCAGCGTCATTTGTAGCTTGCCCAGCGTCATTTGTAGCTTGCCCAGCGTCATTTGTAGCTTGCCCGGCGTCATTTGCAGCTTGCTAGTGTCATTTGCAGTTCGCGAGCGTTTAAATTTCCCGCCGCGAGAAATACCGCGCATTCGCGGCCGAAAAAGGCCGAACCGCGGCCGAAAAAGGCCGAACCGCGGCCAAAAAAGGCCGAAGTGCGGCCGAAAAAGACAGAGCCGACTGTTCAGCTCCGCTCGGAGTCCCGCCTCCCTGCTGTTTCGGGAGCGAGCGCAGGGAGGCGGGACTACGAGCGGAGCTGAACAGTCGGCTTCGGTCTTTTTCGGCCGCGGTTTGGCCTTTTTCGGCCGCGGTCGCGATTTTTCGGCGCCGCAAACGATTTTTATCATTTTTTTTTGGGGTATCGGTGTATAACACGCACCCACGACTTTCCCCCGATTTTAAGGGGGAAAAAGTGCGTGTTATACGCCGATAAATACGGTATACGTGAAATATTATTTCTAGTAGAAGGTCGCATGCAAATTTTCTCCATTGCGGTGTAATCTTCCCCGCATCGGATTGGCTGCGGTAATCCCTCCACGAAATGTTTCAACTGGGTGTACCTCCAGGTGTCAATCGACATTAACTCCACCTCTTTACTTAACTCGTGAAAAGTGATTATTTTACCTCGTTTGGTGATATCTCTTAAGCGTGCGTCCCTTTTTTAATCCAATTCCCCCAGAGTTTACTCCTTCCTGGTTCAAAAAAAACATTATTTTTTAAATTTATCAAGGGGGAATTGTATTCCCATTTATTTTTTCTGTACACCCTATCCCATGCTTTCAAAGTGACCCGTGTAATTTCGTGTGTTTCCTCCCCTATTATCCTAAATTTTGGTGGATTCCATATTTCGTGTCCCCAATCTCTATTACTTAGTGTGTTTTCCAAATTCACCCATCTCTTTTTAACCCCCTCTTTTGTTTATTCCATGACCCGTGAAAGTGCAATCGCGCTAAAATATTGTTCAAAGTCTGGCAGAGCGAGACCCCCCTGTTTTTTCTCCCTAGACAAGATTTCTGCTGCTATACGTGGCTTCGTATTAGACCATATAAATTTAGAGATAATACCTTTTAAGATTCTGAAAAAGACTTTAGGGACCGATAGTGGGAGCATTTGGAACTTATAATTTATTTTTGGGGTTATAATCATTTTCACCGCATTAATTCTCCCCATCCATGACAGAGGGCTATATGTCATATTTCCTTTTTAATCTCGTCTTAGGCCCCTTTCACACTGGGGCGGTGAGCCGCGGTGACGGTAAAGCAGCGCTATATTTAGCGCTGCTTTACCGTCGTTTTCACCGCGGTTTTCGGCCGCTCGCGGTGCGGTTTTACCCCCCGCGAGCGGCCGAAAAAGGGTTAAACGCCCCCCGCAGAGCGCCGCCGTAGCGGCACTTTGCGGCGGTATTGCCGCGGTTTTACCGCGGTCTCCCATTGTAATCAATGGGAAGGAGCGGTATAGGAGCGGTGAACACACCGCTCCTATCCCGCTCCAAAGATGCTGCTAGCAGGACTTTTTTTGTCATCCTGCTAGCGCACCGCTCCAGTGTGAAAGCCCGCCGGCTTTCACACTGGAGTTAAAGGGGCCGGATTTTTTCATGCGGTGAACAGGCGCTATTTTTAGCGCTGCACCGCATGAAAAACTCCCCGGTGTGAAAGGGGCCTTATAGTGGGATATAATTTATCAAGTAAGTCTTCCTTAACGTCCCTGACAGTTTCACCCCTAGATGAGTAATATTCTCCCTCCATGGGAAGTGGAACTCTTTTGTTAAGCGGGCTACTTCCGCTTGACTGATATTGATGTTTTTAGATTTCCGATTTGGTCAGGTTGATTTTAAAATTTGAGACATAACCATATATTTTTAATACTTTGAGCAAATTGGGTAGAGTAGTTCGAGGGTTAGTCAGAAAAAATAGCACGTCGTCGGCAAAAGCCATTAGCTTGTGTACCTCATCTCCCACCCTAATCCCGCTTATATCTGGTGTATTTCGTATGGTAGATAATAACGGTTCCAGTGATAATACAAACAGGAGAGGGGACAGAGGACAGCCCTGGCATGTACCGTTTTTTATAGAGGGTTTAATACTACTTCAAATTTAATTCCTTTCCCCTCCATTTCTAATTGCTTCCAGATCGAAGATACAAGAGGTGCAAAAAGAAGAAACTTCCTTTTATCTCTCCAGACGGTAAAATAAAAGATTATGACATGGCAGCAGATTACGCTACTTCCTGGAATCTTCATCAGGGGTGGCACAGTGCCAGTGAGCCCTTTCCACCATTTACGTATGAAGGGAGGCTCACCGCCCCTCTTAGCCATCGTGTACCTGAAGGAGAAGGTGAACCCTTCCTGTGTTTGGAGTGCGGGAAATGTTTCAGTAAACAGTCGAGCCTCGACAGACATAGGCAGCTCATGCACATCTGGGAGAAGCCTTACTCCTGTTCCGAATGCGGCAAACACTTTGGACATAAGATATCCCTCGTCCGACATCAGAGGATTCACAACAACGAAAATACCTTTTCCTGCCCATTGTGCGGGAGGTGCTTTGCCCAGAAGTCGCACCTCGTGGAACATGAAAGGCAGCACACAGGGGAGAAGCCCTACGCGTGTACGGAGTGCGGGAAGCGGTTTGCCGTGAAGAGGGCTCTGGTCATCCACGAGTCAACCCACACGGGCCAGAAGCAGTTCTGCTGTCCAGAGTGCGGGAAGTGTTTCAGCCGGAGAGCTTATCTTTTCAGCCATCAGCGGGTTCATAAAATGGTTTGACGTTTTATAAAAGGGTTGCGACTTTAAAAGTAAGACTCCTAGAATAGATATAAAGACACCCTTTATTTAATTTATTTATTCATTTTGAGCGCACATAATTGTTAAGTTTGGTTACTTATAACTTGCTATACGGCCAGCAAGAGAAATGCCCCAAGCGCCCTAAACCAGCAAACCCGACAATCGCTTAAAAGTAAAAGCAGCCTTGGCCTAGCTCTGTCCAGTCCACTTCCCGACGCGTTTCACCCTGCCCACGGGGCTTAGTTATGGAGGCTGAAAGTGAAACACTGGCTTGCAGTGCCCGCTTTGTAATTTAGTGGTGCGGGAGATACTTGGGTGAGCTCACGGCTGTCTTTCCCGATAGTTCCACACTTGGTTCCTCAGCTGTGCAGGTAAGCTAATCGACTTCCGACTGTTCTCAGGATTCCCAATGGTGGTGAGCAATGTCTTACTGAAAGCTGTCAAGGGAAGAAGTCAGGGATGGGCATTTTGTGGGAAATCCTAATCTCCACACTTAGCCCCCGTACACACGGTCGGAAATACCGACCACAAAATCCGTCGGATTGTTTCCAACGTATTTTGTGCGACACTGGTGTTGCATACACACGGTCGGACAAAGTTGTCAGAAAATCCGATCATTCTGAACATGGTGACGTTCGTTGCCTACGACGGAACTACGTAGAGGCTAGTAGCCAATAGGTTTGGTCTTGTAATGTGATCTGAGCATGCGTGCCACTTTGTCCGTCGGAATTCCCTACACACGATCGGAAAAAGTCCGATCGGATTTTGTTGTCGGAAAATTTGAGCTCCTGCTCTCAAATTTTTTCCATCGGAAATTCAGACGGAAAAAGCCCGCTAGAGCCCACACACGATCAGGTTTTCCGACAACATAATCCGATCGGAATTTTTCCATCTGAATATCCGACCGTGTGTATGGGGCATTACTGAAAGCTGTCAAGGGAAGAAGTCGGGGATAGGCATTTGTAGGAAATCTTAATCTCCACACTTATGGTTATGATGGTACAAATCTACCCGTCAGGGCTAATTGTGTGTGCTGTTTTCTGCACTGTCATAGACAGTAGGGCCAGACCTGGCTAACCAAGATTTGGTTATAGCAGCTGGGGCAGACAGTGGCATAGTAAGACATGGAGGTGACACTTGAGAGCTTTAACCACTTCCTGATCGGCGCACGACGATGTACGTCGACAGAATGGCACGAACAGGCATAAGGGCGTACAGGTACGTCCCCTTTAAGATGCGGCCGTGCCATCGAGCGCGAGCCGCAGGCGGTGCGCGCTCACGCTGGTCGGGACCCCCGTGAGTCTGGTCGCTCACTCGGACTCGATCACCGCGGGGGTACCCACGATCGTCTCACGGGAAGGCTGAACGGGGAGATGCGGAAATAAACAGCATCTCCCCGTTCTGCCTAGCAACTAGTGACGCCGATCTCTGCTCCCTGTGATTGGAGCAGAGATCAGCATTCACTAGCTCACAGCCACGCCCCCCCCCCCCCCCCCCACAGTTAGAAACGCACCTCTAGGAACATATAACCCCTACACTGCCACCTAGTGGTTAACCCCTTCACTGCCAGTGTCATTTACACAGGAATCAGTGCATTTAAATAGCACTGATTGCTGTATAAATGACAATGGTCCCAAAAATGTGTCAAAAATGTCTGATGTTTCCGCCATAATGTCGCAGTCACAATAAAAATCGCTGATCGCCGCCATTACTAGTAAAAAAAAAAATATTAATAAAAATGCTATAAAACTATCCCCTATTTTGTAAACGCTATAACTTCTGCGCAAACCAATCAATAATCGCTTATTGCGATTTATTTTATTTTTTTACCAAAAATATGTAGAAGAATACGTATCGGCCTAAACTGAGGGAAAAAAAAAAATTTTTATACATTTTTGGGGGATATTTATTATAGCAAAAAGTAAAAAATAATGCTTTTTTTTTTTCAAAATTGCCGCGTTTTTTTGTTTATAGCGCAAAAAATAAAAACCGCAGGGGCGATCAAATACCACCAAAAGAAAGCTCTATTTGTGGGAAAAAAAGGACGTCAATTTTGTTTGGGAGCCACATGGCACAACCGCGCAACTGTCAGTTAAAGCGACGCAGTGCCGAATCGCAAAAAGTGGTCTGGTCTTAAGCCAGCAAAATGGTCCGGTCTGAAAGTGGTTAAAGAGGCATCAGAAGGGCAGGATACTCACTGGCACTGGTTGGAGAGGTCTTGCTGGCTTGTTCCGTGGAGGTGAGTCTTTTTAAAGGGCAGAGAGAGTTTAGAGTCTAGGAAGCTTTGTAAAATAAGTGCTGCACTTAAAAATGACTCAAACATAAATCACCAAGAGTGACAATAAATCTGGGAAAACAGTTCATAAAGGGTTAACATAAGTTCACCATCCAAAGGGAAATGGAGAGATTAGTACAGTGCCAACCGTCCTACTATACAGGTCTTTATTAGAGTGAAAGTAAAGTCCAATTTTCCAAATTCATCTTCCAGGACAGCCCAAGAGACATAGCACCTCCTCCTTCAGGAACAGGAAACGCATCACCAAGTACACTTTAAAAGGAAGCCCCTCTGCTGAACTGGTCAGTTTTTGTGTTTCCTCCAGCCGCAGGAGAGGCATCACCTGGATCCTGGGTGAGGGATTCTTCTTCTTTCTTTTTTTTGGCTATCCTTTTCTTCCACCCATGCCTTTACCTACCTGACTCCAGTGGGAGCAGCTAGTAGGGTTTTCTGCAAAATTGCCCTCCAAGGTCACTCCTTAGTATGGGAAGGAGGTAACTTGGTTCCCTTTCTCCTTGTCTGGAAGTGGCATACCTCCTTGACAGGGACTGGCACAGGCAGCGTGAGTTCCCAGTCCCGGTGTCTTGGTGTGTGCAATGTCTGCACTGTAGGGTACTTTCTGGTGAGGGCTCGCGCAGTAGCTGCATTGGGTTTGTGGCCTGTCTGTGTTGACCAGATGATGCAGGGGCATTAATCCCGATAGGGGATGAGTAATTTCCAGTGGCTCTGGTTCCGAGCCTCATTGTCGGCGCAGGGGAGGGGAGAAGGGCTGGCTGGTGCCTTTTAAAGCGGTTGTAAACCTACAAAAAAAAATAAACCTGCAAGACAAAGGCATAATGAGCAAGTATGCATAGCATACTAGCTCATTATGATTAACCACTTCAGCCCCGGACCAATTGGCAGCCAAAGGACCAGGCCCCTTTTTGCGATTCGGCACTGCATCGATTTAACTGACAATTGCGCGGTCGTGCGACGTGGCTCCCAAACAAAATTGGCGTCCTTTTTTTCCCACAAATAGAGCTTTCTTTTGGTGGTATTTGATCGCCCCTGCGTTTTTTATTTTTTGCGCTATAAACAAAAATAGAGCGACAATTTTGAAAAAAAATGCAATATTTTTTTTACTTTTTGCTATAAGAAATATCCCCAAAAAATATATAAAACATTTTTTTTGTATTCTTCGACATATTTTTGGTAAAAAAAATCGCAATTAGCGATTGTTGATTGGTTTGCGCAAAAGTTATAGAGTTTACAAAATAGAGGATAGTTTTATAGCATTTTTATTAATATTTTTTTTTTTTTTACTAGTAATGGCGGCGATCAGCGATTTTTATTGTGACTGCGACATTATGGCGGACACATCGGACATTTTTGACACATTTTTGGGACCATTGTCATTTATACAGCAATCAATGCTATTTAAATGCATTGATTCCTGTATAAATGACAGTTGTAGTGAAGGGGTTAACCACTAGGGGGAGGGGAGGGGTTATGGGCTGTGACGTGTGTTTTTTTTTTTACATTAGGGGGCGGGGCTGACGTCTGACGTCATTGATCGGCTTTCCCGATGACAGGGAACAGCCGATCAATGACAGGCAGAGTAGGAAGCGCGGGGAAAGGTTTGTTTACACATACCTCTCCCCGTTCTTCAGCTCCGTAACCCGATCGCGGGACACCAGCGGCGATCGGGTCCGCTGGTCCCGCGGCCGGGGTCACGGAGCTCCCGACCGGGTCGCGAGCGCGCCGCTGGCGGCGCGCGCGCGACCCACAGGCAGGCACATGCACGATCACGTACAGGTACGTGATTTTGCCTGCCCGTGCCATTTTGCCGACGTATATCGGCGTTAGGCGGTCGGGAAGCGGTTAACTTACCAGAGATCAAAGCCCCTGCAGCCGTCCTCGTACCCCGCTCCGTGGCCGACATCGCTCCCGGAGGTACTTCCGGGTATCGCGGACTCCGGCACTGTGATTGGCCGGAGCTGCGATGACGTTACTCCCACGCATGCACACAGGGGCCGCCAGTAACGGCACAGTCTAACTGAAGCAACGGCGTGTACTGCCATTGCTTCAGTGCGCATGTGCCGATGACGTCGAAACATACAAATACAGGGGATATCTCCTAAACCGTGCAGATTTAGGAGATATCCAGTGTAGTTTTCACCTAGCCTGTATTGCCACCTGGCCGAGTGTTGGGCTTAATGTGACAATGTCGGGCTCTCCCTATCTTCCACAGAAGTGGTGCCCAAAGCAGTTCAGCATAAGGGCCTGCTCAGGCTTTAAGGGCTTCCATCTGGCCTTAATTGGCCAGGTACTCACTAGAGCTGGCTCTTTTTTTACAGATATTGATTTTTTTTTTTTGGAATCAGTCCTGTGTAACTTTGAGCTCTTATTTGCAGCAATTGCTAGAGTTTTCCTTGCAACCAGGTCTCATACCTTGGTTTTTTTTTTCTCTATTGAGAACTGAGTCCACCATATCTATAATATTTATGGTAATCCCGAGGGTGGTAAAGGTCTTTGGGCTTATTTTGACCCTCCCTAATCTAGTAAATTCTTGCTTATTATCTCATGGGCTGCAGGACAAATTGGGAAAACCAGAGTTAGACTTAAAAATAGCGCCTGTACACCGCCTGAAAAAACCGGCCCCATTCACTCCAGTGTGAAAGCCGGCGGTGCGATAACATAACGGTAAAAAAAGTCCTGCTAGCAGCATCTTTGCAGCGGTATAGGAGGGGTGTATTCACCGCTCCTTCCCATTGATTTCAATGGGACACCGCGGTAATACCACCGCAAAGCGCCACTACGGCGGCGCTTTGCGGGGGGATTTTAACCCTTTTTCGGCCGCTTGCGGGGGGGAAAAACCACCCCGCGAGCGACCGAATACCGCGGCTAAAACGACGGTAAAGCAGCGCTAAATATAGCGCTGCTTTACCATCGCCGTGGCTCCTGCCCCAGTGTGAAAGAGGCCTTACAGGTAACTCTGTTAACCACCTGATTACTTTGTACTTAAACCCCCTCGTGACCAGACCAATTTTCAGCTTTTGGCGCTGACGCACTTTGAATGACAATTGCGCGGTCATACAACACTGTACCCAAATGAAATTTTTACCATTTTTTTCCCACAAATAGAGCTTTCTTTTGGTGGTATTTAATCACAGCTGGGGTTTTTGGTTTTTATTTTTTGCTAAACAAATAAAAAAAGATGGAAAATTTAAAAAATAAAATAAAATCATGTTTAATAGTTTGTTATAAAATTTTGCAAACAGGTAATTTTTCTGCTTCATTGATATGCGCTGATGAGGTGGCACTGGTGGGCACCGATAGGCTGCACTGGTGGGCACTGATAGGCTGCACTGGTGGGCACTGATAGGCTGCACTGGTGGGGACAGATAAGTCGGTACTGATGGGCACAGCAAAGATGGCACTGATGGGCACGGATGGGTGGTACGGATGGGCACTGATGGATGGCACTGATAGATGGCACTGATAGGTGGCACTGATGGGCACTGATAGGTGGCACTGATGGGCACTGGTAGGGGACACTGATGAGCACTGGTAGGTGACACTGATGTGCAGCACTGGCACTGTGGGCACTGACATATGGCACTGTGGGCACTGACAGGTGGCACTGGGGGCACTGACAGGTGGCACTGGGGGCACTGACAGGTGGCACTGGGGGCACTGACAGATGTCACTGGGGGCACTGACAGGTGGCACTGTGGACACTTTTATTATTCCCAGGAGAGGGCACCATGGACCCTTGGCATATTGCAGTGAGAGGGACTGATGTCCCTCTCACTGCCGCCGGTGATCGGCTTTTTTTTTTCTCCTCGCGCTGTAAGCGCGAGCAGGAAAAAAAGCCAATTACCGGCTCTGTTACTGTCACAGGGGGCGCACAGGCAGCTCGTTGCCCACTGTGGGGACACTCATATTTTAGTGTTAGGACCACAGATATCAGGGTGCCGTAACGATGTTCTGTGGCTTACGCATGCGTTTGCAAATGCGTGCGGACTAAACCCGTTTTTAACACACTGTTAGACGGTTAATTTGGTTTTCTGCTAGCTGGTGGTAAGTAGGCTTGGGTTTTTTTCCTAGGCATTCCCCAGGCTTTGTTGTTAAAGTGGTTGTAAACCCACTTTTTGGACTTTTACCTATAGGTAAGCCTAGAATAAGGCTTACCTGTAGGTAGTGTAAATATCTCCTAAACGTGCGTCGTTTAGGAGATATTTCACTTGTAGTCCACAGGAAATGGCTACGGCGCATGCGCAGGGAAGAAACTAAACGAAAGGCCGTTTCTTCCCTAGCATATGCCGCAGGTCGCTGCTCCCGTGCGCATTCGCGGGAGTGACATCGCGCGGCTCCGGCAAATCACAGAGCCAGAGTCCACGGCCCCGAAGGAAGAGGGCAAGAAGATGGACGCTGCCCACACAGGTGACGTCGCTGGATTATTTTGCAGGTAAGTGGTACATAATGGGCTATGCATACTAGCCCATTATGCTTTTCATTTCCAGGCTATACAGGGAGCAAAACCCATCAGGGTTTACTTCCTCTTTAACAGGACAGCCGGATTCTCACCCTTGTTTTATGATGATTTGTTTAGGTTTCGTCCTTTCGGTTCTTATTTTAAAACTGACCAGTTGAGCAGAGGGACTTCCTTTTAAAGTGTATATGGGTGATGCGTTTCCTGTTCCTGAAGGAGGAGGTGCTATGTCTCATGAGCTGTCCTGGAAGACTCCTGGAAAGAGAGTTACCGGTAAGTCTAACTCCGGTTTTTAATTGTAGCTAAAGGTAAGCCTATAAATAAGGCTTACCTGTAGGTACAGTCAATATCTCCTAAACCAGTGGTCTCCAAACTGTGCGCTGGAGGCCAGATGCGACCCTTTGCTTGCTTTTAGCCTGCCTTTGGGGCACCATCCACTTACACCAATGATGGGGCACTATTCCTCGCAGTGACACCAACGATGGAGCACTATTCCTCTCACAGACATATCAACAATGGGGCACAATTTCTCCCAGTGACATCAACAATAGGGACCAAAGAAGGGGCACAATTCCTCCCAATGACACCAACAATGGGGCACAGTTCCACAATGACACCAACAATGGGGCACAGTTCCACAATGACACCAGCAATGGGGCCAAATTACACCAATAATGGGGCACAATTTCTCCCACTGACACCAAAGATGGGGCTTTGTTTTTTTCCCACTGAGATATGGATTTTTTCTACTCCCAGTGGCCATGGTTTGGCCCTTCCCAAAGTTTGAGGGACAGTAAACTGGCCCTTTGTTTTGGAGAACCCTCTCCTAAACTTGCACTGTTTAGAAGATATTCACACGGGATGTAGCTGGTGACATCACCGGTACATGCTTTCTGTAGGGACGACATACCCGTGCTGTAATGTCAGAGCTCTGGGTGATGAGTGACGTCATCGAAACCCCAGCCATTCATACAGCCGGAGCCCGCAAACCCAGCAGGAAGACCGGGTGAAGATGGAAATCCCGGGAAGCTGTGACAGCGCTGCGCTGGAAGGCTCCATGTGCAGGTGAGCATGTCACTGTGCTAGAATGCAAAGCATATTGGTACACTATGACTTAACTCTGCAGGGGAGCAACTTTTTTTTTTCCCACAATATTCATAAAAAGAAAGTTAAGGAATCCACATAGTTTAAAACCATATATTAAAATTTTATTAAAATGACCAAAGTACTCCCAATCATAAGAAAATCAATGATTATAGCTGTATTAAACCGCTCCCGGAAATCAGACAGGCCGCTTCCGGACTCCAGGATGCGTAATTACGCCGCAAATGTTGGGTCGGTTTGGGCAGAGCCGACATTTGTGACGTCATCACTCATCCTCCTATATCAAGCTCTGTCTTTGTTGGCGATGAGATTAGACATAAGCTGGTAAATGTTAGGGCTGCTTCCGGACTCCAGAGTGTGCAATGATGTCATAAACGTTGGCTCTGTTTGGGCAGAGCCGACATTTGTAACCTCATCGCGCATCCTGACAGATCAAGCTCTGTCTCTGTTGGAGATGAGATTAGACAGGCTAAAGTGATTAATGTTATTAACCACTTCCCGTCCGCCATATAGTAGAATGGCAGCCGGAAAGTGGTTTTGTTGTCCTAACTGGGCGTCATACGGATAAGCCACGATTGCGCACCTACGGGGGCACGCACCTACGGGGGCACGCACCGTGGCGATCGGTAGTGTGGTGTGTCAATCTGACACACCGCATCTCCGATCTGGGTAAAGAGCCTCTGATGTAGGCTCTTTACCATGTGATCAGCTGTGTCCAATCACAGTGTAAACAGGAAAAGCCATTTATTGGCTTTCCCCCCACTCACGTTAACAGACGCGAGTAGAGGAGAGCCAATCGTCTTCTCTGCTGACAGGAAGGGGGGTCAGCGCTGATTTTCAGTGCAGCCCCCCCCCCCCCCAAGATGCCCTCCTGTGCCCACCCATGACCACCAGGGATGCCAATTGGTGCCCATCAGTAATGCCTGCCAGTGCCTCCTCATCATTTATGCCTATCAGTGCCACCTATCAATGCCCATCAGTGCTGTATATTAGTGCCCATCAATGAGAGAGAAAACTTACTTATTGAAAAAAAAAAAAAATTCTGTTAAGAAAATGTTTAAACATTTTCGGTCTTTTTTTATTTGTTTAGCAAAAAGTAAAAACCCCAGTGGTGATCAAATACCACCAAAAGAACGCTCTATTTGTGGAAACAAAATAATAAAACATTTTGTATGGGTACAGTGTTGTATGACCGCGCAAATGTCATTTAAAATGTGACAGCGCTGAAAGCTGAAAATTGGCCTGGGCAGGAAGGGGGGAAACTGCCCTGTATTGAAGTGGTTAAACATTGTCATTCAACTCAGATTGGAACTCAGACGGGCCGCTTCCAGACTCCAGGATGCGTAACAACATCACAAATGTTGGCTCTGTTTGGGCAGAGCAGACGTCTGTGACGTCATCGCGCATGCTGACAAATCAAGCTCTGTCTCTGGTGGAGATGAGATTAGACAGATGCTGAAGTTGGCTAATGTTATTAAACATCGCCATTAAGGTGGGAGAGGAGTCTGAAGAAAGATTTGAAAACTTTCAATCGAGCGGGTACTCGCAAAAGGCCTTGTACCATGCCGAGTACGATTGTCCCCACTCCTGGTCTACTCTCAAATTGTACCGGGCCCGAGCATAGTCAAAGTAGTCACCTCTGCAAGCCAAAGCACAGTGATCATTGCTTCCTTAATCTAAAGCCCCATACACACGGTCGGACTTTTTCATGGATTCTGTCCGATCGGACAATGTTGTTGAAAAATCAGACCGTGTGTATGCACCATCGGACAGTGTATGTCGGATTGTCCGACGGACAAAGTCTTATCTCCTGCTGGAAAGATTTGCCGACAACACGGTCCGATCACACCAAATCCGATCGTGTGTACGGTTGTCCGACCGGACAAAGTGCTACGCATGCTCAGATCACATTACAAGACCAAAGCTATTGGCTACTAGCCTCTACGTAGTCCCGTCGTAGGCAACAAACGTCACCACGTTCAGAATGATCGGATTTTCCGACAACTTTGTCTGACCGTGTGTATGCAACACCTACATCAGACAAAGTATGACGGACATGGTCCGACAGACCTGGTCCTCGGATAATCCGCGCGTGTGTATGGGGCTTAAGGGTGTTGTCACATTAGGCGTGATTGCCTTGTACAGTACCCATGTTTGATTGCCCCCACTTCTCATCTGGTCTATGCTCACATTGTACCGTGCTCGAGCATGCTTACTGCTGCAATTAGCCACAGCGAATGCTGCTTCCATACTTCGCGAATGCGTAGCCTCCCTGGCGGTATTCCCGAGTCTGGCTCGGGGTGGAATTTCAGGACCAAAAGCGGTATTCCCGAGCCAGACTCGGGATCCATGTAGAGTTACTTACCTTGTCCCCTGGATCCTGCGATGTCTCCCCGCTGTGATCTGCGAGGCGCCGTGTCTCGCTCGATTCACAGTGCCGAGCTCCATTCCCTGCGACGTTGCGACGCACGGGGACGGAGTTCGGCGCCAAATTCAAAAAGTAAAAAAAACAGTATACTGTAATCTTACAGATTACAGTACTGTATCAAATAATTACACATCCCCTTTGTCCTTAGTGGTCTGTCCAGTGTACTGCATGCAGTTTTATATTATAAATACTGTTCTTTATGCCAGGAAACTGTCCATAGCAACCAAAAAATGTCAGTTTACGTCAAAAGTGCTTTAGGACCAGCTAGAAAACAGGGATAATAAATTAGAATCACTTGCAGAATTGAGTGATAGCGATTTTTGGGGAAATTCGTCATCAAACAGTAAAAGTAATAACAGTGACAATTCTGCAACTGAGCAAATTTCAGTGTTTTTGATTACATTATTGAATCATTTTTATTATTATTTGTTATAATTATTTATAGTTTTATATATATATATATATATTAAATAAGTTATAATTTATGATTTCGTATTTCAAACTTTATCATACCCGGGATGTCTATTAGACTCTGGTTTGGACAGATTTAAGTGAATTATTTCTAAAGCCTCATACACACGATCGGACCGTGGACCAACTTTCCCGTGGATTTTTGTCCAAAGGGCGTTGGCCCCAAGTTGGTATTGCATACACACGGTCGGACTTTTTAGGCAACCAACATGAACGTAGTGACGTTTCAACGTACTGACGACACTTCAAAAGAGGACGTTCGAATACTCCAGCGCCACCTTTGGTCAACTTCTATATTGTTGTCTGATCTTTTGCATTGGTTCTGAGCATGCGTGTTTGTACTTTGGACAAAAGTTCGATGGTTTTGTGTACACACAGTCGGACTTTGGTCCATCGGACTTTTGTTGGCAGAAAGTTGGCCCGTTCGCACAGCCAACAAAAGTCCAATGAAACCTGGAAAAAGTTGGTCCGATGGAGCGTACACACGGTCGGATGTTGGTCCAAAACAGCTAATTTGCATGTTGGTTGTCAAAAAGTCCGATCTTGTGTAAGGGCCTACAATATAAAACGCCAAATTTCCATGCAAAATAATGGTACTGCTTTCAGCACCTAAAATCTGAAATAATCATACCGCCAGGGAGGTTAATGCATAAGGGTGTACACATACTAGACATGGTTGATTAGACCATGCCTCAGTACGACTGTCCCTATTTTGCCGCTGGTCTGTGCTCACAGTTCAGTACAAGTGTTCCTCTTGAAAACAGCGCCGGACCCCGTACGATTGACCGTGCCTGGGGACAGTTCAGCACGCTCACTGTACACAAACCAGACTAAAGCCCCATACACACGGTCGGATTTTTGCATGGATTCTGTCCGATCGGACAATGTTGTTGAAAAATCAGACCGTGTGTATGCACCATCGGACAGTGTACGTCGGATTGTCCGACGGACAAAGTCCTATCTCCTGCTGGATAGATTTTCCGACAACACGGTCCGATCACACCAAATCCGATCGTGTGTACAGTTGTCCGACCGGACAAAGTGCTACGCATGCTCAGATCACATTACAAGACCAAAGCTATTGGCTACTAGCCTCTACGTAGTCCCGTCGTAGGCAACAAACGTCACCACGTTCAGAATGATCGGATTTTCCGACAACTTTGTCCGACCGTGTGTACGCAAAACCAACATCAGACAAAGTATGACGGACAGGATCCGACGGACCTGGTCCTCGGATAATCCGCACGTGTGTATGGGGCTTTAGGGGGGTGAACCGCACTTGGCAAAAGCATGCACATATAACGTGTTTAAAAAGCAATGGTGCTACATTCCCAGAATGCTTAGCCCGCACCCAAAGGGATCCAGTGGGTTCATTTCTCCCGCAGACAAGTCAAACTTTAGTTTCTTGTGTGAAACTGCTTCTTAGTACATCTTTGCTGGAGAAGAAACCGAGATTTAATAATGGCAGCAGTAGAAACACACGGTAGGTTCTCCCCTGCTGCTCGTTGGTTGGTTTTGGAACTCATTGTAAAGCAGGAATCATAATCTCAGCAAGAGATCAAAAGTTGACTGACACAATGCCAGCTGATTGTTACATGAAGGAATCTCAGTCCTGTAGAACTTTTTTTGTAAATTATGTTTAAGTCATTAAATGTCACATTTGAACTTTGTATTTCAGTTTTCCCTTGTATTGTGATTATTCCAATGTAGAGCCCCCACTCCTCTCCTAATACGTTTGTGCATGTTGCACTTGGTCATGATGTATTAAAACATTTTGAGTTCAGGGCGATGGTAACGCCTTGAGGATTTTCCACTGTCCCAATTCAAGAAGAACTAAGAAAGCAAGTGATTCTGATGGTTTTTACCTTCACGTATTCTATGCATGTGGCTTTCCCCCCAGCCCCCCTTTATACTTACCCGAGTCCGATCTCGATCCAGGGATGTGCACGAGAATAGGGGGTCTCCATCATTGCTCTCTTCCTCCACATTGGTTTAGCGATAGCAGAAGCCATTGGCTCCCGCTGCTATCAATCACAGCCAGTGAGGAGGGGCGGGGTCGAGCCCCGCTCTGTGTGTGTCTTATGGACACGCAGATCGCAGCTTGGAAGCAAGCCCGCATAAGTGCCCCCATAGCACGTGGCTTGCTATGGGGGCATTCAGCAGGGGGGAGGGGCCAGGACCGGGTCAGGGGACCCCAGAAAAGGATTGGGGCTCCCCTGTGCAAAACTATTGCACAGAACAGGTAAGTATAACATCTTTTTTTGTGTTGCCTCTTAACCCCTTCACGCCAATCGTATGCAAATTTGCGTTCATGGCATGAAGGGGTTAAACCAGGCATCACCCCGGTACCATTTTTTTTTTTAGAGCCAGCGGTTGGCTTCTTAGTGATAACAACCGATGTGGCTAAAAGCCTTTTGGCTGTTATCCTAAAGGAGCGAGAGGGGACATCTCCGCTGCCTTAACAGTGAGAGACAGAATAACAAAAAATACAAATCCCAGAAAGACGCATTTCAAAAAAGTTATAAATTGATTTGCATTTTAATGAGTGAAATAAGTATTTGATCCCCTATCAATCGGCATGTTTTCTGGCTCCCAGGTGTCTTCCATACAGGTAAAGAGCTGCAATTAGGAGCACTTTCTTAACAGAATGTAGCATCGGTTCCCCGCTGCCTCTGCACTGAGAACCGATCGATTGAATGTTGCCGATGGCTCGGGCTCTCTCAGCTCACAGAGCAGAGAGCTGCTGCCTGTCAGTCAGCAGCTCTCTGCTCTACCCCCCCCCCCCCCCCCCCGCGCTCACTGGAGCACTGAGCTGTGGAGGGGTGGGGAGTCCAGGCCCTGGCGGATCCAGACTTCAGACCGCCCTCTGCTGAAGGGTCACAGGAGTGCAAAATGAATTGCACTGCTGTGACCCATAGGAGAAGCCCAGCCAAACAAGTTTAGGCTGGACCTTTCCTTTAACTACCTGAGATCCGCGCTATAGCCAAATGACGGCTACAGCGCAGATCTGATGTGCCGGGACGACGTCTGTTGACGTTGTCCTGGCCATGAGCTGCCTGCACGCCCCCTGAAGGGCGCGTGCGGCGCGCTCTGTGATCAGCGAGTCTGTGAGACTCGCTGGATCACAGATCCGAGTAAGGGGTCGATCCCGACCCCCTTACCACGTGATCAGCTGTCAGCCAATGACAGCTGATCATGTGATAATAACAGAGCCGGAAATCGGCTGTTTTTCCTCCTCGCGCTGACAGTGCGAGGAGAAAAAAAAAAAAAAGCCGATCACCGGCGGCAGTGAGAGGGACATCAGTCCCTCTCACTGCAATGTGCCCAATCCATGGTGCCCACCTTTGCCCCATTAAAGTGCCGCCTACCAGTGCCATCTGTGCCCACAGTGCCATCTCTCAGTGCCCACAGTGCCAGTGCTGCACATCAGTGTCACCTGCCAGTGCTCATCTGTGTCACCTACCAGTGCCACCCATCAGTGTCATCCATCGGTGCCACCCATCTGTGCCACCCATCTGTGCTACCCATCCGTGCCCATCAGTGCCATCTTTGCTGTCCCCATCAGTACCGACTTATCTGTCCCCACCAGTGCAGCCTATCAGTGCCCACCAGTGCAGCCTATCAGTGCCCACCAGTGCCGCCTCATCAGCGCATATCAATGAAGCAGAAAAATTACCTGTTTGCAAAATTTTATAACAAACTATTAAACATGATTTTATTCATTTCTTTAATTTTCCATCTTTTTTTATTTGTTTAGCAAAAAATAAAAACCCCAGCTGTGATTAAATACCCCCAAAAGAAAGCTCCTATTTGTGGGGAAAAGATGGTAAAAATTTAATTTGGGTACAGTGTTGTATGACCGCGCAATTGTCATTCAAAGTGCGTCAGCGCCGAAAGCTGAAAATTGGTCTGGTCACGAGGGGGGTTTAAGTGCAAAGTAATCAGGTGGTTAAAGCCCAGCGTTCATATTGGGCCAATTTGGCATGCGATTTGACGTGTTAAATCGAATGCCAAGTCGGCGGCTATTGCCGGCAATGGCACTGTCCGAATTCTCAAAGGTAGTTCCTTTACTACTTTTGGCGACTTCGGGGGCGATTTGTATAGACATCTGTGCATGAACCCGCACAGATGTCTGTCAAATCGCCCCAGAAGTCGGACTGCATTGCCAGTTTGAAATCGTGCGAGTTCAGCTGAGCTTGCACGATTTCTAACCCTCAGCAGTGTGAACCTGGGCAAAGGGAGTGCTCCTAATCTCAGCTTGTTACCCGTATAAAGGACACCTGTCCACAGAAGCAATCAGATTCCAATTTCTCTGTCATGGCCAAGACCAAAGAGCTGTCCAAGGATGTCGGGGACAAGATTGTAGACCTACACGAGGCTGGAATGGGTACATCGCCAAGCAGCTTGGTGAGAGGGTGACAATAGTTGGTGCAATTATTCGCAAATGGAAGAAACAAAATAACTGGCAGCATGGAGCCCCAGACTCCTCCTCCTTCAGTCTGGGGCTCCATGCAAGATCTCACCTCGCGGAGTTTCAACGATCATGTAAAGCGCTGCGTAAATTGACGGCGCTATATAAGTACCTAAAATAAATATCTTGGGAACGGTGAGGAATCAGCCCAGAACTACACGGGAGAATCTTGTCAGTGATCTCAAGACAGCTGGGACCATAGTCACCAAGAAAACAATTGGTAACGCACTACGCCGTGAAGGACTAAAATCTTACAGCACCCGCAAGGTCCCCCTGCTTAAGAAAGCTCATGTATAAAGCTGTGTGAAGTTTTCTAATGAACATCAGAATGATTCAGGGGAGTACCCTGCGCTTTGGCATCAACTCAACTCGCCGTGACCCCAAGAACACCATCCCCACCATAAACATGGAGGTGGAAACATTATGCTTTGGGGATGTTTTTCTGCTAAGGGGACAGGACAACATCACCACATGAAAAGGGACAATAGACGGGGCCGTGCACTATCAAATCTTGGGTAAGAACCTCTTTCCCTCAGCCAGGGCATTGAAAATGGGTCATGGATGGGAATTCCAGTATAACAATGACCCAAAACACACGGCCAAGGCAACAAAGGAGTGGCTCAAGAAGAAGCACATTAAAAACCTCTTCCCACCCATTGTATTCTCTAGGGTCTTTGCTGGGGTTCTATGTCATTTTCTAGCAAAAAAATTAAATTATGAATTTTACATGTAGGAGAAAAATGTCAGAATTGGCCTGGATGGGAAGTGGTTGTTTAAGCCACTCAATGACATTGCTACAGTCCCCTCTGCTATATTAAAGCGGAGCTCCACCCTAAAGTGGAACTTCCAGTCATCGGAACCCTCCCGGTGCCACAATTGGCACCTTTTAGGGGGGTGCAGATATCTGTAGAATACAGGTATCTGCACCCACTTCCGGGCATAGATAGCCGCAGATTCTGCGGCTATTACGCCACTTCCTGCAGGGCCCCCGCTGTCTGCTGGGAAACACACGGATCCCAGAGACAGCAGGGACCGTCCTTATTGCACAGTGTGACTCACGCATGCACAGTAGGGAACCGGGAAGTGAAGCCTTGCGGCTTCACTTCCTGATTCCCATACCAAAGATGGCGGCGGCAGCACCCGAGAGCCAATCAACATCGCGGGCGTGCTGGACAGGTGAGTGTCCATATTTTAAAAGTCAGCAGCTGCAGTATTTGTAGCTGCTGACTTTAAAAAAAAATAAAAAAATTTCGCCAGACTCCCTCTTTAAATAACGACCCCCAGTGCATGTGTTTTTAAAAAAAAAAAAAAATGCAGCTGTGTACCTCGATTGGCGCTCATATGACTGACTGCCTCTCTCCTCTTGATCCGACAGCTACAGCTGAGAAACCCCGCAACATCAGCCAGGAGGAGGAGAGGCGGCCGGTCACGTGGGCACCGATCGGCACTATGAAATGTACACAGCGACATAAAAAAAAATAAAAAATAAAAACACATATACTGGGGACATTATTTAATATAGCAGAGGGGATTGTAGCAATATCATTGGGTTTTGATAGTAGCAGGAGGGGAGAGCTGGAGAGTGGATGGAGCCGACAGATCAATTTTTAGGGTTACAAACACTTTAACCGCTTCCCGACCGCCTCACGCAGATATACTGCGGCAGAATGGCACGAGCAGGCAAAATCACGTACCTGTACGTGGCCTTTTAATTGCCTGCCCGTGGGTCGCGCTCGCGACCCGGTCGGGAACTCTGTGACCCCGGCCGTGGGACCAGCGGACCCGAACGCCGCTGGTGTCCTGCGATCGGGTCACAGAGCTGAAGAACGGGGAGAGGTCTGTGTAAACCTCTCCCCGCGCTTCCTACTCTGCCTGTCATTGATCGGCTGTTCCCTGTCATCGGGAAAGCCGATCAATGACGTCAGATGTCAGCCCCGCCCCCTAATGTAAAAAACACACACACGTCACAGCCCATAACTCCTCCCCCTAGTGGTTAACTCTTTCACTACCACTGTCATTTATACAGGAATCAATGCATTTAAATAGCACTGATTGCTGAATAAATGACAATGGTCCCAAAAATGTCCGATGTGTCTGCCATAATGTCGCAGTCACAATAAAAATCGCTGATCGCCGCCATTACTAGTAAAAAAAAAAAAATATTAATAAAAATGCTATACGAAGAAGAATATGTATCGGCCTAAACTGAGGAAAAAAAATGTTTTTTTATATATTTTTTGGAGATATTTATTATAGCAAAAAGTAAAAAATATTGCATTTTTTTCAAAATTGTCGCTCTATTTTTGTTTATAGCGCAAAAAATAAAAACCGCAGGGGCGATCAAATATCACCAAAAGAAAGCTCTATTTGTGAGAAAAAAAGGACGCCAATTTTGTTTGGGAGCCACGTTGCACGACCGCGCAATTGTCAGTTAAAGCGACGCAGTGCCGAATCGCAAAAAGGGGCCTGGTCCTTTGGCTGCCAATTGGTCCGGGGCTAAAGTGGTTAAAGGTCCTGGAGTGGCCTAGCCAGTCTCTAGACCTTAATCACATAGAAAATATGTGGAGGGAGCTGAAGGATCGAGTTACAAAACATCGGCCTCGAAACCTGTTTCGGGAGAGTAAGTGCTGATGGCATAAATGGCGACTACATCCCTCTCCCAGCCTTCTGTCTTTCTGGGATTTTAAAATAATTTTCTACAATTAAAAGGTGTGAAACTGGAGTGCGCCGTCTGATTCTCCTTGTTCTTTGAGTACAGCTGCGAGCCGAGCTGCCACCCGGTGAGTAGCTAAAGCAGTGGAACACATGGACCGATCTGGAGCGGTGCAGTCTTTTTGTTCTTTGGGGGTTTAAAGTGGTTGTAAACCCTTCCATATACCCAGTGAAGGGACTATCCTCAGGTGATACACAGAGATGAAACAAATCATCCAACATAAGTTGTATCTGTTTATCTGCAGTCTTCTCTACGTGCAGAATTTACACAGGATCTCTTAGTTATGAAAAGCAGGGGCAGAGAGCTGACGTTACATCAGTGAGGAGAGCTGATTGGAGGAAAGGAATACACCCCCCTCCGAACAGCTCACGGGAACAGAGCTGAAATCGGTCAATTTGCTGGAGGTTCCTCCCCTGTCCCCTTTTTTCTCCTGATGTCAGAAAAACTTGTCAGAAGTGACTCATGCTGATAGTAGAGGAAGGAGACAGCAGACAGAAATGACACTTAGTGCTCTGGATTGAGACACACTATAGAGGGATATGCTTTGTTCATATATCATGTCTGAGGTATACAACCCCTTTAAGTAATATTTAGGTCTAAAATTATTTTTAAAAGGGATTTAAGGGAATATTTAAAAAAAAATTAACTGCTTTGTGAAATGGTTTTGCACAGAGCAGCCTAGATCCTCCTCTCAGGTCCTGTCGATTGCTCCAGGGTCCCCCCCACCGTGTGCCCCCATAGCAAGCCCCCTGCTATGGGGGGCACTTGTTTGTACTCACTCCCGAGCCAGTCTTCTTTGTCCACAGACACACAGAGCATGGCTCGGCTCCGCCCCGGGCTCCCTCCTCACTGGCTGTGATTGACAGCAAGCGGAAGCCAATGAGGAGGGAGAGAGCCTCTGCTCTCGTGTACATCGCTGGATCGAGATCAGGCTTAGAGGAGTGAAGGGGAGCTGGGGGTTGATCTGCATGCAGAAGGTCTTTGACCTTAATGCATAGAATGCATTAAAGTGGTTGTAAACCCCTACAAACCCTTACAACCCACTTTGACCTACAGGTAAACCTAGATTAAGGCTTACCTGTAGGTCCAATGAATATCTCCTAAACCTACATGGTTTAGGAGATATTTAGAAAAGAAAAGGCACCGCAGGCGCACTGAGCATGCCGGAGATCGCGGTGATATGCCGCTCGAGTGACGTCATCGCAACTCCAGCGAATGACAGCGCTGGAGCAGCGAGACCCGGAAGTCACTCCGTGAGTGATGGCGGCGGTGGAGGACGTGGACGAGGGTCGTTTCGTTCTCAGATAAGTTATTCATAATGAGCTAGTATGCCTGTGCCTTGCAGGTTCCGTTTTTTTTTTCCCCGAGGAGGCTTTACTTCCTCTTTAAGGTTAAAAACCTTCTGCCTTTAGAACCACTTTAAGCATGTGTGCAGCAACTGCGCTGGCAGGAAAAGGGCACATCCACATATTCAACTTCAGTTTCTGGCTTGCTCCCAAATTTTGGTAGGACAATGGTGTATCAGCTCACCCATGTTAACTCAAAAGTGGTTACCGTATATATTCGAGTATAAGCCGAGTTTTTCAGCACATTTTTTTGTGCTGAAAGTGCCCCCCTCGGCTTATACTCGAGTCAAGCACTTTTCTGCAGCAAAAAAAAAAAATTCTGACCCGACTTTGGGGCCCCGTATCTCGGGGCCACTTGGGTCTAGGAGTCCCAAATTTGGTGTGCCAACCCAGTGGACCTAGCACTATAACATATCCAATATGGGGTTCCTAGCACTAAGTGGCCCCGAGATACGGGGCCCCAAAATCGGTTCGGAAAATGTCATTCTCTGCTGCAGAAAAGTGCTTGACATTTTCTGACCCGAATTTGGGACCCCATATCTCGGGGACACTTGGAGCCCCAAATTTGGCATTCAAACCCAGTTGAACTAGCACTACAACATATCCAAAGATGGGGTTCCTAGCACTAAGTGGCCCCGAGATACAGGGCCCCAAAGTCGGTTCAGAAAATGTCATTCTCTGCTGCAGAAAAGTGCTTGAGATTTTCTGACCCGAATTTGGGGCCCCATATCTCGGGGACACTTGGTGCTAGGAACCCCAAATGTTGTATTCCAACCCAGTGGAATTAGCACTACAACATATCTAAAGATGGGGTTCCTAGCACTAAGTGACCCTGAGATACAGGGCCCCAAATCGGTCAACTGTGTCCATCTGCATGGGCACAGTGAGGCTGCAAATGGGCATCGTTGACCCACTTTTCCACTTACAGTAGCTGCGCATTTCTCACCCTAGGCTTATACTCGAGTCAACAAGTTTTCCCAGTTGTTTGTGGTGAAATTAGGGGCCTCGGCTTATATTCGGGTTGGCCTATACTCGAGTATATACGGTATATATTACTACGGTTTCAATCAAAGACATTGACACAAGGAGTAGTGTAAAAGAATGTACCTTTATTTTGCCAGTGCAAACAAACACTGGGTCCCATTTGCACACCACTACACCCTTGAGTCAGTGGCATACCTGTATTGATCCACAACAAAAAAATACAGGTGCCGCTCAAGGCTCTGCCAGGTCCTCTTGCATGACAAACCACTAGAAATGCCGACAGGGACAGAACTTGCCCCAGCTTGAAACATCCAGTAGGGAAACTAAGTCCTAAAAGTCACACAGCAAAACCCTTGCGAGGAGGTTATGCCGGGCTCCGACCTGTTTCACTCCACCCTTATTTAGCTCCGGGGTGGCATGAAACGCATTGGAGGGCCCTGGCCTGGTTGGAGCCAAGGCTAATGCCGCGTACACACGATCGGAAATTCTCGTCGGAAAAAGCTCTGACGGTTTTCCCGACGGAACTGTCTTGCCTACACACGGTCACACCAAATTCCGACCGCCAAGTACGCGGTGACGTACAACACTACAACGAGCCGAGTTCAATGCTTCCAAGCATGCGTCAAATTGTTTCCGAGCATGCGTAGGAATTTTGCGCGTCAGAAATGCTATAGACGATCGGAATTTCCGATAGAAACCTTTTCCGTCGGAAAAGTTGAGAACATGCTCTCAATTTTTTGGTGTCGGAAATACGGCCAGCAAAATTCCGATGGAGCCTACACACGGTCGCATTTTCCAATTTAAAGCTCTCATCGGTCTTTTTCTGGCCGAAATTCCGATCGTGTGTACGCGGCATTAGGCCCCTTTCACACTGGGGCATTTTTCAGGCGCTTTATCGTTAAAAAAAAGCGACTGTAAATCGCTTGAAAGAAGCCTCATCTGCAATCCCAATGTGAAAGCCCAAGTGCTTCAAGAGCCCTTTCACACTGCCAGCGCCCGAAAAACGCTCGTAAAGCGCCGCTTAAACTAGCAGCGCTTTACCAGTGTTTTTCGAGCGCTTTTAACCCCTGCTAGTGGCCAAATAAAGGGTTAAAAGTGCCCACAAAGTGCTGCTGCCAAAGGCGCTTTTTGGGCGTATTTCAGGTGCTTTTTGGGCGTTTTGCAGGCGCTTCCCATTGATTTCAATGGGAAGGGGCGCTTTAGCTCCAAAAGCGCTGCAAAGAAGCTGCTTGCAGGACTTTTTTTGACGCCCCGCCAGCGCAGCGCCTCAGTGTGAAAGCACTCGGGCTTTCACATTGGGATTGCAGATGAGGCTTCTTTCAAGCGCTTTACAGGCGCTTTTTTTAACGATAAAGCGCCTGAAAAACGCCCCAGTGTGAAAGGGGCCTTAGACCCCTTTCACACTGGGGCGTTTTTTAGGCGTTCTTCAGGCACTTTAGCGTTAAAAAAAGCGCTTGAAAGAAGCCTCATCTGCAATCCCAATGTGAAAGCCTGAGTGCTTTCACACTGAGGCGCTGCGCTGGCAGGGCGTCAAAAAAAGTCCTGCAAGCAGCTTCTTTGCAGCGCTTTTGGAGCGGTGAATACATCACAATACATCGGTGAAATCAATGGGAAGCACCTGCAAAACGCCCAAAAAGCGCCTGAAAAACGCCCGAAAAGCGCTTTTGGCAGCAGCGCTTTGTGGGATCTTTTAACCCTTTATTTGGCCACTAGCAGGGGTTAAAAGCGCCCCACTAGCGCTCGAAAAACACTGGTAAAGCGCTGCTAGTTTAAGCGGCGCTTTATGAGCGTTTTTCAGGCGCTGGCAGTGTGAAAGGGCTCTTAGGCCCCTTTCACACTGGGGCGTTTTTCAGGCGTTTTTTTTCAGGCGCCTCAGTGTGAAAGCACTCGGGCTTTCACATTGGGATTGCAGTTGCAGCTTCTTTCAGGCGCTTTACAGGCGCTTATTTTAACGCTAAAGCGCCTGAAAAATGCCATAGTGAGAAAGGGGTCTCAGTGTGAAAGCACTCGGGCTTTCACATTGGGATTGCAGTTGCGGCTTCTTTCAGGCGCTTTACAGGCGCTTTTTTTAACGCTAAAGCGCCTGAAAAACGCCTGAAATACGCCCCAGTGTGAAAGGGGTCTTAAAGCACTTGGGCTTTTACATTGGGATTGCAGATGAGGCTTCTTTCAAGCGATTTACAGTCGCTTTTTTTAACGATAAAGCGCCTGAAAAACGCCCCAGTGTGAAAGGGGCCTTAGGCTGTCATGCACCTCCTCCCAGGGTTTTGCTGTGATATGCGACTACCTTTAACTGCTTGATATTACTCCTGCTCTGGCTTGGATTGGTGTTGGAATTGCTGCTTCTATTGTAACCATCACACACTAAAGCCAACTACACATTATTTAAAACATACAACTCGTGCGGCGCAACTCGCTAGCAGCAAATTCGAAGGCTTAAAAATCGGCATAACTCACAAACTATTGGCTAAGCCTTTTATTATACAACTCCTTGTAGAGTTTCAACGCAAAACAGACTCTTGTTTCCCATCATCCTTCATTTCTCTAAAACTGCTAGGGATGTGCCTGATACAGGCCGAACGATAAAGGTAGTATACTGTAGTGTACAGTTCGTGGGGAAAAAGAAAATGGACATCTCAATTTTCAGTTCAGAAGTAAAATAACCACCCACATGTCTATTTCCCTCACTGATGACTTATCGGTCAACGCATACAGGAAGTGGCGATAGCTCCTGGTCGTTTTTTCACCGATATGGGTTTTACGTATGCCAGCGAGCAACGGTTCAGATGACAGGAAACTGAATACTCTGCAGCAGACGGTAGTCATCTTCCAAGTACGTGATTCAGCCAAGAAGATGAGAATCCACTTCAATGCTTCTGAAGGACATGTTTTTTCTGATGGGTAACCAGATGCACCCTCTGCGTAAAACGTTTCCCACAGTCAGAACATGAAAAAGGCTTTTCCCCGGTGTGCGTTCTGTGATGTCTGACCAGATCTGGTTTATTTACAAAGCTTTTCCCGCATTTGGAACATGAAAAGGGTCTCTCTCCCGTATGAATTCTTCGATGTGATATAAACCTTGAATTGTGCAGGAAGGTTTTCCCACACTCCAGACAAGTATACGGCATCTCCCGTTTGTGAGTCTTCTCGTGTTGGCGGAGGATGGACTTATCGGAGAAGCTTTTTTTGCACAGAGGACACATGTGAGGACCTTTGCCCTTCTCAGGACACCTAACTGTCTCACCATCTCTACTGTCAGTAGGAAGAGGGAGGGGGTAGGAGTGATCAGAAAATCTGCCAAGTGAAGGGGGATCTGGTGAGAAATGTGTACTGCCCCATACAGGATTGCCAATTGTGGTGACAGGATATTCATCTGAAGAAACATCTGTGGTACCATCATCTGTTTCACCGCCTGGCAGGGTAAAGGAATAAGTATCCATTTTGTATGTTCCATCTAAAAAAAAAAAAAAAAAAAAATATGGGAGGGTAAATCAATGACTAGTAATTGACAGAAAGATTTTCAGAGAAGCACTGGAATATTTCAATTTGGAAATCAGAGTGTAGCCATATTTTTTTTTTTTTTCTTTAAATCTTCAGCCCTTTAAAGCCTACTACCAATTTATGGGGCACATCTCCATGACCACCAACCTAAATAAGTGCATCTCCACAACCAGTAATATCAGAGTGCTCATCTTCACTGACCACCAACCAACCTAAAGGGGTGCATCTCCACAACCACCAATCTCAGGGGGCTCATCTTCACTGACCACCAACCTAAATGGAGGTTGTGGAGATGCAACCATTTAGGTTGGAAAGAATTGGCTGCACATCCAGAACTTCCGATTGGTATTATCTTGTGAAACAAAATAAAAGGCAATCGGAAGTTCTGGATGTGCAGCCAATTCTTCTTTCCAAGTGTAGCGCCGACACTTGACTAAGTGTGCGCTATACATATGTAAATTTCGTTTTCCAGAACTGTAACAGAGTTCTTGGGGTTAATTGTACAGGTCTTTTACTTTGGCATCAGTTTGGCTGGGCTGTACTGGAGTTCTGCCTGGTGAGGCACCTGTGACAGGCTGAGAACCAGGCCTGGTTGGACATGTTAAGTACCAATCTTTCCCGGACCCAAGCAGTGAGCGTGTCTGGCCCTGCTGCGTAGTCTGGGAAGGGGTATTTAAGGTGCTGAAGTCACGTGTTCGGGGTTCGGCTGCTGCTTTGATTCCTGGTTCCGGTCCGGGCCAGCCCCGTGAGGGGTCCCGGACCCAGGAGTGTCTGCCGTCCCCGTGAGCCTGGTCACTCTGACCAGCCCCAGAGGCCCTAATGGTCTGGGGTGGGGGTCCGTCCGTTCCCGGGACTCGGAACTGGTTAGTTTGAGGCCCAGTAACTGAAGGAGGATTCGGAGGTGTCCCGTGTGCTCTCGGTATTGGAGGGACACGGCAACTCGTACAAGCAACCAGGGGAGGACTCTTCAGAGGAGGGCCAAGAAGCTGGCTGCTCGGTAAGAGCCTGGGAGCTGAAGTTGTATGGACACTAGAGAATCCACACTTCTCACAGTATCGCCAAGAAGGCTGAGAGATCCAGGTACTGTGAGAAAGGTTCCTACTTATCTTCAGTTACAATCTAGTCTGTGGCAGAGACTTTGCAAAGTTTCCGGATCACATGTTGGCTGCTAAATCTATGGTTAGAGGTTTATACAGCAGTGAAGCGCCCAGTTGTGAGTGGCTACCTGGGCTAACTAAGAGACATTCAGTGGATGTCAGCGGTTCAAAGTGCCTGATTTTTATCACTCGTGCCCTCTATTCCCACCTGAGACTGTTATAGTTAGATGTTACCCCTGCAAAATAAAAATCCTAAAAAATGACTTTTGTGCGTCAGCATCTGAAGTTACTGGGTACTAATCCTGGGCACCCCTAGACAACAACCGACGAGCTACGAGGAGGTAATGGGTAAGCCCAGAAAATTCAAGGCCGCCCCTAGGGCTTATGGCCGCTACACAAGTTTCCCACGGAGGCAGGCCAGGGCTAGCACTCTGCAAGATACTCCAATCAGCCTTATTCTTCATACACCTGGAGCAGTGGTTCTTTTTCTTGTACAAACTTTTAGTTTGATGGTCAGTGAAGATGACCCCCCTTTAGGCTAGTGATCATGGGGATGCACCCCTTCAGGATGTTGGTCAGTGAAGATGAGCCCCCTGAGATTGATAGTCATGGAAATGCACCCGTTTAGGTTGGTGGGTGGTCAGTGAAGATAAGCCCTCTGAGATTGGGTGCAAATCCACAACCACCAATCTCAGAGGGCTCATCTACACTGACCACCCACCAACCTAAAGGGGTGCATCTCCATAATGACCAATCTAAGAGGCTCATCTTCAATGACCACCAACCTAAAGGGGTGCATCTCCATGAACACCAGCCTAAAGGGGTGCATCTCCATGACCACCAACCTAAAGGGGGCTTATCTTCACTGACCACCAACCTAAAGGGGTGCATCTCTATGAACACCAATCTCAGAGGGCTCATCCTTACTGACCACCCACCTAAAGGGGCGTGTCTCCATGACCATCAATCTCAGGGGGCTCCTATCCACTGACCACCAACCTAAAAGGGCACATCTCCATGACCACCAACCTCAGGGGGCTCATCTTAACCAATCACCAACAACCTCAGGGAGCAGATCTTCAATGACCACCAACCTTAAAGGGCATCTCTCCATGACCACCCATAAGTGGGGGCGCACCTCCACTGATCACAATGCATACCTTAGACAGTTGTTCTCTTAGCTGCTGCACATTACATACTCCTGACCAAAATTTGCATTGTCCTAATAGTCCCCGAGTTATAGTTAGTCCTCATCTGTTTTTAAGGCTTTCACCTTTATTGTAGATTAAGATAGGAAATTGAAACCTTTCATGAGGTTTGTGTCTGTGAAGCTCAAATGACTGAAAGAGAATCTGTAAATCTTCTGTTATATTAAGTGCTTATTTCTTATCACCTGTGCTGATCTCCATTGGAATCTCCTCTTCTTTAATTTTCATTTGTATTTCTTCCTTCTCCTCCGCAACTTTAATCCTCACTTGTATTTCGTCTTCCTCCTCTTCAACCTTGATGTTTCTCTGAGTCTTTCTGGTGTCTCCGGGGTCTGTGAATAAAGATAAGAGTGAAGCTCCTTGTACTGAGATGTAGGAGAGACCCCAGAGATTGTGTGTGGTAACCCCCAGCTCAGCTGATCCCCCACTTAGTAGTAACCCTCAGCTATGGTGATTCCCCTGCTCAGTAACAACCCCCAGCTCTGCTGATCCTCTGGTTTCCTGATACTCCTGGTCACGTCTCTCTGCTGGTAATACACAATGACATGATGTGAGGAGGAGAGCCGGAGTCTAATAGAGGCTGATGGCTCCTGACTCCCCCACTGGGCACATACTGTCTCCCCATTACTGTCTACTGACAGAGGAGGGGGGAGAAGAAGAGATTGTTGTAGTGACTGAACAAGGAGAATCTGGGACTCTTCTCTGGATTTACTGTTTATTACTCACCTGTGCTGATCGCTATAGGAATTTCCTCCTCTTTAATCCTCATATGTCCATGTTCCTCCGTTTTAATGTCGTTTTCTGTAAGGTTGGTGTCTTCAAGGTCTGTGAATAAAGATGAGAATAAACCCCTTAAAATGTATGGAGGCTGGTAACATGCATGAAATGGTATTGAGAGGAGAGCCAGAGTCCAATATAGTGTCCATATAGGGACATACTTCCACTTCTCACTCCTCTTCTAAGGCCTCACACGCACTGGAGGTTTTTAATGCTGTTCTTAGGAGGCGTATGGCTGTTTTTATTTTCTAAAAGCCCCTACATGTTAGCCTATGTGTCCATGTAACAAAAGGGAGCAGCAGTGGTTTGGCAGAAATAAAAAAAAAACTCTTGATGCGCCTAAACATGTGTAGGCACATTTGCATGCATGCGCAGCTAGGCGCATTTATCGCTTGAAAGTTAAATCATTTCAATGCCCAGAATAAATTATTATTCTGACCAACGAAATGAAAAAACGCCCAAGCCTTTGACATGCCTAAAATACGCTACACGCATTTACAAGTGTCAAGCGTTTTTTTTGACCAAAACGCTACTGCCAGGAGGAACGGCATCTAGGAGAGATGACCAAAGTGTCCAGTGTGCATCAACCCCAAAGCTCCCTGCCACCATTGCAGAACTCTGTCAGACAACCTCCAAACCCAACCGGGTTCTCACTTGTCCTTCCCAATATTTCATAGCTGCTTGTCAGCTGTCCTCTTCAGTAGTCATCCAGAACTATCATACATCCTTCATTGCTAGCCTCCAGTCATTCTCCAAAGTTGAGGAAAGATAGAGCTGGACCCATAGGGTCATCTTACTGGTATTGTTTTCTTAAGGTATTGATGATGGTGCAAATGATCTGGATCCTGGCAGGGGGCTTTTACACCCCAGAGGATCTCCACAGTCTCCTCGGATTTTAGTGTAATGGAACGATAATTGAAAATGAAGCACTACACCACTGCTAAGAGGTCTAGATACAACTTTATTCCATTGAAAGTCAGGGGTACAATCCAGAAAAAAAAAGTATCTAACGTATACAGGCGCTCCCTTCATCAGGGTTTTTCCAGGTTGTTTGGTTGCAAAACAAGCTGTTAATAAGGACTGTGCTTGTATTTCACACTGGGAAAAAAACCTGATGAAGGGGGTGCTTGGACCCCCAAAATGGATTGGCTAATTGTTTGGATTGTACCCCTGACTTTTAATGGAATAAAGTAGTATCTGGACCTCTTAGCAGTGGTGTGGCGCTTCAATTTCAATTCTTGTTACATTCTCCTAGGTTGTCTTCTTCATAAATGTAACCCAACCTACCTTCTCATCCTCCCCCCAGCTCCCTCACATCCAGCCTCCTCCAACCCTCATGGTATCTTCAAGACCACTTTCCTCTTCTTTGGCCCACCTTCCTTATAAGCTTCCTACAGGGGTTGGACAAAATTATGGAAACACTAGGTAAAAGAACAAAATTGTTTCCTAATATGGTGTTGGGAGGCCTTTGGCATCCAAGCTGGCCTGAATTCTCATGGGAATTGACATATATAAGTCTTGGATGGTGGATAATGGAATCGGATACCACTCCTCGTGCAAAATCGATCCAGCTCTCGCAGAGATGACAGGGCTGAAAAGGAGCCTGGGTTCTCCAAAGTTACCTATACTGGCTGTATGATATTAAGGTCCGAGACTTCGTCTGCATGCTCGTCAAACCATGATTTGACAACACTAGTTGTGTTAATCTGAGAATTATTGTCTTGATAAATCATGTAGTGTTTCCATATTTTTGTACATCCAACCTTCCTATTCATCCTCCTATAGCTCCCCTTCCTGTCCGTCCTATATGATCTCCTTCAGTAGTTCCCTTTCCACCTCCCTCTTTAGATAGATATTTAGAGCAATGCGGAAGAGGACAGGTGAAAAGCAACTGAAGTTCATAGAAGTAAATAGAGGGATGTTTGAGGAGGAGAGCCTAGGTTTGGAGAAGGAGTGAAAATTTGGAGAATAGTTGGAGTTGTGAAGTAAGATGAGCTAGGTGTGGAGGAGGAGCAATCTGAGCTACATCTTAAAGAGGCTAATGGCTCCTGACTCCCCCACTAGGCACGCTCAGTAGTAACCCCCAGCTCTGCTGATCCCCTGGTTTTCTTATTCTCCTAGTCACGTCTCTTGGCTGGTAACACACAATGACATCATGTGAGGAGGAGAGCCGGAATCTAATAGAGGCTGATGGCTCCTGACTCCCCCACTGGGCACTTACTGTCTCCTCATTACTGTCTACTGACAGAGGAGGGGGGAGAAGAAGAGATTGTTGTAGTGACTGAACAAGGAGAATCTGGGACTCTTCTCTGGGTTTAGTGTTTATTCCTCACCTGTGCTGATCTCTGTAGAAATTTCCTCCTCCCTACACGGCTCTCCGCATATCACATACGACTCGTCTGGTTCCTCTTTTACTTCAACTTTTATAATTACCAGATTTTCACCCTAGATAAAAGAAAAGGCTTAAACATCACACCAGATTATCAAACATTAAAAACAGAACTGCATGCTTTTCTCAAGGCTAGTTTAGAGCAATGGTCACCAACCTCTTCGGACCTCACGGACTACTAAACTCACAATTTTCCCATGGACCACCAACATAAATTTGACATGCCTTATATACACACACAATGCTCCGGCTCTGTCCCCCTCCCCCTGGATCACACTGCTGCCTTACACAGACATTGGAAGTCCCCTCAATTTCTGCACTACTCCCAGCGCCTCCCTCTGAGTTCACAGGAGCTGGAACTACAGAGGCGGCATTGGGTATCAATACGCGCTGACAGTATTGACGGTCAGCGCGCATTGAGAACAACACTGGAAACAACATTGGGTGGTATACATCTGCCGAAAATGATAAAAAAACTCTTCGCCTTGTAAACTGTGTATAATACTCAAAATGACCAAATATATATATATGAATATAAAGAACAGCTGCTATCCCTAAAATGACAAAGTGCTTTAGATCAAGTGGATTATAGGTAAAAGGGAGCGCTCAATAAAACCATCATAACAAAAATCATGATAATTATGGCATATACAGTGATATCACTGGTGAAATATAGTAACCATTAGCAAAAACATTTGATTTCAATCAATAAAAAAATTGAAAGCTTGAAGCACAATTGGAGTGTGTACAAATTTGCAAAAGACATGTAAAAAAAAAAATATATATATATATATATATATATATATATATATATATATATATATATATAAAAAATGAAAAACATAAATAAATAATAAAAGTCCTATTAAATGTGACTTGTTGCTGTGCAATAGGATGAATCTTCTCAAAAAAATACTTGACAAGTAGCCTTCACCAGATCACCCAAAGTGCTCAAGGAAAATTGCCTGCTTACCAACTGGAGTTGACCACTTTAAAGTGGAAGTAAACCCCCCTATCGTTTTCAGCCAAGGAAGCTGCCATCTTTGCCTCTGTTTAATCTTCAACTGCCACGGTGCTGCACATGTGATCCGTTATGACACCAGCCATTGGATGGTTTGACTGTTTGGTTGAGAGCACAGCCAATGTGCAGTTAGCATTCCCGGCATGCCTTTTTTTTTTTTAAACTGTTAAATCGATGGGTTTACTTCCGCTTTAACTAAAAAGTAAGTCTGATGCGCTTAAGTGCAGAACCCTGTCTGCTGACAGTAGTAGATGCTGGACAAATTAACATCCTCCCGCCGGGAATCAAGGGTGGAATATATGCAGAAAGAATGATAGAGGAATTGGAAATATTGTAATCCCGTTTATTTGAAAAAGATTAAAAAAACTAAAAAGCCAAGTGGCTTGCTTACATATGTAGTGCCTTAGCCCGGCACAGAGGCTACATGCGTGTCTAGTGGTCGAATGACACCTCGCGGCTTTCACCCATAACTGGCGTGCGTTCCTCCTCGCTCGGCACACAGACCAAAGGGACCGGAAGTGAACGTGACCAAAAGCTCGCCTCGATGTACATTTCGTTCGTTCGATATACATCTGCCACAATGTTGATTTGCGGCAGAACCCCTGGGGACTACCAACATTTATTTGTGGACCATTGGTGGTCCACAGACCACTGGTTGGCAACTGCTGGTTTAGCTGATACATGGCTCGTTCATTGCATCATTTCGGAAGACCTTCAATCTCATCTACCTGGTAATCGGAAATCTTGTGATTTTCCACTGTAGAATAGAGAGGTCGGGGACATCTCTCTGGGGGATTTCTGTTACTGGAGCCATCTGTAGGAAACACACACACTGACTGAATACATTGTTTCTATGTCTTTATATCAGAGGGCATGTGTATCTAGGGGGATCCTCAATACTCTTCTCTCTTTTACAAGAAATTTTAATCTCTTCTTACCCAGTAATGTGCAGGTTGACCGGTTCTCCATTTTGATGCCTACGTCCATATCCTTGTGTCCTTCTAAATTTTTGTTCTCCTCCATGGAGAAAGAGAGAGTGACATCCTGACACCATATAGGAACCTGACACATAATGATATAGTCACCATCCAGACACATCCCTGGACTGGACAATGTCCCCAAATTCCCAGAACCCCTTACCTCTCCTGTTAGCAGCTGGCTGATCTTGTTGGTGACTTCTAATATTTTGTTGTAGCTTTTCTCAGGTGTCAGGGCGAGAGGTGAAGGCTCCACAATGGGTTCTTGACTTCTGCTCCACACTCTTGACGTATGATGATAAGCGCTGGGTATCACATGATCACCAGATGTCTTCTTCACCACTGTACATTCCTATGTAACCAACAACAAATTTGGCCAAGTTTTTCCATCTACTAATAATTTTTACAAAGCTCTTCATTTTACAGGTAAAATACAAATGTCTTGGACAAACACCTAGAGTTCTTCACTAGAAATGGGCGAACTGTTCGGTAGGGACAGCTCAGATAGTTTCACTGTAGTGTAGTGAGACTGTGTCATTCATACCAGGCCCGGACTGGGCAAAAAAATAGGCCCGGGCATTTTAGACTGAGCAGCCCATGGCATATTTACTGGGAGGCACGGAGAGCATGGGGGGGGGGGGTGGAAAACACGGGGGAGTGTGGCGAGAACTAGGGGGGGCAGAGAGCACTAGGGGGGCCAGAGAGCACTAGGGGGGCCAGGCCAGAGAGCACAGGGGTGAAGAGCACCGAGGGTGGAGAGCACTAGGGGGGCCAGGGAGCACTAGAGGGGCCAGGGAGCATGGGGGTGGAGAGCACTAGAGGGAGCCGGAGAGCCAGGGGTGGATCCAGGGGGGGCAACTGGGCAGGCTGGTGAATGAGCAATCATGCCGGCGGGCTGGCGTGTGACTGAGCGAGGCGAGCAGGCAAGTGTTATCGGGAAGCCGCTCCCCTTCTGAATATGTGACTGAAGAGACGTTGTGTCGCGGCCATCTTGGTACTCCTGCACTTGTCCACAGTAAGCCTAGTGTTATAAGTTGGCAAGCGGACATCTTTATACACCCACCAGAATTATGCTTTTCACAGTTATTTTTAACAGTAAACTCAACTTATATTTCACTAAATAAGCTGAGTTTACTGTTAAAAATAACTGTGAAAAGCAAGACTCCGGTGGGTGTATAAAGATGTCCGCTTGCCGACTTATAACTCTAGGCTTACTGCTGACAAGTGGGGGTGTACCAAGATGGCCGCGACGCAACGGCTTCAGTCACATATTCAGAAGGGCAGCGGATTCCAAAAGAAGCTTCCATGGGTGCATTCATATAAGAAGTCTGAACCTTCTCATTTGAGGTGGCTTGGCCAATGTTCATAGATGTTTCTTGGAACATTCACACTGCAGATGTACCAGGTATTTCAGCCTGGTCCCACAGCAGGTTAAGAACAACCTTGAGGGATCATATTATAATGCATATTCTGATAAGTAGTGGCTTTCTGACATCATCTCTCACCCTGCATCACCACAGCTCAGCTTCTGACAGAACACCGCCATCACTGTGCAGGCGTGGGCAGCAGAGATTACATTATCTCTCACTTCCCGCCCTGACTCTGGGACACAGCCACTGGCAAGTGACAATCCGCATCTTGTGGCAGGTGACATTGGCAGTGACAAATCTCATCTGGTGGCAGGGGATGTGGCAAGTGACATGGCAAGTGACAATTCGCATTTGGTGGCAGCCGACAGTGGCAAGTGACACGCTGTATCTGGGGCAGCCGACGGTAGCAAGTGACACGCTCAGGGCTCTGACTGATTCTGAATTATGGTGAGTTGAACTATTTAATTTTATATTACAATGTAATGATAAAAATTACTGCGCTTCAATCATCCTGACACCATATCAACCCTGGCGCCGTGATGATTTAAGCGCCAACACCACCCTTTCCCCTAACAAATTGCCCGCAAAATTATGGCAGTGCCCCTCCCGAGACTAGGCTCTGGATCCGCCCCTGCGGAGAGCACAGGGGGGCTCGGAGAGCACTGAGGGGGATGGGGACCACGGGAGGCTGGAGAGCACAAGCAGGGGCAGAGAACACGGGAGGCAAAGAGCACAGGGGGGCAGATAGCATCAGTGTAGTGACGCTTGAACACTGTTTATTTGATTGCGTTACTGCCAGTTTAACGCCATATAGTTCTGTTTGCGTTACTGCAAGTTTAATGCCATATAGTTCTGTGCGTCACTGTACGTTTGGCGCATTATATTGCAGTATATTATAGTGTATCCATAGAGTGTGTCTGTGTAGTGTGAGTACTCAAATTAAAGTGCACCAAACACCACTTTACATTGATTAAAGTGCATCTACATACAGATTTCCACTTCTTCTTTACATTTGCTTATAAACACCGCCTCCTCGCTCCCAATAATGTCTGGGAGGACAACAAGTAGAGGCAGACTTTCCCTTGGAACTGTAAGGGGACCAGCAACAAATGTGTCCACAGGCAAAGGTGGACGTGGTGGTCAGTCCTCAGGCAGGGCATCATTTCCTCTGTTTAGTGAGTTTGCCTATTCTATACAGCCAGAGCATGCAGAGGAGGTGGTGGGCTGGCTTACTAAACCTTCCTCATCCTCTGTCATGCAAGCGGAGACAAGTGTGCAGTCCCCTGCAGTTGCCAGATTGGATAAACCTGCCTCTTTGTCCACATCTATTCCTGCCATAGTCCCAACATCAGCCCTGGAGGAGTCAGCTAAGTTATTTGACCACAGCGTCAGCCACTTGCTCCTTGATGATGCCCAGCCATTACTGGATTCAGATGTTGGTAGAACGCGCCTGTCCACAGACTCCGTGGACCATTTGACTTTTAAAAGAAGGATTAAGTCCTGGATTACCAGCTATGAAGCCCCTGATGCTGATGTCACTGATTAAGTCTTTTTGGGATGTGGAATCTCTGTAGGACTTCGAGGCTGCCTAGCTTTGAGGGTATTCAATCATTTTATCTAGAACAATGTTTTTGGTATAGGTTCCATGGGCGCAATAACACCCAAAGACCAATTTTTGAGCACCTGTTTGACAGATACATACCATTGCAATTTTTTTTTTTTTACAGCAAGGCCAATTCTTGCCTTGATCAAGAGTACCTCTATAGGGTTACGGTGGGAAGGCATCACCGACACCCAAAGACCAATTTTTCTGCACCCATTACTTCTATCCAAAGTGACACCAGAATGTATCCAATAAATCTCTAATCTTGTTCCCAGTGCACTACATTGTGGCCTCATCATACACACTGGCTCCCCAGCTGTTGCTGAGCAAAATAAAGGCAGCTTGCAGGGAAAATGTCATGGTACAGATCTGCCACTTTACAGGTAGACTAAGGGGACCCCCCCAGGCACTATATTGGAAGGAATTTTTTATTTTTATGTTTTTACAAAAAAAAAAAAGGGGGGTCCGTTCGGCCCATCCCTATTCTTCACCTCTCCTGTGAGATTGCATTTTAAAAAAAATAAAGATGAGTGATGACCCTCCCAGAATCCCCCTCACCTCTCCGGTCAGCAGGCAGATGATCTCCAGGGTGAGCTGTAGTATCCTGTCTGTCAACTTCTTCCTTATTTCGTCTATCTTGGTAGGATCAGTAACGATGTTTGAAAGTGCGTCACACTGAAAAGACTTAAGAAGTGAAAATAAAAAAATAAAATATATAAGTAGGTGTAAACCTGTCTGACTGAAGGACGTCAGACTAACCTCTAAATTGAAGAGCAGCTATCACTGGATGCTGACCAAGACCTGTGACTAATCAGAGCATTGCTGAATTGTGCCCTGGGAATACAGAAAACCAAGAAAAGCCTACAGTATGCAAATCCAGACATTTCAATTGGTTCTAAAGTCTCATTACTTGTGGCTGCGACACCACTCTCCCCCCTTCCTAGACTTACAGGAGACACTGAGGCCAGCAGGAGCCATATGCGGCATACACACGGTCGGAATTTCCGATGGAAACAGTCCGATGGGAGATTTTCATCGCCTTTTCCGACCGTGTGTATGCGTACGGTGTACGGTCTTTTTCTGTCCGAATTTCCGACGGACTTTGGATTGAGAACCTGTTCTCAATTTTTCCGACGGAAAACCTTTCTATCAGATTTTCCGATCGTGTGTATGCAATTCCGACACGCAAAATTCCGACGCATGCTCGGAAACAATTCGACGCATGCTCGGAAACATTAAACTTCCCTTTTATAGTGCCGTCGAACGTGTTATATGCCGCTGTGTTATTGACCGTCGGAATTTGGTGTGATCGTGTGTAGGCAACACAGCTTGAGCGGAATTCCGTCGGAAAAACCGTCAGAGTTTTTTCCGACCAGAATTCCGATCGTGTGTACGTGGCCTTAGGCTATCAGCCAAACTCCTGTGTGGAAGGGGCAAGGGTGTTGCTTACTGGCGCTGTGAGTGTCCCATCTCAGGAGTGCATCCACATGGGTGCCCCTTAGCACTGCACTTACTGAAGGGGGCCCCTGGAGAAAGGAGGAGGAGACAGCACTGGCGGGGGACTGCTCTGTGCAATATCATTGCATGAAGCAGCAGATAAAGGCTTTTTTTTTTTAAACATCATTTAAAGAATGTTGACACTAAAGGCTGGTACACAAGCCGAATATTGTCCACCTGTCAGAACACGATAGCACAGCGGGGGGAAATCGCCACACTAACATTGTTTAGTTAGTAGGGTGACATCTTAGTTTTTTTTTTCATTCAGCACCGCTGGATTGAACGGAAGGAAAACTTTGTGTGTGTACCTAGCTTTAAGTGGTTGTAAACCTCAGACATGAAATATGAACAAAGCTAATCCCTCTATAGCGTGAACTTGTTTAATCCAGAGCATTGAGCATCATTTCTGTCTGCTGCTTCATTCCTCTGCTATCAGCATTAATCACTTTTTACAATTTTTTCCTAACACCAAGAGAAAAATGGTGACAGGGGAGGGACTTCCAGGTGATTGACAGCCTCAGCTCTGTTCCTATGTGAGGGGGGTGTGTCAATTCACTCCAATCAGCTCTCAGAACTCTCCTCGCTGAGTTTTACAGAGTGTAACTTCAGCTATCCTCCCCCTTTATTATAAACACACACACACACACCAGGGGTAGGCAACCTTAGAGAAATGGAGATCTACTTGAACAACACTAATGAAGCCAAAGATCACCAGGCACAGTGTCCTGTTAGGGCCGGTTCACACCAGAACGCGGTGCCACAAAGGCATGCTCCATGTGTGCTTCCTGCACCGTGCTCTAAACGCACTGCCTTTGTGATCTATTGCAGGTGATGATACATTGTTAACCCCAAATGTAGATCGCAAATGCAGTGGACATAAAAAAAGACGTATTACAAGAAAGTGCAAGGTTTTGGAGTGCGTTATGCTCAGAATGCAGGGTTCAGGAGTGTGTCACACTCATAATGCAGGGATCTGGGGGGGGGGGGGGTGATGGGAAAGGTGGTAGAGGACACTGCTATGGGAGTGGCCCTGCCCATAACAGTGCCCACTGCCCCTTCACATGACCACCCCACCCACACACACAGTAGTGTCCTCTTCCCTCCACCCCCTTCTCTCCCGTAGCATCCTACCTGTGAACACATGAGACGGAGAGGCAGCACAGTTCTGGACAGAGGGCGGGAACAGGAGCTGGCCAAGTGACTTTTTATATTAAACAAGATGGTGATTGGTTGCTAGGTCCTAAGCAACCAATCACCTGCTAGTTAACTAGAAAAAGTTAATTTGGCCAGCTCCTCCCCCCACCCTCCGTCCTGGGCTGTGCTGCCTCTCCGCTGTTCACTGATGACAGATGCGGAGGCAGTGTTGCCAACTGTCAGTAATTTTACTGGCAGCCAATAAAAAAATGGGCACTTTTTTCCTGTTGGTAAATGTCAGTGACAGGAAAAAGGTTGCCAGTAAAAAATATGTCTGTGCCACTGGCAAAGGGGGTGCCGGAGCGTATAGTGTGATGTCATGGTGCAAGGGAGCCGAGCGACCGGAACCCCGTATGCGGGTTTGCGAGACAGAAGCAAGGCAAGCCGGAAGAGGGACTGTCAGTGCTGTTTGGACTAGAGTGGGTTGAAGGGACCACCTGGCGTGGAGAGAGACTGTCACTGTGACTCAGGAGGGTACGTGTCGGTGATCTGTGCTGCTGCACACTGCTGTCAGCGTCACTGTGAGAGTCAATTTCATGTGTGCCCACTAGGGTGCCCACATGTCCCGGATTGCCCGGGACTGTCCCGCAATTGGCAGCTCTGTCCTGGGTCCTGGGCACCTTCATTCCGGGACAATACAGTGTCCCGGAATAAAATTAAGGACAAGTTGCACACTGCATCTGGTGGCAGGCTGCGGGTGGCAAGTGGCACACTGCATCTGGTGGCAGGCTGCAGGTGGCAAGTGGCACACTGCATCTGGTGGCAAGCAATGGTGGCAAGTGACAATTACAATGTAGTAATACAAATAATGTGATTTGATCATCCTGACACCATATCAAGCCTGGTGACAGTATGATTTAAGTGCTAACGCCAGCCATTCGCCCAAAAAAAAAAAAAAAAAATGCCACCAAATTCCCTGTCAACCCAGAGGCTACATCCCCCATCTCATCTTTTTTGGGGAAGGGGGGTGTCCCTGAATGGCAGTTTGGAAATGTGGTCATCCTAGTGCCCACCCATTCTTGCCCACTCTCCCTGAGCTACTTACTTATAATATTGAAAATAAAACAAGCAATATGTTCTTTGTTGTAATATCTACCTTAAATTATATATTGCATATTGTACTACTTTTTTTGTAGCCTAAATACTGAGAGAGGACCGGCAGCTAGCAGTAGGAGGCGAGGATTGGCTGTGAAGACATGTTCCCGGTCTACCTGTCACCTACCCGCCGTCGACAGGTAGTGAGTACACTCCTCACATTTTTGTAAATATTTTATTCTATCTTTTCATGTGACAACACTGAAGAAATGACACTTTGCTACAATGTAAAGTAGTGAGTGTACAGCTTGTATAACAGTGTAAATTTGCCGTCCCCTCAAAATAACTCAACACACAGCCATTAATGTCTAAACTGCTTTCAAAAGTGAGTACACCCCTAAGTGAAAATGTCCAAACAGCCCCAATAAGCCATTTTCCCTCCCCAGAGTCAGGTGACTCGTTAGTGTTACAAGGTCTGAGGTGTGAATGGGGAGCAGGTGTGTTAAATTTGGTGTTATCGCTCTCACTCTCTCATACTGGTCACTGGAAGTTCAACATGCCACTTCATGGCAAAGAACTCTCCGAGCATCTGAAAAAAAAGAATTGTTGCTCTACATAAAGATGGCCTAGGTTATAAGAAAACTGCCAAGATCCTGAAACTGAGCTGCAGCACGGTGGCCAAGACCATACAGCAGTTTAACAGGACAGGTTCCACTCAGAACCGGAATTGCCATGGTCGACCAAAGAAGTTGAGTGCACGTGCTCAGTGTCATATCCAGAGGTTGTCTTTGGGAAATAGATGTATGAGTGCTGCCAGCATTGCTGCAGAGATTGAAGGGGGGGGGAGAAAGGGCCCAGCCTGTCGTCAGTGCTCAGACCATATGCCGCACACTGCATCAAAATTGGTCTGCATGGCTGTCGTCCCAGAAGGAAGTCTCTTCTAAAAGATGATGCACAAGAAAGCATGCAGTTTGCTGAAGACAAGCAGACTAAGGACATGGATTGCTGGAACCATGTCCTGTGGTCTGATGCGACCAAGATAAACTTATTTGGTTCAGATGGTGTCAAGCCTATGTGGTGGCAACCAGGTGAGGAGTACAAAGACAAGTGTCTTGCCTACAGTCAAATATGGTGGTGGGAGTGCCATGGTCTGAGGCTGCATTAGAGCTGCCGGCACTGGGGAGCTACAGTTCATTGAGGGATCCATGAATGCCAACATGTACTGTGACATACTTGAGCAGAACATGATCCCTTCCCTTTCGGAGACTGGGCCGCAGGGCAGTATTCCAAGATGATAACGACCCCAAACACACCTCCAAGATGACCACTGCCTTGCTAAAGAAGCTGAGGGTAAAGGTGATGGACTGGCCAAGCATGTCTCCAGACCTAAACCCTATTGAGCATCTGCGGGGCATCCTCAAACGGAAGGTGGAGTGCAAGGTCTCCAACATCCACCAGCTCCGTGATGTCGTCATGGAGGAGTGGAAGAGGACTCCAGTGGCAACCTGTGAAGCTCTGGGGAACTCCATGCCCAAGAGGATTGGGGCAGTGCTGGAAAATAAATGGTGGCCACAAAATATTGACACTTTGTCCAATTTGGACATTTTCACTTAGGGGTGTACTCACTTTTGTTGCCAGCGGTTTAGACATTAATGGCTGTGTGTTGAGTTATTTTGAGGGGACAGAAAATTTACACTGTTATACAAGCTGTACACTCACTACTTTACATTGTAGCAAAGTGTTATTTCTTCAGTGTTGTTACAGGAAAAGATAGAATAAATTTACAAAAATGTGAGGGGTGTACTCACTTTTGAGAGATATATCTCTCAAGCTTTAGGGGTTAGTCCACCTAAAAGAGGTATTTCATTTACAGGTAGAGCCTGGTGGGCCGAGTCACCACCTGGTTTCCAAAATGTTTGGGATACTCCAGCAGTGAGATCTCCTGCCATCTGGAAGTTGGGCTGGTCTTAGCTTCTCCTGATCCAGTCTCTATAATGTTGCAAAAATATAAAACAAAAAATCCGGCAGGGATGATAGGGAAGACCAAGGAACTCAGTGCAGAGATCTCACCAATAGAGAGTACCCAAGAGATCAAAGAAACCACCCGGTAGTTGAACTCTCCTGCATCTACCAGACACTGCAATATTCTAGTCCTCTTTCAGCTTTATGGTCATCTGAGGACAACATTCCAACTTTTCTGGCAAGCCAACAGAATGAATCCATATATTTCGCCCCCCCCCCCCCCCCCCCATTACTGTTACAGTGATGCATCACTTCCTATGTGTTTTATCATTAATAGAAGTAGATGAATATAGTGGGGAAGTGTTGGTCCTCTTTAGCTCTGTAGAACTAAGGCAAAATGGCTGCTCTGTTACCTTAACTAAGGAAAGTCAAAGAACGTAGGCTTATCGTGTCGACTGACACTACCGAGGGGTGAGAAGAAGTACGTCTTGGACCAGGACTTGGTCAAAACATGTAAAGAAGCAGCTCTCATATTTTCAATTAAATATTCAAGTTCATTTCACTTTAGAAGGCCTTTAATGTTGTTCAAACACCTTTCAAGCTGCATATTCTTCTGAAACAAGTCATCACGCTTGGTGCCACCACTATCCTCCCATATTGCTCATCTTCTGCCAGGAGTGACCTCCATGTCCACTGACAAAACCCATGCTCATGGACGCTGCTATTTGACATCAGGACCCTTACCCTGCCAATCTCTTCCAACCCCCTTTCTTCTGCTTCAACCCAATCTACCCCCTCCGACCCGAGTACCTTTAATATTGTATTCCATGTGTTCTAGAAGTTGTATCAATGATTGGTGTGTGATAATCAGTAGTACCTGCAGCTTTGCTGATACCCCACTCAATAGTAACCCCCACTCCTGCTGATCCCCTGCTCAGTAGTAACCCCCAGCTCTGCTGATCCCCTGCTCAGTAGTAACCCCCAGCTCTGCTGATGCCCTGTTCAGTAGTAACCCCCAGCTCTGCTGATCCCCTGTTCAGTAGTAACCCCCAGCTCTGCTGATCCTCCTCTCTCTCTCTCTCTCTCTCTGTTCCCAGGCACACCTCCTACTATATTGCTCCTCCACTGCGCCCCATGTGTGACATTGCTAGTTTCTTCTGCTCTGTTGATTTATAGCCACCACTATCCTCCCATATTGCTCATCTTCTGCCAGGAGTGACCTCCATGTCCACTGACAAAACCCATGCTCAGGGACGCTGCTATTTGACATCAGGACCCTTACCCTGCCAATCTCTTTCAACCCCCTTTCTTCTGCTTCAACCCAATCCCCCCTCCGACCCGAGTACCTTTAATATTGTATTCCATGTGTTCTAGAAGTTGTACCAATGATTGGTGTGTACTAATTAGGGCTCGTTTACACTTGCTTCAACTTTAAGCATTAAAGTGCCTACCGCTTCAACATGCTTTTTTATGCATTTTTGATGCTTGGCAAATGCCCCATGTGTGTTCATTTTCTATTTGTTTTAAAGGGGCCCAGTAGAACCCCAGCTCATTAGTACCCACATTCAGCAGATCTCCAGCTCAGTAGTACCTGCAGCTTTGCTGATACCCCACTCAATAGTAACCCCCACTCCTGCTGATCCATTGCTCAGTAGTAACCCCCAGCTCTGCTGATCCCCTGCTCAGTAGTAACCCCCAGCTCTGCTGATCCCCTGCTCAGTAGTAACCCCCAGCTCTGCTGATCCCTTGCTCAGTAGTAACCCCCAGCTCTGCTGATCCCCTGCTCAGTAGTAACCCCCAGCTCTGCTGATCCCCTGCTCAGTAGTAACCCCCAGCTCTGCTGATCCCTTGCTCAGTAGTAACCCCCAGCTCTGCTGATCCCTTGCTCAGTAGTAACCCCCAGCTCTGCTTATCCCTTGCTCAGTAGTAACCCCCAGCTCTGCTGATCCTCCTTGCTCTCTCTCTGTTCCCCGCACACCTCCTATAATATTGCTCCTCCACTGCGCCCCATGTGTAACATTGCAAGTTTCTTCTGCTCTGTTGATTTATAGCGTTCCCATGTTGCACACCATGTGTGCTGTCTGCTGGTTGCCCCTCTCCAGTCTTGACCCCGCTCACCTTCCTGCTGCACCACCCTGCACCAGATACTTCCAGAATATATACACATGAACCCGGAAGAGATCTGCTTTTCATGCCTTTCCGGTTCGCATGTTGGTTTCCCAGTGCATCCTGGGATATCTCTAAAACAAAGCAAAGCCAGCGCTGAATAGAAAGCCTCTCAAATTCTGCAGGTGTCGTTAGCGTGCCTTGTCATAGACTTCTATGGAGGATATGGAGACACTTTGAAGCACCAAGAAAGCAACATGGGGTATAATGTAAGCAAACATGTGTGAACAGGGGCATCAATTGGCATTCGGAGTGCTTTAAAAAAGCATGTCCAATGCCACATTTTGAAGCAAGTGTAAACGAGCCCTTACAGCTTGAGGAACAAATGGAAAATCGAATTTCACTGAGAAGACCTTGTTTGATATTGGTGCCTACCTTCACGGTGTTGGCGACTTGTTGAGTTTGCGTGCTCGCCTCTTTTGTTTTGTGGTACAAGCCCATTCTAGATAACACATCTTTATACGAAGGAAACGTGTTGGAAGTAGCACATGAGATGTTACTAGTCGACGGCATGCTGACTGTACTGTAATTATCTCCAGAAGCCGTCAGTATTCCTTTATTGACACAAGGGCGACTTGCACCATCTTTGAGGTTAAAGATGGTGGGAACAGCATCAACTCTCAACAACTTCTTTGAAGCATGTTCAACGTAAGATTGAGGTGTGAAATGATCGGAACATAACCTGAATGAACCATTTTTCTTGGAATGTAACACTCTTTGGGCAAACTCATCAATATTTCCAAAGTCTTGTCCTATATGCATCAGCCAGGCTTTGATCCGATCAACGTTGGGAGGGAAGACGTGCAAAATGACTCCCCTCATGGCGGTGCTTTTGTTCTGCTTGCTACTACAACCGGCGACGATGCACCTCGGCATGATTGACACCTGAAGACAGGAAACAATTAATTAACCAGAGTAAAAAATGTGCACAGTAGTGCTTTTCCATTATAATCAACATCATTGGAGAGAACTGGCACGCTATGGTCATATTTGGCACAAAATGAGGTACATAGTTGTGTGCATACAAAAGGTTTAGTCCAGGGTATCAAACTCAATTTCATTGCGGGCCGCATCAGCAGTATGGCTGCCCTCAAAGGGACAGTTTCATCTGGGGTTGCGCTACATAGAGTGTGCAGAGTTCAGGGGCGTGCTGCGCACAGAGTGCAGAGTTCAGGGGCGTGCTGCGCACAGAGTGCAGAGTTCAGGGGCGTGCTGCGCACAGAGTGCAGAGTTCAGGAGTCCATCTGGGCGTTTTAGAGGTTCCTGCCTAGCTTTGTGTGTTCAAGTTCATCCTGTTTCACAGGGCTGGGACAAGGGGTGGGCAGGAGGGCGGCTGCCCCTGGCGCAATGATTTATTGCAGGGGTGGGGGGCACCCTGACCCTAAACCTAAGGGAAAGGGGGGCGCAGTTTGGCATCTTTGCCCTGGGCGCTGGATGACCTTGTCCCGGCACTGCTGTTTCATTCTACATAATTTACAATTGAGCCCCTCATAATGGGCAAAGTGGTGTACAGACCAAGGAACAATGGGTGCCCCTCATAATGGGTACACCAGGTGTGTAAACTCAGGAACTAAATGCAGGGATGGTGAGAACCCCATACAATGGGCACAGCAGGTATGCAGACCCAGGAACTCGTTACCGGGATGGTGGGAACCCCTCATAATGGGCACAGCGGGTGTACAGACCTAAAAACTCAGCAAAGGGATGGTTGAACACCTCATATTGGGCAAAGTGATGTACAGACCAAGGAACCCAATGTAGGGACAACGGGTGCCCCTTATAATGTGTACACCAGGTGTGTAAACTCAATGCAGGGATGGCAGGAACCCCACATAATGGGTATAACAGATCTACAGACCAAGGAACCCAGTCCTGTGGTGGTCTGAACCCCTCATAATGGGCATAGCAGGTGTACAGACTCAGGAACTCAGGACAGGGATGGTGGAGACCCCTCATAATGTGCACAGCAGGTGTGCAGACCAAGGAACTCAGTGTAGGAACAATGGGAGCCCCTCATAATGTGTACACCATGTGTATGAACTCAGGAATGCAGGAATGGTGAGAACCTCATAATGAGCACAGCCGGTGTGCAGACCCAGGAAGTCAGTGCAGGGATGGTGGGAACCCCTCATAATGGGCACAGCAGGTGTACAGACACAGGACTAGGGATAGTGGGGACCCCTTGTAATGAGAACAGCAGGTGTACAGACCTAATAACTCAACACAGGGATTGTGGGAACCCCTCATAATGTGCACAGATATAAATACTCAGCATAGGGATGATGAGAACCCCTCATAAAGGGAACAGTAGGCGTGCAGACCCAGGAACTCAGCACAGGGATGGTGGAAACCCCTCATAATGGGTACAGTAGGCGTGCAGACCCAGGAACTCAGCACAGGGATGGTGGAAACCCCTCATAATGGGTGCAGCAGGTGTACAGACCCAGGAACTCGGCACAGGGATGGTGGAAACCCCTCATAATGGGTACAGCAGGTGTACAGACCCAGGAACTCGGCACAGGGATGGTGGAAACCCCTCATAATGGGTACAGGAGGTGTACAGACCCAGGAACTCAGCACAGGGATGGTGGAAACCCCTCATAATGGGTACAGCAGGTGTACAGACCCAGGAACTCAGCAAAGGGATGGTGGAAACCCCTCATAATGGGTACAGCAGGTGTACAGACCCAGGAACTCAGCACAGGGATGGTGGGAACCCCCAATAATGGCCAAATCAAGTTTATAGACCTAAAAACTCAACTTAGGGATGGTGGGAACCCTTCATAATGGGTACAGCAGGTGTGGAATACTGGGAACGCCGCACGGGGATGGTGGGAACCCCTCATAATGGGTACAGTGTAGACCTCAAACCTCTGTACAGAGATAGTGGGAACCCCTCATACTGTGCATTGCAGATGTTCAGACCGGGGAATTCAAAGAAGGGATGATGGGAACCCCACATAATGGACAGAGCAGGTATATAGACCTCAGACCTCTGTACAGAGATAGTAGTGACCTCTTAATTATTTTGTATGGGCTCAAATCACACCACAAAGGTATCGGTTGAGGTATCGGAGCATTTGCACGAGTACAAGTATGCTCGGTATGAGTGCAACCCTAGTGGGAACCCCTCATAATGGGCACAGAAGGTGTACAGACCTGGGAACTCAGTCCCCAAGAGACCATCGGAAAATAACTGAAATATCAGATTTGGGTGGATCTGTCTCTCTTGAATGATAAGAGGTCAGGATTTCACAAATAAAATATAAATAGGTGACATACAGTTCAGCGCGTCCCCCTCCTCCCTCCCGTCCAGGGATTACGTACCCCAGTGTATCCCCCAAAGCCAGAAGAACTTCCAGTTTTTGTTTCCCCCGATGACTCCTCACCGTCCTCTCTGCTGGCTTGTTGTGTCTGAATGGTCTAACACAAAATGGCCACAGAGGAGGAGGAGGGGCAGTCAAATCACAACAGCAAGTACGCCTCCTTTAAGGCAGCCTAGTGGAGTAACCCTTTCACTCCTGGACCAATTGTTCTCACACATGTCATTACATTCTGCTCTAAGGCTGGATTCACACCTATGGCATTTTTAGTGCTTTTTGCATTTTGCAGATTTGCACTACAGTCCATTTAAAATGGTTTCCTAGGGAACACGTTCTGTAGTGCAAATCTGCAAAATGCAAAAAGCACAAAAAATGCCTAGGTGTGAATCAAGCCTAAGAAGGCTTTACTGCGCTACGCACTGATTCCGTTGGAGTACTTTTTGATTCTCTTATGCCCCGTACACATGGTCGGAAATTCCGACCACAAAATCCGTCGGATTTTTTCTGACGGATTTTGTCCGACACTGGTGTTGCATACACACGGTCGGACAAAGTTGTCGGAAAATCCGATCATTCTGAACGTGGTGACGTTCGTTGTGTACGATGGAACTATGTAGAGGCTAGTAGCCAATAGGTTTGGTCTCCTAATTTGATCTGAGCATGTGTGGCACTTTGTCCGTCGGAATTCTGTACACGCGATCGGAAAAAGTCCGATCGGATTTTGTTGTCGGAAAATTTGAGAGCAGGATCTCAAATTTTTACAGTCCGAAATTCCGACGGAAAAAGTCCGATGGAGCCCACACACGGTCGGATTTTCAGACAACATGGTCCGATCGGACATTTTCTGTCAGAATTTCCGACCGTGTGTACGGGGCATTAGAGCCCATTCACACCAGAAACTGCGTGTCTACTGTAGACATGTGCAATTCGTTTAGTTTTTTTTAGTTTTTCGTTTTCATTCGAAACGAACGAATCCGAAAAACAACGAAAATCTGAAAAAAACAAATTAGAAACAACGAATGTACTAATGAAGAAAATCCGAAAAACGAAAACGAACAAAAAAATTCGTACATTCGTAACTTTTTTTTTTTTTTTTTTCGATTCGTAATTTTCCGCGTCTCTTACAATGGCGTTGCTTAACGTGCTTCGAATGGATTGAACAAAAAAATTCGTACATTCGTAAGTTTTTTTCGATTCGTAACTTATTTTTTTCGACTCGTAACTTTTTTTTTTTCGATTCGTAAATTATTAAAATGTAATAATAGCATACACATTACATAAAATTATGAATTATGCTCCGATTACGAATCTACGAATGTTACGAATGTACGAATAAATACGAATGCGTCCGAAAATTAAACTAACGAAAAAACAAATCAACGAAAAAATAATTCTTACGAATGTACAAATCGTTACGAATCCGAACACCGACGACTTACGAATGTACGAATCGTTACGAATCAACGGAAACGAAAAAACGAAACGAAAAAAACGAATTTTTTTCGGAAACGAAAAAACGAAACGAAAATAAATGAATTTTTTTGTTGTGCACATGTCTAGTCTACTGCAAGTTTTTTTTTTTACGCGCATTTACATGCAGTTGACGTTTATTTTTTCCACCTGCGTTTCTCTTTTGAGGTCATTTACGTTTTCTTTCTTTCTGCTTTCATGTGCACTGTGATGCATTGTGGTTCATTTGTGCACGTTTACAAGCGTTTGTGCGCAGTTTTGCGTGTTTGCAGTGTGGAAAAATGCAGCTTGCTGTACTTTTTTTTCTTCTCTGCACTGCACTGTATTGGTGTGAATGCCCAAAGGATAACCTGGATTTTGGACTGTCCATGCAATGGGAATGCAGTCATAAATGCACCCAACTGCATCTGGTGTGAATGGGCCTTTAGGGCTCATTCACATCACAATGTATGTATTGCGTGCAGTTTTCATGCCTTACTTTTTTCTACCTTCTTTGCCTTTGATTTGCCTTGCAATGTGTTGCGTTTGTACGCGTTAGTGTGCATTTGAATATGTTGCGTTGAAAAAAAGTATTGCACGCTGTACTTTTTTCAGCGCTTGGCAATTGCAACGCCACGCGAAGTGATGATGTGAAATCCATTCATAGGGAACCATTATTTTCTGGCTGCCATGCGTTGGGAATGGGTTCACAAATGCTCCTCAGCTCATCTGATGTGAATAAACCCTTGTTTTCAGTCACCATTATTATTATTATACAGCACCAATTTTGCAGCTGGAACATTGCGGGACTCCATTCAGCCACCTTCGGCTCTCATCTAGGGTTGCCAACTTTTCATCAAGCCAAACCCGAACACTTTAGCAGCAATGTTTTATTTATTTTTTTGCATTTAACACTATAGGATTGTAAAAGACCTAGACACCTTTGGGTGCCCCAAGAAGAGTAGTATTGCAGCCCACGTAGCATCCCGTAAGGAACACTGGGTGTGGCCAAATTGTGTTAATAATGGGAGAAGTTTAAGGAACGTAGTTAAATCAAACAAGGTCAGTCTGTCCCCCAGTACAGACCCTCCCAGGTCAGTCTGTCCACCAGTACATACCCTCCAGGTCCATCTGTCACCCAGTATAATCCCCCCCAGGCCAGTCTGTACCCCAGTTAAAGCACCCCCCCCCCACCAAAATAATTAAAAACACTGGAAGCCGATGGGAGGGGAGAGGGGGATAGGAGGACTGGTGCTGCAGGGCTGCCACTAATTTGTCCGGGTTTCAGGTGGACTGAAACCCGGACACAGGATCTAAAACTGGGACTGTCCAGGTGAATCCCGGACAGTTGGCAACACTACTCTTATCCTCCACTCCCAATCCCTGCTATCAGTCTTCTGTGTTTACAAGGGACAGCTCCCTGATCTTACAGATTCCTGCATACACTTATTGAGGGGCACGGCGAGGACAGATCTCCAAAGAGAGAGAGTAAATGATCCCCCTGTGCACCCCTGAAATCTACATTCTGTAGGTAGCGTACAAATGAACTCTGCACTCTGTACGTAGCGCACTCCTGAACTCTCCACTCTGTACATAGCGCACTCCTGAACTCTGCACTCTGTAGGTAGCGCACTCCTGAACTCTGCACTCTGTAGGTAGCACACTCCTGAACTCTGCACTCTGTACGTAGTGCACTCCTGAACTCTCCACTCTGTACATAGCGCACTCCTGAACTCTGCCCTCTGTATGTAGCGCACTCCTGAACTCTGCACTCTATAAGTAGCGCACTCCTGAACTCTGCACTCTGTAAGTAGCGCACTCCTGAACTCTGCACTCTGTACATATCGCACTCCTGAACTCTGCAAGTAGCGCACTCATGAACTCTGCCCTCTGTACATATCGCACTCCTGAACTCTGCAAGTAGCGCACTCCTGAACTCTGCACTCTGTAAGTAGCACACTCCTGAACTCTGCACTCTGTATGTAGCCCACTCCTGAACTCTGCACTCTGTAAGTAGCACACTCCTGAACTCTGCACTCTGTACGTAGCCCACTCCTGAACTCTGCACTCTGTAAGCAGCGCACTCCTGAACTCTGCACTCTGTGCGTATCGCACTCCTGAACTCTGCACTCTGTACATATCGCACTCCTGAACTCTGCACTCTGTACGTCGCGCACTCCTGAACTCTGCACTCTGTACGTAGCCCACTCCTGAACTCTGCACTCTGTACGTATCGCACTACTGAACTCTGCACTCTGTACGTAGCCCACTCCTGAACTCTGCACTCTGTACTTATCGCACTCCTGAACTCTGCACTCTGTACGTAGCCCACTCCTGAACTCTGCACTCTGTACGTATCGCACTCCTGAACTCCGCACTCTGTAAGTCGCGCACTCCTGAACTCTGCACTCTGTACGTATCGCACTCCTGAACTCCGCACTCTGTACGTAATGCACGTCTGAACCCTGCACTCTGTATGTAACGCAACCCATGGTGGAACTACCAGGGTCGCAACAGTCGCACTTGCGACCAGGCCCTGGCATCCCGCCACTGTTGGGGGCCCCTAGCGGGGTTGCTAGTCGCACAGCTTTGAGCAGAGAACGTCTCTCTCATACAGCTCAGAACCGGTGTTCTATCGAATACTGCCTCCCGTCCTTCCTCCCCTCTCTGTCCTCTCTTGCAGGGGATGGGAGGGGAGACAGCCGGTCTGCTCATTCTCCCCCCCCCCCCCCCACTCTCTCCTCCTGTGTGTGCTCTGTGGGAAGTCAAGTGTGAAGCTAACGAGTTTACACTTCACAAAGAGCACACACAGGAGGAGAGCGGCAGGGGGGGGGATGAGCAGATTGTCTGTCTCCTCTCTCATCCCCTGCGAAAGAGGACAGAGGGGGAGGGAGGATGGGAGGCAGTATTCAATAGAACACCAGTTATGAGCTGTATGAGAGAGATGCTCTCTGCTCAGAGCCGTGCTGAGGAGACAGGTGGCATTGATGAGCACTGATAGGTGGGATTGATGAGCACAGATAGATGGCACTGATAGGCGGTACTGAGGGGCACTGATAGGCGGTACTAATGGGCACTGATAAGCTGCACTGGTAGGTGGCATTGATGAGCAATGATAGTTGCCCTGATAGGCTGCACTGATGGGCAGCATTAATGAGCACTGATAGGCGATATGGATAGGCGGCATTGATGAGCACTGATAGGCGGTACGGATAGACGACGTTGATGAACATTGATAGGCAGCACTGATGGGCATTGAGCACTGATAGGCGGCATTGATGAGCAATGATAGGTGGCACTGATAGGTGGAATTGATAGGTACTGATGGGTGGTATTGATGAACACTGATAATTAGTGCCCAGATCATCAATGCTGCCTATCTGTGTAAACTATTTACTGACATTGTTGCCTCTCCTTTCCTCACACAGACACAGCATGGGATGAAAGTGCTGCCGATAACCAGCAAGTCTGTTTACATGTGATCAGCTGATCACATGGTAAAGAGCCGCTGTGATTGCGCTAGGTGCACGTCCCAGGGGACATGTGGGAGGCAGAGTTCTGGGAGGAGGTCCATAGACGCCCTCCCAAAATTGAAAGCCCAGGGCTCGGATGAAAGGGGGGGGGGGGGGGTCAGGGTTTCTTGCACCGGGGCCCTGAGGGTTCTAGTTACGCCTCTGAGTGTACCCCAGATACAACCAGCCCTTGGATAGCAACCATACCGCTAATTTCGTGTTTGGTGAGCATTGATTCCGAGCATGCGTGTTTGTACTTTTGTGTGGCCATCAGAAAATCTGACAACCGACCATTGTCCACGGAAAATTTACTAGCATGTCATCCAACATTTATTGGCAGAAAGTTGGACAACAATTGTCAAAAGGAGCGTACTAATGGTCAGATTTTAGGACAACAGTCTGTCAACAGAGAATCCCCTGCCAACAATCTGATCGTGTACCCCAGATGTTTTGGAACTACATTTTCCTTGATGCTCAAGTACGCTGCAGAGTGCATGAGCCTCATGGAAAATGTAGTTCCAAAACATCTGGGGTACCAATGTTTGCCATTTCTGGCCTAAGATATATAAGAAAGCCAAACCCGAACACTTTAGTGACACACACAGCAAAAACATTTTTTTTTAATATACACTATAGGATTGTAACAGAACTGGGACACCTTTGGGCTATTCAAAAAGATTAGTAATGTAGCATGCATAGTGCCCTTTCACCTTCCTATCGGGCCCTGTTCTGAGCCACATTCCTGTCTGAAACCCGGACACATGATTCAAAACCCAAACTGTCCGGGTGAATCCCGGACAGGTGGCAACCCTAACAACAGGCTCCACGATAACTAAAATATCACTTTTGGGTGGACCGGCCCACTTGCTGCTCGCCCACTGTCAAATGATGCTGGGCGCTGCGGCTCTCGTTCTAGGTGAACGTCATATGATGGCCTCCCAGAACAACTGCTCTTGCGTGCCCCCGGGGGCACGCATTGTGGCGATCGCGGCCCCTCTGTGTTGCTAGGACACGGCGCCACCCCGATCTGTGTAAAGAGCCACGGCCGCGGCTCTTTAACCATGTGATCGGCTGTGTCCAATCACAGGCGGTCACATGTAAGCACAGAGATGCTGGTAATCGGCACTCCTCGCCTCACACTGACAGAGTGTGAGGAGAGCTGATCAGCGGCATCTCCTCACAGTGGACAGCTAGGTATGTAATCAGGGCACAGATCATCAGTGCCCTGATTACAATTATTGCCCACTACTGCCAGCAATCAGTGCCAATCGGTGCCCACAATTGCCACCAATTCCCACAAGTGCCAGAAATCAGTGGCCATTAGTGATGGCAGTCAGTGCTGGCTGTCAGTGCTGCCATCAATGCTCATCACTGCTGCCCTTCAATGCCACCCATCAATGCCCATCAGAGCCACCTATCTGTGCCGCCCATCTGTGCCCACCAGTGCTGCCTATTTGTGCCTACCAGTGCCTCCTATCTGTGCATATCTGTGCCCACCAGTGCCGCCTATCTGTGCCCAGTGCCCACCAGTGCCACGTAATCAGTGCAGCCTATCAGTGGCCATCAGTGCCGCCTCATCAGCGCCCATCAGAGAAGGAGAAAAATGACTCATTTCCAAAATTTACTGACAGATATTAGGAAAAAACATTTTTATTTATCAAAATCTTTGGTCTTTTTTTTTTTTTAGGAATTGTAGTCAATTTGGCTACATTGATCGGGATGTAGACAGCTGGTGAGTATCAAACACCTTTAAAAATGCATTTCATTTTAGCAAAAGGATCGCTTTAACTCTGGCTGAATAGGAAAAGATAACTGGCAAGATAAAGTTAAAAGTACCTTTTTCCTAATTGATATACAGCTTTCCTGACAGACTCCATGGCAGCCTACGTGTGGGTTAACCCCGCCTCCTCTCCAATGCTATAGGACCCCATTACCATAAAAGAAGACTCACCACTCCATACTATGTTCCTTTTTTGTCCTCCTCCTATGGACCTTTTCACATTCTGTTCGCGTCCGGTAGGATTTCGGATTTTTGAAGAAGCATACCTGTGCGGTGCAAAGCTCTGTGCTCAGCCATGGGCGGGCGAGTAAGCTTTCTGAGGCTGGATGTCTTGCTCCCCCAGAACGGGGTGGCTTTGCCTCTGTATGCTCGGTGACAGGGACGTTGGACGGATGGCATCAGCGGCTGGCAAGGTCTGCAACTTTAATAATGGCTCCATGGCAGTATTATGTGTTTTATCTGTATCCCTGGCGTCTAGTGTACCCCCCCCCCCGGGATGGCGGCTGGAGCGCTTCTGCGTTCTAGCTCGCCGTTTGTTTCCGGGTCGTCAGCCGCTTCGGCGGTCTGCGCATGCGCACCAGGTCCTGCCGAGATCGAGGCCTGGTTCGCGCGTGCGCGGTCTGACGGTCGCGCATGCGCAGTATGGCATTCTCCACGGCGCAGGCGCGTAGTGGAGGGGCGGTGACGTCACGGGCGGGGAATTCAAATTCAGGGCTGCTGCTTCAGTTCTCTCTGGGATTCCTGGGTATTGGAAGCAGCAAGCTTAGTTAGTTAGTGCGTGTGGTACATGTTACTATGGCAGGAGTTTTTGCCCTGAAGTGTATATTTTAAATTAAAAATTTTTGCTGTATTATTGTATCTTAATGGAAATACCTTCTTTATGCCCTCATGTATTTATATGTTTTAAAAAAAAAAAGAAAATATATAAATAAATATATATAGAGTGGTATAGTATATTGGCACGCATTATCCTTGCTAGTCCTTTTACCGGCCTGTTGCTTAGGGTATTTTTCTCTTGCAGACTGCAGTATTCATATTGTGACACCCGTCGTCCACAGATTATGGACAATTCACCGCCCTTTAGTGGCCAGCCCTTACGCACTAGGTATGTGCTGGTAAGGGAGGGGTTGAGGTACAACTGTATTGCTTGTTTGCATTTTTTGATGCCAATGTTTTCCCCCCCCCCCCACCCTGTTTGTGCTTCAGCCCTTCCAGACCGGATTCGCAGGATAGGGACCTTGCCAGGCCACAACAAAAGCAATCTTCCAAGCAAGGATCCTCGCATGGGTCTCATCATCAGAGGAGAAGTTCTCATTCCTCCTCCAGACACCGCTCCCACCGCCATGATGAACGCCCGAAGTACAGAACGTGCTGGGGCTGTAGGACACGAGTCCCGGATGGCAAGTCATTATGTGACAGATGTTTTGCCAAGGCGGTCGGGGAAAAAGACACGGAAAACCAGCGCATGGAGTCCCTGGTAAAACGTGTTGTACAGCAGTCGCTTAAGGACATGGTGGTCCCTCACACGTTGAGCCAATCAACGACTGCGTCTGGTCCCCAGGCTGATGAACCCCGTGACGATCCGGGTACGTCCCAGCCCTACGAGGCTTCTGGTGAGTCCTCTGGAGAAGAGTTCCCGGACGAGGAGATCGGGGGCTTTGATTTTGCCATGGTCTCGCCACTGATTAAGGCAATTAAAGAAGCCCTCAAGTGGGAAGAAGCGTCTACTCCCCCAGCCAAACAGAAGAAGTTTTTCAAGCAGCTGGGTAAAGAGCGGCCAAACTTCCCTCTACTCACAGAATTGAAAGATGTGATAGAGGAAGAGTGGAGCAAGGTGGATAGGAAATCCTCCATGACTACCAAGACTTCCAGGCTGTACCCTTTTAAGATGGAAGAGGTGAAGCATCTGGAGAACGCTCCGCTTGTGGATGCAGCGTTGATGCGCCTGGCCAAGCACGTCACTCTCCCGATGGAGGACTCGGTTTCCTTTAAAGATGGTCTGGAGAGGAAGATCGACCAGGACCTCAAAAGGATCTACGGTCTTGCTGGAATGGCCTGTAAGCCTGTCTTAGCCCTAGCGGCTATGTCCAAAGCCATGGAGGCATGGACTGAAAATGTGGACTCCTTCCTGAATAGCGTGTCGGCCGAACTGGCTAGGAGCTCAGCAGCGGCAGAACTGAAACTCGCAGCAGTTTTTTTGGGGGAGGCTTCCATCGACTTGATTCGTCTGTTGGCACGCATTATGCTGTCCTCGGTCACGGCTAAGCGCGCCTTGTGGCTACGTCCCTGGCTTGCAGATCCTGTTTCCAAACAAGCTTGGTGCAAAATCCCCTTTGAGGGGTCTACGTTGTTCGGTAACAAGCTGGACGATGCCATAACGCGTGCGACAGGCGGTAAGTCGGGTTTTCTCCCCCAGGACAGAAGACTGCTCGGGCGGAAGAAGCCCCAGTTCAAAAGGCGTAGTCCAGAGCGCTCGAGGGATGTACGCTCCTACAAGCCTGGAAGGGATTTCAGAAGGAATTGGAACAGAGGACAGAGTTCCTTTCGTAAGTCCGTCAAGAACCAGTCGTCTGGTGGACGTGAGCCACCAAAGTCCTTCTGAGATCGCGCCCGCCCAGGCGGGTCGGGTGGGGGCCCGTCTATCCCTCTTCCGGCACGTCTGGGTGGCCTCGATCTCGGATTATTGGGTCATCAAGACGGTCTCGTCGGGGCACAGATGGACCTTCTCCAGCGTTCCTCCTCCCAGGTTCATGTCTACCCAACTTCCTCGTTCGGAAGATCAGAGGCAAGTCCTATTGTCTTACGTGGAGCTGTTAAAGGCTCAGGGTGCAGTGGTCCGGGTGCCAGAAGAAGAGCGTTTTCAAGGAGTCTACTCTCCCCTCTTCCTGGTACAGAAGAAAAGTGGATCGTGGCGCCCGGTGATAGATCTGACATACTTAAATCGGTTCATACAATACGGGAAATTCAAAATGGAAACCCTTCTAACTATTCAACAAGCCATCCAACCAGGGGATTGGATGGTATCGATCGACTTAAAGGACGCTTATTTTCATGTCCCAATAGAGGAAAGCTGCCAAAGGTTTCTAAGATTTCATGTCGATCAAGACCATCTACAGTTTATCTGCCTCCCCTTCGGGTTGACGACCTCCCCTCGAGTCTTTTCGAAAGTGCTCCTGGCAGTGGTGGCCCTGATCAGGCTGAAAGGAATAAGACTGTACCATTATCTAGACGACCTTCTCGTCCTGTCACAAGACAAAGAGCAGCTGTTAGTTCATCGAGGGCAGGTGATGTCCACATTGACCAGCTTCGGGTGGCTTCTAAACATGGAAAAAAGCCAGCTAGTGCCAGCACAACGGCTAATTTATCTGGGTGCCCAGTTCGACACCGTGCGAAGTACAATCTCGCTACCGGTAGAAAAGATCCCGATCATACGGGAAAGGATTTCTCAAGCCCTTCATACACAGTACTTGAGGGCCTCGCAGTGTCTCAAAATCATTGGGACAATGGTCTCCACGACGTCTATGGTCAAGTGGGCCTTGTGGAGACTACGCCCGTTCCAGTCGGGTTTTCTGAAACAATGGAAGTCGGGAAGCAAAAGCCAAGAGATACGAATAACATCAACAATGAGGAACAGTCTCTTCTGGTGGCTCCAACACAGGAATCTCCTGAACTGTCACTCGATAGCTCACATCTCTTGGGTAACGGTCACGACCGATGCCAGCGGGACCGGCTGGGGGGCCCTTTGCGGGTCGGACCTTGCACAGGGCAAATGGGACACAAGTCTTCCTGTCCCAGGATCAAATATTCTAGAACTCCGAGCGGCCTGGTGCGCTCTCCAGCACTTCTCCCAGATCTTGAAAGGGAAGTCGGTATTGTTGCGAATGGACAACACCACAGCGGTCTCCTATGTGAAGAGACAAGGGGGCACCAGGAGCTCTACCCTTCTCCAGGAAGTGGAACCCATTCTTTCATGGGCACAGAAGAACTTGGTGAATATTTCTGCGTTTTTTCTCCCAGGGGTGCAGAACGCGCAAGCGGACTTCTTATCACGCACCCAGTTGGACAACAACGAGTGGTCCCTCCACATTCAGTCCTTCAAGTGGATCCTGTCGCTGGGTGTCGACCCAGAGGTAGACCTTTTTGCCTCCCCGTGCAACTTCAAAATAGAGAAGTTCTACACGCGGAACAGGTGCAGCCAGGCTCTGGGGACAGATGCACTGACAGACCAATGGAGATTCAGGAGGGCTTATGCCTTCCCGCCATTTCCCCTGATTCTCAGATTTCTTCAGAGGCTCCAGATGGAGACGGTGGAGGTAGTGATGATCGCCCCTTACTGGCCCAACAGGCCTTGGTTCCCCCTGCTGGTTCAACTGAGTATACGGGAGCCAGTGTCTCTCCCTCTCAGGACGGACCTTCTGTCTCAGGGGGCGGTACTGCACCCATCTCCAGCAATACTGAAACTGATGGTCTGGTTCTTGAAAGGAAGAGGCTAGAGTCCATCGGATGTGCTTCTAGTGTGATTTCTACCTTATTGAGTTCCAGGAGATCGAGTACTGTCGTGGGTATTTCGCCACACTCTTGCGCTAATAAGCGCCTTTCAATCTTATGATATAATGCACCCTCTGATCGTATGCCTCCCTGGATCCCCAGCTCCCAAAAACAGACATTACCAGCAGCTTCACGTCATCCTCTCATCATCAGCATCCAAACCTCACCAGCCAAGCATTCCATCCATCACCACCTCAGTCTGGCTGCTTCCCATCTAAGCCCCTGGTTTCCCATTGCCCAGTAAACAGCCACCAACAGCAAGTATTCTTACATGTTCATCTCAGCCTCGGTCAGCATCATTGCCCTGTCCCAGCTCAGTGAACTCCTTTATTTAGAAAACATTCCAAGCCACACCCTCAGGGGTTTGCCTCCAACAGCTAAACCCCTCCCACAAAGGATGTGGCCTCATCTCATTCACCCAGGATGTGAATGACCATATAAGGAAATACAATACAGGGACTACAATACAGGGACAATTGTTTTCCTTCAAAAGAACCAATCACAGATGTATACATTCAAACAGACTAAACAGTGATGTACAAACCGTCTAAAACTGCTTTCAATGACAACGAACGATATAAAACTATGGCTCCGTGGGCCACAATATTTATACCGTTATGATAAAGTTCCAGTGTACACAGGGATGTTTGCTTGAAGCGATCAATGTTGTCATCGGGAAGTGGCCAGTCTCCCGGTGAGGCACAAATGAACTTCCTTAAACCAGCAAACACATCTGCAGTGTCCATAGGAAGGTTTACGCAGCCAATGGTCTTCCGCCAACGTCTTTATGTGTGAATACGCGCCGATGAGCGCATTACAGCAAAACCGACACTGGGGGGCATCTGACAACATACATTAATATAATTTTCCATGACAGTCCCTCGTTTTTGTCATATCCTCCCATGTGTCTCTTGATGAATTTCGATCTTCTTACAACTGGCCTTACAGTCCATAAAAAGGAAAACACGGCTTGACATGGAGACTCTGTTCTTCAGTAGAGATGACATGGTGAGCTGTAGTAGTCGCTGGTCGGTCTGGGATCCTCTGTGTCTTGTTTGCAGGTCGGGCATCTTGTTGAGAAAAATGTGGTCATCTGCTCGGGCTCTGGTCACGCGTCCAAATCAGGCAGCAGGAGCACCTCATCACGATATATATAAGGAATAGAAACAAAAACAGCATGAGTAAATATACTATGATCCGCTGCAAAAATAAAAATGAAATCACCACAGATTCCCAGACTTTTTAGAGAATTCCACCCTTCACTAGCTATAGATCTGGCTTTGCCTCTCAGGGATCCAAGCCTCATCCATATGGGCCTGAACTTTGTCACTAGTATCCCCGATTCAGGTATAACAATCTTTACTTATGGATTCCCAGGACCCCCCTTTGGATTGTGGGAACTTCCTTGTAGCTTCAACAGTTACATGAAAACATCCCATCCTCAATGGATGATACACTTTTCAATCGTTTCATAAGCTCAAGTCCCCACCGTGTACAAGCAATTCCCTTCTAGGTGTCCCTGTCAATCTTACCTTCCCTCGCGCCATCAGATCCTCGCGATCGGCCGCGACATAAGATGCTGGGACGAGATTCACCAGCACACATGAACCTCTTCCATTAGGGGAATTACTTTATAAGCTGTAGATCCGAAGCTTTACTTTATAAACTGTGGGCTATCTAGTTATCCCGATACCAAAGCTGGTGAGAACCAGAGCTATTGTCAAAATTATAATTAATTTTACCCTCTAGAAATGTATCGATAAATTCCATTTAGAAATGTCTGTTTGGAGTCTTTACTAGTTTGTCACAACTCCTCACACCAATATATCTATATATCATACATCGCTGTCATCACTGGGGCACCAGAGCTCCGTAGAGACTCAGAGTAGACCCAATCATGTGTCCTGTTCACTTTCTTAGCTAGTTAGGAAATACACTTTAAAAAAAATATAAATAAAGATACTTCTCATCCTTGTTGTCTTGTTCATCAATCTTCTCTGCAACGACCCAGTCACCTGTCACCTGTCACTTGTCACCTGTCACCTGTCACAAACTTGGCTAGAATTAGAGTGGTTAGTATCATTGGTTTAAAAAAAATTGTCACTCAGCCCATCCTCTTCCCCCCCTTTCCCTCATCTTTACAAAGTAGAGGAAAACATTCAGGGTTCAGAATGGTGCAGAGCCTCAGAAACTCCTTGGACCTGAAAAGATACTTATACACACAAGTTATTAATGTGTCATTCATAAACAATACAACATTCATGTACATTGGTAAATTGTCAATGACATTCCTCAAAACCGATAATAGCCAAACCCGCTGTAATCCTTACTTTCACGTTTTTACTAAAATACAACACCCACAACACGACTGTTGCGGTAGGTTCAGACTTATTCTTGTTACCACATAGAACATGACACAACTAAAACTTTAGACAAACATTTTGATACAAATGTGGGGGAGATATTTCATAGTTCCTAAATCAAAAATTAAAATTAAAACCAACCAGATGGAATTCTGCCTTCACTCTTAGCAAAAAAAAAACTACATACAATGGGACAGACATGAGAACATCTCAGAATATTGTATGGACCAGCCACACAAATTTCTGGAATGGGCATCTGGATTTTAAGCACAGTTCCTCCTCTGAGAATCACAAAAGCATGTACTACACATCCATCATCCCACTCAGTCTGGCTGCTTCCCATCTAAGCCCCTGGTTTCCCATTGCCCAGTAAACAGCCACCAACAGCCAGTATTCTTACATGTTCATCTCAGCCTCGGTCAGCATCATTGCCCTGTCCCAGCTCAGTGAACTCCTTTATTTACAAAACATTCCAAGCCACACCCTCAGGGGTTTGCCTCCAACAGCTAAACCCCTCCCACAAAGGATGTGGCCTCATCTCATTCACCCAGGATGTGAATGACCATATAAGGAAATACAATACAGGGACTACAATACAGGGACAATTGTTTTCCTTCAAAAGAACCAATCACAGATGTATACATTCAAACAGACTAAACAGTGATGTACAAACCGTCTAAAACTGCTTTCAATGACAACGAACGATATAAAACTATGGCTCCGTGGGCCACAATATTTATACCGTTATGATAAAGTTCCAGTGTACACAGGGATGTTTGCTTGAAGCGATCAATGTTGTCATCGGGAAGTGGCCAGTCTCCCGGTGAGGCACAAATGAACTTCCTTAAACCAGCAAACACATCTGCAGTGTCCATAGGAAGGTTTACGCAGCCAATGGTCTTCCGCCAACGTCTTTATGTGTGAATACGCGCCGATGAGCGCATTACAGCAAAACCGACACTGGGGGGCATCTGACAACATACATTAATATAATTTTCCATGACAGTACGAACAAGGTATATGGTAGAATCTGGTCCAAATTCGTGAGTTTTTGTTCATCTACAGAGAGGTCCTTCGAACATCCAGGAGTCCAAGATATCCTCGGGTTCCTACAGACTGGCCTTGACCTTCCCTTATCCGTAGGCTCTCTCAGGGTGCAAGTTTCAGCTTTATCAGCCTTCTCTGGTACCTCTTGGGCAATCCATCCGTTAGTTCGTCAATTTTTTCGGGGGGCCTCAAGACTCAAGCCCCAAAGGAAGTCGAGATTCCCTAAGTGGGATCTTCCCCTTGTCCTGGATTATATTTCTGGACTGAGTATGACGGGGCCATCCCCGCTTTCCATTAAAGACTTTTCGGAAAAAGTTGCCTTTCTAGTGGCAGTCACCTCGGCCAAGAGGGTATCAGAAATTGGGTCACTGGGCTTCGAAGAACCCTTCTTGACTTTCTTTCCGGACCGAGTGGTCCTCATTCCTATGTTGGGATCCAATCCCAAGGTAACCTCGGTATTCCATCAGAATCAGGAGATTGTTCTACCTACCTTCAGATCTCCAGGATCGGATGACATTCATCCTTTGGATGTCGGGGAAGCACTGAGAGAATATCTTCGCATTACCTCCGCCTTTAGGCGTTCGGATCATCTTTTCATACTGCACTCTGGCAGCAACAAGGGGAACAAGGCTTCAACCAGGACTCTTGCAGCTTGGATTGTGAGAACGATACAGCAGGCTTATAGGGCTAAGGGCTTGGCTCCTCCTGAGGCGGTGACAGCACATTCGACTAGAGGAATGGCTACTTCATGGGCGGCGGCCCGGCATGTGGCTCCTGAGACAATCTGCAAGGCAGCTTCTTGGGCTTCTATTAATACTTTTATGTCACACTATTGCGTTGAACCTGCTTCTTTATCCTCTGTTAACTTTGGTTTGAAAATTCTATCGGCTGATAGACCAAATTAAATATTTTCTGTTTAAAGCATACCCACCCGTGTGGTCGGCTAGTTATTTCCCACACGTAGGCTGCCATGGAGTCTGTCAGGAAAAAGGAAAATTTATTGTCAAATACTTACCGTAATTTTCCTTTCCTGATGGACTCCATGGCAGACGGAGTTCCCACCCATGAGTCATATGAGTAGGCTAGTTACGGAACACAGTATGGAGTGGTGAGTCTTCTTTTATGGTAATGGGGTCCTATAGCATTGGAGAGGAGGCGGGGTTAACCCACACGTAGGCTGCCATGGAGTCCATCAGGAAAGGAAAATTACGGTAAGTATTTGACAATAAATTTTCCTTTTTCCTGACACACTCCATGGCAGCCGTGTGGTTTAGTCCCGCCTCTACTACTAACCTATAGGACTCCACTCCCATAAATCTTTGCTCCCAGCCAGCGACCGTGTTCTTTTTTTTTGTGCTCCTCCGAAGGACCTAGCTGATGGCCATCCCACCTGAAGATTTTCCTCCTACGATCAAGGACCGGCCAAGCGACCCTGAAGAAGAAGAAGAGTCGCAATGGAAGGACAACGCATACAAAACAAAACCAAAGAAATTCCAAGCTCAATTTATCAGTCTGCAGCCAACCAAATTATCCTGTTTAACATTATGCATTAAAAACAGGGGTTTAGTTTGCAACAAGGAGCTTTTGGTGATGTCCAGCTTTTGGCATGATTTCAAATCCTCTTATAATTTTTAGCCAAGGAAGCTGCCATCTTGGCCTTTGTTTGAAATTTTTTTTTTTTTCTCAAAAGATTTTTTTTGATATAAACAAGAACACACCAGCACTGTCAGTTCCAGATAAAACATTGCCATATACAGTCAGACATATAATCACAATTCACCATTGAAACAACAATTAGTTTTGAACGTGATGACGTAAACGGGACTAAAAAAGGAAGTTCAATAGCCAATAGCCAATAGCATCCCTTGCGTCGTATTTGGTCCATTGGACCAGCATACAGACAAAAACGGTTTTCCCGATAGGAATTGAGTCTGTCTAATAGATTTGAAACATGTTCTATTTCTAGGTCCGTCCAGGGGCGGACTGACCATTCGGCCACTCCGGCACTTTCTGAGGGCCCCCGGGCCACTAGGGGGCCCCATCAGGGTTGGCAGCCTCATTAAAACCAGGGACAGTATGTAAAAATCCGTTTTTTTTTTTTACATCTGTCTCTGAAATGTCCCTTACCGACATCCTTTTGGTCTAAAAATACTGAGATTATAGCTGCCCCACCTCTCCAGTACCTTCTCAGCCAATAGAAACATGTCTGTGTATACTGTGTGATTGTATACTGTGTGTGTGTGCGTGTATACTGTGTGGCCCCATAATCTCTGATTGCCTGGGGGCCCCATAATCTCCGATTGCCCAGGGGCCCCATAATCTCCGATTGCCCGGGGGCCCCATGAGTTGTCAGTCCGCCCCTGGGTCCGTCTGATTTTTTATAACGAAAAATGATCGGATTAGCCCACACACAATTGGATTGTGCGACGGACTAATCCCGTCGGACCTAGTATGCCGTATAGTCCGGTCATGTGTACGCAGCATAATAGTATCCATTGTCCCAAATAGGACTGTCTCCAGTAAAGCCAGTAACCTCCTGCAAGTGTTCTGTTTGATTTTTAACTGCAATAATAATGTGATCAGTTATGACACCAGACATTTGATGGTTTGACAGTCTGATTGAAAACGCAACCAATGTGAGGGTAACATTTCCAGCACATTCCGGAAATCTAACGTTTTTTTAAAACTGTTAAATCGATGGGTTTAGTTCCACTTTAGATCATAAATTGGTGGTGGTGGAAGGTGGAAAGGGAGGGGGGGGGGGGGGGTTGTGCCATGTTTCCACCAATGATACTGGCATAGTGGCACCAAACACGGTTACCTTTTCCTCTCCAACCCATACTCATACACAGAGGCATTGCTAGGTCAGGTCTACAAAAGATCTGGGGCTAGAGCCCATAGCAGCATAGTAAAGAAAGTCATATGCTTGGGTGGGCATATACATGTATATACAGTAATATATGTGTCCCCAGAGAGCCCCCCCTTACATCAGGGTACCCAGAGAGCCTCCTCCTTACATCAGGGTCCCCAGAGAGCCCCCTCCTTACATCAGGGTCCACAGAGAGCCTGCCCCTTGCATCAGGGTCCACAGAGAGCCTGCCCCTTGCATCAGGGTCCCCAGAGAGCCCCCTCCTTACATCAGGGTCCACAAAGAGTCTCCTCCTTACATCAGGGTCCACAGAGAGCCTCCTCCTTACATCAGGGTCCCCAGAGAGCCTCCTCCTTATATCAGAGTTCCCAGAGAGCCTCCCCCTTGCATCAGGGTCCCCAGAGAGCCTCCTCCTTACATCAGGGTCCCCAGAGAGCCTCCTCCTTATATCAGAGTTCCCAGAGAGCCTCCTCCTTACATCAGGGTCCCCAGAGAGCCCCTCCTTACATCAGGGTCCCCAGAGAGCCTCCCCCTTGCATCAGGGTCCCCAGAGAGCCTCCCCCTTGCATCAGGGTCCCCAGAGAGCCTCCCCCTTGCATCAGGGTCCCCAGAGAGCCTCCCCCTTGCATCAGGGTCCCCAGAGAGCCTCCCCCTTGCATCAGGGTCCACAGAGAGCCTCCTCCTTACATCAGGGTCCCCAGAGAGCCTCCTCCTTATATCAGAGTTCCCAGAGAGCCTCCCCTTGCATCAGGGTCCCCAGAGAGCCTCCTCCTTATATCAGAGTTCCCAGAGAGCCTCCTCCTTACATCAGGGTCCCCAAAGAGCCTCCTCCTTACATCAGGGTCCCCAGAGAACCTCCTCCTTACATCAGAGTCCTTAGAGAGCCTCCCCCTTGCATCAGGGTCCCCAGAGAGCCCCCCAACTTACATCAGGGTTCCCAGAGAGCCCCACTTACATTGGGGTCCCCAGAGAGCCTCCCCTGTAAATCAGGGTCCCAGAGTGCTTCCCCCTTGCATCAGGGTCCCCAAAGAGCTCCCACTTACATCAGGGTCCCCACTTGCATCAGGGTCCCCAGAGAGCCTGCCCCTTGCATCAGGGTCCCCAGAGAGCCCCCCTTACATCAGGGTCCCCAGAGAGCCCCTCCTTACATCAGGGTACCCAGAGAGCCTCCTCCTTACATCAGGGTCCCCAGAGAGCCCCCTCCTTACATCAGGGTCCACAGAGAGCCTGCCCCTTGCATCAGGGTCCCCGGAGAGCCCCCTCCTTACATCAGGGTCCACAAAGAGCCTCCTCCTTACATCAGGGTTCCCAGAGAGCCCCCCTTACATTGGGGTCCCCAGAGAGCCTCCCCTGTAAATCAGGGTCCCAGAGTGCTTCCCCCTTGCATCAGGGTCCCCAAAGAGCTCCCACTTACATCAGGGTCCCCACTTGCATCAGGGTCCCCAGAGAGCCTGCCCCTTGCATCAGGGTCCCCAGAGAGCCCCCCTTACATCAGGGTCCCCAGAGAGCCCCTCCTTACATCAGGGTACCCAGAGAGCCTCCTCCTTACATCAGGGTCCCCAGAGAGCCCCCTCCTTACATCAGGGTCCACAGAGAGCCTGCCCCTTGCATCAGGGTCCCCAGAGAGCCCCCCTCCTTACATCAGGGTCCACAAAGAGCCTCCTCCTTACATCAGGGTCCACAGAGAGCCTCCTCCTTACATCAGGGTCCCCAGAGAGCCTCCCCCTTATATCAGAGTTCCCAGAGAGCCTCCCCTTGCATCAGGGTCCCCATAGAGCCTCCTCCTTACATCAGGGTCCCCAGAGAGCCTCCTCCTTATATCAGGGTTCCCAGAGAGCCCCCCTTACATTGGGGTCCCCAGAGAGCCTCCCCTGTAAATCAGGGTCCCAGAGTGCCTCCCCCTTGCATCAGGGTCCCCAAAGAGCTCCCACTTACATCAGGGTCCCCACTTGCATCAGGGTCCCCAGAGAGCCTGCCCCTTGCATCAGGGTCCCCAGAGAGCCCCCCTTACATCAGGGTCCCCAGAGAGCCTCCCCTCCCCTTGGGGACCCCTGCAGAGACTCGGGGCTATAGCCCCAAAAGCCACCCCCTAGCGACGCCACTGCTCATACAGCACAGTGGCAATCCCTTGCATCTGTAGTACTGTACAGATACAGATTCGATGGTGACAGTCCGTCATCTGTTGGAAATATCTGCAAACCAGCACTACCAGCGTAACCATCAAACTCTACAGTAAGTACTTTATTAGCTCTTATCATTCATGAATGTGTGACAACCCTCTGTAACATGTGACCTTGTTGAGTTTTTTTTTTTTTTGTAAGGAAAAAAAAAATTCTAAAAAAAATAAAAAAAATTCAAAAAAAAGAAGAGAACGTTATTCATCATTCTTTATTGCTCTCCCGAAGTTCTTGCCTGATACAGGCTGTACGATACGTTATTACACTGTAGTATACAGTATATACAATCTCATTATACTTTCATATCTTGCAGTGCAGAGATAAAATACAACACGGGTGTCCATATTCCTTGCTGATGACTTATTTCACCCACATTCTTACCATCACAAACATACACCATATTGTCAAAAGTATTGTGACACCTGTCTTTACACACACATGAACTTTAATGGCATCGCAGTCCTAAGCCCCCGTACACACGGTCGGAAATTCCGACCACAAAATCCGTCGGCTTGTTTCAGACGGATTTTGTCCGACACTGGTGTTGCATACACACGGTCGGACAAAGTTGTCGGAAAATCCGATCATTCTGAACGTGGTGACGTTCGTTGCGTACGACGGGACTACGTAGAGGCTAGTAGCCAATAGCTTTGGTCTTGTAATGTGATCTGAGCATGCGTGGCACTTTGTCCGGTCGGAATTCGCTACACACGATCGGAAAATGTCCGATAGGACTTTGTTGTCGGAAAATTTGAGAGCAGGATCTCAAACCTTTTCCGACGGAAAAAGTCCGATGGAGCCCACACATGGTCGGAATTTCCGACAACATTGTCCGATAGGACATTTTCCGTCGGAAAATCCGACCGTGTGTACGCGGCATTAGTCCGTAGGGTTCAATATTGAGTTGTCCCACCCTTTGCAGCTATAACAGCTTCAACTCTTCTGGGAAGGCCGTCCACAAGGTTTAGGAGTGAGTCTATGGGAACGTTTGACCATTCTTCCAGAAGCACATTTGTGAGGTCAGGCACTGATGTTGGATGAGAAGTCCTGGCTCGCAGTGTCCGCTCTAATTCACCCCCAAGGTGTTCTATCGGGTTGAGGTCAGGACTCTGTGCAGGCCAGTCAAATTCCTCCACCCCAAACTCGCTCATGGACCTTGCTTTGTGCACTGGTGTGCAGTCATGTTGGAACAGGAAGGGGCCGTCCCCAAACTGTTCCCACAAAGTTGGGAGCATGAAATTGTCTAAAATATCTTGGTATGCTGACGCCTTAAGAGTTCCCTTCACTGGAACTAAGGGGCCAAGCCCAACCCCTGAAAAACAACCCAACACCATAATCCCCCCCACCAAATGATTTGGACCAGTGCACGAAGCAAAGACATGGATGAGCGAGTTTGGGGTGGAAGAACTTGACTGGCCTGCACAGAGTCCTGACCTCAACCCAATAAAAAACCTTTGGGCTGAATTAGAGCGGAGACTGTGAGCCAGGCCTTCTCATCCAACATCAGTCCCTGACCTCACAAATGCTCTTCTGGAAGAATGGTCAAACATTCCCATAGACACTCCTAGACCTTGTGGACGGCCTTCCCAGAAGAGGTGAAGCTGTTATAGCTGCAAAGGGTGGGCCAACTCAATATTGAACCCTACGGACTAAAGGCCCCGTATACAGGATCAGAAAATCAGAAGTAACATTTTGTTCGATGAACGATCTGCTGATTTTGTGATCGTTCGTACGGTGCTTTTGAAAGCCGATTCCAAATTTTCGGACGACAAAAGCTGGATGCGCAGGAACTAGAATTTGTCGTATGTGAACACAACGTCCGTTTTTTATTTCATTAGTAAAGTTTTCGTCTGAAAAAAATCATAAGAGCAAGACTACGCATGCTCAGAAATGAAAGAACACATACAAAACAATTCAACATATTACATCACTTCTGAAGTTGAATTCTGTTGTACGAGAATTTTCGTATGTTGAGCAACCTTTTCACTTTTGATAGGAGATTAGCATGCAAAAAAAAAAAAAAAAAAAAGGACGAAAATTTGCCCAATAATCTGATTGTGTGTACCCTGCTGAAGACTGGCACGTCATTAACCACTTCAATACCGGGCACTTAGACACCTTCCTGCCCAGACCAATTTTCAGCTTTCAGCGCTGTCACACTTTGAATGACAATTGCGCGGTCATACTACACTGTACCCAAACAGAATTTGTATCATTTTCTTCCCACAAATATAGTTTTCTTTTGGTGGTATTTGATCACCTCTGCGATTTTTATTTTTTGCGCAACAAATAAAAAAGTCCGTAAATTTTGAAGAAAAAAAAAGTTTTTCTTTGTTTCTGTTAATATTTTTTTGTAAATAAGTATGTTTTCTTCTTCAATGACGGGCACTGATATGGCTGCACTGAGGGGCACTGATAAGGCAGCACTGATGGGCACAGATGAGGTGGCACTGATGAGGTGGCACTGACGGCCACTGATGATGGGCACTGATAGGTGGCACTGGTATGCAGCACTGATTATTATTATACAGGATTTATATAGCGCCAACAGTTTGCGCAGCGCTTTACAACATGAGGGCAGACAGTACAATTACAATACAAATCAATACAGGAGGGATCAGAGGGCCCTGCTCGTTGGAGCTTACAATCTAGAAGGGAGGGTCAATTGCAGCCCCCCCTGATGGGCACTTATGGGTGGCACGGATGGGCACTGATAGGTGGCACTGCTGGACACTGATGGGTGGCACTGCTGGGCATCACTTATTTTTATTGCTACATGATGGTGCCAGTCAGTGCCCATTTGTGGGCACTGACTGGCACAGATTGGGCATCATTTGCCCATGTGGATGGCCAGGGAGTACATAACTGGCCATCCACATGTTGCCCACTTCCCTGGTGGTCCTAGTGGAGTCCCTGGTGGTCCAGTGTGGGCATCTGAGGGGGGGGGGGCTGCGCTGATAAACAATCAGCACAGACCCCGCGTCAGGAGAGCCGCCGATCGGCTCTCCTCTACTCGCGTCTGTCGGACGCGAGTGAGGAAAAGCCGATCACCGGCTTTTCCTGTTGACATTGTGATCAGCCGTGATTGGACACGGCTGATCACGTGGTAAAGAGCCTTCGCCGGAGGCTCTTTACCGAGATCAGTGTAGCGGTGTGTCAGATTGACACACCGCTCCACCGATCGCCGCGTTGCGTGCCCCCCACGGGCGATTGGCGGCATGTTATCCCGAAGGACGTCATATGACGCCCAGTCAGGATAACGAAACCACGTGAAGTGGATAAAGTTCATGTGTGTGTAAAGGCAGGTGTCCCAATACTTTGGACAATACAATGTATATGGGTTTAACATAGCCATCAAATTGCTGTTCAGATGACAGGAAACAAAATACACGGAAGCACAGAAATCCCACTAGAATCTTCTGGTAGGTACTTGGCCAAGAAGGTAAACAACATCCCTTTATTGCTTCTCAAGCACATGTTTTTTCTGATGGGAAACCAGATGCACCCTCTGCGTGAAACGCTTCCCACAGTCCGAACATGAAAAAGGCTTTTCCCCGGTGTGCGTTCTGTGATGTCTGACCAGATCCGGTTTATTTGCAAAGCTTTTCCCGCACTTGGAACAGGAATACGGTTTCTCTCCCGTGTGAATCCTTCGGTGCGATATGAATCTTGATTTGTGAAGGTAATCTTTCCCACACTCCAGACAATAATAGGGCATCTCCCCTTTGTGGGTCTTCTCATGTTGGCGCAGGAGGGACTTGTCGGGGAAGACTTTTCCGCACAGAGGACAGGAGTGAGGAGGTCTGCCGTTTTCGGAAGACAGAACAGCTTCACCTTCTCTACTATCCGCATGATGAGGGATGGGATAGGAGTGGTCAGAAAAGCTTGGCCCGTGTGTGGGAGGATCAGGCAATAGAACTGGACTGTGAAGTGTTGTATTTGAATAGGAAGCAACGGGATTTCCATCTGAAGAATCATCTGTGACATCATCATCTGTGACATCATCATCTGTGACATCATCATCTGTGACATCATCATCTGTTCCACCATTGGGAAGGCTAACGGAATTTGTCTCCATGCTGTATTTTTCGCCTGAAGAAGAAAAAAGAAGTTCTCAAAAAGATGCAGCGGAGAGAAGCGTACAAGATAAAAAAAAAAAGAAAAAAAAATAAGAAACGTAAAAGTCAGCGCTAGTATAAATATAATACAAAAAAACAATATATGTAGTCCTCAATTCATTTTTCTCAAGTAGATGTGGCACTTCAATCAAGCTAACTGGTATTCAAGCTCATGAACAAAAAACATGCAATGTGTCCTCTACCCAAAACGAATAGTGGCAACTCACCAGACTGATGGACCTCACCTATGAAAGAGGACAATATGTGCTTAGAAGGATAACTTCCTGATAAACTTGTGACCATGTGAGGTCCCACCACAGTGTGAGTTGGGTAAATTGGTATAGAAAGGACACAGGATTCTAAAAGTTACGGTTTGAGAGGCTCCAGCGTGTTTATTGTGAGCGGACAAAACTCTACTTTTTCTCTGGATTTTGTAATCCCGAATCGGAGCCTGGAGGTGAAGGTTCCGAAGTGCCTTGGGTCAAGTTGGGTGGGAAGGAACCTTCAATCCTGTGTCCAGGCTTTGCTTGTTGCCTGCAGCCTGTGTGAGTGTCCCCTTTACATCAGAATTTATCTTTACAGCACATTAAGCAAAGGGGAGCTCTGCGGACCCTGATGTAAAGGGGAGCTCTGCAGACCCTGATGTAAAGGGGAGCTCTGCAGACCCTGATGTAAAGGGGAGCTCTGCAGACCCTGATGTAAAGGGGAGCTCTGCAGACCCTGATGTAAAGGGGAGCTCTGCAGACCCTGATGTAAAGGGGAGCTCTGCAGACCCTGATGTAAAGGGGAGCTCTGCAGACCCTGATGTAAAGGGGAGCTCTGCAGACCCTAAAGTAAAGGGGAGCTCGGCGGACCCTGATGTAAAGGGGAGCTCGGCGGACCCTGATGTAAAGGGGAGCTCGGCGGACCCTGATGTAAAGGGGAATGTTGTGGACTCTGGTGTAAAAGGGAACGCTGATGTAAGAGGTTCTCCGGTCTCCAGAGCCCCCCTTACATCAGAGTTCCTCTTTTCTTCAGTGTCTGAAAAATGTCCCCTTGCACTGTAAGGGTGAAGTCTGCTGACTCTGATTTAAGGAGGGATGCTGGGAACTTTGATGTGAGGGTTTGCTCTGTAGACCAGAGACACCCTTATATCAGATTTCCCTTTTACACCAGAGTCTGCAGAGTGAATACACTAAGGTAAAAGGGGTTCACATCTGTGTAAGAGGGGAGTGTGGACACTGATATATAAAGGGGCCCTTATATCAGTGTCCCCCCCTTACCTTAGGGTCTCCAGGGGGGGGTGAAGGAAGAAAGAGAGAAAGCCTGGGGGCCCCCACAGTGGCGGAACACCAGGGCCAGGTCGCAAGTGCGACCTTTGCAACCCTGGTAGTTCCACCACTGCATTTGTGTAAGGACTTTCTTTTTTTTGTTTTACATTTTTAATAAAAGTGGGCTGCCATGCCATTAAAACACAGTTCAGACTGGCGTGGACTGACTTCACAAACAAATCTACCACACAGCTAACAGCTAACAACCCCCATATCATTCCACCTTAATCATAGCTTTCCACTGTATACCACCAAAAGGCTACAAAGTGTGAATATATTTTCAATGTAATCAGTTTAAGGATAGATATCGTTTGTAAAAAAAAAAAAAAAAAAAAAAAAGAAAAAAGAGAAGACCCAGTACACAATGGAAAGCTTTGATGAAGATTAGGGATGAGCCGAACACCCCCGGGTTCGGTTCGCACCAGAACCTTCGAACCGACCGAAAGTTCGCGCGAATTTTTGAACCCTATACGTTATAATGGACGCGAACGTTCGAAATCAAAAGTGCTAATTACAACGGCCAATATGCATGTTAATGTCATAAAACAGGTTTGGGGACCCGGGTCCTGCCCCAGGGGACATATATCAATGCAAAAAGAACTTTTAAAAACTAACGTTTTTTCGGGAGCAGTCATTTTAATGATGCATAAAGTGAAAAAAAAAAAGTGAAATTTTCCTTTAAATATGGTACCTGGGGGGTGTCTAAAGTATGCCTGTGAAGTGGCATGTGTTTCCCGTGTTTAGAACTGTCCTTGCACAAAATGACATTTTTAAAGGAAAAAAAGAAGCCATTTAAAACCACTTGCGGCTTTAGGTTTGTTCTTAAGTAGAATCTGAACAGGTACATTATGAAGTGTAGCTCCATCCCAAAAAAATCTATTTTTAAGCTTTTTGGAGAACATAGGGAGGGGTTATCACCCCTGTAACATTTGCTGTCTTTGCACATCTGTTCAGAACATGTCACCTCACTTTCCGTCCCAATGACAAATGTTTTTGGAAAAAGTGGGGTTTTAATTGAAACAAGGATTGGTGATAAAGTATCAGTAGAGAGGAGATACCTTTTTCCCAAATTAAATCTAACAGGATAGAATTTCCCTTCCTAGGGGTAGATTTCCTCTCACTTCCTGTTTTCTCTTTCCATTTGCAAGTAGGAGTCGTTTGTAAGTTGGATGTTTGAAAGTAGGGGCCTGGCGTATATACTCTGCAGAAATTTGCCCTATTAGATGTTGGTGTAGCCACAAGACTGGTGGGCACAGGAATGGGCCCTGCTGTGAGTTAATAGATCAAGATTTGTAATTGCATGCACCTGTTGAACAGGGCAGAAAAATTGGGGGTGGTGGTGGTGGTGGACGGTGTTGCCACAAGACTGTAAGCTCTCACAGTTACTCTTGGTGGGCGCAGGAATGGGCCCTACTGTGAGTTATTAGATCAAGATTTGTAATTGCAAGCACCTGATGAACAGGGCAGAAAAATTGGGCCTTTGGCGGTGGTGGTGGACGGCGTTGCCACAAGACTGTAAGCTCTCACAGTTACTCTTGGTGGGCGCAAGAATGGGCCCTGCTGTGAGTTATTAGATCAAGATTTGTAATTGCAAGCACCTGATGAACAGGGCAGAAAAATTGGGCCTTTGGCGGTGGTGGTGGACGGTGTTGCCACAAGACTGTAAGCTCTCACAGTTACTCTTGGTGGGCGCAAGAATGGGCCCTGCTGTGAGTTATTAGATCAAGATTTGTAATTGCAAGCACCTGATGAACAGGGCAGAAAAATTGGGCCTTTGGCGGTGGTGGTGGACGGTGTTGCCACAAGACTGTAGGCCCTCATAGTTACTCTTGGTGGGCGCAGGAATGGGCCCTGCTGTGAACTATTAGATCAAGATTTGTAATTACCCGCCCCTGTTGAACAGGGGCTGAAAAATTGTGCCTTAGGCACTGGTGCTGGTGCCACAACACTGCAACCCCTCACAGATACTGTACTTGGAGCACAGCAGTCACACGTGTTGCGAAGCATTTTTTTATAAAAATTGTATGTACACGCCCCTGTTAAACAGGGGCTGAAAAATTGTGCCTTAGGCACTGGTGTGGTGGCATGGATCATTGAGGAGGAGGAAGAGGATAGTCAGTGAACATAAGAGGACAGTCACTCAGCATCAGCATAGGCAGTCTTGAAGGGATGTGATATTAAAAATTATTCGGTTATATCCGCCTCAGGTGCCTGGTAGCTGGTGGTGATCCAAGACTGATTCATTTTGATGAAGGTCAGTCGATCAACCGAGGCGGTGGACAGGCGCACCCTATGATCGGTGACAAATCCTCCAGCAGCACTGAATGTGCGTTCGGAAAGAACGCTGGAGGCAGGACAGGCCAGTAGCTCAATTGCATACTGTGCAAGCTCTGGCCAGTGATCCATCCTCAGGACCCAGTAAGCCAGAAGATTTTCGGTGGGAAAGGTGTCCAAGTCTGACCTTGCCCCAAGGTATTCCTGCACCATGTATATCAGACGCTGGCGATGGTTGCTGGAACCGATCATACCTTGGGGCTGCGGACTAAAAAATTGTCTGAACGCATCGGTCAGACGTCCACCTTCCCCACCGCTCCTTCTGCTACTGACCGAAGCCTCAGCTACTCGTCGCCCAGGACCAGGAGTTTGTTGCCCCTCCCAGTTTCTGGGAACGCGTTGCACAGACCTTTCTGCAAGGCCTCCCTGAGATGTCTCATCCTCTGCTCCCTCTGCGACGGCAAGATAAGGTCCGCAACCTTACCCTTGTACCGCGGATCAAGGAGAGTGGCCAGCCAGTAATGGTTCCTCTCCTTGATCCGAAGAACACGAGGATCCTTCCGCAGGCTTTGCAGGATCAGGGAGGCCATGCAGCGTAGGTTAGCTGAGGCATTCGGTCCGGAGTCTTCTGGGTCACTGAGGATGACATGATCGCCAGCCACCTCCTCCCAGCCACGTACAAGTCCACTGGTTTGTTGGGACTGTACATCATCCCTAAAAGACTGCTGCTGCTGATGCTGAGTGCCAGGCTCCACCTCCATGCTCACACAATCCTCCTCCTCCTCCTCATCCTCTTCCTGTGTGATGGGTGGGACAGGAGGAACACTGTCCGGATAAAGGGGGCCTTGAGAGGCAAGGAAGTCCTCCTCTTCCTGCCTCTGTTCTGCCTCAAGTGCCCTGTCCATTATCCCACGCAGCGTATGCTCCAACAGGTGGACAAGAGGGACAGTGTCACTGATGCATGCACTGTCACTGCTCACCATCCTCGTGGCCTCCTCAAATGGTGAGAGGACAGTGCATGCATCCCTGATCATGCTCCACTGACGTGGGGAAAAAAAACCAAGCTCCCCTGACCCTGTCCTGGTGCCATAGTCGCAAAGGTACTCATTGATGGCCCTCTGCTGCGTGTGCAGTCGCTGCAGCATGGCCAACGTTGAGTTCCACCTGGTGGGCATGTCACATATTAGGCGGTTCTTGGGCAGGTTCAGCTCCTTTTGCAGCTCAGTCAGCCGAGCACTGGCATTATAAGATCGGCGGAAATGCACACAGACTTTCCTGGCCTGCCTCAGGACATCCTGTAAGCCTGGGAACCTGCCCAAGAACCGCTGCACCACCAGGTTGAGGACGTGAGCCATGCAGGGCACATGGGTGAGCTGCCCCTGTCGCAGGGCGGAGAGGAGGTTGGTGCCATTGTCAGAAACGACCATTCCTGGCTTAAGCTGACGTGGCGTCAACCACCTCTCGGCCTGCCCCTGCAGAGCTGCCAGAACCTCTGGCCCAGTGTGGCTCCTGTCCCCCAAACACACCAGCGCAAGCACGGCATGGCATCTTTTTGCCTGCGTACTTGCGTAGCCCCTTGTACGCCTACGGAGCACCGCTGGTTCCAAGGACAGAGCACTGGAGGAAGAAGAAGAGGAGGGGGTGGAGGAGAGAGGTGTGTCACAACCAGTAGCAGTAGTAGCGTTTTGGAGGCGTGGTGGCGGAACAACCTCCAACACTACTGCACCTTGTCCTGCATCCCTCCCAGCTGCCAATAGAGTGACCCAATGGGCCGTGAAAGAAAGGTACCGTCCCTGTCCATGCCTGCTGGACCATGAGTCAGCGGTAATATGCACCTTACCGCTGACCGCCCTGTCCAGCGAGGCATGGATATTGCCCTCCACATGCCGGTAGAGAGACGGAATCGCCTTCCGTGAGAAAAAGTGGCGTTTGGGAACCTGCCACTGAGGAACCGCACATTGAACAAACTCACGGAAGGGGGCCGAGTCTACCAACTAAAAAGGCAGCAGTTGAAGTGCTAGCAATTTAGCCAGGCTAGCATTCAACCGCTGGGCATGTGGATGGCTGGGAGTGTACTTCTTTCTACGGTCCAGCAGCTGGGGCAGGGAAATTTGCCTGCTGCAATCGGACGTCGGTGTACTGCAAGTACTTGGTTGTGACACACCTAATTCTACACCTTCAGTCCTCTCAGAGCAGCTTTCAGAGAGGACTGAAGGTGTAGTGGGGATGGAGATCCCAGCTGAGGAGGAGCAAGGAGAGGTCCGCTTAGTTCTTTGGTGTGGGTCTTTTATGTGTGCCTGCCAACGAGCTGCATGGCAGGTCGCCATATGTCTGGTCATGTAAAAATGGGATAGTAAAAAATTTCAAGCACTGATGTACATGAGAAATAGACTACTAAAAACAGCGCTAGATTTCCAGTATCACAATGTTCAGTCCAAATGTTTTTGAAAAGATACTGGGTTCACAATCGCAGAAATATAACTGTAAAGATAAACTTAAAACGTTCGTTCGGTGCAGAAAATAGTGATGAGTGAGCAGTTCAAGGTTGCATCAAGGTGACATCATTTGTAGACCAAGTAATACCCCGTGTGACTTGTTCCACCACGTGCGGAGAAATCCCCCTTAGGGGTTTAAACTTACCAGAGGTAAGAATCAAACAGGCATATCAGGTATAGGTCATCGAATGGTTAAACTGCATCTGCTATTCATCCACCAAAATGGCCACCAATCAGCCTTGTAAACTTCTTATAATCTCATCATCACCAAACACCAAACTGCATCAGGGGTCCAGGGGGGAATTGGCTCCAAATAAACTCGCCATAAAAACAAATAAAATTTTGCACATAGCGTAATTCTGTTTATTCTTAAAACATGTAAATAAAACCACCCATAAAAGATCCCATAAGTATAGCAGCGTACATTAAAGTTACTTTCAGTTATGCAAACAAGAATCACTTGCGTTTTGGGTTTGTTAGAAAAACCCCACAGCGGCATCCATAGTACTTCCTGTAGTCTGTAGTGTGTCTATCCAGACACAGGGACAGCTTCCTGGTAGCAGTGGAGCGCAGCTGGAACGCAGGCGTCACTTCCGGTCAGCGTCGTGTAGGCCACGCCCTTACGCGTTTCGTCACTTCCGACTTCAACAGAGGGCGTGGCTACACGACGCTCAACAGGGCTATTTGTATCCAGCCCCTTTGGGCTGTAACCAATCAGAGAATGACACACACATCTACCTGCTGATAGGGTAGAGGCAATCATGATAGGTAATGCCCATATTGAGAGTGGGAGATGAGAGCACGCAGTAGTTATAATGAATATACTGCGTGTGGGAGAAACAATACAGCGATGATAGCTAATTATTCAGATAGGGAAATGTGAGCATTTGTACATCGGAACAAGTGGAGTAACAATTAAAACCAGGCACATGACGTTTTTTTAAAAACAGGCACATGACGTTTTTTAAAACCAGGCACATGACGTCTTTTAAAAACAAGGTCATATTGAGCTGTGACATAGTATGCTGTGCATACAGTAAAAACACTGTCATTGCGGGCTGAAAAATGCATATGTACAATACTGTGCGGTAAATATATGTCAGTGTGAGTCAAGGAATGCAATTCATTCCAAACGTTTTATGTGACTAGAAACGGCATTCAACTGTCACCTTAATCATTAGTCTTAGGTGACAGCGAGAAGCTATATGCCGGTCTATCTGATCGCATGTGTATGGGAATATTCATGCGATATTGATATTATGGTGTATTCAATTCATACCTCTGATGGCACAAATTAGTATAGTATAATAAAATTACCACGACTGCGTGTCGCACTGGGTGTTTAGGCATATATACCATAGAAAATACGTTCCAATATCAATCTGCCTATGTAATAGGTAGTTATAATGTTGTTATAGGGTTACTTAACGTGATTGTGTATATCACATATTGGATTAGTGAGCCTAGTAATAGCCCATAGGGAGTTATAATCCCGGAATGTGTGTGCTTTTATAATTAAAGTTAGAAACGTATAGGAGCATTCCCAAAATATAGGAGCACTTCAAAATTATATAAAGTGCAAATAGAAAGCAAATAAATACGAGAGTAGATCAAACACAATAAGATATTACATGCGAGCAAGTATAGGAGTATACATATATATATATAAATAGGATAAATACGTATAAATATAAAAAATATATATAATATAAGTAAGTGTATAAATATATATAAAAATATGCATTTTAGCGATCTTAAAAGCGATAAAACCACACAAAATCGCATAAAAAGTCGCATAAAAAAATCGCATAAAAAAGTCGCATCTAAAATATAGTAAATCATCCATAAAAACATATAAAAAATATATAAATATAAATATAATGAGTATGTAAAGACCCATAAAATATATGTTTATATCAGGATGATAAAAAATAGGAGAGGTATGTAGGATGTTAATAAATAAATATATATATATATATGCATATGTAAAATACAACCAATATAAATATAAATATAAGCCTAAAATAGAGCATAAAATTCATTAAATTCATTAAATATAGTAACAGAGCCCTTGAGAGTATTCGGGACATAAATTAATCACTGGTCACTGATAAAACAATTTATGTCAAGGTCTACGTTCAAACCTTTTGGCGACAAAGTGTCTACCAAGTATATCCATTCTGTCTCTTTCTTAGATAATTCACGTACCCGGTTTGAACCTCTCCAATTGGGCTTGAGGTGGTCTATCCCCCAGAATTTTAACCCTGAGGGATCCTGTTTATGATGATTCTTAAAATGAAGGGATAAGTTATGCTCTTTATATCCAAGTTTGATGTTTGCGATATGCTCAGCGATCCTGATGCGTAGAAGCCTTTTAGTCCTACCTATGTATATCAACTTGCAGGGACACTGAATCGCATACACGACATAAGACGTGTTGCAGGTAATGAACTCTTTTATTTTGAACTCATTGTTATTAGTGGTAGAGGTAAAGGTTTCTAATGCCCGTATCTGTACATTAACCTCTCTACATGCCCTGCATTTTCTGCATGAGTAGAATCCGTCTTTGTCCCAAAACGATGGGTGTTTGGATGGGGGATCTAGAATCTTCTTTACGATTTTGTCTGCATGACTTGGTGCCTTTTTATAAATAAAACCTGGTATCTGTGGGAGAGCTGTTTTCAAAGTCTTGTCCATCTGGAGTATATGCCAATGGGTCTGAAATATTGCTTCAACCTCTTTATGTTGTGCATGGAAACCTGACAAGAAGCTCCATTCTTGACTGTTTCTGTTTGGTGGGGTGGTTTTCTCTTCCAGCAGGCTATGTCTTGGCACCTTGGAGACGTCATTAATCACTTTATCTAGTCGTTCTCCCTTGTAGCCCTTCTCCTCAAATTTTTTCTTAATTATAGCTGATTGCGTGTTAAAATCAGATTCTTTAGTGCAATTTCTTCTAATCCTTGTAAATTGGCCTTTGGGTATGTTTTTAAGCCACATAGGGTGATGTCCACTCTGTATTGGGAGGTAGCTATTAGCATCTGTTGGTTTAAAAAAGACTTTTGTTTGTAGTTTGTTTGTTTCTCTAAAAATGGTCACATCAAGGAAGTTAATACTCTGTGTGTTTATTTCACTTGTGAGTACAATATTACTGGAGTTGCAATTACTGGAGTTGCAAGAGAAAACCACCCCACCAAACAGAAACAGTCAAGAATGGAGCTTCTTGTCAGGTTTCCATGCACAACATAAAGAGGTTGAAGCAATATTTCAGACCCATTGGCATATACTCCAGATGGACAAGACTTTGAAAACAGCTCTCCCACAGATACCAGGTTTTATTTATAAAAAGGCACCAAGTCATGCAGACAAAATCGTAAAGAAGATTCTAGATCCCCCATCCAAACACCCATCGTTTTGGGACAAAGACGGATTCTACTCATGCAGAAAATGCAGGGCATGTAGAGAGGTTAATGTACAGATACGGGCATTAGAAACCTTTACCTCTACCACTAATAACAATGAGTTCAAAATAAAAGAGTTCATTACCTGCAACACGTCTTATGTCGTGTATGCGATTCAGTGTCCCTGCAAGTTGATATACATAGGTAGGACTAAAAGGCTTCTACGCATCAGGATCGCTGAGCATATCGCAAACATCAAACTTGGATATAAAGAGCATAACTTATCCCTTCATTTTAAGAATCATCATAAACAGGATCCCTCAGGGTTAAAATTCTGGGGGATAGACCACCTCAAGCCCAATTGGAGAGGTTCAAACCGGGTACGTGAATTATCTAAGAAAGAGACAGAATGGATATACTTGGTAGACACTTTGTCGCCAAAAGGTTTGAACGTAGACCTTGACATAAATTGTTTTATCAGTGACCAGTGATTAATTTATGTCCCGAATACTCTCAAGGGCTCTGTTACTATATTTAATGAATTTAATGAATTTTATGCTCTATTTTAGGCTTATATTTATATTTATATTGGTTGTATTTTACATATGCATATATATATATATATTTATTTATTAACATCCTACATACCTCTCCTATTTTTTATCATCCTGATATAAACATATATTTTATGGGTCTTTACATACTCATTATATTTATATTTATATATTTTTTTATATGTTTTTATGGATGATTTACTATATTTTAGATGCGACTTTTTTATGCGATTTTTTTTATGCGACTTTTTATGCGATTTTGTGTGGTTTTATCGCTTTTAAGATCGCTAAAATGCATATTTTTATATATATTTATACACTTACTTATATTATATATATTTTTTATATTTATACGTATTTATCCTATTTATATATATATATGTATACTCCTATACTTGCTCGCATGTAATATCTTATTGTGTTTGATCTACTCTCGTATTTATTTGCTTTCTATTTGCACTTTATATAATTTTGAAGTGCTCCTATATTTTGGGAATGCTCCTATACGTTTCTAACTTTAATTATAAAAGCACACACATTCCGGGATTATAACTCCCTATGGGCTATTACTAGGCTCACTAATCCAATATGTGATATACACAATCACGTTAAGTAACCCTATAACAACATTATAACTACCTATTACATAGGCAGATTGATATTGGAACGTATTTTCTATGGTATATATGCCTAAACACCCAGTGCGACACGCAGTCGTGGTAATTTTATTATACTATACTAATTTGTGCCATCAGAGGTATGAATTGAATACACCATAATATCAATATCGCATGAATATTCCCATACACATGCGATCAGATAGACCGGCATATAGCTTCTCGCTGTCACCTAAGACTAATGATTAAGGTGACAGTTGAATGCCGTTTCTAGTCACATAAAACGTTTGGAATGAATTGCATTCCTTGACTCACACTGACATATATTTACCGCACAGTATTGTACATATGCATTTTTCAGCCCGCAATGACAGTGTTTTTACTGTATGCACAGCATACTATGTCACAGCTCAATATGACCTTGTTTTTAAAAGACGTCATGTGCCTGGTTTTAAAAAACGTCATGTGCCTGTTTTTAAAAAAACGTCATGTGCCTGGTTTTAATTGTTACTCCACTTGTTCCGATGTACAAATGCTCACATTTCCCTATCTGAATAATTAGCTATCATCGCTGTATTGTTTCTCCCACACGCAGTATATTCATTATAACTACTGCGTGCTCTCATCTCCCACTCTCAATATGGGCATTACCTATCATGATTGCCTCTACCCTATCAGCAGGTAGATGTGTGTGTCATTCTCTGATTGGTTACAGCCCAAAGGGGCTGGATACAAATAGCCCTGTTGAGCGTCGTGTAGCCACGCCCTCTGTTGAAGTCGGAAGTGACGAAACGCGTAAGGGCGTGGCCTACACGACGCTGACCGGAAGTGACGCCTGCGTTCCAGCTGCGCTCCACTGCTACCAGGAAGCTGTCCCTGTGTCTGGATAGACACACTACAGACTACAGGAAGTACTATGGATGCCGCTGTGGGGTTTTTCTAACAAACCCAAAACGCAAGTGATTCTTGTTTGCATAACTGAAAGTAACTTTAATGTACGCTGCTATACTTATGGGATCTTTTATGGGTGGTTTTATTTACATGTTTTAAGAATAAACAGAATTACGCTATGTGCAAAATTTTATTTGTTTTTATGGCGAGTTTATTTGGAGCCAATTCCCCCCTGGACCCCTGATGCAGTTTGGTGTTTGGTGATGATGAGATTATAAGAAGTTTACAAGGCTGATTGGTGGCCATTTTGGTGGATGAATAGCAGATGCAGTTTAACCATTCGATGACCTATACCTGATATGCCTGTTTGATTCTTACCTCTGGTAAGTTTAAACCCCTAAGGGGGATTTCTCCGCACGTGGTGGAACAAGTCACACGGGGTATTACTTGGTCTACAAATGATGTCACCTTGATGCAACCTTGAACTGCTCACTCATCACTATTTTCTGCACCGAACGAACGTTTTAAGTTTATCTTTACAGTTATATTTCTGCGATTGTGAACCCAGTATCTTTTCAAAAACATTTGGACTGAACATTGTGATACTGGAAATCTAGCGCTGTTTTTAGTAGTCTATTTCTCATGTACATCAGTGCTTGAAATTTTTTACTATCCCATTTTTACATTTTCTATTTATTGAAACAGCTGCTGATATTTATTTATATATTTATTTAGTGATTTATATATTTATTACTGCTTTTACGGGTGTGTCTATCTGCATTAACTGACTGTAACCCAAACAGCAGGCGCTGAGTAGTGTACAATAGGCCGTTTCAGACACACTCTCTTTTTCATATGTCTGGTCATGCTTGTGGTGCCCAAGCGGCTGATGTTTTGGCCACGCGAGATACGCTTGAGACAAATATTGCAAATAGCAGTGGTGCGATCTGCTGCACTCGTCTCAAAAAAGGCCCACACCAAAGAACTTTTCTGATAACGTGCAGAGGCAGCGCCCTGCACAGGCGGAGCTCTGCGGTGTTGTACAGTTGCTGTGCTGGCCTCTACCTGGCCTCCAGGGGGCACCCTGCCTCGTTGGACATGTGACGCCGCATCCTCCTCCTCCTCGTCCTCCTCCTCATCCTCTCTCCCTTCAGGCACCCACGTGGAGTCAGTGACCTCATCATCCCCTCCCTCTTCACCACTAGAGCAAACCTGGCAGTAAGCTGCAGCTGGTGGAACAGTACTGCCAGATTCCTCAAGCTGGGTATCATCATCCGAGCCTTCGAATCGTTGGGCATCCTCCTGGAGCATGTACCCAACACTGTGCTCAAAGAGTTCGGGGGACTCCTCAGGAGGACATGGTGGGTCTAGGGAAGGGGTGGCTGATGATGCTCTGCCAGTACCCTGAGCCTGGGTGAGAGAGGATGAGGAGGATGAGGAGGGCTTGGTCATCCATTCTACCAAGCCTTCAGCATGATGCGGCTCCACATGTCCAGCTGCCGAAAACAAAGACGCGCGTGTCCCATGGCCACGTGCTGATGACGATGCACGACCACGTCCACGGCCACGTCCACTAGAAACAGAGCCTGCCTGCCCTGTGTTCTTGGCTCTGCACGCTCTGCCTCCCCTTGGCGGTCTTCCAGCCATTGTAGTCGGTAGTCCTGTGGGTGCTGCTGAGAAGAATATATAGGAGCTCTGTGTGATGCCACTAACACACTAGAAGTCCTGTGGGTGCTGCTGAGAAGAAAATATAGGAGCTCTGTGTGATGCCACTAACACACTAGAAGTCCTATGGGTGCTTCTGCAAAGAAAATAGAGGAGCTCTGTGTGATGCCACTAACACACTAGAAGTCCTGTGGGTGCTGCTGAGAAGAAAATATAGGAGCTCTGTGTGATGCCACTAACACACTAGAAGTCCTATGGGTGCTTCTGCAAAGAAAATAGAGGAGCTCTGTGTGATGCCACTAACACACTAGAAGTCCTGTGGGTGCTTCTGCAAAGAAAATAGAGGAGCTCTGTGTGATGCCACTAACACACTAGAAGTCCTGTGGGTGCTGCTGAGAAGAAAATATAGGAGCTCTGTGTGATGCCACTAACACACTAGAAGTCCTATGGGTGCTTCTGCAAAGAAAATAGAGGAGCTCTGTGTGATGCCACTAACACACTAGAAGTCCTGTGGGTGCTGCTGAGAAGAAAATATAGGAGCTCTGTGTGATGCCACTAACACACTAGAAGTCCTATGGGTGCTTCTGCAAAGAAAATAGAGGAGCTCTGTGTGATGCCACTAACACACTAGAAGTCCTGTGGGTGCTGCTGAGAAGAAAATATAGGAGCTCTGTGTGATGCCACTAACACACTAGAAGTCCTATGGGTGCTTCTGCAAAGAAAATAGAGGAGCTCTGTGTGATGCCACTAACACACTAGAAGTCCTGTGGGTGCTGCTGAGAAGAAAATAGAGGAGCTCTGTGTGATGCCACTAACACACTAGAAGTCCTATGGGTGCTTCTGCAAAGAAAATAGAGGAGCTCTGTGTGATGCCACTAACACACTAGAAGTCCTGTGGGTGCTGCTGAGAAGAAAATATAGGAGCTCTGTGTGATGCCACTAACACACTAGAAGTCCTATGGGTGCTTCTGCAAAGAAAATAGAGGAGCTCTGTGTGATGCCACTAACACACTAGAAGTCCTGTGGGTGCTTCTGCAAAGAAAATAGAGGAGCTCTGTGTGATGCCACTAACACACTAGAAGTCCTGTGGGTGCTTCTGCAAAGAAAATAGAGGAGCTCTGTGTGATGCCACTAACACACTAGAAGTCCTGTGGGTGCTTCTGCAAAGAAAATAGAGGAGCTCTGTGTGATGCCACTAACACACTAGAAGTCCTGTGGGTGCTGCTGAGAAGAAAATATAGGAGCTCTGTGTGATGCCACTAACACACTAGAAGTCCTATGGGTGCTTCTGCAAAGAAAATAGAGGAGCTCTGTGTGATGCCACTAACACACTAGAAGTCCTGTGGGTGCTTCTGCAAAGAAAATAGAGGAGCTCTGTGTGATGCCACTAACACACTAGAAGTCCTGTGGGTGCTGCTGAGAAGAAAATATAGGAGCTCTGTGTGATGCCACTAACACACTAGAAGTCCTATGGGTGCTTCTGCAAAGAAAATAGAGGAGCTCTGTGTGATGCCACTAACACACTAGAAGTCCTGTGGGTGCTTCTGCAGAGAAAATAGAGGAGCTCTGTGTGATGCCACTAACACACTAGAAGTCCTGTGGGTGCTTCTGCAAAGAAAATAGAGGAGCTCTGTGTGATGCCACTAACACACTAGAAGTCCTGTGGGTGCTGCTGAGAAGAAAATATAGGAGCTCTGTGTGATGCCACTAACACACTAGAAGTCCTATGGGTGCTTCTGCAAAGAAAATAGAGGAGCTCTGTGTGATGCCACTAACACACTAGAAGTCCTGTGGGTGCTTCTGCAAAGAAAATAGAGGAGCTCTGTGTGATGCCACTAACACACTAGAAGTCCTGTGGGTACTGCTGAGAAGAAAATATAGGAGCTCTGTGTGATGCCACTAACACACTAGAAGTCCTATGGGTGCTTCTGCAAAGAAAATAGAGGAGCTCTGTGTGATGCCACTAACACACTAGAAGTCCTGTGGGTGCTGCTGAGAAGAAAATATAGGAGCTCTGTGTGATGCCACTAACACACTAGAAGTCCTATGGGTGCTTCTGCAAAGAAAATAGAGGAGCTCTGTGTGATGCCACTAACACACTAGAAGTCCTGTGGGTGCTGCTGAGAAGAAAATATAGGAGCTCTGTGTGATGCCACTAACACACTAGAAGTCCTATGGGTGCTTCTGCAAAGAAAATAGAGGAGCTCTGTGTGATGCCACTAACACACTAGAAGTCCTGTGGGTGCTGCTGAGAAGAAAATAGAGGAGCTCTGTGTGATGCCACTAACACACTAGAAGTCCTATGGGTGCTTCTGCAAAGAAAATAGAGGAGCTCTGTGTGATCCCACTAACACACTAGAAGTCCTGTGGGTGCTGCTGAGAAGAAAATATAGGAGCTCTGTGTGATGCCACTAACACACTAGAAGTCCTATAGGTGCTTCTGGGAAGAAAATATAGGTCTGTGTGATGGGACTAACACACTTCAAGTCCTATAGGTGCTTCTGGGAACAAAATATAGGATCTCTGTGTGATGGGACTAACACACTTCAAGTTCTATAGGTGCTTCTGGGAACAAAATATATGATCTCTGTGTGATGGGACTAACACACTTCAAGTCCTATAGGTGCCTCTGGGAAGAAAATATAGGTCTGTGTGATGGGACTAACACACTTCAAGTCCTATAGGTGCTTCTGGGAACAAAATATATGATCTCTGTGTGATGGGACTAACACACTTCAAGTCCTATAGGTGCTTCTGGGAACAAAATATATGATCTCTGTGTGATGGGACTAACACACTTCAAGTCCTATAGGTGCCTCTGGGAAGAAAATATAGGTCTGTGTGATGGGACTAACACACTTCAAGTCCTATAGGTGCTTCTGGGAACAAAATATATGATCTCTGTGTGATGGGACTAACACACTTCAAGTCCTATAGGTGCTTCTGGGAAGAAAATATATGATCTCTGTGTGATGGGACTAACACACTTCAAGTCCTATAGGTGCTTCTGGGAAGAAAATATATGATCTCTGTGTGATGGGACTAACACACTTCAAGTCCTATAGGTGCTTCTGGGAAGAAAATATAAGATCTCTGTGTGATTGGACTAACACACTTCAAGTCCTATAGGTGCTTCTGGGAACAAAATATATGATCTCTGTGTGATGGGACTAACACACTTCAAGTCCTATAGGTGCTTCTGGGAACAAAATATATGATGTCTGTGTGATGGGACTAACACACTTCAAGTCCTATAGGTGCTTCTGGGAACAAAATATATGATCTCTGTGTGATGGGACTAACACACTTCAAGTCCTATAGGTGCTTCTGGGAACAAAATATATGATCTCTGTGTGATTGGACTAACACACTTCAAGTCCTATAGGTGCTTCTGGGAAGAAAATATAGGTCTGTGTGATGGGACTAACACACTTCAAGTCCTATAGGTGCTTCTGGGAACAAAATATATGATCTCTGTGTGATTGGACTAACACACTTCAAGTCCTATAGGTGCTTCTGGGAACAAAATATATGATCTCTGTGTGATTGGACTAACACACTTCAAGTCCTATAGGTGCTTCTGGGAACAAAATATATGATCTCTGTGTGATGGGACTAACACACTTCAAGTCCTATAGGTGCTTCTGGGAACAAAATATATGATCTCTGTGTGATTGGACTAACACACTTCAAGTCCTATAGGTGCTTCTGGGAACAAAATATAGGAGCTCTGCCTGCCTGCCAGGAACACACTACAAGTCCTATAGGTGATTCTGGGAACAAAATATAGGAGCTCTGCCTGCCTGCCACGAACACACTACAAGTCCTATAGGTGCTTCTGGGAACAAAATATAGGAGCTCTGCCTGCCTGCCACGAACACACTACAAGCCCCTCTTTCTAAATCAATCTTTGTAAATGAATCTATCTAACTCAATCTCTCTAAGTAAATCTCTCTAACTAACTAAATCCAGCAGAGTGTCACAGATCTATCCTGCTCTATCTGCGCCGGAACAGCATGTGACCGGCGCAGACGGCGTGGCGGCCTTTTATAGGGGGGGCGTGTACTAAAGCCCCTGAGCTGTAATTGGCTACAGGCGTCCTGCCTGTAGCCAATTATGGCTCTTCGAGTTTCCGGGGCTGTGATTGGCCAAGCATGCGGGGTCACAGTGCATGCTTGGCCAATCATCAGCCAGCAATGCACTGCGCCGGCCGCGCCGGCCGCAATGCATTGCGGGGCCGCGCGCATCACACGAACGTGATGCGAGCGGCCAAAATAGTTCTGGGCTCGCCGAGCGAGCGAACACCCGGTGCTCGATGCGAACGTGGGTTCGCATCGAGCACCGGGCCCATCCCTAATGAAGATGGTTATTGGAAGTTCAGCAAGTTGTTAACCGACTAATGCCCGTACACACGGTCGGATATTACGATGGAAAAAGTCTGATCGGATTATGTTGTCAGAAAATCCGATCGTGTGTGGGCAGGATCTCAAATTTTCCGACAACAAAATCCAACCGGACTTTTTCCGATCGTGTGTAGGGAATTCCGACGGACAAAGTGCCACGCATGCTCAGATCAAATTACTAGACCAAAGCTATTGGCTACTAGCCTCTACGTAGTTCCGTAGTATGTAACGAACGTCACCACGTTCGGAATGATCGGATTTTCTGACAACTTTGTCCGACCGTGTGTATGCAACACCAGTTTCGGACAAAATCCGTCGGAAAAAAACGGACGGATTTTGTGGTCGGAATTTCCGACTGTGTACGGGGGCTTAGCGCATACTAACCTCTTTGCTAAGATCCATCAACCTGGAGATAGGTATATCAGAGGGGACTTTGCATCAGATTATGTCATTTCAGTTTAGAACTCAGATTTCCAGAAGAATTTACAAGACCCACAAAATCAAGTTGGTTTTCTTTAGTTTTTTATAGTTTTGGGTTTGTGGGTACAACCAGAAAAAAGTGTTGAATATGCATATTTTTTTTTTAGCATTGAGCCCTTCGATGTCAAATGGTGTTGCGACTGACCAAGAAGACCAATTATTTACTAACCAATCACTCACCTGTGCTGATCTCTGGAGGAATTACCTCCTCTTTAATCCTCACATGTTCTTCTTCCTCCTCCTCAGTTTTGACATTACTCTGAGTGGCTCTTGTGTGTCCAGGGTCTGTAAACAAAGAGGAGTAGAAACTGATGCCTCCTTACTCCCCCCCACTGGGCACATACTGTCTACTGACAGAGGAGGGAGGAGAAGAAGAGATTGTTGTAGTGACTGAACAAGGAGAATCTGGGACTCTTCTCTGGACTTAGTGTTTATTACTCACCTGTGCTGATCTCCATAGGAACGTCCTCCTTTTTAATCCACACATGTACTTCTTCCTCCTCCTTGACTTTAATGTCTTTCTGAGTGGTTCTGGTGTCTCCGAGGTCTGTGAATAAAGATGAGAGTGAAGCCCCCTTTACTGAGATGTATGAGAACCCTCAGAGGGTGTGTGGGGCTAGAATGGTCACACAGTGACATGATATAGGGTGGAGAACCAACGAGGTGTCCATTTTGGGATAATACCTCAACATGCTTTTCACTTGTCCTCCAAAGCTCCTTGGGTCATCTTCCTTATCCTGTTCACTCACTTGTCAGTTCACACTTGGCCCTCGTTACTTCTCCAAAGCTCTCTTCCCTGTCAGATGTCTTCAGTAATCTTACCAAATGCTCACAAGTTCTTCAATGCTGTCCATTGGCATAATCACCCTGTACTATGCAGATTCCCTCTGCTGCCTGGCTGCAAAGAAAGCGACTGGGGAATTTGTCCTCAGTCCCTTTCTCTGTCTCAAAAGTGAGACATCAGGGGTCTGTTTAGACAGACCTCTGATATTTCACCAAAGCCCCCAAACGGGGCTCCAAAAAAAAAATAGTTAAAAAAAAGGCATCATCCCGGTACCGTTTAGAGCCAACGGTCAGCGCTTGCAAACTCTGAGACGTAGTTTTGTAGGCAGGGGGAAGATGTAGGACCCTGATGTTTAGGCAGGGTTGCTCTTACATTTTCCAAGTGATAGTTGCCTTGATCAATTGCTAGGGGGTCAACTGACTTCACCCTAATTCTGGAATTGCTGCACTTCTCTCTTCTGTCGCTAGTCGGCCGGGTACCTGGCGACATTAGATAAGACAAGGGCATTGCAAGGATAGATTAGGAGTATATGGGGCATCTCGGCCAATGGGCAAGAATTTTCTAGAATCCCTTGGTCTGCTGGGAGAACCTATTTATTTGGGTGGAGTGAGATGATCGGGGTTCTGTGCCTTCTGGACGGCTGTCTGGTTGGACGTGTATTTTACTGCCCCGGGCTGCTAGGCCAGAGCCTTAGGCCTATCCCGGGGACATCTGGCTGCTAGGCTGTCTGAAGGCCTATCCAGAAGCAAGAGAGCAGCGTAGGGTTGGGACTGCGGCTTGCAGTCCAACCAAAAGTGCTGGTTCTGCTGGCCGGAGAACCTGTCATGGTCGGATGTAGAGGGGAAGCTGTCGCCACTAAGGAACAATCCACCTTGTTACCAGGGACCACCGTGAGTAGCTGAAGCAAGTACCAGAGCAGTATTCTCACCAACCGGTGAATTGGGAAACTTCAGCAGGTGTCAAGCCAGGGACCCAGCCAGCGCAGAAGACACTTGCAGAGCAGTCTTGTGTGCCAAGCCAGGGACCGAGCAGACCAGTGGAGTCTCACTTAAGGAGTATGTGTGAGTGCCAAGCTAGGGACCCAGCAGGGACACGGGGTGACGCTTTAGGGAGGTACTGTGTGTGAAGACTGCAAGAGCTCAGGTGATCCAGTAGCAGTGAATCAGCAAGTCTAGTGAGAGAGACTGGGAGCTCAGTTGAGTGAAGATCTACAAGAGGAGATTGTAGAGGAAGTAAAGGAGTTTGTTACAACTTGTGTTAGAAACTGTTATAAGATTGTTGCCATAGGAGACAGCGATCCTACTCGTGCAGGTGTGGCGTCTTGCTGGATGCCATTCCCTGCATGACTGTCTACCCGTAGAAGTCTCAGAGTCTGCTAAATTAACATTGCAACTACTAAAGTGTGTCCTGGCCCTAAACCTCTCTCCCCAGTTCTGTTTAAGAGACAATAATTCTCTGAGCATTCAAGAAGTATCTGGCGCCCATGAATCTACCTTGCGCTACACCCACCATGCCTCGTAACCCACACATAGAAGGATGTCAGTTGTCCCTAACTCTGGAGGTCACCATTAGGTCTGGAAAGGCCTGGGACTTGGCTACATACTGAACAAGGAGAATCTGGGACTCTTCTCTGGATTTAGTGTTTATTCCTCACCTGTGCCGATCTCTGGAGGAATTTCCTCATTCATGCACACCTCATCACCCATCACATCGGGCTCTTCATGTTCAGATTTTACTTCAATCTTTACTAAATTTTCACCCTACACAGGATAAAAAAATAAAAAAGGCATACCGTCTTATCTATTATTGCAACAGAACACCATGTTTTTTTCAAGATCAGTTTACATGATACAAAGCTGGAATATTTTATTTTCTGGAAGATCTTTAATCTCATCTACCTGATAATGTGGGTTCCCTATTTTGATGTCTTGTAGAGATCCTTGTGTCCTAAATACCTCGACTTCTCCATGAAGAAATAGACAGTGACATTCTGAAACCTCATAGGAACCTGATACACACAATGATACAGTCACCATTAGAGTTGCCACCTGTCCGGGATTCACCCAGACAGTTCAGGTTTGGAATCATGCTTCCGGGTTTCAGGCGGTCTGAAACCCGGACACATTATTCAGACCAGGCTATGACTTCCCAGCAGGATTGCTGGCTGCGGTTGTCTAAGCTGAGTGTGTCTGTTACACCAGTGGTCAATAAACCCTGTCCTCAGGGCCCACTAACAGGCCAGGTTTTATGTATTACCTTGGGCAGATGCAGACTAGAATACTGCAATCACTGAGCAGAAAATGATATCACCTGTGATGTATTTCAGTTATCTTGCAAACCTGGCCTGTTAGTGGGCCCTGAGGACAGGGTTGATGACCACTGTGTTACACTCTCTTACACACTGCCCAAAGCTAGCACTAACAATTCCCCCTCCCCCACACAGATAGGAGAGGAGAGAGGGCTCAATCTGCTCCTCTTCCTCCTGCCCCTAACCATCTGCGTCTGCGAAATTTGAAGTCCAACAGCCTCAGATCCTTCTGGATGAGAGTTGCTGACTGCCAAGGGGTGAATGAGCTCACCATCCATCCCTATCTGTGACTGAAGTCTCCCCCCTTCTCTCTCCTCCCTCTGAGTGAGTACACTAAAAAGGTAAATCAGGGTTCTCAGAGCACCCCTTATATCAGAGTTTCCCTTTACACCAGAGGCCACAGTGTCCCCCCTTACATCAGAGTCCTCTCTGAACATCAGAGTTCTCAGTGTTCCCCCTTAAATCAAGGTTACCAGAGCATCCCTTATGTTAGAGTCCCCAGAGTTCTCCCTTACATCAGAGTATGCAGATCCCCCCCCCCTACAGTGTAAGGGAATGCTGATGTAAAAGGGGAACTCTGTGGATTCAGATTCAAAAGGGGGACTCTTGTGCCAAACTTCATATGATTAGAGATATTGTTTAATTGCAAAATATATGTATGGTTTGTTTTATAAAAAAAAAAAAAAAAATTGCTGTGCGACGCTAAAGTGTTCGGGTTTGACTTGAAGAAAAGGTGGCAACCCTAGTCACCATCCAGAAACATCCCTTGTCCGTTACCGGATAATGTCCCAGAAATCCCAGCACCGCTCACCTCTAGGGTTGTCACCTGTCCGAGATTCAGTCCGGGTTTTAAATAATGTGTTTGGGTTTCAGGTGGACTGAAACCCGGACACATTACTCAGACTGGGCTGTGGCTACCGAAGTAACCAAAATAGTCGCACACAAATCTGTTGCCATCCAGGAGCTGCGGGCAGATGTCTGGGGACAGGTTTCGCATCACTTGGGGGGCAGGGCGATGATGTCAGCAAGAGCAATTTGGCCACACCCACTGTTCACTGCAGCACGCTATGCGCACCGCATTACTACTCTCCTTTGGGCACCCAATGGGGTCCCAGGTTGCTAAAGAAGACTTGAAGAAAATGTGGTAACCCTACTCACCTCTCCCATCAGTAGTTCAATGATCTGGTTGGTGACTTCTAGGATCTTCTTGTAGTTTCTCTCAGGTGTCAGAGATGGAGGTGGAATCTCCATGGTGGGGCTTTGGGTACTTCTACATCCTCCAGACATATGGGGATAGGTGTGGGATATCACATGCTCACCAGAAGTCTTCACCACTGCAAAGTCCTGTGTGTTAAAACAAATATGCCAAGGTCTTTCAATAATTGACATCATGCATTAATTCTCTACAACCCTTTTGATTTAAACATGTTGAAATGCTAATGTCTTGGGGGGGCTACCCATAATCCTCCTCACCTCCCTGGTCAGGTCTGTTTTATGAATAGACATAATAGTGATGTCATATGACCTCCCAGAATCCTCCTCAACTCTCCGGTCAGGTCTGTTTTATGTATAGAGATAAGAGTGATGTCATGTGATCTCCCAGAATCCTCCTCACCTCTCCGGTCAGGTCTGTTTTATGACTACAGATATGAGTGATGTCATGTGATCTCCCAGAATCCTCCTCACCTTCCTGATCAGGTCTGTTTTATGAATAGAGATAAGAGTGATGTCATGTGACCTCCCAGAATCCTCCTCACCTCCCTGGTCAGGTCTGTTTTATGAATAGACATAAGAGTGATGTCATGTGATCTCCCAGAATCCTCCTCACCTCTCCGGTCAGGTCTGTTTTATGACTAGAGATAAGAGTGATGTCATGTGACCACCCAGAATCCTCCTCACTTCCCTGGTCAGGTCTGTTTTATGAATAGAGATAAGAGTGATGTCATGTGACCTCCCAGAATCCTCCTCACCTCTCCGGTCAGGTCTGTTTTATGAATAGAGATAAGAGCAGGGGCGGACTGACCATTCGGCCACTCGGCAACTGCCCGAGGGCCCCGAGCCACTAGGGGGCCCCATCAGGGTTGCCGGCCTCAGTAAAACCAGGGACAGTATGTAAAACTCAGTGTTTTTTTTTTTTTTACATCTGTCTCTGAAATGTCCCTTACCGACATCCTTTTGGTTTTAAAAATCCCGAGATTATAGCTGCCCCACCTCTCCAGTACCTTCTCAGCCAATAGAAACATGTCTGTGTATACTGTGTGATTGTATACTGTGCGTGTGTTTGTGTCTACTGTGTGACCCCATAATCTCTGATTGGCCGGGGGCCCCATAATCTCCTATTGGCCGGGGGCCCCATGAGTTGTCAGTCCACCCCTGGATAAGAGTGATGTCATGTGACCACCCAGAATCCTCCTCACTTCCCTGGTCAGGTCTGTGTTTTATGAATAGAGATAAGAGTGATGTCATGTGACCACCCAGAATCCTCCTCACTTCCCTGGGCAGGTCTGTGTTTTATGAATAGAGATAAGAGTGATGTCATGTGACCACCCAGAATCCTCCTCACTTCCCTGGTCAGGTCAGTTTTATGACTAGAGATATGAGTGATGTCATGTGATCTCCCAGAATCCTCCTCACCTCTCCAATCAGCAGGTAGATGATCCCCAGGGTGAGATCGAATATCTTTTTGGTGAATGTTTTCCTTATCTCGTCTATTTTGTGGTAATCAGTAACGACGTGTGTTTTCGACCGAAGAGACTTCAAAAAGAGATGAAAAATGCTGTGAAGGTTTTATGTTCCATACTTTGCGCTATCTTTTATGAAATTCTCAGCATATCCCGAGATTAGTGCCTACCTTCGCGGTCTTTGCGCCAAGAAGCGGGCAGGTTTGGGTGCTTGCCTCTTTCGTTTTGCGGTAGATGTCTGTTCTGGAAGAAACACCTTTATGTGAAGGAAATATATTGAAGGCAATTCATGAACTATTACTGGTGGACTACATACTAAGAGTACTGTACCCATTTGCCGAAGTCATCAGGCCGTATTTTTGTTGATAATGGAGACTTGTTGCTTCTCTGTTGTGAAAAATGGTGGGCACGGCGTTGGCTCTTAGCGCTTTCTTTGAGGCACGTTCAAGGTAACATTGGGGTGTAAAATGAACAGAGCATAATCTGTAAGCGTCAGTTCTTTTGCCATCTAAGACTTTTTGTGCAAATTCGTCCAGATCTCCGAAGTCCTGCCCAGTTTGCACCAACCACGTTCTGATCCTCTCTAGGTCTGGAGGAAACACGTGTAATATTACCCCTTTCATGGCGTTGGGTTTGTTCTGCTTGCTGGTGCAACCGGCGACAATGCAGTTTGGCATGGCTGGTACCTGTGAACAGGAAATCGTTCATCAGCCAAAAATCTTGGGCTTTCCTGTTAGGCCTTTTCAGACACTTTTTGTTTACATGTAAAAAATCTGTATTTTTTGCTAGAAAATTTATTGGAACCTCCATACATTATTATACTACATATATACATTCACCGGCCACTTTATTGGGTACACCTGTTCAATTGTTTGGTAACACAAATTGCTAATCAGCCAGCCAATCACATGGCAGCAACTAGACGTGGTGAGGACGACTTGCTGAAGTTCAAACCGGGCATTAGAATGGGAAAAAAAGGGGATTTGACAGTGACTTTCAACGTGGCATGGTTGTTGGTGCCAGACGGGCTGCTCTGAGTATTTCAAAAAACGCTGATCTACTGGGGTATTTTCATGCACAACCATCTTTAACCGCTTCAGCCCCGGAAGATTTTACCCCCTTCCTGACCAGAGCACTTTTTGCGATTCGGCACGGACGGACAATTGCGCGGTCCTGCGGCGCTGCACCCAAACAAAATTTTTTGCGCTATAAACAAACAAAGAGCGACAATTTTAAAAGAAAAGCAATATTTTAAAATTTTTGCTATAATAAATATCCCCCAAAAATGTATATAACATTATTTTCCCTGTCAGTTTAGGCCGATATGTATTCTTCTACACATTTTTGTTAAAAAAATAAATAAAATTAAAATAAAAAAATAAAAATCGCAATAAGCGTATATTGATAGGTTAGTGTCTACAAAATGGGGGATAGTTTTATGGCATTTTTATTATTAATTTAAAAAAAAATGTTTTTATTAGTAATGGTGGCGATCTGCAAATTCTATCGTGACTGCAACATTATGGCGGACACATCAGACACTTTTGACACTATTTTGGGACCATTGTCATTTATACAGTGATCAGTGCTATAAAAATGCACTGATTACTGTGTAAATGACACTGGCAGGGAAGGGGTTAACCACTAGGGGGGTAGGGAGGGGTTAAGTGTGTCCTGGGGAGTGATTCTAAAGGCCCGTACACACTATCGGACTTTTTGACAACCAACGTGCAAATTAGCTGTTTTGGACTAACATCCGACCGTGTGTGCGCTCCATCGGACCAACTTTTTCCAGGTTTCATCTGACTTTTGTTGGCTGTGCGAACGGACCAACTATCTGCCAACAAAAGTCCGATGGACCAAAGTCCGACCGTGTGTACACAAAACCAACGGACTTTTGTACAAAGTACAAACACGCATGCTCAGAACCAATGCAAAAGATCAGACAACAATATAGAAGTTGACCAAAGGTGGCGCTGGAGTATTCGAACGTCCTCTTTTGAAGTGTCGTCAGTACGTTGAAACGTCACTACGTTCATGTTTGTTGCCTAAAAAGTCAGATTGTGTGTATGCAAGACCAACTTGGGGCCAACGCCCTTTGGACAAAAAACCACGGGAAAGTTGGTCCACGGTCCGATCGTGTGTATGAGGCTTTACTGTTAGGGGGCATGGCTATGAATGACACTTCACTGATCTCTGCTCCCGATCACAGGGAGATATGATCAGTGACAGTGTCACTAGGCAGAACGGGGAGATGCTTGTTTACATCAGCATCTCCCCGTTGTTCAGCTCCGTGAGACGATCGGGGGTATGCGATCCTACTCACGGAGCTCCCGGCAGGGCGGCACGCACGTGACCACACATCGGCAAATTCAAAAGGGACATACCTGTACGCCCATTTTCCCAGCCGTGCCATTCTGCCGACGTACCCTGTTTCCCCGAAAATAAGACCTAGCGTGATTGTCGGTGATGGTTACAATATAAGCCCTACCCCTCAAATAAGCCCTAGTTAAAGTCCTTGTAGGTCTTATTTTCGGGGAAACAGGGTAGGGCTTATTTGGGGGGTAGGGCTTATATTGCCATCACCGACAATCACACTAGGTCTTATTTTTGGGGAAACAGGGTATATGTACATGCGGCGGTCAGCAAGTGGTTAAAGGAGAATTAACCAAAATAAAGATTAATTAAATCCACAAGTGCTTTTTTTTTAACCTATTACTTTATATTGGCTTTTAACCCCTTCCCGACCGCCCACTGCATATATACGTCAGCAGATTGGCACGGGCAGGCAAAACCATGTACCTGTACGTGGCCCTTTAAATGCCTGCCCGTGGGTCGCGCGCGCGGCACGCTCGCAACCCGGACGGGAGCTCCGTGACCCCGGCCGCGGGACCAGCGGACCCGATCGCCGCTGGTGTCCCGCGATCGGGTTACGGAGCTGAAGAACGGGGAGAGGTCTGTTTAAACAAACCTCTCACCACGCTTCCTACTCTGCCTGTCATTGATTGGCTGTTCCCGGTCATCGGGAAAGCCGATCAATGACGTCAGACGTCAGCCCCGCCCCCTAATGTAAAAAAACACACACGTCAGAGCCCATAACCCCTCCCCGCCCCCTAGTGGTTAACTCTTTCACTACAACTGTCATTTATACAGGAATCAATGCATTTAAATAGCATTGATTGCTGTATAAATGACAATGGTCCCAAAAATGTGTCAAAAATGTCCGATGTGTCCGCCATAATGTCGCAGTCACAATAAAAATCGCTGATCGCAGCCATTACTAGTAAAAAAAAAAAAAAATATTAATAAAAATGCTATAAAACTATCCCCTATTTTGTAAACGCTATAACTTTTGCGCAAACCAATCAATAATCGCTAATTGCGTTTTTTTTTTTACCAAAAATATGTAGAAGAATACGTATCGGCCTAAACTGAGGAAAAAAAAATGTTTTTTTTATATATTTTTGGGGGATATTTATTATACCAAAAAGCAAAAAATATTGCATTGTTTTCAAAATTGTCACTCTATTTTTGTTTATAGCGCAAAAAATAAAAACCGCAGGGGCGATCAAATACCACCAAAAGAAAGCTCTATTTGTGGGGAAAAAAAGGACGCCAATTTTGTTTTGGAGCCACGTCGCACGACCGCGCAATTGTCAGTTAAATCGTCGCAGTTCCGAATCGCAAAAAGGGGCCTGGTCCTTTGGCTGCCAATTGGTCCGGGGCTGAAGTGGTTAAAATGTACAAATGCAGCATTTTAGAAACCAGATGAAAGGTTTAGCTCTGGAAAACACTTTTTGAAAGATAAAAAGTACATTTTATATAAAACTATATAGATCAGACCAAAATGAGGGACAAATGAGGGGGACAGAGGGACATTGCTCCAAATCAGGGACAGTTGGGAGCTATGCGATTAGGTTGTATGCAGCCACCAATCACAAGACAAGCCATATATCATTACCTACAAGTTAGCGCGGGATATCCCACCCTTTTTGTCAACTCGAAAAAAGGTGGAAGGTCCGCTTTAAGGCTGGATTCACACCTATGGCATTTTTAGTGCTTTTGGCAGATTTGCACTACAGTCCATTTACCATGGTTTCCTATGGAACACGTTCTGTAGTGCAAATCTGCAAAATGCAAAAAGCACAAAAAAAAATGCCTAGGTGTGAATCCAGCCTAAGGTTCCAAGATAATAAAACATGAATTCACTGCGTACAATGAGTGTCGTATCGCAATCCCACCTAATCGGAGGATGGCATACCTGTGCAAAGCCCCTGAATTTAAAGCGATGGCCTCCAGCGATCACCCCTCACTGACCCCCCTCCCTGCCTCTGGTCGCTTGTTTTTGTCTCTGGATGGTCTAACACAAAATGGCCGCAGAGGAGGGGGGAGAAGGCGGGGCAGTGACTTGTGAGCAGCAGGAGGAGAGGAGGGGAGGGGTAGGGTAACACTTTTGCTGCCAGATCAGCTTTTCAACACACAATGAAAATTTGGGTCTTTTACATTCAAAGCCATTTTTTTTTTTTTTTTGTGTAGCGTAGCGTAGGGAGGGGTTTGTTTGGTAACTTCTTATTTAAGTCTGTGTCCCCACTGGGAAGATTCAACCTCTATTTGTCATGGTGACCATTGTTACAAAGACAGAATGTCACAGACAGAGGTCCGCATCAGCTGAGGAGAAGGACGGGCCAGATGATGCACAAGCTTTATAGACACAGGAGACATGGGGCCTCTCAGGGGCGCACTGGAGTCATGGGGTGCACTGGAATCATGGGGTGCACTGGAGTCATGGGGTGCACTGGAGTCATGGGGTGCACTGGAATCATGGGGTGCACTGGAATCATGGGGTGCACTGGAGTCATGGGGTGCACTGGAGTCATGGGGTGCACTGGAATCATGGGGTGCACTGGAGTCATGGGGTGCACTGGAGTCATGGGGTGCACTGGAATCATGGGGTGCACTGGAATCATGGGGTGCACTGGAGTCATGGGGTGCACTGGAATCATGGGGTGCACTGGAATCATGGGGTGCACCGGAGAGACAAGTAAACACAGGACATTGTGGGGGTGCGCTTGGAGTCGCAGAGTGCACAGAAGTCACTAGATCAGTGATTCTCAACCAGGGTTCCTCCAGAGGTTGCTAGGGGCTCCTTCAGCATTGAGCAATTTCTGCCTCTGAGAATTCTGCTCAAACTGTCTTGCCTACACACGGTCACACCAAATTCCGACCGCCAAGTTGACATGTGCACAACAAAAAAATGTGTTTATTTTCGTTTCGTTTTTTACGTTTCCGTTGATTCGCAACGATTCGTAAATTCGTAAGTTGTCGGTGTTCGTATTCGTAACGATTCGTACATTCGTAAGTCGTCGGTGTTCGTATTCGTAACGATTCGTATTTTCGTAAGAGTTATTTTTTCGTTGATTCGTTTTTCCGTTAGTTTAATTTTCGTTTATTTGAAATTCGGACGCATTCGTATTTATTCGTACATTCATAACATTAGTAGATTCGTAATCGGAGCATAATTCATAATTTTATGTAATGTGTATGCTATTTTTACATTTTAAGAGACACAGAAAATTACGAATCGAAAAAAAAAGTTACGAATGTACGAATTTTTTCATTCAATCCATTCGAAGCACGTTAAGCAACGCCATTGTAAGAGACACGGAAAATTACGATTCGAAAGAAAAAAAAGTTACGAATGTACGAATTTTTCCATTCAATCCATTCGAAGCACGTTAAGCAACGCCATTGTAAGAGACACGGAAAATTACGATTCGAAAAAAAAAAAAAAAGTTACGAATGTACGAATTTTTTCATTCAATCCATTCGAACCACGTTAAGCAGCGCCATTGTAAGAGACACGGAAAATTACGAATCGAAAAAAAAAAAAAAAAAGTTAAGAATGTACGAATTTTTTCGTTCAAGCTATTCGAAGCACGTTAAGCAGCACCATTGTTAAGCCCCATACACACGGTCGGACAATCCGCGGACCAGGTCCGTCGGACCATGTCCGTCATACTTTGTCCGATGTTGGTTTTGCGTACACACGGTCGGACAAAGTTGTCGGAAAATCCGATCATTCTGAACGTGGTGACGTTTGTTGCCTACGACGGGACTACGTAGAGGCTAGTAGCCAATAGCTTTGGTCTTGTAATGTGATCTGAGCATGCGTAGCACTTTGTCCGGTCGGACAACCGTACACACGATCGGATTTGGTGTGATCGGACCGTGTTGTCGGCAAATCTTTCCAGCAGGAGATAGGACTTTGTCCGTCGGACAATCCGACGTACACTGTCCGATGGTGCATACACACGGTCTGATTTTTCAACAACATTGTCCGATCGGACAGAATCCATGAAAAAGTCCGACCGTGTGTATGGGGCTTAAGGGACACGGAAAATTACCAAATCAACAACAACAAAAAAAGTTACGAATGTACGAATTTTTTCGTTCATTTTCATTTTCGTTGCTCCTGTTTTCGTTTTTCGGATTTTCTTAATTCGTACATTCATTGTTTCTAATTTGTTTTTTTTCGGATTTTCGCTATTTTCGGATTCGTTCGATTCGAACGATTCGTTAAAATTTTTAGCGAATCGTTCGTTCATTCGTACGATAACGAATGAACGAAAATAACAAAAAAAAAACGAAACTAATTGCACATGTCTACTGCCAAGAAGGCAGTGACGTACAACACTACAACGAGCCGAGTTCAATGCTTCCGAGCATGCGTCAAATTGTTTCCGAGCATGCGTAGGAATTTTGCCTGTCAGAATTCCTACAGACGATCGGAATTTCCGATAGAAACCTTTTCCGTCAGAAAAATTGAGAACATGCTCTCAATTTTTTGCTGTCGGAAATTCGGCCAGCAAAATTTCGTTGGAGCCTACACACGGTCGCATTTTCCGATGAAAAGCTCTCATCTGTCTTTTTCTGGCCGGAATTCCGATCGCGTGTACGCGGCATAAGGAGGTAATTCTTCCCAATGACCACAAGTGTAAGGACCATTCTTCCCACTGACCATCACACTAATATATCATGAGTTGTAGATTTCTAATTTTTAGCAGGGGTTCCCCGAGACCGGAGAACGATTTCAAGGGTTCCTCTGTGTTGAAAAGGTTGAGAAAGGCTGCACTAGATGATAAAGGGTGCTCAAGAATGTACTCAGAGACATGGGGTGCACTGGAGTCACCAGGTGATAGAGAATGCAACGGGGCGAACAGGAATCACTAGATGATACAGGGTGCTCATGCTCAAGGGTGCACATGGAGGGTGAACTAGAATCACAAGATGACACAGGATGTTCTGGGGTGCAATTGGAGTCAAGGGGTGCACAGTTGTCATTAGATGACACACAATGTTCCACAGTTCCAGGGTGCACTTAGAGTCAAGGGGTGAACATGAGTCATTAGATGATATAGGATGCTCAGGGGTGCACTTGGGGTCGTAGCGTGCACTTGAGACACAAGATGACCCAGGATATTGTGGGGTGCATTTGGAGTCAAGGGGATGCACAGGGGGTCGCAGGATGCTCAGGGTTGCACTTAAAGTCACGGGGTGCATTTCAAAACACATGATGACACAATATGTTCTGGGGGCACTTGGAGTCAAGGGGTGTACAGCACACCTCCCAACATTTTGAGATGGGAATGAGGGACACCTACTAGCAAACGTATGTAGGCATAGGACATGCCCCCTGCCACACACCCGTAACCACTTGCTTACTGGGCACTTAAACCCCCCTCCTGTCCAGACCAATTTTCATTTTTCAGCGCTTATGCATTTTGAATGACAATTGCGCGGTCATACAACACTGTACCCCAAATGACATTTTTATAATTTTTCCCACAAATAGAGCTTTCTTTTGGTGGTATTTGATCACCTCTGCGGTTTTTATTTTTTGTTAAAAAAAATTTTAAAAATCAATTTTTTTAAAAGAATTTAAATTTTTTTTATATTTTGTTATAAAAATGTGCAAACAGGTAATTTTTCTCCTTCATAGATGTACGCTGATGAGGCGGCACTGATGGACACCGATAGGTGGCAGTGATGGGCACTGATGGGTGGCAGTGATGGGCACTGATAGGTGGCAATAATGGGCACTGATCAGCACTGGTTGGTTACACTGATTGGCACCACTGGTGGACACCGATAGGTGGCAGTGATTGGCACTGATGGGTGGCAGTGATGGGAACCGATAGGTGGCAGTGATGGGCACTGATGGGTGGCACTCATGGGCATTGATAGGTGGCACAGGTGGGCACTGGCAGGTGACACTGGCAGGGGGTACTGGTGGCACAGATGAGGCAGAATTGCCACTTCGGGACCGTTGTCCCTTGCACATAAGCCAGTGATCTGCATTTTTTTCTCCTCACGCTGTCAGCGTAAGAAGAAAAAAAGATTACAGAGCTTTTGTTTACATCATGTGATCAGCTGTCCTTGGCTGACAGCTGGTCACGTGGTAAGGGACCGGTGTTCTGTCACGAACAGTCCGGCTATCACCAGGTGTCCGAAGTGTACTGCGCATGCGCAGCACGGAGCATAAAAAGTTTCGGAAATTCTCGGAAGATGAACGGCGCCTGCGCCGTGAGTGGATGTGTAAGCCCCACCATCCAAGTGGACATAGGGCTACACAAACTAAGAGGGCCCCTCGCGGGTTCGCTTCGCTCGCCACGCTTCGGTCACGGCCTCGCTGCGCTCGGCTCTTTTATATTCTAACTCTATGTCCACTTGGATGGTGGGGCTTGAAAGTGGACTCACGGCGCAGGCGCCGTTCATCCTCTGCAATTTTCGGAATATGGGTGTCCTGTGTACTGCGCATGCGCAGTACACAGCGGACACTTTGTGATGGGGGACGGCTAATGATAGTACACCGGCCCCTTACTCTGATCTGTGATCATCCGAGTCTCAGTGACTGGGTGACCTGCCACCATTTGCAGATTGTCACTTGCCACGTCACCTGCCACCTGATGCGAATTGTCACTTGCCTCGTCACTTGCCACCATTAGCAGATTGTCACCTGCCACGAATTGTCACTTGCCTCGTCACCTGCCACCATTAGCAGATTGTCACCTGCCACGTCACCTGCCACTAGATGTGAGTTGTCACCTGCCATGCCAGCCAGTGCCACCAAATGTGCATTGTGGCTGCTTTGGTGGCAGGCTGGCAGCACTGGTCCATTTAGTGAGGACAGGAGAGCAGAGATGCTGGGCGGGCAGTGAGAGATGATGTAATCTCTCTGCTCCCCGCCGCACCTCCGACATTGAAGAGGCCCGCGCTGTGAGGGCGGAAGAGCGCTGATGTGTGGCGGGCAGTGAGAGATGATGTCATCTCTCTGCTCCCCGCCGCACATCGCTCCCACATTGAAGTGGCCCGGCTGTGAGGGCGGAAGAGTGGTGACGTGGAGCAGGCGGAGAGAGATGATGTCATCTCTGCTCATCCGCCCACTCGTCTCTCTCTCCTCCACCTCTAATTAAGTCTGCCCGCCCGCCGCAGCTGCGACCCGCTGGTTAGGCAGGGACCCTGCGGCAAGAGACACTGGGCTATGGGCTCCAGATTTGGGGCTCCAGCCTCGATAGCCACCCCCTGGCGACGCCTATGATAGTCTTTTGTTATCCACCAATGATCTCGCCTAGCAACGTCAATGATGTTCTTCAAACCAACACTCCCACCCGTGTGATCAGGGCACCTCACCAGACTGAACTGACCCCTAAAGCTTTGTTAACATGGGCGTACTACAGCGTATACCTCTGCAAGATTTATGCCTGCCTGCGCGGGGGTTCCACGCATCCTCGTGCAGGGAGTCCCATTTATGTCAATTGGGACGCATGCGGCTGCACAGACAAAGCCGCTGCTTCCAATTAGAGATCATAAACACAGTGATGTGTTGTTATGACACATCACGGAACAGAACAAAATATTAAAGCGCACACATGCGAAAATTACATTTAACTCCTACAAGGCTATTTAAAACACCAGAACATTTAAAAAAAATATGGGGATTTAGTCACACCATATGGCTCTTTGTTTCCCTGCAAAGGTAAAGCATAATGGACTACTATGCATCGCATAGTGGTCCATTATGTGTCACTTACCTGACACAGGAGCCTGCGATGTCACCGCTGTCCCCTGTAGCACGAAGCGTCCACCTTCCTTCCGGGTATCGCGGCTCCTGCACTGTGAGTGGCCGGAGTAGCGATGACGTCACTCCGGCGCATGCGCGCGGGAGCCGTGACGGCATGTTTGCCTTCACTTGCGGCGTGCCCAGTGCGCCTGCACCATCGTCTACGGCGCGCATTTGCCCTAGACAACGGTGCCCTATTTTTGTAAAATATCTCCTTAACGTGTAGGTCAAGGAGATATTTCTTGGACCTACAGGTCAGCCTTAATCTAGGCTTACCTGTAGGTCAAAGTGGTCTGTAAGGGTTTACAACCACTATAAGAACACTTACTGCATCAAAGTACCCCATGTTACGACATCACAACGCATCCCAGCGGGCATGCGTTATGCTCAACTGCTGGTGGGAATAAGCTCTTATTCAAATGATGTTCCACATTCCTCAATGGGCAGGTGGAGACTGGCATGGACTTCTTGTATTCCCTCGAATATGTACAGTACAGTGGAAGGAGAAGATGTCACAGGGGACATGGCTATCAGCATTGTCTGAATCTGTGGCCAGGCCATGGACAGTCAAGTATTTACATATTATTAACATAAGGAAATGAGCTATAAAACAAGTCTACATTGACCTCTGTAGCTGCAGGCACTGAGGAGCAATTCATCCTCAAAGTCCACAAAAGAAGCAGTGAAGTCATCCAAGTGGGGTGTCCAAGCAGCTATACCTCCCTCTGCTCTCCCAATGGGTTTCCTGCTCTGTGCTTATATTAAAGCCCAAATCCAGGCAAAAAAGAAAAAGGGGTGAGGAGAAAGCAAATATTCACCTGATCCTTTTTTCCACCAGAAAATGGTGATCCCCCACGGTCCAGCAGTGGACTGTTCCTGGTCTATGGAGCCTGCGCCCCAGACCAGGAAGTGCAAACATACAGGTACGTTGTTTCGTGCAGCCGGGCCGCCCTGCCGCAGTATATGTGCGGTGGGTGGTCCGGAAGTAATTAAAGAGAAGAAGGCTGGTAAGTCACTTTTGATAGGGGGAGCAGAGAAAGTGAAAATGCTTTAGCTGCAAATGGTGAATTACTCCACAGTACCTGCAGCTACAAAAATGAGCTTTGAAAGAGAAGTATGAGATTATATATATATAAAAAAAAAACAAAAAAAACAATCATACTTGCCTAGAGGGCTGCAGCACCAACCCCAGCTGCAAAGTGTTAGAACATCACAAGGACCAATACTGACAATATTCTCATAATATATATATAATGTCTATAGACTCGGATGTCACTGGCTATATAAAGCTGCAGGAGATCCATTGAGACACAGAAAGAGAAATGTGCACTAATAGGTTGCAGGAGATGCACTAAAGGAAGGCTACAAATCTATTAAAGAAAAAAAAAAAAAACATGAATATAGGTACTAATAGACTGCACATGACTAAAAAAACAAAGACAAAAAACATGGAAAAAGGTACTAATAGACTGCAGATAACTAGCTGGAATAGAAAAAAAAAAAAAAAAAGAAAAAATAATGGATATAGCTATTAATAGACTGCAGACGACTAGCTGGGAAAACAAACAAACAAAAAAACACGGAAAAAGGTACTAATAGACTGCAGTTGACTAGCTGGAAAAGAAAAAAATATAAAAAAAAAAAACATGGGTATAGGTACTAATAGACTGCAGGCGACTAGCTGGAAAATAAAAAAAACAGAAAAGAAAAAAAATAACATGGATATAGGTACTAATAGACTGCAGGCAACTGACTGAAAAAAAAAGAAAAAAGAAAATAAATAAAAAACATGGAAAAATGTACTAATAGACTGCAGGCGACTAGCTGGAAAAAAAAAAAGAAAAAAGAAAATAAATAAAAAACATGGAAAAATGTACTAATAGACTGCAGGCGACTAGCTGGAAAAAAAAATAAAAAAAATAAAAAAAAACATGGATATAGGTACTAATAGACTGCAGACGACTAGATGAAAAAAAAAAAAAAAAAAACATGGATATAGATACTAATAGACTGCAGGCGACGAACGGGAAAAAAAAAAGAAAATAAATAAAAAACATGGAAAAAGGTACTAATAGACTACAGACGACTAGCTGGAAAAAAACAAACAAAAAAACATGGAAAAAGGTACTAATAGACTGCAGACGACTAGCTGAAAAAAAAATGATGAATGATGGAGGGAACTAAGTGTTAATAGACTGCAGGAAATAAGCTGCGAAAATCCCCCCCCCCCCAAAAAAAAAGCCTTCCTGAAGAGCTTGTTGCTTTTTTCTCCTCTTCCTCTCCTACACCTATAGAGCAAATCCTCTATTAAATCTTTTTTTTTCACAGCTTATTTTCTGCAGTCTATTAGCACTTATTTCCCTCCATCTTTTTCTCAGCTAGTTATCTGCAGTCTATTAGTACCTATTTCCATGTTGTTGTTTTTTTCAGCTAGTCACCCTCAGTCTATTAGTATCTGCTTCCTTTTTTTTTTCTCTGCTAGTCGCCTGTGGTCTATTAGCACCTATTTCCAATTTTTCTTTTCTTCTCCAGCTAGTCGTCTGCAGTCTCAATGGATCTCTACTTTATATAGCCAGTGACATCCGAGTCTATATATATATATATATTATAAGAATATGTCAGTATCGGTCCTTGTGATCTTCTGACAGTTTGCTTTTAAAATCATTTGTTCTTAACATCAACTTGATTGTGTATATATAGATTTGTATATTTGTTTTTCTATTTTTTTTAATATGTTGTTGTTACTATACAATGATTTTGAATGATGTGTCGGGTTTGATCCGAGTCCAATGGGTGTATCAGATTCTTTCTGTCGGTGGATCTGGACTGAACTCCTCACATTAGATGTATGTGCCGGTGTCCTGTCATATACTGTCCCCCATTGGATAGTGTCCGCTGTGTACTGCGCATGCGCAGTACACAGCACAAGCAGATATCGAAATTTGCCGAAGATTAACGGTGCCTGAGCCGTGAGTCCACTTTCAAGCCCCACCATCCAAGTGGACATAGAGTTATAATCCAAAAGAGCTGAGCGAAGCGAGGCCGTGCCCGAAGCGTGACGAGCGAAGCCGGAAGCGAGGGGCCCTCTAACTATTTGCAGCCCTATGTCCACTTGGATAGTGGGGCTTCCATCTCGACTCACGGCGCAGGCGCTGTTCTTCTTCCCGAGATTTTCCGAATCTCCTTTTGCTCCGTACTGCGCAAGCGCTGCGCCTGCGCAGTACGGGGCGGACTAAATTTGATAGGCGGACACTATCCGACAGAACACCGGGTACTCAGCCGGGTTTTCTTTGTGGTACCGGCTGAGTTCTGATTCTCATTGGTTAGTTCACCTGTTACCTAATGATGACACATTAGAGCAGGATATAGGTTATTGTGGTGACTACTTCCAATAGGTAATGACTACACACTAAGGCCCCTTTCACACTGGGGCGTTTTTCAGGCCGTACAGTGCTAAAAATAGCGCCTGTACACCGCCTGAAAAAACCGGCCCCATTCACTCCAGTGTGAAAGCCGGCGGGCTTTCACACTGGAGCGGTGCGCTAGCAGGACGGTAAAAAAAGTCCTGCTAGCAGCATCTTTGGAGCGGTATAGGAGCGGTGTATTCACCGCTCCTATACCGCTTCTACCCATTGATTTCAATGGGACACCGCGGTAATACCGCGGCAATACCGCCGCTACGGCGCTCTGCGGGGGATTTTAACACTTTTTCGGCCGCTCGCGGGGGTTAAATAGGTCCCGCGGCCGAATACCACGGCTAAAAGGGCGGTAAAGCAGCGCTAAATATAGCGCTGCTTTACCATCGCCGCGGCTCCCGCCCCAGTGTGAAAGGGGCCTAACATTTGCACGAAACGCATCTCCCTTTTTGTCCTCCATCTGTCAAACCACTTGTCATAGGAAGCTTCTATTGGGAGGGCAGCTGTCCAATATCATTTCTCCATTAACCTCTGTAGCTACAGACACTGTCGAACAATTCATCCTCAAAGTTCACAAGAGAAGCTTTGAAGTCATCCAAGTGGGGTGCCCAAGCAGCTATACCTCCCTCTGCTCTACACTTCATGGGTGTAACGAAACCTTCCACACTCCGCCCGAGTGCTTTCATCATATACCGCTTCCTCCCACCGGAATGCAAAGGGGAGGGGGATTGTCCAGAGTATTACCTGTGTTTTCAATAAACAGTCCATGTTCAGCAACCAAACGAGTAGTGTCTTGTTTGTTGTTATCAGCGGTGGGAATATCTGATATCTATATACAGACTGGGAGGAAGCGGTATACGAGGAAAGCACTCAAGCAGAGTGTAGGACGTTTCGTTACAATAAGTAAGGCTATGTCTGCACTGCACAGGTTAGAGGCTTGTTTTATCTAGGGGTGAGGAGAAAGCAAAGACTCAAGCAATCCTTCCTTCCACTTGAAAGCGGTGCTCCCCCCGAGGTCTAGTGGTGGACTGTTCCTGGTTCATGGAGCCTGCGCCTGTCTGGGCTTGATGATGTCAGGAACAGTGCACGATTCAAGACCACTGCAGTGCGTGGGGTCCCCAGACTGGTCTTGTGCTGGGAGGATGGAAGGTTTAGGTAAATATATCTCCTTTTTTCCTCTCCCCTAGACAAAAAAACAAGCAGTCAATCCGTGCGGTGCGGGCACAGCCCCCGTGCAGGGGAAAGCTTTTTTTTGCCTGGAGCTGGGCTTTAAAAATATCAAGGCTGGCAAGTTACTTTTGGTAGGGGGAGCAGAGAAAGTGAAAGTGCTTTAGCTGCAAACGGTGATGATGAATGAATTGAGGATGAATTACTCCACAGTGCCTGCAGCTACAGAAATGAGCTTTAAAGCTCGGATTCACACTTGTGCGATGTGGGAACCCTGCGAATACACTGCTGGTTCTCGCATCGCACCCAACTCGCACAGCAGTTCACACTGCCATATGCGAACTGCCAGGAGTGTCAATACATTTTTAATGACACCCCCGCATATCGCACTGCGAACTAACAGTTCGGACATTAATTGGATCGCATGGGTGTGAACACCCATGCAATCTGATTCTGGTGCGGACCAAAAAAAGGGTCCTGGGCGAGTTTGGTCCGAATGCGATATCAGCTATACAATGTGTATGGCTGAAATCGCATTGCATGGATATCGCATGTGATGCGCACTGCAGTGTGGTGCAAATCACATGCAATCTCGCAGAGCAGGCTGGTGTGAACCGGCACTGAAACAAGTCTCCAATGAGCTCTGTAGCTGCAGGCACTGTGGAATAATTTAGACTCAAATCTCACAAAAGATGCAGTGAAGTCATCCAAGTGGGGTGTCCAATCAGCTATATTTCCTCTGCTGTCTTATTGGGGTGTTCTGTGCATCCCCATTCAGTCAGTCCCATAGCTGTCTAATTGAGACACAGGGTGCACCCACACAGATGTCACATTGGGGGCAGGGGCTGTGTCTGTACAGTTGCTGCATCCCAGTTGACTGCTATGGGATTGCCTGCATGGGGATGCACAAAACACCTGTGCATCCCCTGTGTGGGTGTACAAGGACTTCACATAGGACATGGATGAATATTTGAATATTTTTGTGACAAATGGAAGTATTACAATCAACTTTTTTTTAGGACATTTTCCAAAATGAGAGCCAATGTGCAGATACGGTCACCAGTATTTGGAAACAGTACTACTTTCCCATCAGGTTCTATTACTTCCAGAAGCATCAGCAGTCACAGGGAAAAGCCTGTGCCAGGGTATACTGGCTATAACAGATAATCTTTAATCAAAAACAGTGGATTACAGCCATATGGAAAGCCAACACGTTTCGGCCATAATGCCTTAATCAGGGTTAATCATCAGCCACGAATAGGGCCTAACGACCGAAACACGTTGCCTTTCCATATGGCTGTAATCCACTGTTTTTGAACAAAGATTATCTGTTTTAGCCGATATATCCCGGTGTTGACGACTTCTCCCTGTGACTGCTGATGTTTGGGGCCTTTTGGAGACCTTCCACCTAGAGTGCCGTGGTTTCGAAGTGGTGTGTAATTGAGGAGGTGGTAGCTCTGATCCATCTTCTCCAACTTCCAGAAGCATGCCTGATAGAAGATCGATAAGCACACAGAAGTACATTATATCTCACTGACTGGCAACCAGCACTACAAACACCCCACCAGATAATTTGTAGTAGGTACAGAAAAACAACTTAGAACTGTAGTAAATAATATAAAGAAACTTTCAGAATTTTTTCTTCTTAAGGGCTGGTTCACACCACAAAAAACGCACTTCAGATCCATTCCGGATGCATTTCTGCATGCGTGTTTTTAACATGTTTTTCCTGGATTACGGCACATTTTTTTAAGTGTTTCAGATGCTTTTTTCCTGTTTTTTTCCCCAATGTACTGGGGTCTGGTGCGTTTTTGTTCCAGCACGGTCCAGTGCAGGAAAAATGCAGCACGTTCTACTTTTTTTTCTGGTACTGAAATGCCCTGGAACTGACGGCACCGGTGTGAACTATGCTATTGGAAACCATATGACCTACTTTCATTGGGTTTTTGATGCAGAAAAAAAAAACGCACTGAACTTTTGAGGCCAGTTCACACCAGATGTGAACTGGCCTCAAAAAAAAACTAGGGGGTACCCAAAAGAAATTGAGATGTGCTTAGGTGACCCAAACAAGGCTTTGATAAAGGAGTTCAAGCTTTAATAAAGTCAGTAAACACAGTAACCTGTCTTTAACGTTGCCCCCCTCTAGTTCACAACTTGCAGTGCAGAGCTTGTCAATCAGGCTAACAAGCCCCTCTCATGTGTCTGTTTTCCTCCCTGATGACTCATCAGACTAGCAGAGGGTGGAGGAGGAGATGTCGTCTGGAATTCCAATGCTGGGATGTTTTTCTACGGGTTGCAGGAAAGAAAATCGCATGATTCCCCATCAACAAAATCAGTGTTGATGGGGAATTTTCATCCCGCGTAGCTATTGTGTTCTCCGGGGGGGGGGGGGGGGAGGACAGAGGGAGCCATCCTTGCCGGGAGAACACAGTAATTATTGCTAGCAGCTACAGCCGATGACAACAATCACATCTTGAAAATCCAACATGCTTGTTATACACAAGCCGATCGATGCATCGACTTGGGTACACTCAGCCTGCCCATTGATGGATCGAATCTTGGCTGGTTCCTGCTAAGATTCCAACAATCTATGGGCAGGCTGATTCTACCCAAGTTGATCCATACAATCAGCCTGCTCATGGATGGATTGAATCTCAGCCGGCCCTGCTGAACCTGCTAAGATTCAAACCATCTATAAGCAGGTTCATTTTACCCAAGTCGATCAATACAATCAGCCTGCCCATAGACGGATCGAATCTCGGCCGGCCCTGCTGAACCTGCTATGATTCAAACCACCTATGGCCTGCTTTAGTGCCATTTCAAAGGTTCTCAGCCAGGTGCATTTTTTGATGAGCCACTAGATTTGACTTTTGCGTAAAACACCTCCCGCATTCAGTGCATGAAAAAGGCTTTTCCCCCGTGTGTGTCCTTTGATGTCTGGCCAGATCAGCTTTCTGAGCAAAGCATTTGCCGCATTCGGAGCAGGAATACGGCTTCTCCCCCGTGTGCGTCCTCTGATGCTTAGCCAGTTCTGATTTCTGCAGGAAACATTTCCCGCACTCCGAGCAAGAGTACGGCTTCTTCCCTCCGTGGGTCTTCTCGTGCCGTACCAAGATGGATTTCTCCGAGAAGCACTTCCCGCACACTGGACAGGAATACGGCCTCTCTCCAGCGTGCATTCGCTGGTGGGTTTCTAGGTGGGATTTCTGAGAGTACCCCTTCCCGCACTCCAGACAGGAAAAGGGATAATGCCCCGTGTGGATCCTCTGGTGCTTAACAAGGTGAGACTGGTCTGTGAACGACTTGCCACATTCAAAGCACGCGTATGGTTTCTCTCCTGAGTGAATCCGCTCGTGTTTTACTACGTCCGATTTTTGAGCAAAACACTTTCCGCACGTAGAACAGGAGAAGGGCTTTTCCCCTGTGTGTATCCTCTCGTGTTTGATGAAGTTAGACTTCCACTTGAAGCACTTGCCGCACTGAGAGCAAGAGAAATTGTTCATGCCGGAGTGACTCTTCAGGTGACTGACTAAATGGGCCCTCTGCTTAAAGCATTTGCCGCAAATGGAGCACGAGTAAGGCTTCTGCTCAGTATGTGTCCTCTGGTGGGAGATGAGGTTCGCTCTGCGGAAAAAACATTTGCTGCATTCAGGGCATTGGAATGTAGCACTCCTTCTATGAGCTGCAGGAAGGGGAACAGGAGGTGAGGGGTCAGGAGAACACCCTCTGATTGCGGAGGGATTCGATGACCGTCTTCTACTGTGAGCTGCTGGGTGAAGGCTTGGAGTGACCAGGTCTTCTTCTGGAGAGACTGACATGACCTCATCATCTAATCCACCATTGGGAAGGATAATGGAGCATTCCTCTGCATTATAACTGCTGTGTTTTCCATCTGAGGGGAAGAAGAAATAGAGCAGGAAAATAAATGCTTACTAGATAGCCGAAAAGTTCCCTAATGCGGCGTACACACGAAGGGACAATCCCGCGGGATTATCCTCTGGACTCAAGTCCAGCGGACAATCCCCTCGTGTGTGGGCGTCGGCGGACTTTTTGGCGCCAAAGTCCGGTGGACCAAAGTTTTAAGTTTTGTTTTAAAACTATCCGCTGGACTTGGCAGTCCGGCGGACAATCCTGCTGTTAGTAGGCTAGTCCGCCGGACTTTTTAAATGAACGGACTTGCCGCTCTTCGGCAAGTCCGTTCATTTAGCACGTGACTTCAGGTACGTAGCTAGTGTAGGCAGTAAATGCCGCCGCGCTAGCTCCGTAAGCTGGCATGGATTTAAAGGGACTCCCCACGCCGAAAAACAGCGTGGGGGTTCCCCCCAAATCCATGTCAGACCCTTATCCGAGCACGCAGCCTGGCAGGCCAGGAAAGGGGTGGGGACGAAGGAGCGCCCCCCCCCCTCCTGAGCCGTACCAGGCCGCGTGCCCTCAACATGGGGGGTGCCCTGGGGAAAGGGGGGCCGTGCGCCCCCCCCCACCCCAAAGAACCTTGTCCCCATGTTGATGAGGACAAGGGCCTCTTCCCGACAACCCTGGCCATTGGTTGTCGGGGTCTGCGGGCAGGGGCTTATCGGAATCTGGGAGCCCCCTTTAATAAGGGGGCCCCCAGATACCAGCCCCCCACCCTATGTGAATGAGTATGGGGTACGATGTACCCCTACCCATTCACCTAAGGTGTAAAATGTAAAGTACAAAAACACACACACTTTTGAAAAAATATTTTATTGCACTGCTCCGGGGGTCTTCTTCCGTCTTGGGGGTCTTCTCGCCGGACTCCTCCGCCATTTACCAAGCTCTTTTACCGAGCGGAGAAGTCCGGCTACCTTCTTCGTCGTCGCCGCCGTCGTCTGGGGGTCTCGATCCGCCTTCGGGGTTCTTCCGGGGGTCTCTTCGGTTCTTGCGGCGGTCGTCGTCTTCCGCGCCGCCGGCGCCTTCTTCTTCTTGTTCTTCTTCTTGTTCTTCTTCTTCCGATGTTGACCCGTCGCTGTCTCTGCCCGGAATGCCAGAAGCGCGCTGCGCTGGGACTTATATAGGGACATGGGGACAGGGTCACATGCTCATGTCACATGGTGACCCCGCCCCCTTGCAATGTCACAGTCCCGGAGGATGCTGGAACTGTGACATCACAAGGGGGCAGGGTCACCATGTGACATGAGCATGTGACCCTGTCCCCATGTCCCTATATAAGTCCCAGCGCAGCGCGGTTCTGGCATTCCGGGCAGAGACAGCGACGGGTCAACATCGGAAGAAGAAGAACAAGAAGAAGGAGAAGAAGGCGGCGCTGGCGGCGCGGAAGACGACGACCGCCGCAAGAACAGAAGAGACCCCCGGAAGACCCCCGAAGGCGGATCGAGACCCCCAGACGACGGCGGCGACGACGAAGAAGGTAGCCGGACTTCTCCGCTCGGTAAAAGAGCTTGGTAAATGGCGGAGGAGTGCGGCGAGAAGACCCCCAAGACGGAAGAAGACCCCGGAGCAGTGCAATAAAATTTTTTTCAAAAGTGTGGGTGTTTTTGTACTTTACATTTTACACCTTAGGTGAATGGGTAGGGGTACATCGTACCCCATACTCATTCACATAGGGTGGGGGGCCGGGATCTGAGGGCCCCCTTATTAAAGGGGGCTCCCAGATTCCGATAAGCCCCCGCCCGCAGACCCCGACAACCAACGGCCAGGGTTGTCGGGAAGAGGCCCTTGTCCTCATCAACATGGGGACAAGGTGCTTTGGGGTACCCCCCAGGGCACCCCCCATGTTGAGGGCACGCGGCCTGGTACAGCTCAGGAGGGGGGGGGGGGCGCTCGTTCGTCCCCACCCCTTTCCTGGCCTGCCAGGCTGCGTGCTCGGATGAGGGTCTGACATGGATTTGGGGGGAACCCCCACGCCGTTTTTTCGGCGTGGGGAGTGCCTTTAAATCCATGCCAGGTCACGGAGCTAGCGCGGCGGCATTTACTGCCTACGCTAGCTACGTAACCTGAAGTTACGTTCTAAATGAACGGACTGCTCCGTGTGTGGGCAAGTCCGTTCATTTTCAAAAGTCCCGCAGACTTTTGGCCGGCGGATTATCCGCCGGAGAAGTCCGTGCGTGTGTGGGCAAGTCACACGCTCGGAAAGTCCGGCGGACCCAGCTGGAAAGTCCAGCGGATTGTCCGCTGGACTAAGTCCGCCGGCAAAAGTCTGCACGTGTGTACGCCGCATAAAAGTCACTGGAGATGAGAGGTTAGGTGGAGGGGGCTCTGCAGAACATTATGGGGGTTGATTTACTAAAACTGGAGAGTGAAAAATCTGGTGCAGCTTTGCATAGAAATCGATCAACTTCTAGGTTTTATTGTCAAACCTTAACCCTTTTGTGCCAGTGCCTCCTGGCCCTCTAAGGGGTTTCAGATCCCAGGAGGTGGGGCAGGGTTTATGATCATGTGACCGCTGTCACAGCGGTCACATGATCGGGAAGCTCCAGATCGCAAGTAGCAATCGGGAGCTTTCCAATAGCCACCGGTAACTGTGCTGGGAGCGTGCAGGGTGCTCTCTTGGCACAGCTGTATTTACAATCTGGTATACAAATATGTGGCTGCTCGGTGTTAAGAACCCCCCGCCGAAAGGCTGCATATTTGTGCACTGTCAGCAGGAGGGGGTTAACTGGCCAAGCTGACGTTAGATGCTGATTCTGAGTGCACCAGTTTTAGTAACTCTCCACCACCCCTCTATATGTCATTTCTGTTCTCCATATATATATATATATATATACACACATACATAGAGAGAGAGAGAGAGAGAGAGAGAGAGAGAGAGAGAGAGAGAGAGAGAGAGAGAGAGAGAGAGAGAGAGAGAGAGCCTGGCAGCACTAGGGTTGTCGGTTCAAATCCCAACCACGGCACTACCTGCCTGGAGTTCGGATTATCCCATGCAGGCACAGGGAGAACATACGGTTTCCTCCCACACTCCAAAGACATGCTGGTAGGTTAATTGGCCCTAGTGTGTATACCTTTTGTCTATGATCAAGTGTAATATCTGTTCTTATCAGTGTCCAGGTGGGGTGCTACTCCATCTTTCTTGCTTTTTGGTAGGAATGGCTGGGTGTATAGTATCTCTGCTGGTATGATGGAGGCTCTAGGCTAGTACTGGCTGGAACAGAAACTGGGGCACCCCCAGGCAGTTGGGGCACAGGATTATTTCCCCCGGGAAAACTGGATGGGCCAAGTTCCTCCTGATTTGAATGAGTCTACCTTGTCTGGCTGGGATAGCTGAGAGTCTGCGGTGTCTGTGCCCCCTGGGAGTGGTCGCCCTAGGGGTGCTCTTAGTAACACTTGGGTGCGGGACCCCACTGTGTGAACAGGCACATGGTTGCGGCACTAAAAGTGTTTTCTGCACTGCACCTTCATGGGAAAGGCCTTTTGAGGGCAATTTTTTGCTACCAGGCCTCAAGGGCCTAGCCAGTGCACATTGCAAGGCCGCTATTTATTTTATTTTTAACCCCCTCACATTGTCACTTTTTACTTTTGTGTGTTTTCTTCACTGGATGGAGGGTGCAGGTCCTCGGGCTTGCCCTGAAGTCTAGGGGCAGGATGTGTGGCCATCAGGTTCCTTCCTCCCCTGAACCTGGGGGATCTCTCTTCGGGAGAGCCCCTCGACCTAGTACTCGGTGGTCGGCTTTGCCTGTCCACCAGGAGAGGGGTCCGCCAGGACTTTTGGGCAGGTTCATAAACCTTGTCCCTGTCAGGAGCCTTTCGCCCCCCAAAATAAAAATGTGTGTATGTATGAATGTGAGTTAGGGACCTTAGATTGTAAGCTCCTTAAGGACATGGAGTCATGTGAATGTGCAATATATATGTGCTGCGTAAAATTGTTGGCGCTATACAAGTACCTCTAATGAACTACATAAAATGTGAAAACATTTATAAACAGACCCTTAAGGAGGAGCTCCAGTCCCCCCCCCCCCCCCCCCCCCCAAAAATAAAAGTAGGGATCCAGCACTGTCCTCACCTGAGCCGATTCTTCAATTGGCTTAGGGTTCAGACACCGCCATCTTAACTAAAGCAAGCTGGCAGTGAAGCCTCGCAGCTGCACAGTCGGCTTCCCATTGCACATGCGTGAGCTGCGCTGCGCTTTGTGAATGGTCACGCAGTCTTCTGGGACCCGTGATATGTCCCAGAGGGCTGCGGGGCCCGAACATCCACTCGGATCAAACTGGAAGTGGGAAAAGGTATCTGTCAAAACCAGGTTACCCACCCCAAAAGTGGCAATTGTATAAGAGGAGGGAGGTGGACGCAAACAAGCGAATCTTCCCCTTTTGGGTGAAGTTCCGCTGTAAGTGTTCATTACTCACCTGTGCTAATCTCTGGAGGGATGTCTTGCTTGTAGGGCTTGTCATCAATCACTTCAGGCTCTTCTTTATCTACAGCTTCAACTTTAATTACAATAAGGTCTTCAAACTGTATGAAATACAAAACAATTACCATAAAACATTTACGGAGATGAAACAGTATATATGTATTAAAATAACAGGGTCATGAATGCATTGACCCCTTCACATATTTAGGTATGGGATTAATATTTAAGTCTCTTACGTGAACTTCCTCAGGGACCTTCTGATGTTCCTGTGTGGAGTCCCGGGAATACAGAGGACGGGGACATCTCTCTGGGGGATTTCTGTTACTGGATCCATCTGTAGGAAACACACACACTGAATACATTGTATCTAAGTCTTTATATCAGAGGATGTGTGTATCTAGGGGGATCTTCAATACAAGAAATGAAAGTCTCCTCTTACCCGGTGATGTGAAAGTTGGCCGGTTCTCCATCATGACGTCCTTGTAGAGATCCTTGTGTCCTTCTATATACTCCCACTCCTCCATGGAGAAATAGACAGTGACATCCTGACACCTTATAGGAACCTGACACACACAATGATACAGTCACCATCCAGACACATCCCTTGTCTGTTACTGGATAATGTCCCAGAATTCCCGGCACCGCTCACCTCTCCTGTCAGCAGCTCAATGATCTTCTGGGTGACTTCTAGGATCTTCTTGTCATTGTTGGACTCGGGTGTCAGGGAGGGAGATGGAGGATCCATGATGGGACGATGACTCCTGCACCTTTCTCTGGACTCATAGGGATGGCAGTTAGGTGCCACGTGATCATCAGATGTCTTCCTCACCACTGTGTAATCCTGTCAACCAAAAATAGTAATGGTGATATCATATATTCTCTCCAAAGATCTTATCTCTAGTCAAGTCTGTGTATTAAAGATTGATTTAATGTCACCCATTCTCATCTACCAGTCAGGTCTTGTCATGTGACCTATCAGAATCCTCCTCACCTCTCCAGTCAGGTCTGCGTTTTATTAATATAGATAAGAGTGATGTCATGTGACCTCCCAGAAGCCTCCTCACCTCTCCAGTTAGCAGATAAATGATCTCCAGGGTGAGGTTTACTATCCTGTTGGTTATCTTATCCCTTTCCTTATCCATTCTATGTCGATCGGTCATGATTTGGGAAGTAGACTTTGGATCCCCTGGTCAGGAGACTTTGGAAAATAACAGGATAAGGCATAACATGAGCATTTATTAAGGAAGTCTTCTACCACTAAATAAAACTACACAGTTTGTCATTGACCATAATTTAATTGTACAGGTAGATATTTTCAGAGCTTTATAAAGCCCAAAGTACTAGATAATTGCGCGCTTACAACTTTGTGGTAACAGTTTGCGGAAGGCCCATTTCTGTCCCAGGCATAACCATGGCCTTGTGCACAAAGTCAGCTCCATAAAGATAAATAAGCTGTGGAGGATCTCAAGTGTCCTGAACACAGCCCTGACCTCAACTCTACAGAACACCTTTGGGATGAATTGGAACCCCAACCAATTGTGAGACAGATCTTCTCAAACATATCTTCAGGACCTGACCTCACAATAGTTCTATTAGCTGATCAGACACACTAAAATCTTGTGCAAATCCCTCCCGGAAGAGGGGAGGCTGCTATAGCCAAAATGTGGGGGCAATTTCTGTATGATAAAGACCATGGATTTGGAATGGGATGTCCAGCAATCTCATAGAGGTGTGATGGCCAGGTGTTCAAAAAACATTTGTGCATAAGCTGAGTCAGATTGGAAATGATCCCAGGTCCTACAAGACTTGAAGTCCGCTTTAAATGCCTATAAATGATTAAGAGAACCTGTCATATCTATTACGTAAGTGTTTTAAGTTCAGAAAGCATTGAACACAGACCTTTTAAAGCGGAACTAAACCCTTCTTTTCTTTACATCCAAGGAAGCTGCCATCTTAGCCTCTGTTTGTGCTGCAGCTGCCATGGCACATAGTTGGTGAGGTTGAAAAAGGACACAAGTCCATCAAGTCCAACCTATGTGTGTGATTATACAGTATGTCATTATTACATTATTACATTGTATGTCGCGGTCAGTTATGACACCAACCATTTGATGGCTTGACTCTTCAATCGAGATCACAAACAACTTTGAAAGTTATCATTCATGGAATGGTTTGAATGTAATTACTTTGGGAACCCGGTAAAATGAAGGGTTTAGTTCTGCTTTAAAGTTTGCCTTCTTGTGCATTGGAGGCTTTCCAAACCTTACGTATAATTGACTCTCCTCACTAAGGATGGGCTCCGGCGTGTTCGCACAGCCCACCTGCAGAGCCCACCAGGAAGTCGGCACGGCGCTGCGCTAATTACAGGCAGTGAGACATTTCCCGATGCGCGACTGCAGAGATCGGGAAATGTCTCACTGCCTGTGATTAGCGCAGCGCAGTGCCGACTTCCTGGCGGGCTCTGCAGGTGGGCTGTGCGAACACGCCTGAGGCCATCCTTACTCCTCACCCTTCGCATATTGCTCCGACCGCATATACGAGTGGTCTCGGAATTGTAGCTCTTTGCCTGGCTTTAACTGGCCCTTGGGGCACTATTCCACCAACTGGCACCAATGATAGGGCACCATCTCATTAATAGCACCAATGGGGCACTAGTCCTACCATTACAGTAAATGATTGGGGCTCTGATGTCGGGGTACTCCTACTGGCCACACTCCAGCCCCTCAAAGCCTGAAGGACAGTAAACTTGCACTTTGCTTAGAAAGTTTGGAGCTCCCTGGCAAAGGCCCTTCAAATTAGAAAACATGCTCTACTGCAAAGATATGTACTGAGATGTTAGTTAACCCTTTAAAATGAACCTCTTCAACAGTCGTTTAATATTTTAAGTACATAACCTGCTGTTCATGACTCAAGAATTTGATCATTCTTCCAGAAGCTCATTTGTGAGGTCAGGCGCTGCTGTTGGACGAGAAGGCCTGGCTTGCAGTCTCTGCTCCAATTCATTCCAAAGGTGTTCTGTTAGGTTGAGGTCAGGACTCTGTGCAGGCCACTCAAGTTCCTCCACCCCAAACTCGCTCATCCATGTCTTTATGGACCTTGCTTTGTGCACTGGTGCGCAGTCATGTTGGAACAAGAAGGGGCTGTCCCCAAACTGTTCCCACAAAGTTGGGAGCATGAAATTGTCCAAAATGTCTTGGTATGCTGATGCCTTAAGAGTTCCCTTCACTGGAACTAAGGGGCCAAGCCCAAAATCCCTAAAAAAAGAACCCCACACCATAACCCCCCTCCACCAAATGATTCGGACCAGTGCACAAAGCAAGGTCCATAAAGACATGGAGGAGTGAGTTTGAGGTGGAGGAACTTGACCAGTCCTGACCTCAACCTGATAGAACATCTTTGATATGAATTAGACTGTGAGCCAGGCCTTCTCGTCTGACATCAGTGTCTGACCTCACAAATGTGAATGGTCCAACATTCCCATAGACACACTCCTAAACCTTGTGGACAGCCTTCCCAGAAGAGTGGAAGCTGGTATAGCTGCAAAGGGTGGGCCAACTCAATATTGAACCCTACAGACTAAGACGCCAATGAATTTCATGTGCGTGTAAAGGCAGGTGTCCCAATACTTTTGGCAACTTAGTGTATAATGCACTTTTTGCAGTCGCCAGAATTTGTATATGGCCCATTCCCAAGTTTCCTGTAGTGTGCATAAACCAACAAGGTAAGTTCCAAAATCCTTGAGAAAAAAAAAATTGGCGTGAATTATCACGAAACGCGTTGGTCGAAGCGACGCACTGCTGCCACCTCGTTGTAAACTGCCATAGCGTTGAGGACTGTCGGGTTGTCTGTGTGTGACCGGCCGGTACACCGGACTTTAGGCTTATCATTTTTTAACCTTGATGTAAGTAATTTTGATATTGATTTTAAATAAACCCTTGAGATAATGCACTACGGGAGCACTTCATTTTTTTACATGATGCACACCAATGTATGAGTCCTGGAGGACCATTGAGTTTACAGTTCGGAGGATCTGGAGGTCTATGTCTGTAGTTCCAGTGGAGGTCGTCATAAAGTTATCCTGTTGGATGCCTGTTTGATCCTCTGTGACGGGGGGATCAACTCATTCTGGTAAGCAGTAACTTCACTCAGTGGTGGTGGTGCACAAGATCTCACATAACCCCGGATCAAGTTTTCCTGAGGACAATTTTTTACCTGGGACCTTCTAAACAGGGCTGGTGCAAGGATTTTTGACAACCTAGGCAAAACCTCATATTGCCGCCCCCCTGGCTACACCCCTGCCCCACCCCCTTTGTCATGCTCTTGTATACCCCACCTTTTTAATGAAGTGCCCATCAAATGCAGCCTGCCAGCTTCCATCAATGCAGCCTCACCAGCGCCCATTAATGCAGCCTACCAGTGGCCATCAATACAGCCTCCCCAGCGCCCATTAATGCAGCCTCACCAACGCCCATTAATGCAGCCTCACCAACGCCCATTAATGCAGCCTCACCAACGCCCATTAATGCAGCCTCACCAACGCCCATTAATGCAGCCTCACCAGCGCCCATTAATGCAGCCTCACCAGCGCCCATCAATGCAGCCTCACCAGCGCCCATCAATGCAGCCTACCAGTGCCCATCAGTGCAGCTTCAACAGCGCCCATTATTGCAGCCTCACCAGCGCCCATCAAATGCAACCTACCAGCACCAATTAATGCAGCCTCACCAGCACCCATCAATGCAGCCTACCAGTGCCCATCAATGAATGTTTGCTTGCTTCAATTCATTCGGGAGACAGACACAGTCCTCCACCGCCGCTGCGCCTCTGGCACAATCTGCGAATGGAGTGGCGGCTGCCTGCTGAGACTTAGTTGCTTGCTGCAGAGAGAAAAGAGTAGGAACACCAGTGGCCAGGCGCCCCCCGGCAGCAGGGCGCCCTAGGCGGCTGCCTAGTTTGCCTAGTGGTAGCACCAGCCCTGCTTCTGAACACACGGGTGTTGCTGCACTTTTGATGTTTAATTATATTATTGGACTTCAATATTTCACATATGAACATTTAATTTATATTTTTCACCTGTATTTATTCAATTTACACTTTATGTATTATTATTTGTGGAATTGATTATTTGTTAAACGGGTGATACTGGCGGGTCTTTGCAGTATGGTTTGATCCATCAGGCTAGTGTATATCACCAAGTTCTTTATTAGGCACACCTATATTGGATATTAGTTAACCACTTCAGCCCCGGACCAATTTGCAGCCAAAGGACCAGGCCCCTTTTTGCGATTCGGCACTCCGTCGCTTTAACTGACAATTGCGCGGTCGTGCGACGTGGCTCCAAAACAAAATTGGCGTCCTTTTTTTCCCACAAATTTAGCTTTCTTTTGGTGGTATTTGATCGCCCCTGTGGTTTTTTTATTTTTTGCACTATAAACAAAAATAGAGCGACAATTTTGAAAAAAATGCAATATTTTTTACTTTTTGCTATAATAAATATCCCCAAAAAATATATAAAAAAACTTTTTTTCCTCAGTTTAGGCCGATACGTATTCTTCTACATATTTTTGGTAAAAAAAAAAATTGCTTTGCGCAAAAGCTATAGCGTTTACAAAATAGGGGATAGTTTTATAGCATTTTTATTAATATTTTTTTTTTTAACTGGTAATGGCGGCGATCAGCGTTTTTTATTGTGACTGCGACATTATGGCGGACACATCGGACATTTTTGGGACCATTGTCATTTATACAGCAATCAATGCTATTTAAATGCACTGATTCCTGTATAAGTGACACTGGCAGTGAAAGAGTTAACCACTAGGGGGCGGGGATGAGTCAGTGTGACGTGTGTGTGTTTTTTTTAAATTAGGGGCGGGGCTGACGTCTGACGTCACTGATCGGCTTTCCCGATGACAGGGAACAGCCGATTAGTGACAGGCAGAGTAGGAAGCGCGGGGAGAGGTTTGTTTACACAGACCTCTCCCCGTTCTTCAGCTCTGTGACCCGATCGCGGGACACCAGTGGCGATCGGGTCCGCTGGTCCCGCGGCCGTGGTCACGGAGCTCCCGACCGGGTCGCGAGTGCGCCTCAATTAAAGGGGACGTACCTGTATGTGCTTTTGCCTAGCCGTGCCATTCTGCCAACGTATATGTGCAGGAGGCGGCGGGAAGCGGTTAATGTGTGCACTTACTCACAAATTCATTTGATCACTGTTTTTTTGTTTTCTCATTTGTTGTCACTGGTGTCATATACACAGGTTAGTTGCTGCTACCGAATTGGTTGTAATCAGACCCTATTCCTCCATTTTTGGTGGTGTATCCATACTTTTATGTGAACCTTAGCGCAGTTTCTTTCCCTATTTTCCAAAATCCTTGAGTCATGAACAACAGGTTATGTACTGATAATACTAAGGAGCGACTGTTGAAGAGGTTCACTTTAAGAAACATAGCTTGACCATGTGCAATTTGCCTACGGTGACCTTGCGGGGGTGGTAATATGCACACATTCAAACTCACTAATTCAGCTCGCCTTCGATGCAATGCCATACATGAGACTGGCTGCTTCCCCCATGTAGCTGTGCAGAGGACACTGGGCAGACCACAAAAACACCCGATAGGGTTTACCACCTAGAAAGTGTCTTTTGGATGGGGTCATGCTAGAGTTGCCACCTCGTCCCTTTAAACCCGAACACATATTAATTACACAGGTTCTGTGGCTGATTAAGGTGGTAATTATACACACTTGGTGCCTTATCTGCATTTAATTAGCCTCAGAACCTGTGTAATTCATATGTGTTCAGGTTTAAAGGGATGAGGTGGCAACCCTAGGTCATGCCCTACCGCCACTGGGTATGCGGGTCTACCAGGATCGGACACTCGCGCCAAGACCAGACTAGATAAAGCATAGCTGCCCAGGGAACCCCAAAAAGCTCAGAGGCTTTTTTAAAGCATGACAGCCCATGTTACTGGGTGCTGGACCTCCTAAACAGGGGGACTTCTACTGTCTGAAGCAACAGACCACCCTTTTTATTAATAATAATAATAATAATAATAGTATACATTACATGTCAATCTGCTCAATGCATTGGTACATCTCAGTATAGGAGGAAATACAGAAAAAAATAGCAAGGCATTCTGGGAATTACAGTCCTATATAAAGCTTTGCTGGACCACAACAAAATGGCTTCTGCCCTTATACACTATGTTGCTTTCCTACTTCAAGACATATTTTCTTGCTGAATGCTGCAACAATGACAGACACTCCCGTGTTTATTGATTTTTGATCATTATTAGCTGAAAATAAAGAGAAAACATGAATTAACACAATCCAGTTTCTTTGTGTCCGCACAAACAGCACTACGACAAAATGACCGCCTGCCCCAGCTACGGCTCTGCTGAGAGACCAAAGTTATTCAGTGGCAGCTGTGCGTGCTGCTGCGACATGTACAATGCGGCCAGCAGAGGGCGTAGGTCGGCGCTCTCCTGCTACTCCTGAGCGTTCTGAGGTGATCCCGGAAGTGTTACTCAGTGGTGACTGAACCCGGAAGTGTCAGTGAAGAGGAAGCCACTGTCAGCAGGTGAATGCAGGCCAGGTGTGATAATGAGGCGAGGGTTGTGGATGGGCAGTCAGGATGTACAGGTGGAGGAGGTGCTGACTGGGCAGTCTTTGGCACTACTGCCTCTATTAATGATCATAATAATTGGTGTATGGCTCCAACACGAGTCAGGACAATGTCATATAATAGTATAATGCAGTACAATGCATCAGTGAGGTGCAGGCTGATGTGTGTGACTATGGATTGCGGTGCATCGGGACGCTGTGTCAGGATTGGTCACCGGTTCCCTCTACATGGTGTAAACGCAGCGCGACCGCTGTGCCACAACAAGCCTGGTTGGGGTGTTGCCCCATCTTGTAAATGACACCGCGGGTGATCAGAAGTGTGTGAGGCTACGCCTTGAACCGGAGGACCAGCGTTAGAGGAATCAACGCCGGAAAATGCCCATTCCCTGGCCGTGCCTGGCCTTCATGCCATGTAAGTCCCTGACCCGAACCAAAGTCAGAGCTCCACGCCATCTGTGTACAGGGAGTCTGCCCAGGTGCAATGACAGCAGCCCTCTTTTTCATTGGTGCTGTTATTTTTTTTTTTTTAATTGGCTGAGGCCGACTACAGACCCACGGCAGTGTGACTTAGTCTTTCCGTTCTCTCTCTATGCCTGTTGGGGAGCAAACAAAATAACTGCATTTAACACTTTTAAATGTTTTCTTTGTTCCTGCCTTACAATGTTTTGCTTGTTTTGTAGATAAAAGGGTGTTATCAATCCGTTTATATGAAAGAACTACAGAAGAATCTGCTTGAGGATGGAGAAGGAGCGGAGTCATATGACTGACAGGGTATTAAGCCTCACCCTGGAGATCATCTACCTACTAATTGGAGAGGTGAGGAGGATTCTGGGGGGTCACATGACATCTCTCTTATCGCTGGTTGTAAACCCACATGAAAAAAAAAAAAAAGACCTGACAAAGGCATAATGAGCTAGTATGGATAGCATACTAGCTCATTATGTAATACTCACCTGAGATCGAAGCCCCCGCTGCGGTGCCAGTACACAGCACCGGCCGGCGGTATTTCTCTCCGGAGTTACCTTCTGGTGCTGTGATTGGCTGGAGCTGCAATGACGTCACTCCTGCGCATGCGCGCGGGAGCCGCCAGTAACGGAACACTCACTGAAGCAATGGCACGAACGTGCCATTGCTTCAGTGCGCATGTGCCAATGATGTCGGCCCATGCAGATACAGGGGATATCCAGGGTAGCTACAGGTAAGCCTTAGTATAGGCTTACCTGTAGCAAAAAGTGGATTGTAAGGGTTTACAACCACTTTAATAAAACACAGACCTGACCAGGGAGGTGAGGAGGATTCTGGGAGGTCACATGACATCACTCTTATCTATATTAAACGCTTGCTGACCAGCCGCCATCATTATACTGCAGCAGGTCGGCTCGATCCCGCAAATCGCTGTAGCATTACGTCAGTCCCTTCACACCTATAGCAGGCGCACGGCCACTACACGGGGGGGGGGGGGGGGGGGGTTGCGTGTGTCCAGCGGCCGCAATATCTGCCACCAGCCACCCACAGAGAGCCAAAACAGGGATCAGTCAATGTAAACAGACAGATCCCCGTTCTGTCAGGGGAGTACAGTGTGATCGTCTATTCATAGTGATTAGAAACAGCAATCTCTCTGCACTCCCAGACAGTCCACCCCCCCCCCCCCCCCAGGTAGAAACACCTCCCAGGGAACACATTTAACTTAAATTTAATTTAAGTAATCCGTGCATTTTTATAGCACTGATCGGTGTATAAATGTCACTGGTGTCAAAAGTGTCCGATCTGTCTGCCGCAGTGTCGCAGTCCTGCTAAAAATCACTGATCGCTGCCATTACTAGTAAAAAAAAAAAAAAATAACAAAAAATTTATAATAAAAATATATTAAAAATATTTATTTTGTACACACTATAACTTTTGCGCAAACCAATCAATATACACTTATTGCGATTTTTTTTTTTTTTTTTTTTTTTTTTTTTACTTTTCTTTTTTTTTTACCAAGAACATGTAGAATACATTTTGGCCTAAACTGATGAAGAAATGTGTTTTTTTTTTTTTTTTTTTTTTTTTTTATTTATTTTAGCAAAAAGTAAAAAAATTTTTTTTTAAATTTTTTTTTTCAAAATTGTCTGTCTTTTTTTTTGTTTATAGTGCAAAAAGTAAAAACCCAGAGGTGATCAAATACCACCAAAAAAGGACGTCAATTTTGTTTCGGTACAGCGTCGCACAAATGTGCAATTGTCAATTAAAGCGATGCAGTGCCGTATCGCAAAAAATTGCCTTTTCCGGGGCTGAAGTAATTAATAAAACATAGACTTGACCAGAGAGGTGAGGAGGATTCTGGGAGGTCACATGGCATCATTGTTATCTCTATTAGCCACTTCAGCTCTGGAATATTTACCGCCCTTCGTGTCCAGGCTTTTTTTTTTACTGCGTTAATTTAACTGACAATTGCACGGTCATACATCGCTGTACCCAAATAAAATGAATATCCTTTTTTTCCCACAAATAGAGCTTTCTTTTAGTGATATTTGATCACTACAGCTGTTTTTATTTTTTTGCGCTATAAACAACATTTTTTTGCTTTCTGCTCTAAAACGCACCCATTAAAAAAAAAAAAAAAAAAAAATATATATATATATATATACTACATTAGAGCTGCATGATTTTTTTAACTTAGAATAAAGATCACGATTCTCGTGGCATAACTTCATCTTTCACATTATACAAAAAATGGGCTAACTTTACAGTTTTTTTTTAATTCATTAAAGTGTATTTCCTCCCCAAAAAATTGTGTTTGAAAGACCGCTGCGCAAATACAGTGTGACATAAAATATTGCAAAAAACACCATTTTATTCTCTAGGGTCTCTGATAAAAAAAAAAAAAATATATATATACATACATACAGTGCCTTGCGAAAGTATTCGGCCCCCTTGAACTTTTCAACCTTTTGCCACATTTCAGGCTTCAAACATAAAGATATAAAATTTTAATTTTTTGTGAAGGATCATCAACAAGTGGGACACAATTGTGAAGTGGAACGAAATCTATTGGATATTTTAAACTTTTTTAGCAAATAAAAAACTGAAAAGTGGTGCGTTCAAAATTATTCGGCCCCTTTACTTTCAGTGCAGCAAACTCACTCCAAAAGTTCAGCGAGGATCTCTGAATGATCCAATGTTGTCCTAAATGACTGATGGTGATAAATAGAATCCACCTGTGTGTAATAAAGTCTCTATATAAATGCACCTGCTCTGTGATAGTTTCAGGGTTCTGTTGAAAGCGCAGAGAGCATCATGAAGACCAAGGAACACACCAGGCAGGTCCGTAATACTGTTGTGGAGAAGTTTAAAGCCGGATTTGGATACAAAAAGATTTCCCAAGCTTTAAACATCCCAAGGAGCACTGTGCAAGCGATCATTTTGAAATGGAAGGAGTATCAGACCACTGCAAATCTACCAAGACCTGGCTGTCCCTCTAAACCAGGGGTCTCAAACTGGCGGCCCTCCAGCTGTTGCGAAACTACAAGTCCCATCAGGCCTCTGCCTGTGGGAGTCATGCTTGTAACTGTCAGCCTTGCAATGCCTCATGGGACTTGTAGTTTCACAACAGCTGGAGGGCCGCCAGTTTGAGACCCCTGCTCTAAACTTTCAGCTCAGACAAGGAGAAGGCTGATCAGAGATGCAGCCAAGAGGCCCATGATCACTCTGGATGAACTGCAGAGAACTACAGCTGAGGTGGGAGAGTCTGTCCATAGGACAACAATCAGTCGTACACTGCACAAATCTGGCCTTTATGGAAGTGTGGCAAGAAGAAAGCCATTTCTCAAAGATATCCATAAAAAGTCTCGTCTAAAGTTTGCCACAAGCCACCTGGGAGGCACACCAAACATGTGGAAGAAGGTGCTCTGGTCCGATGAAACCAAAATCGAACTTTTTGGCCACAATGCAAAACGATATGTTTGGCGTAAAAGCAACACAGCTCATCACCCTCAACACACCATCCCCACTGTCAAACATGGTGGTGGCAGCATCATGGTTTGGGCCTGCTTTTCTTCAGCAGGGACAGGGAAGATGGTTAAAATTGAGGGGAAGATGGATGCTGACAAATACAGGACCATTCTGGATGAAAACCTGTTGGAGTCTGCAAAAGACCTGATACTGGGACAGAGATTTATCTTCCAACAAGACAATGATCCCAAACATACAGCAAAATCTACAAAGGAATGGTTTCACAAATAAACGTATACAGGTGTTAGAATGGCAAAGTCAAAGTCCAGACCTGAATCCAATCGAGAATCTGTGGAAAGAGCTGAAAACTGCTGTTCACAAACGCTCTCCATCCAACCTCACTGAGCTTGAGCTGTTTTGCAAGGAAGAATGGGCAAGAATTTCAGTCTCTGGATGTGCAAAACTGATAGAGACCCCAAGCGACTTGCAGCTGTAATCGCAGCAAAAGGTGGCTCTACAAAGTATTAACGCAAGGGGGCCGAATAATTTTGCACGCCCCACTTTTCATTTTTTTATTAGTTAAAAAAGTTTCAAAAATCCAATGGATTTCGTTCCACTTCACAATTGTGTCCCACTTGTTGGTGATTCTTCACAAAAAATTTAAAGTTTATATCTTTATGTTTGAAGCCTGAAATGTGGCAAAAGGTTGAAAAGTTCAAGGGGGTCGAATACTTTCGCAAGGCTGTGTGTGTGTGTGTGTATACACACACACACACACACACACACACACATACATACATACATACATACATACATACATACATACATACATACATACACACATATATAGTTAAAAGGACACAGACCTGACCGGAGGGGTGAGGAGGATTCTGGGAGGATGACAAAGATAAGTGAGCTGCTAATTTCAAACTACCTTTGTATACACAGGATTACACATTGGTGAAGAAGACATCCGGTGATCATATGACACCCAGCAATCATCCTGTTATGCTTGGAGGATGGAGCAGAAACCATAGTAGCATGATAAAGCCTCCATCTCCCTCCCTGACACCAGAGAGAAAAGACAGCAAGATTCTAGAAGTCACCCAGAAGATCATTGAGCTGCTGACAGGAGAGGTGAGCGGTGCCGGGAATTCTGGGACATTATCCAGTAACAGACAAGGGATGTGTCTGGATGGTGACTGTATCATTGTATGTGTCAGGTTCCTATAAGGTGTCAGGATGTCACTGTCTATTTCTCCATGGAGGAGTGGGAGTATCTAGAAGGACACAAGGATCTCTACAAGGACGTCATGATGCAGGATCAGCCGCCCCTCACATCACTGGGTAAGAGGAGACTTTCATTTCTTGTAAAGGAGAGAAGAGTATTGAGGATCCCCCTAGATACACACATCCTCTGATATAAAGACATAGAAACAATGTATTCAGTCAGTGTGTGTGTTTCCTACAGATGGATCCAGTAACAGAAATCCCCCAGAGAGATGTCCCCGTCCTCTGTATTCCCGGGACTCCCCACAGGAACATCAGGTAGTTACATATGAAGAACGCATTATATAATATGGAATGATGTATTTGCTATATCTATATACAGTATCTCTTGTATATTTTCAGTTCATAGATTAGCCATTGCTAATGACTGTGTTACTCAGATTGCTTCGTGTCTCACCAAGGTTGAAGACATAATTGTTATTAAGGCTGAAGTGTTGGAGGAAGCAGAAGAGCTTATGTGTGAGGAACCATATACGGAGGAGGAAATCCTTCCAGAGATCAGTACAGGTGAGGATCATATATAGCCTTAGAGCTGTGTGTCACTTTCACATGGGGGATTCCGCCTCCAGTTCACTGAGATTTCATCCCCACCACATCTATTGGTCTTTTCTGTATAACTCTTTCATTGCAGACACACCTCGCTTCTCAATATCACTGGCAGCAATGATGTGACTCCAACAGTATACAGGGCTATCCTTCTTATACCCTTAGTAGGGTTTCACCGATACCCTATTTTTTCATCGCGAGTACGAGCACCAATACTTTTGGTCAAGTACTCGCTGATTCTTTGCGATGCAGTTTTTGTCCATACAAAATGAATAGGCGCAAATTGCACTGCAAAGAATTGCATGCGATTTGAACAGGAATGGTATGCAATTCCCCACCGCTCTTGTGTGAACCTAGGCGTGTCATAGTGATTTTGAACCTGACTTCACATGGGAGCGGGAAACCTTCTTGTATGACAAGTTCCACCAGCTCCGGCTTTCATCCGACTGTGGACATCTGCAGCTCTCCAATGGCTTTGTTCCCCCGAGCCTCCAGCAGTTCGAGCCATTCTCTGGACCCCTCCTAGGACAAATTTCCACAAATCCCCCCTCCTAGCATAACCCCCTCTAAATGACCCTTCCCAACACAAATCCTTCCTCCCTACCCAAAACCTCCATCCAGCTCTAATCCCCCCCCCACCCACCTCCTAGCACAAACCGCCCCTCTTCTGGTTCAACCCTCCTCCTAGCAAACATGACCCCCACATTCTTCCTCCTCACACATTTCCCCCCTCCCCAAATCCCCATTACATTTGCCAACACAGATAACTGCCCTTCCCCCTCCCCCAACTTACAGGGGGAAGCCACTAACAGCTGGGAGCAGGTGCGCTGTGTTGTGCTCTCCCCTTCTCTCAGAAGAGCGTACATCTATACAGTACATGAGAGAGGATCGCTCTTACTGTGGATTGCATTGTACTGTACACACACACCGCCCCTATCTCCTCCGAGGGCTGCTCACCTGGCAGCAGGAAATGTGGATAGGGGGTAGTGGGTGTGTACAGTGCAGTGCAATCTACAGTAAGAGCGATCCTCTCACATGTACTGTATAGATGAGCGCTCTTCTGAGAGGAGAGCACATCACAGCGCACCTCCTCCTGGCTGTTTCCTCTCTACCTCATCTCCTCTAACTGCTCCATCCTCCAGGCTGCTGTCTCCTTGTCTCAGGCTCTGAGTGCAGGTGGAAGAGAGGGTGGGGGAAGGAGATCAGCGGTGGCCAGTAGGCCAGGGGGGGCAGAACTGAAAACTGGGTGGGCGCAACCCACCCCAGCACCCCCTAAACTGGGCCCTCTGAGTCTCTCACCCAGCAGCTGAAAGCCGGCGGGAGGGAGAGGGGGGAGAAACCGGCTTTCAGTTGCTGGATGAGAGACGCAGAGGGTATTGTTCTGTCATCGTTCCTTCTCTGCTCTACTGATCCTCCTGCTGTCCGGGCCCCCTACAGAAGGACCAGTGCCCCCCCCCCCCCCCCCCATCAGCAGCCCTGTCCAAACTCCTCTCATACAGATATTGCCCACTGTCATACCCTTCATATAACTTTCTGCATATAGCGACCTTCTTAGCTTTGTTTTATTTACAGTGTTACCTGGTCTGGAATGGGCCCACTTATGCAAAAGAAATACTTAAAGCAGAGCTCCACCTAAAAGGGAAAACTCTGCTTGTATGCACTCTCACCCGCCCCCCCCTCCCCCCACTGCCACATTTGGCACTTTTTGTGGGGGAGCGGGTACCTGGTTTTGACTGACAGACATCTGGTCCCACTTCGGGGTAAGATCACTGCTTGGTGATCTACGACATTTGTAGCCCCTCCTCCTTCCCCTCTGCTGCCTTCTGGAACACACAGGTCCCAGAAGACGACGGGACCATTCGTCATTCAGTATGACTCTCACTTCCTGTTTCCCTTACTACAGATGGCGGCACCTGGCCATTGACAAATTGGCTAGGGGTGCCGACATCGTGGGATTCCTGGACAAGTAAGGGTCCCTATATTAAAAGTCAGCAGCTACAGTATTTGTTTACAAACTGGAACTCCTTTTTTTTTTTACAAACTGGAATTCCTCTTTAATCTCTTTAATGTTCAGTTACTGCAACAGACGTGACCAGTCTCCCCCCCACACACACTCTCTGGGGTCTCTCATACATCTCAGTACAGGGGGCTTCACTCTCATCTTTATTCACAGACACCAGAGACACCAGAACCTCTCCGAGAGACGTCACAGTTGAGAAGGAAGGAGATGGAGAGATTATGGAAGATGAAGTTCCTGTAGAGATTAACACAGGTGAGGAATAAACACTAAATCCGGAGAGGAGTCCGAGATTCTCCTTGTTCAGTCAATCCTCCTTTTTTTTTTTTCCCCCTACTTCTCTTTCAGAATACTGTAGTTGGGGTTAGTATACACTATTGTCGTCTAATTATTTTCCTATTTCTCCAGATGGGCGATACAGAAGGTATGAAACAGAAGATTGTCCAGTTGATTCTCCAAACAATGTAATAGACATCACAGCAAATCCTTTAGGAGAAAACCCCACCGTCCCAAATCTTCAAGCAGTACCTCATATGGCAGACCTGTCATCTAATCTCTCTACCCTTGGGGGGGCTGTTAGGGATCACTTGTATCCAAGGACTTATGAAGTCCATTTAGCCAATGAACCGTTCTCTTGCTACGTATCTAATAACTGTTGTAGCCATGGATCAAAGCACATCTCCCACCCCAAATCTGACATTGGATCCCCATGCTCTGAATGCGGTAAATCTTTTGGCCAAGGCTCCAGCTTTGCCTGCCTTGCTGTAACAAAGACCTATCCGTGTTCCGAGTGCGGCCGATGCTTTTCGCAGAAGTCGAACCTCCTCAGGCATCTGAGGTTTCACACGGTGGACAAGCCGTACATGTGCTCTGCTTGCAGCCGGTGCTTTTCTCAAAAGTCAGATCTCCTCCGGCACCAGAGGATTCATACGGGAGAAAAGCCATATTCGTGTCTGGTCTGTGGACGGGGCTTTGCACAAAAGTCAAACCTCCTTCGACACCATCGGAGTCACTCTGGAGAAAGACCGTTTTCCTGCTTGGAGTGCGGAAAGTGTTTCGCAAAGAAACAGGATCTTGTTTCCCATCAGATAAAACATACAAAATAGACAATTTATAAAGCCGAGTGCAACGTGCAATAAGTTGAGGCAAGTTAGCCATAAACTCAAAGGTCTGACTCAGAACTCCGCACCTCCATAATTAGCACTGTGATCGTTTAAAAGATGATGTTGGCTTGGACCTAAAGGATCAGTCGACCCAAACATTTTCTTCCAGTAATCTATGTAGCCTGGTTGGGTTTCAGCTCCTGGCCTCTTATGTCTTGGATACTTTAACACTAAGAGCTCCCTGCAACAATTCTCAGCTCTGTTCCTATGTGTGTGCGTGGCAGCGCTCGACTAATCTGCAGTGTAATATCCCTGGAGGTAATCTGGGATATGTTGTCCTTTACAGTGGATAAGTGGACGGTGGAGGTAAAAAGTGAATAGGCCTTGTTAGGGTCTCAGGTACTGACAGAAAGGCGCTCCGCGAGAGGAATTCAAATCGGTTGAGAGGCAAGCTCACCATCGAAGGTCGTCACACTTCGGGTTGTTTATTAACGATTTCAATACAAGGCACTTTTACCCCCTTCCTGCTCAGCTTTCAGTGCTGTCGCACTTTGACAATTGCGCGGTCATGCAATACTGTACCTAAATGAAATTTTTAGCATTTTTTTTTTAAACAGAGATTTCTTTTGGTGATATTTAATCACTGATGGGTTTTTTCTTTTTTTTTGCTAAACAAACATAAAAAGACAGAAAATTTTGAAACGTTTCTGTTTTTAAATCTTGCAAATTCTTCACTGATGTATACTGATAAGGCTGCAAAAGAGAGAAAATTCAAGCGCATAGGATTGGAATGTTAAAAAGTCCATAATATACATCCTAATATAAATATGTGTCCTGTCTCAATGACAGCCACACAGCAGGGAGCAAATACTTAGGGCAAAGCTCTTCTAGGAGTGAAGCCAACTCTGTATAACAAAAGAAAACAAAGGAATGGAAAAGCGCCTCTAAGTGCAGTAGTTTAATACAAACGTTTGATCACACAGACAAGGGGTCAATCACATAGGGAGTAAAAGATTCACGCTCATCTAATAACAGTCAACATCCTGATGGAACAACAAACACCGGCGGTCCGCACATGAGGGAGCCGCAATGTGGAAGCAGAAGGCCGGTTGTCATAACTTGAGAAAGGAGCGCGCATGTTCGTTATCCTCATCTCGCATGCTCTGAAACGCGTTGTTTACTCCCACTCCTGGTGACCTCACACGCCGGCGCTTCAGTCTGCGATGTGCTCCACCGAGTGGTCTGCCCGAATCGACACAAAGGAATGCCGGCCTTCTGCTTCCACTTTGCTGCTTCCTCATGTGCGTACCCTGGGCATTTGTTGTTCCATCTGAATGTTGACTATTATCAGATGAGCCTGATCCTTTACTCTCTATGTGATCAAACGTTTTGTTAAACTACTGCTCTTAGCCCCCGTACACACGGTCGGAAATTCTGACGGAAAATGTTAGATCGGACTATGTTGTCAGAAAATACGCCCATGTGTGGGCTCCATCGGACTTTTTCCATCTGAATTTCTGATGGAAAAATTTCCTGCTCTCAAATTTTCCAAAAACAAAATCCGATCGGACTTTTTCCAATCGTGTGTAGAGAATTCCGACGGACAAAGTGCCATGCATGCTCAGATCAAATTACGAGACCAAAGCTATTGGCTAATAGCCTCTACGTAGTTCCGTCGTACACAATGAACTTCACCACGTTCAGAATGATCGGATTTTCTGACAACTTTGTCCGACCGTGTGTATGCAACACCAGTGTCGGACAAAATCCGTCTGAAAAAATACGTCGGCTTTGTGGTCGGAATCTCCGACCGTGTGTACGGGGGCTTAGAGGCGCTTTTCTGTTTTTCTTCTTTTTCTTACTGATGAGGCTGTACTGATTGGGCGGCACTTATGGTCACTGAGGTGACACTGATTGGCAGCACTGATTATCAGTTAAAAGAGTGTGCTGACAGGGTTGTCGGTTATTGGCACTTCTTTCCTTACACAGACACAGCCTATGAGGAAAGGACTGCCAATAATCAGCAAGTCTGTTTACATGTGATTGGACACAGCCGATCACATGTTAAAGGGCCGCTGTCACTGGGCACCCTCAAAGAACTATAGTACCCCCCACTATAGCCTTCTTTTGGCTATAGTGCGGTACTGAAGTGGTTAAAAAAGGTTTATTGCAATTCACTGTTCCCAGGTAAATGAGTAGGGCCAACGCATTTCAAGGGAAGTGTCTCCACCTTCATCAGGGCTGTGATAATGGCTAAAGTATGGACTGGCCCGGAACAGGAGCTATGAAGTGTCAGAAGCCTGTTAGCTAGGAGTTTTGTGTGTTCCGGCTCCTCTGTATATTACATTTTCAGTAATATTAATTTAAAAAATAAAATCTACACTGGTAGCCCCAATCCCACAGTAGATGTGCAGAGTCGGGAACTCTCAGCGATCTCACCAGAGTCCCCAAGAGATAGAGAAAAAAATGTCAGAGGTTTAACTCTCTATCATCTACCAAATGCTGAAATACTAGTTTTGGGGGGACTGATCCTTTAATTGCAGACTGAATAAATGTTTCATTTTCGCCTGGGTGCTCCAGAAGACAGTCCCAGATTCTCCTTGCTTGCTCATTTCAACAATCTCTTCTCCTCCCCCTCCTCTGTAGACAGTAATTAGGGCTGAGTATAGCACATTGAAGGGAATTTACTAAGAATGTCAACCAATCAGCTTCTAGCTTGTAGTTTCAAATCCTAAAGTGAGTGTAAACCCTTCCATATACTCAGTGAAGTGACTGGCCTCAGGTGATACACAGAGATGAAGCCAATCCTCCTACATAAGTTGTACCTGTTTATCTGCAGTCTTCTCGTCTCTACATCCGTTCAAAGTGCTGAATCTATTAGGCCTCCCTCACACCTGAGCGATCTTCTGCTTGAAGCTTGTAGCTCTAAAACACTCAACAAGCCAGATCCCATTCATTTTAAGGGCCCCTTTTCACTTGTGAGCATTCTGTCGCCGAAGCTCAAAAAAGTAAGCTTTCTTGGCCCCATAGACTTCAATAGAAACGACTGACTTGAGCGTTTTACAAGTGTTTTCTGCTCAAATAGCAGCTTTCCACCCCTAATTTCCTCTCCTCCCTCTAGTGATTTCTATTGGCTAAACAAAAATGCCTGAAGCTGTTAAACACTTGCAATACACTAAAATGATTTAAAAAGGTCAAGCTTAGAAAAAAGCATGAAAAACGGCAGTAAATCCGATACGCTCAGGTGTGAATGGAGCCATAAGCTTGTCTGAGCTTTCAGAAAATGGAGGGGGGGGGGGACTGAAGTTACACACTGCAGAACTTAGTGAGGAGAGATCTGATAGCTGATTGGAGGGAAGGGACACGCCCCCCCCCCCTTATTGAAAAAGGGCTGAGGCTGTCAATCACAGGCTGCGTGCTAGAGGTCCCTCCCCTGTCACTATTTTTCTGTTGGGGTCAGGAAAACTTGCCAGAAGTGACTCTGCTGATAGAGGAATTAAGCAGCAGACAGGACTTGCACTTAGTGCTCCTAATTAAGACAAGTACCTACTACAGGGGGTCCCCGAGTTACGAACTCGTTAGGGACTGCCCGCCTGTTCTTATGTCGGAATTGTTCGTAAGTCGGCCGTGCATGCGCGGACCGACAATTACGGACAGCGCCCCGTTCGTAAGTAGGGGATGTTCGTAGGTCGGGCGTTCGTAAGTCGGGGACCCCCTGTATAGGGGTATTTGCTTTGTTCAGATTTTATATCTGAGGTTTATAACCACTTCAAAGTAGTTGTAAATCCTTACATATACCCAATGAAGTGACTATACTCAGGTGATCCACATTGATGGAACAAATCTTCATACATAGGTTGTACCTGTTTATCTATAGCATCTGTCCCCTACTATCCATTCAAAGTGTAGAATATACACAGGATCTCTCAGCTCTGAAAAGCAGAGGGTGGAAGCTGAAGTTACATCCTGGAAGAGAGCTCTGAGAGCTGATTGGAAGGAAGAGACGCACACGGAGCTGGGGCTGTCAGTCACAGGCTGTGTGCTGGAGCTTTCTTTCCCTGTCACCTTTATCTCTCTTAGTGTCAGGAAAATTTATCAGAAGCGACTCCTGCTGATATCAGAGGAAGGAGACTCCTCATTCTTTAGACCCAATTATTTTTATAGCTATGCTGTGAGAAGAACGCCTTTGTCATGGCATCGCTGGAGGGGCGGAGACATGAACTACGGCTCGGAAACTTTGGATTTGGACGTCTCTAAGAAATATTAGAAGACCATGAGTGAATAGACAATCGTCACTGTAGCGCTCCAGTCCAACCTGCTCCCTTTTGTTTTAGTGAGCTTGGAACACCTACTTCCAATAGAAGAGAGCAGTTCTCAGACACGCCCACTGAATGCTCCTTGTTGTCTCGCACATAAAAACATCAGAATTGCAGTAAGTGGTATTTTATAGCCTTCAATCAAATAGACCGGAATAGGAAGTTTGAATTTAGAGATAACAGGAAGCAGAGCGAGGGAAATGTTAGGTGACCCCGCAAGGTGCCCTCTAGATTTTTGCAGTAGGATATCACTCAGGTTAAGGTTGGCACGAGTAGTTCCCTGACTACTTTCCTGTGTAAGGCTCCATTCCGACCAGCACGATTTTCGATGCAACTTTAAACTCTCTAGATCTCTCTAGGGGTCTCAAACTGGTGGCCCTCCAGCTGTTGCGGAACTACAATTCCCATGAGGCATTGCAAGGCTGACAGTTACAAGCATGACTCCCATAGGCAGAGGCATGATGGGACTTGTAGTTCCGCAACATCTGGAGGGCCGCTAGTTTGAGACCCCTGCTCTAGATCAAAGTAGTGCAGGTACCATTTCAAAGTCGCTCCGATTTGAATGGGTGCCATTGAAAAGAATGGGCTGCGACTTGGCATGCGGCATTGTCCAAAGTTGCATGGCATGTCGCACAAGTGTGAATGGAGCCTTACTCGCAATTGTTCTTTAAAAGGAATACTTCCCCCATACAGCAGTCACTCTCTGACTTTCAGGCTGCAGGCAAGTTCAGCTTCGCTGTTCCAGAACTTGCACGGAATTAGGGAAAATATGATGGTAAGAACCCCTCCTTAAATGGCATGTTGATTTTTTTTTTCTCCTACAGAAAACCAACTTAAAGCCCATCTCTGGGCAAACTTGGATCTCCTCCCATCCATTCACAATTTTTTATTAAACGCCTCCAACCTCATTTTTTTGCAGAGAGCAACAATCCTACATTGCAGTCAGTATCTGTGCTGACCGGTCCCTGACATCATTATGCTTCTGCAGGTCTGGAGCCTGAGAGAACCCTGCTGCTGGAAAGCCAATGGGAACCAGTCCCCTTTTTATGATATCATTACATTTCTGCAATTCTGGAGCCTGAGAAAACTCTGCCGCTGGAAATCTAATTGGAACTGGTCCCCTTTTTATGCCATCACATTTCTGCAATTCTGAAGCCTTTGAGGACCCAGCTGCTGGAAAGGCAATGGGAACCGGTCCCCTTTTCATGACATCATTATGCTTCTGGAGCCTGAGAGACCCTGCTGCTGGAAAGCTAATGGGAACTGGTCCTTTTTTCATGACATCATTACATTTCTGCAATTCTGGAGCCTCGGAGAACCCTGCTGCTGGACAGCCAATGGGAACCAGTCCCCTTTTCATTACATTTTTGCAATTCTGGAGCCTGAGAGACCCTGCTGCTGGACAGCCAATGTGAACCAGTCCCCTTTTCATTACATTTTTGCAATTCTGGAGCCTGAGAGAACCCTGCTGCTGGATAGCCAATGGGGACCAGTCCCCTTTTCATTAAATTTTTGCAATTCTGGAGCCTGAGAGAACCCTGCTGCTGGACAGCCAATGGGAACCGGTCTCCTTTTCATGATATCATTACATTTCTGAAACTCTGGAGCCTGGGGGACCCCGCCTCCTGGAAAGCCAATGGAAAGTGTCCACATCACCCTGGCAGTGACCTGGACACCCAAAAGAGGACTGCCCTAATTTGGTACATAAATTCAGCTTTTAGATTCATTTTTTTTTTTGCTGAACTACTGCAGCGATTCGTTTTAGGGGGGTGGTGAGCGTGTATTGAGATGCTTTTATACGCTGTAACTGTACTTCCTGACTTATAAAGACCAAAAACTTTGTGTCATTCTCTTTTAAGAAACAACAATAATGCCCATGTGTTCTCCACTGTGTCCACCTTAGCTGGGGGTGCATACCACCTCTGGGATTCATAACTCCCCAAATAAACTTGCATAGTACAATCGAAGATCCGCATATGGCTAGTCTGAATAATTAAAGTGGATGTAAACTCCCATACATTATTTGTACCTATAGGTGAGCCTATAATAAGGCTTACCTATAGGTACTGAAAATATCTCCTAAACGTGCGCCGTTTAGGAGATATTTACTATATATGCAGTAGATGATGTCATCGGCCCATGTAATCTGAAGGATCGGCCACCCATGCTGTTCCTTCAGATCCCTGTGCCGCAACTGGTGGTTCCCGCGTGCATGTGGGGGAGTGATGTCACACGGCTCTGGCAAGTCACACAGCCAGAATCCGCAGACCCGGAAGGAAGACGGGTGAAGATAGATGCAGCCTCCAGCAGTGGCAATGCATTGGTGGAGGGCTTTGTTTGCAAGTAAGTTTCACATAATGTGCTAGTATGCGATGCATACTAGCAAATTAAGGCTTTACTTTGCAGCCAGAAAAGAAAAATAATAACCCTGCGGTTTACTTCCTCTTTAACCACTTCCCGTCCGGCCTATAGCAGAATGACGGCCGGGCGATGATTCAGTTATCCTGACTGGGCGTCATGTGGCGTCCTGCAGGATAACAGCCGTGGTGGTGCGCTGTGTCAGGTGAGGTGTGTCAGTCTTCAATCTCAGTAAGGCTGGTTTCACACTGGGGCGGTGCGGGGCGGCGACGGTAAAGCAGCGCTATATTTAGCGCTGCTTTACCATCGTTTTACCCGCGGTATGCGGCCGCTAGCGGGGTGGTTTTAACCCCCGCTAGCGGCCGCAAAAGGGTTAAAAACCTCTGCAAAGCGCCGCTGCAGCGGCGGTTTGCGGGCGGTTTCCCATTAATTTCAATGGGAAGGAGCGGTATAGGAGCGGTGAATACACCGCTCCTTCACCGCTCCAAAGATGCTGCTAGCAGGACTTTTGTTGCGGTCCTGCTAGCGCACCGCTCCAGTGTGAAAGCCCGCCGGCTTTCACACTGGAGTGAATGGGGCCGGTTTTTTCAGGCGGTATACAGGCGCTATTTTTAGCACTGTACCGCCTGAAAACCGCCCCAGTGTGAAAGGGGCCTAAAGAGCCACGTGATCAGCCGTGTCCAATCACGGCTGATCACAATGTAAGCAGGAAGAGCCGTTGATCGGCTTTTCCTCATTCGCGTCTGACAGATGCGAGTAGAGGAGAGCCGATCGGCTGCTCTCCTGACAGAGGGGGTCTGTGCTGATTGTTTATCAGCGCAGCCCCCCTCGGATCCCGACCAGGCAAATCTGTGTCAAGGCAGCTTCCAATCAATGCCCAGGCAGCTGCCAATCAATGCCTGCCAGTGCCACCAGTGATACCTATCAGTGCCACGTATCAATGCCTAGCAGTGCCACCCATAATTACCCATCTTTGCAGCCTTTCAGTGCCCATCAGTGTTGCCTATCAATGCCTGTCAGTGCCGCTCATTGGTCCCTCCTTATCAGTGCCCATCAGTGAAGGAGAAAACTTATTTACAAAATTTTAAAACAGAAACCAAAGCAAAACTTTAATTTTTTTTTAAATTTTTGGTCTTTTTTTAAATTTGTTTAGGGAAAAATAAAAACCGCAGAGGTGATCAAATGCCACTAAAATAAAGCTCTATTTGTGGGAACAAAATGATAAAAATTCTGTTTGGGCACAGTGTAGCATGACCACGCAATTGTCATTTAAACGACAGCGCAGAAAGATGAAAATTGGCTTGGGCAGGAAGGTGTATAAGTGCCCGGTATTGAAGTGGTTATAAGCCCTTCCATATACCCAGTGAAGAAACTATCCTCAAGTGATACACAGAGATTAAACAATTCCTCCTGCATAAATTGTACCTGTCTATCTGCGGTCTTCTACTCTCTACATCCGTCCAAAGAGCTGAATTTATAAGCTCCTCTAGGGCCCCGTACACACGATCGGAAATTCGGCCAGCAAAAGACAGATGAGAGCTTTTGGTCGGAAAATGCGACCGTGTGTAGGCTCCATCGGACTTTTGCTGGCCGAATTCCCGCCAGCAAAAGATTGAGAGCATGTTCTCAAATTTTCGGTCTGAAAAAGCTTCGATCGGAAATTCCGATCGTCTGTAGCAATTTCCGACGCGCAAAATTCCTACGCATGCTAGGAAGCATTGAACTTCATTTTTTCGGCTCGTTGTAGTGTTGCACGTCACTGCGTTCTTGACGGTCGAAAGTTCAGCGAACTTTTGTGTGACAGTGTGTATGCAAGCCAAGCTTGAGCGGAATTTCATCCAAAATTTTTCCGATGGAAAATCCGCTCGTGTGTACGGGGCATAAGAGTTCAGAAAAAAGGGGCAGAGAGCTGAAGTTACATTCTGCAGAGCTCAGTGTGGAGGGTAGACACAACCCCCCCCCCTTCACACAGCTCACAGGAACAGAGCTGAGGCTGTGTGCTGGAGGTCCCTCCCCTGTCACCTTTTTTTCCCCTGGTATCAGGAAAACCTGTCAGAAGTGACTCATGCTGATATCAGAGCAAGGAGGCAGCAGACAGAAATTACACTTATGCCACGTACACGCGGTCGGAATTCTCGTCGGAAAAAGCTCTGATGGTTTTCCCGTCGGAATTCCGACGGAATTTCGCTCAAACTGTCTTGCCTACACACGGTCACACCAAATTCCAATGGTCAAAAACACTGCGGCATACAACACTTTCAACGGCACTATAAAAGGGAAGTTTAATGTTTCCGAGCATGCGTCGGAATTTTGCCTGTCGGAATTGCATACACACAATCGGAAAATTCGATAGAAAGGTTTTCCGTCTGAAAAATTAAGAACTAGTTCTTACTCCAAAGTCCGTCGGAAATTCCAACAGAAAAAGACCAATGGGCATACACACGGTCGGAAAATACGATGGAAAGCTCCCATCAGACTGTTTCCATCGGAAATTTTGACCGTGTGTACGCGGCATTAGTGCTTTTAATTGAGACAAGTACACACTATAGAATGTCTGAGGTTTACAACCACTTTAAAAGCAATTTTATGGATCTAGCAAAAATGAGAAGAGCATTTCACCCTCCGACTCCCTCTTTCCCCCCAACTCTGCGATCTAGCCCTAGTAGGGGACGATATGCGAGTGTTGTTGGTCCTGTGTAGCCTCCCGTTACTATGCAAGTTCCTATATAGGCGTCTTCTGGTTGTGTTCTTGTTGTTTTTGAAGCCTTACAGAAGTCCCAAAACATGCAATCTATTTTTTTTTTTTTCAAGTCAATTTGGATGTAAGCGCTAACTGCGGCCCTTCAGTTATCATATGATGTCATATTTCGTCCTTGCAGATTGTTTGGAAGCATAAACAGGTTGAGTGAGATCCTGGGCTGTTCCATAGGTCATCTAAGCTAACCCCCCAGAGACCTCAAATGTAGCCTAGGGCCCCTGCTTAGCTACTGCATTCCCGTAAGGTGAAATCCGCTATAAGGGTGTAGGCTGGGAGTGAGTCCGTCCTGACCTTTATGATTAAGCCCCGGGGGCGGGGCGAAACGCGTTGGGGTGTGCCTTGGATAGAGCGAGTTGGGGCTTTTACCTGTTATTTACACGACCTGGATAGGTCTGCGGTGTCTGGAACATTTATTAACCGCTGTAACCCTCCTGAGAGCTTAAAAAACACAATATAACATTTATTGTGAGAGAAAAAAATTAAAAACTTTTTTTAACTTTCATCAAGGGTGGAAGTTTGAAAGTTGCAATATTGTAATCTAAAAACAATTCATGAATTGTACTAAGCACTTCATTAAATTTAATTTATTTAAACATTCTGAAGCTGGTATTTTAATCAACACTATTTTTTGGCCCTCAATGTATGAAAGTGCCATGCGAACTAGAAGTCCTGAATGCAAGATAATCTTATGACAAGCGTGGTGCTTTTCCTGCTAAATCCTGGGAGATGAATATATAGATGAGACAATGTGGTTGATGTGCAAAATCTAGTGCAGATCGATATGGTAGCCAATCAGCTTCTTACTTTAGCTTGTTCAACTTTGACCAAAAAAAAAAAACCTGGAAGCTAATTGGTTTCTATGCAGAGCTGTACCAGATTTTGCACTCTCCAATTTTAGTAAATCAATCCCAATGCTTTGCTTTGAGTTGCCCGACCACTAGCATGCAGGAAAAGGGTCTTTATTACAGTAGAACAAGGGACACTTTGGAGAAAAGAGAAAAACGCTGCACACCCCAAGTAGTAAGGGGTAAAAGGGAATTGTCCCCCAGTGTGGGGTTTTATGGGCAGCAACAAATTAGAAAAAAGCTTTAATAGGACATATCAATATCAGGAGTAACAAGAACAATAAAATATGAGCTATGATCCAGGAGATAACAGCAAAACAGCATATATAATGTAAAACTAAACACAGTATTAGAGGTGTCAAAGCGCTATGGTGACGTGGTTTAGACAAATCTGACACGTTTCGACCCAACGGGTCATCTTCAGAGGCTTAAGCACTATAGAATCTAGAAGAGTCTTTATTACAGGGAGCCCCAAAGCATCAACGACCTGCATCCTTCAGGCCTTCGAAAACACGTAGGGGTGGAACTAATGTTGAATGGTGGGATAAAGAAGGCACCAATGGAATCTACTTGATTGAAGGTAAAATGAGTGTGCGTGTTTATTGTTTATTAACATAAGGAAATCTTGTAGCTGCAGCATGCATTTACCATCCACCATCTATAGTCTGAATTTGGTAGGCATGGATCCACTTTTGGAGAATGCGTGAAAAAATTGTGGTTCACACATGTACTCTTCTCTCCTGGATGCGGACAATTGCTAAAGGATGGTTTTCTTGAAGAGGAAGTAAACTCAAAGGCATAATTTGTACCTACTGTATAGGTAAGCCTATAATAAGGCTTACTTATAGGTACTGTAAATATATCCTAAACGTGTACTGTTTAGGAGATATTTACATTACGTTCAGCTGATGACGTCATTGGCGCATGCGCTCTGAAGGAACGGCCACCCGTGCCATTCCTTCAGATACCTGTGCCGTGAATGATGGCTCCTCCCTGCATGCATGGGAGTGATGTAATCGCGGCTCTGGCTTGTTACACAGCCGGAGTCTGCGGACCTGGAAGGAAGACCGGGTGAAGATGAACGCTTCCTCCAGCGATTACATTGCATCGCTAGAGGGCTTAGTTTTTGGGTAAGTTTTACATAATGTGCTAGTATGCGTTTGCATATTAGCACATTATGCCTTTACCTTGCAGGTCTGAAAGAAAACTCAAAAAAACAAGCAGCAGTTTACGGTCACTTTAAAGTGTAAAGTTCACCTTTACAGAAAATCTGAACACAGGACCCATTGCCCCCGGCCCCGCTGTACCACTGTCCTGTGATCCCCCGCTGTCAGGCACAAGGAAGCATATATATGTGAGTTGGGGGTGAATGGCACTGCCTTTGAACTGAAGAGTGATCTAGTGAATCACCCTTCACAGGTGAACATGCACTGTGGTAAAAATATCACAAATAATCTAAAATAATCTAAAACAATGTTGTGTGCTTACAAGCTTACAAGCTCCACCTATTACAATAATTGAAACTTATTATATCCTGGGTGAAATACTGTTGTGCATTTATCAATTACCCACTACGTGCATTACCACCACGTGGGGGGGTCTGAGAAAGTTTAGGTAGGAGGAGGGGGGGGAGAAAGAGGGGGGAGGGGAAAAGATATAAAAAAAGGGGGGGGAGGGGGGTATTAGAGAGAAGACGAAGGGGGAAGGGGGGGTGAGTAAGCAGTGGTATTTGTAAAGCTTTATTCCTGGGATTCAGTGTTCATGTGTATATTTGTGTAATAGTTGTGACCCTCTTTTTCCATATCACAAATCTGTTTTGTTCAGGAAATAATGGTTTGGTATTCATCTGACAGCGTGAAAAGTAACCATGGTTGCCACAATTTGTTAAAACTAGTACAGTTCTCTTTTTTCATCGCTAAGAGTTCTTCAGTTCTATATACATAATGTACCCTGTCCAACCAATCCTTGACTTTAGGAGTGTGAGTGGTTTTCCAATGCAAAGGTATCAGGCATTTGGCTGCTGTTAATAGGTGCCTGGATAAGGACTTTATTGTATTTGCTAATAGAGAAGCTATTTATATGCAATAAACAGGCAGCTGCGTCTAGCTCAATTTTAGTATCTGTGATGTGTTTGATCCAAGTAATGATCTTATTCCAGTAGTCAAGGATTGGGGGACATTCCCACCAAATATGTAAAAACGTTCCTGCAGCTCTCCCACAACGCCAACACAGATCTGAGGGTTCAGGGGACCACTTTTAGGTCCTATCTGGAGTGATGTACCACATCGTGAGAAGTTTATATGAGATTTCCTGGTACCTTGTGCTAAGTGAGCATTTATGGGCAAAGATGCAGGCCTTTTCCCACTGTGTGTTGGGTATGATCGAGCCAAGTTCTGATTCCCATCTTTCTTTATGTTTGTTTCTTTCCTGGGGTGGTGGGTCGGACAACCATTTGTATGCTAGGGAAGTTGTATGTGGGGTTTGGGAGCCTTTGTAGCAAATGTCTTCCAGAGGTGTAAGTTTTTGAAAAAAAGCTGTTTTGTTTTTGTTGTTCAGCAGGAAGTCTTTAATCTGTAGATAGAACCAAATATTAGTGGAGGTGTCACCGAATTCTGTTTTGAGTGATTCTAAAGACTTAATCTTATTGCCGGTCATACAGTGTATGGCCAGAAATATTAAGTTGTGACCTGGGGTTGGGAGTTTTTTTTGGTTAAGGCCGGGAATGAAGTCTGGGTTGTTAGTTAATGGAGTCAGCGGGCCTGGTATGGTGGCCAGTTTATATTTTGTGGCAATTTTGTGCCATATGTCTAGTGTGTTTGCTACAAGAGGATGTGTGATTCCCTTGGTGGATCTGGAGTGCTGGGACCATGGAGAGTAGTTGCCTTCCGTCAGGTTGGCGTTCCAGTTGTACCCAGTCTTTCAGTCGACCATGGCAATGCCAGTCGATGATCCTAGAGATGTGGGCGGCATAATAGTATTTTTTAAAGTCGGGGAGGCCTATGCCGCCCGAGATTTGGGCCATGTAAGAGTTCTAAAGTTCGCCCTAGGTTTTTTGTTGGCCCAAAGAAAGTTTCTTTGGATGGAGAGTAGTCTGGAGAAAAAGGTGTTTGGTATATGAATGGGTAGTGCATTAAAAAATATAACAACCTGGGTAAGATCGTCATCTTTAGTATTGATGCTCTGCCAAACCATGAGAACAGTTTGGGGGTCCATCGTTGGAGATCGCCAACGATGGAGTTCAGTAGTGGGGTAAAGTTGGTTGAAAAGAGGGAGTTAATGTCTGGGATTAGTTTAATTCCTAAGTATTTGAGGGAGTTATGTTCCCATTTAAATTTACAATTACTTTTAATGAGCTTTAGCTTGTCCAGGGGAATCCCTAGGTTGAGGGCTTTGGACTTGGATTGATTTATTTTAAAATTCGAGATGTAACCAAATGTCGAAAAAAATTTAAACAGGTTTGGGAGGGTCATGTGGGGTTGTGTAATAAAAAAGAGAAGGTCATCTGCATAGGTGGCTGTCTTATATTCCTTATTGTGTATGTTAAAGCCAGTGACCTCAGGGGAATTGTTTATCGTTCTGATAAGAGGTTCGAGTGTGAGGATAAATAGAAGGGGCGAGAGGGGACACCCCTGCCTGGTGCCATTATGAATTTATATCGGGTCTGATAGGGTGTTATTCATTTTGATTCTGGCCTGCGGGTTTTGATAAAGGGCCTTGATCCAATTCAGCATCTTATCACCTATGCCTATATGAGAACAAGTGGTGAACATGTACTCCCAAGATACCCTATCGAAGGCCTTCTCGGCATCAGTAGATACCAGAAGGCCCTCGATTTTCTTGTTTCGTGCATGATGTATTAAATTCAGGGATTTGGTGATGTTGTCTCTAGCCTCCCCGTCAGGCATAAAGCCCACTTGTTCTGGACCTATGATTTTGGAAAGTAGGGGTTTTAGTCTATTTGCTAATATTTTGGCCAAAAGTTTAATGTCTATGTTCAGGAGGGATATTGGTCTAAAGTTGGCACAGTCTGTGTAGTCTTTGTCAGGTTTAGGGATAATAGCTATATGGGCCATAAGTAGGGTATTTGAGTCATTGTCCTGTTGGGCTAGGTGGTTAAAAGCTGAAAGTAATGGTTTAGAGAGCAGTTGTGAATGTCTTATATTATTGTGATGTGAAACCGCCGGGGCCGGGGCTTTTTCCTGTTTTTAGGAGTTTAATGGCTTCTTGCAGTTCAGTTATGGTGATGGGCATGTCTAGAGCGTCTTTGTCTAAGTCAGGAAGGGAGGGTAAATTGCTATCTTTCAGGAATTTTTGCATTAATTCTTCCCTAGAGTGTTGCACATGTGTCGGTTTGTGTTGTGGGGGGAGATTGTAAAGTTTGGAGTAGAATTCTTGGAATAGTACAGCTATTTTTTCAGAGCTGTGTTCCAGAGTCCCCGCTTTGTTACGTATAGCGTGTATGTGTTTTGCAGTAGTGGCATCCCTTAGAGCTCTAGCTAGCTGATTCCCGCTTTTATCTCCGTGTTCGTAAAACACGCTTTTGCAGAAAAATAATGCTTTTTGGGTTTGGAAATGGAGAATTTGCAGGAGGGATTTCCTACATTGAGATAGTTCCTCAGCAGCTGTAGCCATAAGGGATTGTTTGTGTTGTGTTTCAAGTTGGGCAATCTTAAAGCGGTTCTGCACTCTGAAAAAAAAATTTTTTTTTTAGGACGTAATATAAAGTGTGCTTACCTTTATTAGGGGACTCACCTGTTCCATCTTCCATCTCGATCGCCGCCGGTTTTCGTCCGATGAAGTTCCTCGTCTTCTTCTTTAGTGCTGGGGGCCATCTTGCCTGTGGGCATGTGAAACACCCACAGGAACTTTAGATGGCCCAGCATGCACTGCCGTTACTCGCGCGTGCGCAGTAACGGCACATCTGCCGAGATCTCACGAGATTTCGGCAGATGCGGCCGAAATCTCGGGAGATTTCGGAAGATGTGGCCGAAATCTCGCGAGATTTCGGAAGATGCCCGCACTGACTCCTGGGATCAATGACACCAGATCCCAGGAGACAGTGCGGCGTGACGACGATCGACGCAGAGACCCCCGCCCGCCGCCGCAGAGGGAGAAGACCGGAAGTCTTCAATTACAAGGTAAGTAAAAAAAAAAAAAAAAAAAAAAAAAAAAAACATTTCATTTAGTACTCTTTGCCTGATTTGGAAGGCAAAGAGATTTACTAAATGAAATGAGTGCCGAACCGCTTTAAGTGATAGAGCAAGGATCTCTTTGTTTCTTTCCTTTTTCCTTCTGGAACCCCATTTAATGAATTCCCCTCTGATAACACTTTTATGGGCTTCCCAATTGTTAAGAGGGTTTGTGTCAGAGTCTATATTATTCCTGAAATATGTTTTAATGGTCTCGAATATGTCGTCTTGAATGCTCTGATCCGTAAGTAAAGATGCGTTAAGTCTCCAGTTGAAAGGGATGCGGTTGGTCTGTTTGAACTTTAGTGTAACAGCTGTAGGGGCGTGGTCAGATAACGTGATGATGCCTATGTCTGCTCTTGATAGGTTCATGGCTATGCTAACCACAGGAATACTGTCATATTATAGCGTGAATGTAAACAATTTAACAGCACTAGCTCCAACGTCTAAAATGAAAATATAGTGCTTTACTGATTTTAAATAAAATGACAGTTGCTCTTTAAAATAACAATAATAAATTATGTTGAAAAATGTGTAAAACAAACAAAAAAAAAGTCCAAAAACATGTAGCTATTCATCCAGAAATATATATTCCCTGAAAAAAAATAATTAAATATATATATAGCGTGCAAAAAATATTAAAGTTTATTTCTTTGGAGACGTGGTTTAGCTATGGTGGCATGAGGATGCTTGTTCTGGAGCTCTGCACGGCCCGGGACTTAATCTAGCCTAAGGAGCCTCACTTTTCACCCGCCTTCACGTGCCTGGTGAGCGGAGACAACCACTGACTGCTGGGGACCCGAGAGGAGCGGACATTACTCATTATTTCCTTCGCCAGCACACTGCTCCTTCTCCCGTGGCCCCTGCCAAAATGGTGCCGACACACGGCAGCTACGCTTCTAGTAAAAAGACACTGCAGCCTTTAGTGTCTGCCACATGGGAGGATGCAGCAGCACTACCGCGCCCTTCTTCACCAATTCTATCCCCAGAGGTCCTGCGGGCGGACTCCCCGGCAGACTCCAGACAGACACTGGAGCTAGATGCCCATGCAGGGAATACCATCCGGGAACTTCTGGCAGATATCCCCACTAAACAAGACCTACAGGCAATGGCTACCTCCATTGTTAATGCTCTCTCTCATAAACTAAATGACCTCCGTCAGCAGGTGGATTCAGTAAAGGAACGGGTGACAGATCTTGAGACCTCTACAAACGCTACAGACAGCAGGCTCACTGCTCTAGATTGAGATGCTAGAGATACTGGAATCCCTATGGGAAGAAGGTAACTGTGAAATAGACGAGACCACATTAGAACCTATGAGAAGAAAGGCTGATCTCAATATCAGGTCAAGGAAGATGCCCCCACTGAATAAACATAAGTGGCTGGGCCTGTTCCTTGACATGATACAGATGGATCTTGAAAAGATTGACTGGGACCACAAGTTCCCAGACAACCTAACCAAGGAGGAAAGAAGGGCAGTTAAAGAGTTATCCGATGATAAGGAACTGGTTATAAAAAGAAGTGACAAAGGAGGCAATGTAGTCATATTGAATGATAAAGACTATGAGAGAGAGGTCTTCCGTCTCCTGGGAGATAGCGAAACCTATAGAAAATTGAGCAAGGACCCCTTCCCTGAACTAGTTGACTGCTTAAATAGGAAACTGAAATTAGCATACGAAGCAGGACTTTTGAGCAAAAAGGAATTTGACTATCTTGAAGTCGAAGTTTTCAATATACCGACATTCTACATAATTCCCAAGGTACACATATCTCTAAAAAATCCCCCGGGGAGACCAATTGTCTCCGCCATCAAGGGACCCTTGGAACGAGTGGGCAAATTCCTTGACAACTTGCTCAAAGACATGGTCCTGGGCTTAAGGTCGTATGTTAGAGACACAGGGGATGTCCTTAGCCATATAGCTAATCTGCAATTCCAGGAGGGCCTCCTCCTCGTGGGGCTCGATGTGGAATCCCTATAAACATCGATTCCCCACGAGTGGGGCATCAAAGCAGTCAAAACCCTCCTTGAAAAAAGCTACCCCAGGTGCGGACCCCAGAACGAGTTTCTGGTTGACCTCCTTACGTTCGCACTAAACCATAATTTTTTCCAATTTCTGGAAAAATTTTATCAACAAATTAACGGTACGTCCATGGGAGCACCATGGGCGCAAGCATATGCGTGCCTCCATTTGGGGATGTGGGAAGAGGACTTGGTCTACACCTCGCCGATGTACCTGAGCCACGTACACACCTGGCTCAGGTACATCGACAACGTGTTAGTCCTCTGGAAAGGTGATGAAGAGTCACTCAAACGATTTGTTACCATCCTCAACAGCAATGACCGCAATATTAGGCTTACCTTTGTCTACAGTCACAAAAAGATCTCCTTCCTGGACCTGATGATAGGTTTTAAAGACTCAGCACTGGTGACCCACACGTTCCGTAAGGAAACATCGGCCAATACGCTATTACGCGCCGATAGCCATCATCCAAAATGGCAAAAGGATAGTATACCAGTGGGTCAATTCCTACGCATCAGACGGAATTGTTCCAACGCAGAAGATTTTAGACAGGAAAGTGCGGACCTATACACCAGGTTCAGAGAACGAGGGTACTCCCATAAACAACTTAGGAAAGCAAAGCAGAAAGCAGCCAAACGAGACCGGCCCTCCCTACTAAATGAAAAGACAATCACTGATAACCGCACTAAGACAGACTCAGGACCAGTAAGGATCATCACCCAGTTCGGTTCACAATGGGAAGCAGTAAGGGATGTACTCCGGAAACACTGGGGGATCCTCCTTAATACTCCAGGTATCGCCACGATAGTTGGATCTGAACCCAAGATGGTCGCCAAGCGAGCACGAAATTTAGGGGACAGCCTCATACAATCAGAATATATACGGAATGTGAACACCACCTGGTTGTCGCAATTCCCCAGAACCAAAGGGATGTTTGCCTGCGGGCACTGTCAAATATGCCTGTCAAATAATATCAACTTTTAGTGATTCTCAGAACAAAATGGCATTTCAAATCAAAGATCTAATTAATTGTGCCACAACAAAAGGTATTTACATGATTACCTGTCCCTGTAACAAAAAATACATAGGGAAAACCAAACGTCAACTAAGAATACGCATTGGGGAACACATGAGGGAAATAGGAGAGAAAAATCCAGAGAAACCTGTAGCCAGTGCCGATCCTGACCTCCCTGGGGCCCTAAGCAAAATTCTGCTAAGGGGCCCTCTACTTGACCTGTGATGCCGTGAGCTATGTAAACTATTTGCCATTGCCACACAGTCACACCTGACACTTTAGTGCTCCCAAAACAATCCTTCCTCCTTTAAACAAAACAGTCAAAGAATAAGTACAACAATATAGAACAGAATGAGGTCCCCAGAGAGCCCCCCTTACACAGGGTCCCCAGAGAGCCCCCCCCTCTGACATTAGTGTCCCCAGGGGGCCCCCTCTTACATCAGTGTCCCCAGAGGGCCCCGTCTTTACATCAGTGTCCATCAGAGGGCCCCGTCCTTACATTAGTGTCCCCAGAGAGCCCCCCTCTTACATTAGTGTCCCCAGAGGCCCCCTTCCTTACATTAGTGTCCCCAGAAAGCCCCCCTTATACATTTGGGCCCCCAAACAGCTGACTCCCCCCCTTGCAGAGGTTCCCCTGTACCTGGCTGGTGGAGGTGGGAGGCGGCGATCGGCAGCTATATGGTGTCCACAGGCAGGGGGATCTCCTTGGGGCTAGTAGTTCTATCTCCGAATGTATACAGCGGAGAGGGGAGGGGCCTCTGACCTGGGCATCGGCAACAGTGTTCAAGCAGAGTGAAAGTGAAACTTATACCTGCCTGGGTCAGAGGCCCCTCCCTCCTCCTCTCCACTGTATACACTGAGAGTACTACAAACCCCAGGGAGATCCCACCGCCCACTCAGGCACCATAGAGCTGCCGATCGCCGCCTTCCACCTCCTCCCACCTCTCCTCACTGCACTCTAAACGGCCAGCCAGAGGTGCAGGGGGGATGCTGGGTCTTGGGGGCCCCCCCACAGCGGAGGGGCCCTAAGCAGCTTGCATAGTGTGCCTATAGGGCCGATTGGCTCTGCCTGTAGCCAAACATTTTGCGAGATTTCATCAGGGCAAACTGACAGGGCTGCAGGTTAAAGGCATTTATGCCCTCAACCCCTCCCCCAGAAGAGGTGACTTTGATCAAATTCTACAACAAAAGGAAAAGAGATGGATATTTAGGTTGGGCACACTTGCCCCTCTAGGCCTCAATGCAGAATTTAACCTACAACCCTTCTTGACATCATAAAAGCGATGCTAACATAACCACATAGATAGGGGTCTACACTTCCTATCCCTTTTCCCCTTCCCCCTCCCCTTTTTTTCCCTTTCCCCCCTCTCCCTCCCTCTCCCCTCCCCCCCCTTTCCCCTCCCCCCCACGTCCCTTCCCCCCCTCTCCTCCCCCCCCCCCCCTTTTCCTTTCCACCCCCTCCCCTCCTCTTCCTGTTTCTCCTTCTCTCAAAAACATACATAAAGATAAAAACATTAAAAAGATAAATTGAATAATAATGGTCACCTGTCTACATACATGAAATATGTTTGATTCTCATCATCTGGCCCTAAATCTATAATAAAGCAAAATGTAGATCCTAGTGGCCAATTTATGTGTTCTCCACCTCTTATCGCTGTATCTACATACTGTTCATATATATATATATATATATATATATGAACAGTATAAAAAATGTCCTTTTCCGTTGTATGCGTTTTCTATGTGTTTTTTTCCACCCCTCCCCCTTTTCTCCCCTCTTCTCACCCCTCTAGAAAATCTCTGAGAATATGACCCAAGTGATGATGATATAATATACAATAGCTGACCTATATAGATTTCTAATACTGTATTTCTTTTATTAAAATTTATTTACATTATCTAGTAAGAGCAGCGATGTCATCTTTATATCTAACCTATAAATGAAAAAGCTTACTTGGTCATTGCTAATGACACATATGATGTGATTTCAGAATTATACTCTCAATGGTATTCAGGGAATGCACGATAAATATGCAAACATGACGGCTGTAAGCCAATCTATATTTATCTAATACCAGCCAAAGTATACAAAGTCAGTAACCCTTGAGTGACATGGGGCTTTACCTTCTGATTTGAAATCTCGCCCTTTAAATGATTGACGGAGGAGGGGGCAGGACATCTATAAGAAGGAGTCCCCCCCACGTCATCACTACGTCCAGAAGAAGCTACACACACTTCCCCCGTCGTGAAACGCGTCAACGTCATCACGGTACGGACGCCATGTCCTGAGGATATGACGCAACCCCCCATGTGAGCGCTCGAGCCAACGAGCACCTGGAAGGAACAGGGAAATCTTATCACTGCCATCAGAATCCTGGGCGCATTTGATTGCAAAGACACGGATCTCCAGGCACAGTGAATTCACCATTACTACCATCCCGTAGCAGCACCAGGTGACGGCGGATCTAAGAGCCAAGTACCGGATAAAGCACAGATACAGCCAGTTGGTGGCTAAATCACCGGTTACAGCACAAAGGACAAACAGGCTGCATACGCCAGAGAAACCCCGGACTGGTAAAGTATGGTGATAGGGCCTGTAATTAATGTCATCCTACAAGTATAAACTGTATGCTACAATCTACACCTCAAGCAAGTGAAATCCCTGAGGAATTTGAGTAGATATCTATTCGGTTGAGACACCAACCCACATACAATGTTTTTGACTCTAACGGTGGCAATCATTTATATCTGCCCATAGGACTTTTCTCTCTCGGACCAGCAATCACCAATTTCCGCAGCTCGCTCCAAAGAAAAAATGTATCATATGATAGCATGAAAAGTTTAGGCAATCTATAGGATATATTTCCTAGTGATATTTCCTCCTTCCTCTCCCCTACCTTAGGCTCGAGCCCCCAGGGGGCATTCATGACAAACCTGCCACACCATTAGTGGGATATTATTCCCTTCCCCGTGTAATCTTGCAGGACTGAAAAACGCTGATTTCAGCAATGGCAGACATGTCATGAATTTTCTCTGGCATCCGTACGGTACCCTGTATTGTTTTGTTATATGTCGTTTGTCCCCCCACTGTCCTCAGACACCCGTTCTGGATAGACTTTACCAGCACGGTGTCTTTTATATATAATATGGTCGGTTGTTTATTATCCAACTAGGTATATGGTTAAAATGTGAAAATTCACTAATAAGTTTGTTGATATATATTTTATATACGGCTACCTGATTCTTACTGATACGGATACTACTGTTCAATAAGCCCCACTTTTCTGTTTCCACCCTCTGGAGACGCCCCTTTGTTTTGTACACAGTGTTTGGGGTTGTACATAAGGTATCCCAGTAAAACATAACCGATATAACTACCTAGAACAAGTCTCCTTTCTTTATCTTTTATAAAAAATCACTGCTCTAGAGGCTGACCAACAGGCCTTCCGCCGCCATCTTAATGATGTTCAACTTTGCTTAGATGATGGTGAGAACCGCAATAGGCAAAACAACCTACGCCCCAGGGGGATTGCAGAGGCCACCATGGGCGCAGATTTGCGCGCCAGTGACAGCAATCCTCAACCAGCTGCTGGGCAAACCACCTACTGCCGAATTGGAGCTAGACCAGGCTCATCAAGTGCAAGGGCCTTGTGCACCGTCTTCAAATTCAGCGGCCTCTGCCTCTTCAGTTATCCTGCGTGACGTCCTCTGCCGGGTCCAATTTTACATCATCAAAAAAGAGATTCTGTGCCAAGCCTAGTCTAGAGTAGAGGCCCTATTGACTTTGATGGTGCAAAGACTAGAGTATATCCTGATGTCTCCAGGCAGACCCAAGCAATGAGGGGGATGCTGCGTCCTCTATTGGAGCTACTACTGTCTACTGTTCAGCTTCTTGGCCAAGCCTGTTGTGGAAGTCCCCAACTGGTTGGACTATCTGTTGAATCCAGAGGCTTATTCTTCACTGCTAAGACCACAGCAGATCTGGCGACCTCGAGCCAGAGCCTCCAGTCATAATCCCCTCAGCCGAGTAAGGTCTAGACCTTCGCCCACTGCATCGGAAGACTGACTCAATCCTCTTCATTAGGCCAATCCTCTTCATTAGGCTCTATTACTGTGGGTCTAGCCTTGTTTCTCCCTCCTGCGGAGCACTTTCTGGTCCATCTGGCTTCCATGGATGTCTTTTTATAAATGTAGTTGATGCAGCATATTTCTGCTACATGCTTTCCCTGTTTGTTGTTTGTGACCTCCCCGGGCCTCGTACCTCCCTCTTTAAATATTTTTGGTTTTGACAGGCCCTGACCCTTAGGCTGGCCTTTTAGGTGCCTGAGACCGGGGGACTTGGATTGCCCACCCAGCTTGGGATGGGTTTTTGTGTTTTTTATGGCTTCTAAGGCCCTGGGGTGTCACGGTCAATGGTTTCCCTGGCCGCATCCGATTGTTGCTCCCCCTTATTCATTTTTCTGTCTGTGGGGCAGCAGGCGGTTATTGTTGTTATGCGGATGGACCTCCTTCCCCTTAGTTTTTTGCACATAGGGCATGGATCGGTTGCCGGTCAGTAGCCCTACCGCTGCTCACCTCGAGAGAGGGTTCTGCTGTTTTTTCAACTTTTTCCATCATAACGTGGGCATTGGCTATTTTCATGGGGCTATGGGGTCCATCCCGCAGCGGAATATTTTGTTAATATCTTATATATATGCTACTGATGTACAGTATGTTCACACAATACTATTTGACATTGGACAGGACTTTAGATATCTTCGTGCCATCAGGTCTTGGCTTTGCGCCTGTGTCTCCCAGCTCTACGTGACAGCGAATCTACCTGTTGTTCTCTTGTTACTTTATCCACTGCTGTCTGGACCTCTCAGCGGGTTGTAGAGTGCCTCACTATGACTATCTTGGACACCTAGTCCGTGCTCTTTTTTGGTTTAACCCCCTTTTTTATTTTTGCGCATTTCCACCCCTAGATAGGGTGGCTCCCTGCTTGAGTGCCTGTGTGCTCCATCAGGGACCCGTGTGATACATTTTTGTAGACTTCTCCTACCCCTCCCCCTTTTTTCTCTCTTTCTTCCTACCCTTTCGGTCAACTGGAAGGGAGACGATAAGGAGGCTGATCGCAGGTTGCACAGTGGAGGACCCGTATTACGCTATGGGTGGCCCCCTTTCTTCTTTATATACCTGAGGATATTAGCTGCAATTTGCTGGAAATCTCTGGTTGGAACGGTTGGTGTGGTGACTCCCTTTCTTCCCTTTGAGCGATCTCTCCTGGGTGGACTAGTCCTATCTACCATCGCCCATCGGAAAGCTGCAGGCTTTATTTGCAGTGCCCTATGTATATAATCATCTGGTAAGCCTCCAATTTTATTGGTGGCCGGGATCAACTATCTCTTTGCATGTCACAGTGTGATAACATAGAACAGTCACTGAGGTGTTTTCTCTGAAAATTGCCAACCTGCTGATACATATAACCGGATTTTATGCTTTTACGAAGACTTTAAAACTGGACTATTACAGTTATTACTGGACTTGGTTGCTCATACCAGTCTGTGTGCTCCTCCATGGCCACGTTGATGTGTTAAATTGTGTTTTCTGTTTAGTAACCCACATCAATTAACTAATTTTTTGTTATTTGTTTGGCGCAGCTTTATCCATTTTCCATTGTCTTAGGTGTGAGTATCCCACTTCTAGCAGCAGCCTTCTAGGGTTAGGTCCCCCCTACCCTCTTCCCCCCTGTTTTTTTGCTCTCTCTAGCGCGGTTTATTTATTTTCATTTTCATTGATAAGGGCTATACCCTCTACTCCTTGGCCATTATTCTTCACTGTTTCTTGTCTCTTCTTCTGACCTCTCCATTCTTCCCTTTCCCTCCTCTCCCCTCTGCCACTCTTTCACCTCCCTTCTCTTTGGTCTCCCCTCTCCTGGGTTCTGTTATCTCCCGTCCAGGGCTGCCTTGTGTGTCTTCTTCCCTTGACTTCCCCGTTAGTGTGCCTTTTCTCGGCCTGCCATGGGCTCCCTTCAGTTCTCCACCCTCAATGTACGAGGTCTGAATGTCCCACAAAACCACTCCCGGCTACTAGCCGATCTCCAGAAGGATAAAACTCAAGTTTCCTTTCTGCAAGAAACGCAATTTTTGAAGTGACAGTGTTCCCAAATTGATCAATAGAGACGTTCCATGGGCGTATGACAGTCCCTCGCCTATTTCTAAATCTAAAGGGGTCAGTAGATTGGTTGCTAAGTCAGTAACATCGACTCTTGGTAAGGTGCAGCCGGATGCCCAGGGTCCCTTTCTCCTTCTCAAGGGGAAGGTATAAGGATGTTCAGATCACCTTTGCCAATGTTTATTTCCTGAATATGGACCATCTCCAATTCCTTCAGGACCTTCCTCCTGTTCTTTTGGAATTCTCTGAAGGACTCTTGGTTTTTGGGGGTGTTCTCAATTTTGCTATGGATTGCTTATTGAACGTGTTGTGGGGTACTTTTCCTACTCTCACCTCAAACGATTGAAGGCAGATCTGCAGCTTTTGCATTTGGTCAACCCTTGGCGATTGTTGCACCCTCAGGAACAGCACTATTCTTTCTTCTCCTCCATCCATCACAACTATTAACCACTTGATTACCTTTTGATATCACATAAGGCTTTACCATGAGTTTGCAAGCATGCTCCAGTCCATTTAACTCTCCAGTTGGGCTCCATCTCGCACAGTCCCCCTTCGTGGAGACTGAATGAGGCATTATTACAGTTCCCAGATACCCGCTCTGCTCTGCAGACAAACCTGACAGAGTACTTTTCCATTAACCGTGACTCGGTAAATAACCTGTTGGTGGTCTGGGAGGCTCATAAGCCAATTGTGCTGGATGCATTAATCAGGAGATTGGTGGTCGCCTCAAACGGGAGCGCACCTGCCGAACGGAAGAACTTATCGCTGAGTTGTGCAGATTGGAATACTTCCATAAATCGACTCATGCACGCTCCACTTACCAGGGCTTTCTTAAAGTGACAAGTGATCACATGTTTTTACCTGCAAACCGTTTTTTAGAAATAAATACCCCTTTAATCTACACTATGTGGAAGCTGTTTCCTTTTTCCATATATTATTCGGATGTGAATGGATGTACTGTCCGTTTTTAAACCTACCACGAGTTCCAGTTGAGACGGTTGTCGTTTGGAGGTCGATTCGGAGGTCATCCATGGCTCCCCTAGATCCCACTCTGGAAGCTTGGACCACTGCGAGTTCCACACATCTGCCAGTTGTGGCACACTGCCCGTTAGACTCTGTGTCGCTGACATTGGAGTCCACCTGTTCTGGTAAGAGCATTCACATTTCATTTCGTTGTTGATGATTGAATGATGTGGACGTTTTTCCTTAACGGATAGAGTGTTCCAGCCCACTCGTTTGTGAATTTCCATCATCTGGTGTTTGATGCTACAGTTTTGGTTCCACATTGTAATTTTTTGTTGGACACTATTTGTATATTGTTTGCATACTACCATTTTTTACAGATGGACTTTTTGAGTTGCCATTATTATCATTGTCACTTTTACGTATCATCACATATATCACGATATTTGTGCACATTGTCTTAGCGCTACATTTCTCACCATTTATATCTGGACAGAAATTGCCAACCTTTAAGGCGATGGCGTCTGCCTTTAAAACTTTCTTGTATAACCTTGGTTGCTCCTCTCCATCGGTCCCCTCTTTCAGGATATAGTCTTACTTAATGTCTTCGGGAATGCTGTCGCTGCCCTCAGAGATTTGTGCGGAACTGGAGGAGTCAATCACAGCAGAAGAGTTAGGGGTGGCTCTGGCCCTCTCCAAACCCAATAAATCCCCAGGTCCAGATAGCCTTACTCCAGCTTATTACAAGGCTTTCTTTGAAATACTGTCCCCTCTTTTGACCTCTGCGCTCAACTCCATAACAGATGGGAAGAGCATGCCTCACGACAGCCTGCGAGCCTACATCTCATTGATCCCTAAGGAGGGGAAGGACCTCTCCCGCAAGAGAACTACCGTCCGATCGCCCTCCTGAATTCTGATTTGAAGATGTTTGCCAAAATCCTGGCCAATCGGCTACTTCCTCATATCCCACGTCTTATTCACCAGGACCAGGCGGGCTTTGTACCTCTCTGTGAGCCTAGGGATAATACAAGCCGAGTCCTCAATTTGATCCACGCTGCCAGGACCTCCCACCACCCCCTTCTCCTACTGTCTATAGACATGGAGAAGGCTTTTGATAGGGTCAGCTGGCACTTTAAGCAAGCCACTCTGGAGCACATCGGTTTGGGGTCCTCTATGTTGAGCTGGATCCTCTCCCTTTATTCTTGTCTCTTGGCTGCAGTCAAAGTTAATGAAACAAGGTCTGATTTTCGTTATGATCACGAATGGTTTTCGCCAGGGATGCCCACTCTCTCCCCTGATCTTCATACTTACCCTGGAACCCTTTCTCTGTACAGTGAGATTGGATTCTAGCATTGTGGGTCTCCGGAAAGCCTCTGGCATCCATAAGATTGCCGCCTTTGCGGATGATTGCATTTTCTTTCTGATGGATCCACTGACGTCCCTGCCGAATTTTCTTCACTTCTTCCGTGACTATGGTACCCTTTCGTATTTCCAAACAAATGTATCCAAGTCCTCTGCTCTCAACATCACAGTGGAGCGGGCTGTGATCAGACGTCTCCGTCCCTCTTTTCCCTTTCATTAAGCGACTGACTCTGTTCGTTATTTGGGAATATATATCACATCAGACCCTGCTACTATTTATATGGTAAATTTATTACCACTGCTCCTGAGCATGAGAGCTGGCTTACTTTGCTGGCACTCACTCATGTTGACCTGGTTTGGCCATTGTAACGCCCTCAAGATTACATTATTGCCTAAGGTTCTTTATCTCTTACAATCCCTTAGACTACCTCCCTTGTTTTTCAAATGAGTTAACTCCCTCTTTTGGGAATTTGTGTGGTCCCATCAGAAACCCCGTCTCCAACTGCAACTTCTCCATCTCTCTAAATGCCAGGGTGGAATTGGCCTCCCTGATGTGCGGGCTTATTATAGGGTGACTCACCTCACCAGGTTGGTGGATTGCCACTGCCACACTGAGGCAAAACACTGGGCGGCTATGGAGCTGGAGGACTTTGGTGGCATGGCGAAGAGTTGGCCCTGGATCACCTCCCAGTTGCCCAAGGACTTTAGTACCCATCCAAACCTTGGTAGCAGTTTGATGGTTGCTAGGGACACTTTTCGAAGCTCCTCGATTTCCCCATTGCCGTTTCTCCACAACCCACAGTTCCAATGTTTGTTGTCCAGTGGTCGTCTCCATTTTTGGGACTTCTTTGGGTCTGACTGCAAGCTCTCCTCTACTGCCCTAATGAACACCTTGGCATCCTCCTTAGACTTTCCAAACAAAACAACTCGCTGCTCCAGGTGAGACAGGAAGCCTAATATCACGGGTGCCTGCCTCAGCTCGCCTCCGCATCTTTGGAGGGGAGAACCCCTTTAGGTCCTCCATTAGACTTTATTTGAGATTTATAGATGACCTCCTGTTCATCATGGAGGATGGTAAATCTAGTTTAGGTTCATTTTTGGAGTACCTTAATTGTAACAATAAAAACCTCACCTTCACTGGTGAGGCTAAAAACGGTGAGATACATTACTTGGATGTACTCCTTAATGGAGTGAACAAGGAGGTTATTACTACTCTATTACTTGTCAGGAAATGTCCTCCTTTTAGCTCAATTAGGACACCCTAGACACACCATTAAGGGGATCCCTGTGGTACAGTTTGTACGAATCAGGAGAATCTGCAGGGATGATGTTGATTTTGAGCGTGAGGCAGCATCTTTATCCCAACGGTTCTTGGAAAGAGGATATCCAAGATGGATGATCAATAGGGCTTGGATGATTGCCAAGAATAAAAGTAGATTGGACCTTATGAGTAGAAAAAGGATGCACGCTCAAAATCAACATCAAAACAGAATGACTTTTGGAGAACTGTGGAGACGCCATCATGGAGGGAAATAATTAAAACAACAGACCTGCATATTAACTATGAAATAATGTTTGATGCATCTCAGGGACAGTATACGTCCAGTTGTCAAAAATGGAGACAGTGGGTGGAGTGGTATCAAAACGAAGACGCTAAATAGGAAGGGACCGGGGGGTCCTGAAGTAAGTAACTACTGATATATATGACAAATATGTCCTGGTTGCCCCCGTCATCAGGCGCAATGTGTCCCCGAGTGGGCGCCTGGGGGGCGGGGCGCAAACCAAACTGGACGTGTTTATGGATCACTAACCACCAGCAGCGAACAAACAATACTAAAGTGGTTTCACAGGACTCGAGTTGCATACTGTATAAATGACGATATTAGTTGAAGGCAGTATTTAATTAAAGTTGCGGAATAGGCCTATTCCTATCTGAATTGATCTAAGCTAATAAGACTCTTCGTACCAGCATTGTTTAAGTATACCGTTTATGTATATTTATATATTTCTTTTTTTCTTTTCATTACATGTTGGATAATTTATGAAAAGATATGTGATATATGTACATTTTCTACGTTTATATTTTCTCTAATAAAAAATTATTGAATTTAAAAACAGAATGACTTTATCTACTCCTTACAGTATGGAATTTAAAGAGATAAGAGAGATTGTGAATAGACATCTTCCCATTGTGTATGCAGCTGAGACTTGTGCGAGTATTCTGCAGGGAGGAATCAATGTAGTACCCAGGGGCGGACTGACAACTCATGGTGCCCCCGGGCAATCGGAGATTATGGGGCCCCCAGGCAATCAGAGATTATGGGGCCACACAGTACATACACACACAGTATACAATGTATGTATACACAGACATGTTTCTATTGGCTGAGAAGGTACTGGAGAGGTGGGGCAGCTATAATCTAGAGATTTTTAGACCAAAAGGATATTTTACTGAGGCTGGCAACCCTGATGGGGCCCCCTAGTGGCCTGGGGCCCTCGGGCAGTGCCCGAGTGGCTAAATGGTCAGTCCGCCCCTGGTAGTACCACGCAGAGCTCCCACTCTGGGTCAATCGCTGTCCCCTAGTTTCTTTAAAAGAAGAACTATTAAATCTTTAACATGGCTGCATTTCAAGGGAAACTTCAAGTGTGGCACGAATGGGTGTCCCTGCTGTAGCCATGTAGTCAGTGGAAATCAGTTTTGTTCAACAGTCACACAAAAAAACTATAAATTAACTAATTTCTACAACTGCGATACCAACTATGTCATATACCTACTGACATGCGACATTTGTTGCATTCAATATGTGGGTAGAACAACCAGGCGTCTTCATGATCGTTTCAATGAACATCTATATAGTGTGACAAAAAATTTGAATACAAATGCAGCTAAGCATTTTAATTCATGCCATAATGGCAATACTTCAGCCATGTGTATACAAGTGATTAACAAGATCAGGTCTCCAGTGAGGGGGGGCGATGTGTTTCGGCTGATGTGCCGGAGAGAAGTTCTCTGGATATTTCACCTCTCCAGACTCGCTCCCCACATGGGTTAAACTTTGAGTGGGATGTTACCCATTTTTATGACTAGCTAAATATACATCCTCTCCGGCAGAACTTTACGAGCCCCATATCCCCCCCCCCCCCCCCTTTTGTTATTTATTGTTTGCCTTTTGCTAGATCCATTCCAAGCTATATACTACTTTTTTTTTGGCTTGTGATGCGTCTGCTGATCGATATGGTCCTTTTTCTATCTAGTGTCTTTTTAAATTTCAGCGCAAATATGACAGTCTTATTATGATAGCTTTGTTCATTGTACTATGCATGCCCAAGATAGCTGGTCATTCAATTTATTCATTGAATACAAGTCCCTCCTATAGAGTAGAGTATGCAACAGGACAATTTAAAATTTGGGCCGTGTTTTCACCGCCCACATTGTCCCATTTGGTATTGTGCACACCCAGGATAGTTGGTTGTTCAAATCATATATTGAACACGAGTCTCCCCTATAGATCGCAGAAGGCATATGATGATATCATATCTCCTGGGTGATACTATGCACACCCAGGAGAGCCGGTCACTTAAATCTATTTATTAAATACGAGTCTCTCCTAAAGATTGCAGAATATATAGGGACGATCTAAAATTTGGGCTGTGTTTTTACCACCCATACTGCTCCATATGTATACAAATTTATATACCGAACATGAATTCATCTATCCAGATCGACCATGGTGTGTGGCTCATACGGAACAGATAATCAATGGATGTCTTTGTTCTATATGAACAGTGTACCGTTGATCGATACGCCTCCTTTTTTCATCTCTATACCTTGACAGCTCCCCCATGCTTTTGATTAATGTTTTTATTGTGGGGTTCAGCTAAATGTATATGTATTTACATTTACATTTATTCATGGTTAATGGAGTATAGCAAACATACATTCATCTTTAATCATTGGGATATAAATAGGTTGTAATGTTTTTAAATTTGTTTTTTTTTCTCTTTTATATACGCATCTATACATACAGTTGCAAAAAAAAAGTATGTGAACCCTTTTGGAATGATATGGATTTCTGCACAAATTGGTCATAAAATGTGATCTGATGTTCATCTAAGTCACAACAATAGACAACCACAGTCTGCTTAAAACTAATAACACACAAAGAATTAAATGTAACCATGTTTTTATTGAACACACCATGTAAACGTTCACAGTGCAGGTGGAAAAAAGTATGTGAACCCCTAAACTAATGATATGTCCAAGAGCTAATTGGAGTGAGGTGTCAGCCAACTGGAGTCCAATCAATGAGATGAGATTGGAGGTGTTGGTTACAGCTGCCCTGCCCTATAAAAAACACACACCAGTTCTGGGTTTTCTTTTCACAAGAAGCATTGCCTGATGTGAATGATGCCTCGCACAAAAGAGCTCTCAGAAGACCTATGATTAAGAATTGACTTGCATAAAGCTGTAAAGGGTTATAAAAGTATCTCCAAAAGCCTTGCTGTTCATCAGTCCATGGTAAGACAAATTGTCTATAAATGGAGAAAGTTCAGCACTGCTACTACTCTCCCTAGGAGTGGGCGTCCTGTAAAGATGACTGCAAGAGCACAGCGCAGACTGCACATTGAGGTGAAGAAGAATCCTAGAGTGTCAGCTAAAGACTTACAAAAGTCTCTGGCATATGCTAACATCCCTGTTAGCGAATCTACGATACGTAAAACACTAAACAAGAATGGATTTCATGGGAGGATGCCACAGAGGAAGCCACTGCTGTCCAAAAAAAACATTGCTGCACATTTACAGTTTGCACAAGAGCACCTGGATGTTCAACAGCAGTACTGGCAAAATATTCTGTAGACAGATGAAACCAAATTTGAGTTGTTTGGAAGAAACACACAACACTATGTGTGGAGAAAAAGAGGCACAGCACACCAACTTCAATACCTCATCCCAACTGAGAAGTATGGTGGTGGGGGCATCATGGTTTGGGGCTGCTTTGTTGCGTCAGGGCCTGGACGGATTGCTATCATCGAAGGAAAAATTAATTCCCAAGTTTATCAAGACATTTTGCAGGAGAACTTAAGGCCATCTGTCCACCAGCTGAAGCTCAACAGAAGCTGGGTGTTGCAACAGGACAACGACCCAAAGCATAGAAGTAAATCAACAACAGAATGGCTTAAACAGAAGAAAATACACCTTCTGGAGTGGCCCAGTCAGAGTCCTGAACTCAACCCAATTGAGATGCTGTGGCATGACCTTAAGAAAGCGATTCACACCAGACATCCCAAGAATATGGCTGAACAGAAACAGTTCTGTAAAGAGGAATGGTCAAGTATTACTCCTGATCGTTGTGCACGTCTGATCTGCAACTACGGGAAATGTTTGGTTGAAGTTATTGCTGCCAAAGGAGGTTCAACCAGTTATTTGTGTGTTATTACTTTAAGCAGACTGTGATTGTCTATTTTTGTGACTTAGATGAAGATCAGATCACATTTTATGACCAATTTGTGCAGAAATCCATATCATTCCAAAAGGGTTCACATACTTTTTTTTGCAACTGTATATATTTTTTACACATACTTTTATATGTACACATTTTTTCTTGTTTTTTCATAAGCACGTGAAATGTCTATATTGGTATATCCTCACTACTACCATTTATTTATGAATGGATATCCAAATATGTGCAAGTTTATATGTCTATGTTTTTCTTTCTCATTTATGTTTATGTGAATCACATGTGGCTAGAAAAAAGTCTGCAATTTAATGATCTGTATCACCTGTTGCTATATTGGATAGGTTTATATAAGGAGAATAATGCTGACTTATCTTTGTAATGAATAAGCGCACCTGTTTGTGTGTGAAACGCTTCTACCATTTGAACTGTCTGTAACACTTGGGATGTTCGTTCATTAAATAAGAATTTTGCTGGATAATTGAGTGCAGCCATTTCTTCAGTGTTGATCCTCCTTAGACTTCTGGGGTAGCTTCCAGCTCAGGCACTTTCTCTGCCAGTGTGCTCATTCTCCAGGTGTTTCCCATCAACTTACGGAATTAGAGAGCATTTGAGATAGATGGGAACTGATTCGTCATTGTCTTTCCACTATCTATGGTGCCTTGATCCAACCAAAGGTGGATTTTACCCCGACTTTCCTTTCTAAGTGGGAATCTGATCTCATTACGCATTTTAGCGATTCACAAAATGAGAAATTCTTAATTTTGCTCAGAAACCTTCAATTGCCACCAAGGTCCAAGAAACCAGCTACAAGATTTTAACTTGGTGGTATAGGGTGCCCATGACTACACCGTATTTTTCTGCAGGTACCAGATATGTGTTGGCGATGTGGAGCTGACCGGGGCACAATGTTCCACATTTTCTGGGACTATCCAAAAATTAAACAATTTTGGCAGGGGGTGGCCTGTACCATCAAAGATCTGATCAGTGTTGATCTAGCAGGAAACCCGGCGGCATGTCTGCTGCACCTCACAACACGGCCCACCAATATAAGACCTCTCTCACAATCCAGTTGTTGAATGCTGCAAAGGCTTGTATTCCTCTGCGCTGGAGATCTGTGACTCCGACGTCTCTATGATATTCCAAAATTAATGAACTTAGGGATATGGAGGATATTACGGCAACCTTATACAATCGGGAGGAGACCTTTCGGGACACTTGGAGGCCATGGCAACACTTTGTATACCCGGATGACTATCTACAGGAGACTTTGCAACCCGGTTGAATTCCTGGGAATTGCCTGATTTTGGCCCTGGGTGAGCGATCCTGCTATTCTGCTTTTCTGGTTCTACGACTCTTCATTTGCCCCCTGATGTCCTTTAAGAGACCCCAGGATTTTTTACCATTTGATTTGTTGGAGACACTATCTGTCACCTCTAGCCAAGCTAGTTGTTATGTTGACTGATAACTGATTTAAAGTTTGCTTGATCTCGGAGACCTGATGGCTGCTAACTGATTTGATGTTTTTTTTTACTTTTGTATGCTTACTATAGCTAAGCAGACCCTAATGTCTATATATTATACTGCATGTTGGTTATCTCTGTAGTAGGGATGAGCCGAACGCCCCCCCCGGTCGGTTCGCACCAGAACCTGCGAGCGGATCGAAAGTTTGCACGAATGTTAGAACCCTATTAATTATAATGGACGCGAACGTTCAAAATCTAAAGTGCTATTTATAACGGCCAATATGCATGTTATTATCCTAAAAAGGGTTTGGGGACCCGGGTCCTGCCCCATGTATCAATGCAAAAAGAAGTTTTAAAAACGGATGTTTTTTTCTGGAGCAGTCATTTTAATGATGCATAAAGTGAAAAAACAAAAGTGAAATATTCCTTTAAATATCGTACCTGGGGGGTGTCTATAGTATGCCTGTGAAGTGGCATGTGTTTCCCATGTTTAGAACTGTCCCTGCACAAAATGACATTTGTAAAGGGAAAAAAAGCCATTTAACCACTTAAGCCCCGGACCAATTTGCAGCCAAAGGACCAGGCCCCTTTTTGCGATTCGGCACTGCGTCACTTTAACTGACAATTGCGCGGTCGTGCGACGTGGCGTCCTTGTTTTCCCACAAATAGAGCTTTTTTTTTTGTGGTATTTGATCACCTCTGCGTTTTTTATTTTTTGCGCTATAAACAAATAGCAATTTTAAACAATTTAGAAAAAAATTCAATATTTTTTTACTTTTTGCTATAATAAATATCCCCAAAAAATATATAAAAACATTTTTTTTTCCTCAGTTTAGGCCGATTCGTATTCTTCTACATATTTTTAGTAATAGCGATTATTGATTGGTTTGCGCAAAAGTTATAGCGTTTACAAAATAGGGATAGTTTTATAGCATTTTTATTAATATTTTTTTTTTACTAGTAATGGTGGCGATCGGCGATTTTTATTGTGACTGCGACATTATGGCGGACACATCGGACATTTTTGACACATTTTTGGGACCATTGTCATTTATAAAGCAATCAGTGCTATTTAAATGCACTGATTCCTGTGTAAATGACATGACGGAATATTAGGCAGATGCCTGTGTTGCACAAAATAAACTACACAACACCAGCAATGAGGGGGTAGATTCAGGTGTATGCTGTGCAGTGTGCAGGAGGCACACTACACACACTGTAACAGCGCTAGGTTATGAAGGAAAGCAAAGCTGACACTGTCCCTGTCTATCCTGCTCTCTCCCTGAACACTACACTCACTGTAACAGCGCTATCTAAAGAAGTATAAAGCACAGCTGACACTGTCCCTGCCTATCCTTCTCTCTATGAACGCCACACACTACACAAGGCCGCCGCACTGGTGGCCTTATATAGTGTGGGGCGTGTACTAAACCCCCCTGAGCTATAATTGGCCACAGGCATCCTGTCTGTGCCCAATTATGGCTCTCCTCGCTGCCGACGCTGTGATTGGCCAAGCATGCGGGTCACAGTGCATGCTTGGCCAATCATCAGCCAGCAATGCACTGCGACTGGCGCACTGCATTGTGGGCCATTCGTATCACAGGAATTTGATGCGAACGGCCCACAAAGTTCTGGTTTCGACGAACGCCCGATGTTCGATTCAAACATGGGTTCGAATCGAACACCGGGCTCATCCCTACTCTGTAGTCTGTACCCCTTTATGCTCTTTCCTGCTTGGCTTGTACTGTCCAATTTTGGGTACACAAATAAAAGAATTACAAAAAAAAATTTTATTTCTTTGTTGTGTTCCAATGTGAATCAAATTTCAATCTTGCTTAATCCACTTCAGTCCACCATCAATGACGTGGATGAAGCTAGATTGAAATTTGATTCACATTTTTTTTTTTTTTTTCCCAGAGAATATTTATTTTCTGGAAGAATATCTACACATTTTTTGAAATTTTGGTTGATATAGGACACTACACATTTTTCAACATAATTTAAATTTATTGCTATTTTAAAGAGGACCTGACATTTTATTTAAAAGCACACACTGGAAATGATTTATTTGTTGATGTTATGCACTTTATATTTGGGAGGATTTGCATTATATTTTCATTTTAAAGGTCAGAGCTAGCGCTGTTAAATTGTTTTTATAAGAAGAAGGTTTTTTTTTACCTTCTTTAAGAACAGCTGCTGCCCTGATCCATAATTATGTGGAGCAGTTCAGTAATACTGTATCGTGTAGCGTAAATGTAGCTTGAATTAGTATCTGAAGCTTTGGATCTCTCCCTGGCTGCAGAGTCCACAGCTGTCCCACGTTGGTTAGATCCCCCAAAACTATACATTTCACCATCTGATTTATTGTCTGTAAGCGTTTACAGACCAGCAACCATCTGCTTTAAGTACTTTAGGAGGTATGATCCTCTTGAGAAGCCAAGGAATTGAAGTCTTTGAGTACAAAAGCCCTTTTAGGTTTAACCTCCTACTGGAAAACTGTGTTGACTACATGCCATCAATTCCGTGTTTACGGTAGCAGGGGATTATGGATAAGAATACAGCATCTTGAACAGTACCTAACCCAAAGGACTATAATGAAAAAGGTAGCTATAAAAGTTAGGCAGCAGCTGTAAATTATTTCGGGGCACGGTGTCCGAGCTCCTGAAGTGTATCAATTCTTACTATAGGAGAACTGTACAGCAAACCATGCACTGCTTGGGGGCACCCATATCATCTTCTGGTGAAAAGAAAAAGAGGCCTGAGGGTCAAGACTACATCCCCACCATATTTGGTAGCCCATCATGGTTACTGCAATGAATCTTCAAGGTCTTTGGGCTGTCACACGGGCACTTCTCCACAGTGACTCTTTTGGTGACCAATTAGGCTGGACTTCTTGGCAAAAGACTTGTTGCACTCTGAACAGGAGAAAGGCTTTTCTCCAGTGTGAGTCCTGCGGTGCTTCATGAGGTTGGACCTCTGCGTAAAGCATTTCCCGCACTCTGCACAGGAGAAAGGCTTCTCACCTGTGTGAATGCGCAGGTGTTCGACCAGGCACTGCTTCTTTCCAAAGGAACTGCCACACTCAGGGCAGGGGAAGGGCCTCTCGCCGCTGTGAGTTCTCTGGTGTAGGACCAGATTGGGCTTCCCAGCAAACCGCTTGCCGCAGTCGGTACATGAGAACGGCTTCTCCCCTGTGTGAATTTTCATGTGCTTGGCCAGGGAGGACATTTGCGTAAAGCACTTGCTGCATTTGGAGCAAGAAAATGGCTTTTCTCCGGTGTGGGTCCTCTGGTGCTCCACCAGCCATGGCTTTTTGGCAAATCGCTTGCCGCACTCGGAGCAGGAGAATGGTTTTTCTCCTGCGTGGCTTCTTTGGTGGTGGCAAAGGAGGTTGGATTTTGACGCAAAGTACTTCCCGCATTCAAGACAGCAGAAAGGTTTCTGAGCCGCGTGCGTGCCTCGATGTTTAACAAGGGACGACGCCTCCGAGAAACATTTCCCGCACTCTGTGCACGGATATGGCTTGACGCCAGTGTGAACGCGTTGGTGCTTGCTGAGGTGTAGCTTGCTCCCAAAGCACTTTCCGCACTCAAAGCAGGCGTAGGGCCTCTGTGCCAGGTGAATTCTTTGATGGTCCACCAGGTTCGACTTCCAGGTGAAACGTTTTGCACACTCGGGGCAGGAGAATGGTTTCTCATCTCTGTGTACCTTTTGGTGGCGGGCCAAGAGGGACTTCCAGATGAAACACTTCCCACATTCAGAGCAGGCAAATGGCTTGTCCTTGGTGTGAATCCTGCGATGCTGTATAAGCTTGTGTTTCGTGTCAAAGGCCTTCCCACATTCAAGGCATGGGAAGGCTCCCTCACTGGTGGCCTGGCCAGAATGTGTTTTCTGGTGTGACACAAGGTCCTCCCTTTGAATGAAATAGCGGCCACATTCATGGCAAGGGAAGAAATCATTGACATCACTGGCTGTGGGACGGGGGCTCTGGTGTACAGAGGGGTCAAAGGGGATGTCGTTAAGTTTACTGTCCAGTGAGGTCCCAGGATGTTTCTTAAGGTTCTTCCTGTCATGTTGGGTATCTGAAGAAAAGTAGACATGGAAGAAAAATACAAAATAATAATCACTGCAAGCCAATCAAACACAGAGCCTGCCTGCCTCCCTGCATCCCAACTGCTGACTAGGGGTGGGTCATAACAAGTACTCTATCAAAACTCGACCTTTGGCATTCAGTTGACAAAGCATTTTAGGCTCTTTATTAAAGAAAAAACATCAATGCCTGCATGCATTTTGACAGCCTGTGTAAACTGCCAGACAGTTTTATCTTTACTGGGGGGGGGGGGTCTGCCAGCAAATTGACACAGTATTAAGAATCAGGGGCTTTTTTTGCAGGATGGGAGACAAGGGAGATGCAGGTGCCTGGGGTACAGTGCAGATGCCAACACCCCTACTGGATGATCTCCCAGCAAGTAAGAGAGGCGGAGCCAACTACAATGTGCGGGGAGGTACTAGAGCCGACTAGGTGCTTCGGCTTAATAAAGCAACAAAGTTAAAAAAGTGGAAGATGGTGGAGCTTTTAAGGAGGTGGGGAGAAGATGGGAGGAGGGGGGTTGCATGCAGAGGTCAGAGCTGAAGAGGGCTGAAAGTGAGATGTGGATGGGGGATGCAGAGTAGATGTGGAAGAAGACTTAACTCTGCACTCTTTATGTAGTGCACCCCTGAACTCTGCAATCTGTGTGTAGTGCACCCCTGAACTCTGCACTCTGTGTTCACACCCCCTGAACTCTGCACTCTGTACGTAATGCTCTCCTGGTATTTCATGTCCCTTTAAGGCCCTCCCACTGTTAGTGAAATCTGACCACACCCACTATTTTATGCGGTTTGAATGGTGTGTGTGTGTGTGGGGGGGGGGAGGGGTTTTGGGGGGTCGTGGTTGAGTTCCTGTTCCTATTTTCTGAGGAAAAAAGCCCTGATTACGACCCTTTTTGTTCAGTTCACCTTCATTCATTAAGGACACTATACGTTTTCCACAAATCATTAAAGATCTATCCATTCCAAAGGGGCCTTTTTTTGTAATCAACAATAGGCGTTTAATGTTTATACAGTTCCATCCCTCATGAAAATGGCTTTAAAATAATTGAAAAATGTATTCAACAGAAAAGCCAATGTGAATGTCTACAACTATTTTATTTTGGACTTACTTAGATTTGTTCTAACACACAATGTTTTTTCCTTCCAGGGCTCCCACTTCATCCAGGTGCAAAGCGTAGTGATGGGGACATTTTGTGCCCCATCCTACGCCAAATTTTTACCTGGGGGAGTGGGATTTTCCCTTAGGCGATTCCTTGTCTATGTACTAGTCCCACATAATGCCGTGGCATAGGTACGATATTTTTATCGTCTGCAATGGCCCTGAAATGCCGTTGAAGAAATTGTTGGAGTTTATGAACAATAATAACTACAATTTGAAATTTACAATGTCTTACAATCCTTGTAGAATTACATTTCTAGATGTAAAAGTGAAAGTCAACAGTATGGGCAACCAGAAAATCCTCTTTTTAAAAAGCCCACTGCAAGGAACACCGTTTTAAGGGAGAATAGCTTTCACTCTAAACCTCTTGTGAGGTCTATCCCATAGAGTTAATACCTTCAACTTCGTAGAGTTTTCTCTAATGGGGAATAATTTAAAATGGATGCACAAGCCCCGCGAGAGCAGTTAATTGTGCAGGTATATTCGAAAACATGTCTTAGAAAAGCCTTCATTATGGGCATATCAAAGTCACATCATGATTACAGGTGTATTTACGCTTTGTAGATCCCTTCACAATGTTTCCTGAAGAAGACCATTCGAAAGGCATCTGGTCTACATGTGAAATGTGTTGGAATCTATACATGATGTGAACCTCTAAGCAGAGAGCATTTTTTATATTTGTTGTCTTGTTTTAATATGTTTAAATACTGTAAACAGTTTTTATGATACTCAGTTTGTTTCTATATGGTCCACATAAAGTCCATGACTACCAAAACAGAATTTCGCTATATCCCTTTAAAATATTTTTTTCTTCCTCTGGATCACCTTGGGTTTATACAGGATGGCAATGATGGACACATGTCTTTCCACCCAGTATTAGTCATTTGTAACTTACCATGTGCATCACGGCTGCTGTTCAAGTCATCATCATTCATGTCTTCGACTTTAATGACCACAAGATCTTTAGCCTAGATAAGATACAGCAGTTTATAGGCCATTGCACTTTTTTTTTTTAAAGGTAGGGAGACATATACAGTAGTTAGGAATGCTGATGGTGATTTGATGTACCCTCAGCCTGGTACAGAGTTTAACCAAGCGTGATGGCTGTAGGAAGGGGACTAGCAGCTGATTTTCCCATGGAAGCCACCACAAGCTTTCTATAGTTTCTAAAGTGTAACTCAAGCCAGAACATTTTTAGGATTGGATGGACTGCAGCAGGATTAGAATCTTGGGTTTTCATTGTTGTCAGGGTTCTTGCTGGGGACATTTCCCCAAAGTCCCTGATTTGGTAACCAACTTCTCTAGTGATAACCCAAACAACAACAGAATGATGGAGATTATAAGAGTTTTAATTGCTATGTCATTAACTAAGAGATTTCCACCCTTTTCCCACCCCCAGTCCTTGCATCTATAAAAGTGGTCTACAAACTGCAGCCTGGGGGGCCAGTCGCAGTCCTTTGCTCGCCTTTATCTGACACCCGGGGCACTTTTCCTTCCACTGATACAAGACACTATTCCTCCCACTGAACCAACAAAGGGGCAATGTTCCTGCTGCTGCCATCAACAATGGGACACTATCTCTCCCACTGAAACCAATGATGGGGCACTATTCCTCCCAATGACACCAATGATGGGGCACTATTCTTCCCACTGACACCAATGATGGAGTACTATTCTTCCCACTGACACCAATAATGGGGCACTATTCCTCCCACTGACACCGATGGGGGCACTATTCCTCCCACTGACACCAATGATGGGGCACTAGTCCTCCCACTGACACCAATGATGGGGCACTATTCTTCCCACAGACACCAATATTGGGGCACTATTCCTCCCACTGACACCAACAATGGGGCACTATTCCTCCCACTGACACTAATGATGGGGCACTATTACTCCCACTGACACCAATGATGGGGCACTATCCCTCCCACTGACACAGAGGGGGCACTATTCCTCCAACTGACACCAATGATGGGGCACTATTCCTCCCACTGACACCAATTTTGGGGCACTATTCCTCCCACTGAAATTAATGTTGGGGCATTATTCCTCTCACTGACACCAATGTTGGGGCACTATTCCTTCCACTGACACCAATGATGGGACACTATTCCTGCCCCTAATACAAAAGAGGCATTGTTTAATCACACAGATGCCAGGATAATTTCTACTCCAACTGCCCACAGTCCAGCCCCCCTAAAGTCTGAAGAGGAGTAAACTGTCCCTTTGGTTAGAAAGTTTTAAGACCCATGATCTAAAACATATTGCCACTCAAGTTACTCCACACCGAAACACATCAGGGGGCATGGCAGGAGGGGCATTGGCCGAGGCCACATAATCTAACATATTCTATGAGCACTGGGCTTGGTTTTGAGCAGTGTCTTACACCTTATATTCAATATAGTCTTTTGCTAGGTTCTTGTTTTGACATACCTTATTGTCTTGAGGGATCTCCTGATGTTCCTGTTTGGATTCCCAGGAATACAGAGGACAGAGACCTCTCTCTGGGGTATTCCTGTTATTGGGTACATCTGTAGAATAAATATCAGATAGGTGTCATTAAACCATTTCCAAGTACTCATCTGTACTCAGGCTTGATGACGGCATTGAAGCCAGATAACCAGGCAACTAGCATGATCATTAATGGTGGCTTCCATGTTTCTCTAAGGAAAGGTCTGCTTTAAATGTGGAAATGTGATACTAAATAACAGGGACTGACCCGTATTTCAAATTCACAATCCAAACTCTAAACAGGGTCAGAAGCAGGAATTGCATAAAGCCAAAAGGGATCCAAGCGAGCAGTTGGTGTGGCTAATGCCGCGTACACACGAAGGGACTATCCCGCGGGATTATCCCCTGGCCTCAAGTCCAGGGATAATCCCCTCGTGTGTGGGCCTCCTTTGTCACATCCTCCGGGACTGTGACATCACAAGGGGGCGGGGTCACCATGTGACATGAGCATGTGACCCTGTCCCCTTGTCCCTATATAAGTCCCAGCACAGCGCGGCTCTGGCATTCCGGCCAGAGAGAGCGACGTGTCAACATCGGAACAAGAACAAGAAGAAGAAGGCGGAAGAAGAAGAAGAAGGCGGCGCAGAAAGCGACGACAGCGGCAAGAACAGAAGAGACCCCGGAAGACCTCCGAAGACCCCCGAAGGCGTATCGAGACCCCCAGACGACGGCGGCGACGACGAAGAAGGTAGCCGGACTTCTCCGCTCTGTAAAAGAGCTACGTAAATGGCAGAGGAGTCCGGCGAGAAGACCCCCAAGACGGAAGAAGACCCCCGGAGCAGTGCAATAAAATATTTTTTCAAAAGTGTGTTTTTTTTACTTTACATTTTACACCTTAGGTGAATGGGTAGGGGTACATCGTACCCCAACTCATTCACATAGGGTGGGGGGCCGGATCTGGGGGCCCCCTTATAAAAGGGGGCTCCCAGATTCCGATAAGCCCCCGCCCGCAGACCCCGACAACCAACGACCAGGGTTGTCGGGAAGAGGCCCATGTCCTCATCCCAGGGCACGCGGCCTGGTACGGCTCAGGAGGGGGGGGGGGGGGCGCTCGCTCGTCCCCACCCCTTTCCTGGCCTGCCGGGCTGCGCGCTCGGATAAGGGTCTGAGATGGATTTGGGGGGGACCCCCACGCCGTTTTTCGGCGTGGGGATTCCCTTTAAATCCATGCCAGGTGACGGAGCTAGCGCGCCGGCATTTACTGCCTACGCTAGCTACGTACCTGAAGTTACGTTCGAAATGAACGGACTGCTCCGTGTGTGGGCAAGTCCGTTCATTTTCAAAAGTCCCGCGGACTTTGTCCAGTGGATTGTCCGCCGGAGAAGTCCGGGCGTGTGTGGGCAAGTCCACACGCTCGGAAAGTCCGGCGAAGCCAGCTGGAAAGTCCGGCGGATTGTCCGCTGGACTAGGTCCGCCGGGAAAAGTCCCTTCGTGTGTACGCGGCATAAGGATCAATGGCAACTGAGAGCAGAATTTCCTTAGGTAAGGGTTCTTTTTAGACAGGGAGCACAATCTCCAGTCTACCTACCAAAGGCATACAACTCAGGAATGAAATAAACCTAGGAGCTCTACAAATGATGTGTGTTTCTTGCAGGGACGTGCATTGAGGTCAGTGGCTGGAGAGGCACTGGCTAGTATCACAGCTAGATACACACAGATTACATACGGCACGAACGTTAGAGTGAGAGCAATAATTCTAGCACTAGTATGGTAAGAAAATGTACCAAAGCACTGATATAGTAATTAAATATAGTGAAAAAATTGAAAATACCCAAATAATTAAGCTGTAGCCATTCTCACAGTGTTCTGACACCTAAATAAATAAATTGTATAGCAAACAATAGTGCACTATAATTAACTTCCTATTAAAGTGCACAGGCTCCTATAAAACAGTGATATACTGATAATAAAAATAGAGTGATGATAAAAATAAAAATAAAGTGCTATAAACAAATGTAGCAATAATATAGATCACTAGCGTGGATAAATTCAGTGAAGAATATGTGTCTTCAATCACCAACATAAGAGGCATATACACACCCCTCCAAATTCACCGCAAGTTCAAGAAAAGTTGGCAATAGTCCCCAGTTTTATAAATGGTTCATAGGTAAGGAGAATAAACAGTTTCCCGGTGTACCACAAAAGAAAAAAAGCCTCCCAGCGGGCTTACACAGCATTAGTAGTACTCTGCTACTTCTTCCCGCTGCGCTGCGTCACGTCACGTGACTTTATCAAGGGTCTTGATAAAGTCACGTGACATGTGACGAAACGCATCGGGAGGAGCCAGTGATGACATCTGATGTGTCTGTGTGGAACACAGTGGATGCGGTAGGAGGATAGGAACTCGATACCGACTGTTCTTAAGCGCTGGGCATTTCACAATCACATGTGAGTGGATCCGCTTGTGCGTCTAATGGTATGATCTATATGCAGATGATTTTTTTCTTTTATTCCATGTAATTAACATAACCGGTGAAGCCCATAGGAGGAGCGGGAAGAAGTAGCAGAGTACTACTAATGCTGTGTAAGCCCGCTGGTAGGGGCAGAAGTTCATATCCGGTATTCACAGTCACAAAGCAGTCACAACACCCAGGGAGCTAGTCCACACAAACGGGCACTGAGAGATAGGAAGCGCTGCTATTTATGGGCTGCTTTGATTGTAGATTGTCCACAACTGGCAGCAGGTTGGGCTAGTGAGTCCAAGGTAATGCATCAAACTGAGAGAACATAGCCATAACTTCAGAGCTCTTCTGTGGCACAACAAGTAAGACTGCAGCTGTGGGACCAGGGACATCCCAGGTTTGAATACACCCAGGTACATGACAAATTGGGCCCAAATTGGACATTTTCACCTAGGGGTGTACTCACTTTTGTGCCAGCGGTTTAGACATTAATGGCTGTGTGTTGAGTTATTTTGAGGGACAGCAAATTTACACGTTATACAAGCTGTACACTCACTACTTTACATTGTAGCAAAGTGTCATTTCTTCAGTGTTGTCACATGAAAAGATAGAATAAAATATTTACATAAATGTGAGGGGTGTACTCACTTTTGTGAGATACTGTATAATGTTTAGGGGGTTCTGAGTAATTTTCTAGCAAGAAAAAAGATGATTTTTACATGTGGTAGAGAAGTGCCAGAATTGGCCCTGGTGGATAGGGGTTAATTACCATAAGTAAGTGTAGCGGTGACACCTTTCCTAGGTGTCCGCTATTGTAAATTTAGTTATTTTTGTCTCTCAGAACAGTAAAGGGGCTCTGAGAGTTAATTGGATAGGGAAGCTTTGGCATCAGTTTGACTGGGCTGTGTTAGTGTTCTGACTGATCATGTGTGCGGTGAGGTACACATGACAGGCTTAGAACCAGGCCTGGTTGGACGTTTTGGGTACCGGCATTCCTCAGAGCCAATCAGTGGGTGCGTTTGGCCCCGCTGATGAGTCTGGGGAAGGGTACTTAAGATGCTGGAGTCACGTGGTCGGGTTCGTTAGGTCAGAGCTGCCCGTTTCCTGGATCTGGGCCGGGGTAGCCCCGCGAGGGGGGCCCGGTCAGGGGATCGTGTGCCGCCCCCACAACATGTTTGGTTTGATAGGCCCCACAGACCCGCTTGGTCTGGGGCAAGGATCCACCTGTTCCTGAGTCTCGGAACTGGCTGGTCCGAGGTGCAGTAGCTGAGGGAGGATTCAAGGCGTCCGGGTGTGCTCTCAACTTGGAGGGGCACCGCAGCTCGTGTAAGCGACCGGGGGAGGACTCTTCGGAGGAGGGCCAACAAGCTGGCATCCTGAGAAGTGCCTGGTTGCTGGGCTGTCAAGGACACTAGAGAATCCACTCTTCCCCAATACTGCCAAGGAGACGGATAACGTTCCAGGTACTGAGGAAAGGTTCCTGTTTTGTTTCTGAGCACCACTTTGATTCAAGGTTAGAGACTGTGCAAATTTTGTTATTCAAGGGCTGACTGCCATAATCTCTGGCTAGAGATTTGTTCAGCTTGGAAGCGCCCAGCGGCGAGTGGCTACTCTCTGGGTTGGCAAATAGGGACTTTTGTATACTTAGCAGTTCAAGGTGCCTGAGTTTTCTTCACCCTTGCCCTGTGTTCCCACATGTGACTGTGTTATGTTGGATGTTACCCCTGCAAATAAAAACCTTTCAAAAGGACTTTTATGGCGTCAGCGTGCAAAGTCGTTGGGTACTAACCCTGGGAACCCCTAGACCTGGAGGACAAGCCAAGCGGAGGTAACCGGTAAGCCCAAAAGTCAAGGCCGCCCCATCGAGGGTTATGGCCGCTACATAAGTAATATACAAATAATTATTATATATTGTTTTTAAGGTAAATTACTATATTTTCAAAAACTGTACTCAAGCAGGTGGCTTAACGGACAAATTACTAAAGTCTGAAGTTATAACTTCAAACCAGCCTCGAAGCTTGGTCGTCTTTTTTTTTCATTGTTGTTTTTCATTGAACCCTTCATTGTTTGCTGAAAAAAATGTAGGGGGAATGCCACTCATAGGCGTGTGCACTGGGTGTGCTGAGAGTGCCTGGGCACACCCTAATCACCCCGTGCAGTGCAGATTTTGCAGATTTCCTCTGCTGCCTCACACCCCCCGGGGCGCTACTGGGCTTCCCTCCTATCCTCTCCCGCCGGCTGCTGCAGGGGTTGTTTCAGAATTGAGGGCATGGGGGAAGGGGCCTGTAAGTATGACATTTAATAGCCTCTTCCTTTTCTGCATGAACCAATCACTTACCGTGTTCATTCATAACTGAAGCATAACAAACAGTGTTTACTATGCTTCAGTTTGTGAATGAACAGTAAACCACTCAGCACAGAGTACTTCCCATTCATTCACTGTCCAGTGAAGCTGAGGCTGCAGAGAAAAGGACTGGGGAATTCTTAGTCCCTTTCTCTGTATCAAAAGTGAGACATCAGGTGTACATTTGGACCCTGGATATTTCACCAAAGCCCCCCAACGGGGCTCCTAAAAAAATGATAATAAGAATATAGCAATAACATTGTAATAATTAAAATAATAAAAATATAATACTACTGACATCATCCACTGCTCTACTGACACTGTCCACTGCCCTAGTGACACCATTCACTGCTCTGACACTGTCCACTCCTCTACTGACACCGTCCACTGCCCTAGTGACACCGCTCACTGCTCTACTGACACTGTCCACTCCTCTACTGACACCACCCACTGCCCTACTGACACCGCCCACTCCTCTACTGACACCATTCACTGCTCTACTGACATCACCCACTCCTCTACTGACACCGCCCACTCCTCTACTGACACCATCCACTGCTCTACGGACATCACCCACTCCTCTACTGACACCGCCCACTGCCCTACTGACACCGCCCACTCCTCTACTGACACCGTCCACTGCCCTAGTGACACCTTCACTGCTCTACTGACACTGTCCACTCCTCTACTGACACCGCCCACTCCTCTACTGACACCGTCCACTGCCCTAGTGACACCATTCACTGCTCTGACACTGTCCACTTCTCTACTGACACCGTCCACTGCCCTAGTGACACCGCTCATTGCTCTACTGTCACTGTCCACTCCTCTACTGACACCGCCCACTGCCCTAATGACAACGCTCACTGCTCTACTGACACCGCCCACTGCCCTACTGACACCGCCCACTGCCCTACTGACACCGCCCACTCCTCTACTGACAACTTCCACTGCTCTACTGACACCATCCACTGCCCTAGTGACACCATTCACTGCCCTAGTGACACCATTCACTGATCTACTGACACCGCCCACTCCTCTACTGACAACTTCCACTGCTCTTCTGACACCATCCACTGTCCTACTGACACCTCCACTGCCCTACTGACACCATACTGACACCATCCACAGCCCTACTGACACCATCCACAGCCCTACCGACACCATCCACTGCCCTACTGACACCATTCACTGCCCTACTGACACTGTCCATGTTTTATTACACATACAAGTGTTTGAGCTTTGGGGTGCACACCCTAATGCAAAAGGCTGTGCACACCTATGATGTCACTACATGTGAATTCTCTTGTACAGAGCTCAATAACTATTTCTGTATTTCTTGTCTATCACTCACCTATTTTGATCTCTGGAGGAACTTCCTCCTCTTTACATGGCTCATCACTCCTTACATACGACTTTTCTTCATCTTTGGGCTCAACCTTGACGACCATGGACCCTCCAGCCTGGAGAAAACATATGTTTAGAATGGTTAGTTCACCTTTACCAAGAAACTTCATATGCAGCTAGGGGACATTTGTAGATAAAAGTGAACTGTGCAGCTTTGACTGAAGTTGGATAATCCCCTTCCTATAGGTGTAAGCAACGCTGTATCCTGGCCTAGGCCGACAAGGCCCAGGCCTAGGGCAGCACTTTGCAGGGGGGCAGCACGTAAAGAGTCCCCGCCGGCTTGCGCTACACTGTTAGTGTAGCGCCAGTCTTATGGGCGGACTGGGCTGAGAGGCAAATTACTGTAGTGCCCCTATAAAGCGGCCTCACTGTTTCAGGTATCCGGGCGGCCGGCATTCCGCAACGGTGTGTGTGTGTGTGTGTGGGTGGGGGGGGGGGGGTTACCGCTTCTAATTTTGACTGTCCTATCATCCTGGACCACAAACCTTCCTCACTGTGCTATATGTTTTCTGCTGCACCATTGGCATGGTTATATCTTCTTAGTCCTCTCCATAAAATTATCAGAAATTTGTGCTTAAAGTAGAACTATAGGCAACACTTATTTTTTTTCAATTTGGAAAGAGTAAGGGAGGGTTATAGCCAGTCAGTTTTCTACCATCCCTGTCCCATTGCAGATATTTCCCTTCACTTCCTGCCCCATAGCCAAACAGGAAGTGATAGGAAATCTATGCAAATTAAGGGAATCCATTGTGATCAGAACTAGTGTCCCCACTCAAAAATTTCAGGGCAGGTCTTAAACAGCAACGGGTGTGGCCTTGACAGGAAGGGTGGGTCATATTTAAATTAGGGAGTACACAAGTTTAGTCAGGCCTAGGGCAGTACAAAACCTAAATACATTACTGGGTGTAGGCCATTTACTTAACCCCAAATCCTGGCCAAATAAGTCTCAGAGATAGTATCATCCCATCCTGCCTCGTTGCCAGGTAATTACTAAGATGCTCCCAGCCATTGATGCTTACCCCCACCATCACAGGAACGAGCTCTCAAAACCCTAAACGTGAGGTTCAATATCTCCTCCATCGCATCACTGAGCTCAGAGCCACTGCGACGGGGGATAAAGGGTGCAAATGAGGGAGTTTGAATCAGAGAAAGAGTTTGCTCCTGTGATGGTGAGGGTGAGCAGTAGGTTATTTCTCTCACATGGCATGTGTATACCACAAATGACACCCCAAAATAAATTCTGCTACTCCTCCTGAGTATTACGACACCACATGTGTGGGACTTTTCCACAGCCTGGCCACTTAGAGAGACCCAACATGCAGGGAGCGCCATCACATGTTCTTGGATCATAAATTACACATCTAACAGGACAATGACATGTGACACTGACGTGGCACTGATGACATGTGACACTGACACGTGACACTGATGTGGTACTGATGACAGATGGCACTAATATGTGGCACTGATGACAGATGGCACTTATACGTGGCACTGATGACATGTGGCACTAATACGTGGCACTGATGACAGATGCACTAATACGTGGCACTGATGACACGTGACACTGTTGACAGATGGCACTGATACGTGGCACTGATGACACGTGACACTGATAACAGATGGCACATGACACTGACAGGTGGCATTGATGGCAGATGGCACTGATGACAGATGGCACTAATATGTGGCACTGATAACACGTGACACTGATGTGGCACTGATGACAGATGGCACTATGTGACACTGTTGACACGTGGCACTGATGACACTTATGTGGCACTGATGACAGATGGGACTTATACGTGGCACTGATGACAGATGGCACTGACAGGTGGCACTGGGGACAGATGGCACTGACAACAGGTGGCACTGGGGACAGATTGCACTGACGACAGGTGGCACTGGGGACAGATGGCAGTGGGAACAGATGGGCACTTTATTTTCGCTTTTTTTTTTTGTATACTCATGCTGCAGAGTTCATCTCTCCCTCCTAACACGCTGTCTCTGTGTGAGGAGGGAGAGCCGGCGATGAGAGATGATCTCATATGTTTACATATGAGATAATCTCTCATTGGACATGCAAATCGCGCTGTAAACGGCCGCTGTGATTGGCCACTTACAGCGATCTGTGACTGGCCGTGTCCAAGGGACACGGCCAGCACAGAACTTCCATGATGCGCACTCGCGGGAGCGCGCATTGCGGAAGTAAACAGGAGGACGTCCAGGGACGCCCCCTCCCGGTAACTGGCATCCGCGCTGCAGCCGTCTTTCGCTATAGCGTGGACGCCTAGTGGTTAAAGGATGGTTACATTGTTTTTCAGATACCAGTTTCACAGGATCAGTAAAGGCTACAAATCACACCAGAGTGCTGGTTTGGTTCCATCTACCTGATCATCCTGAGGGATCTCCTGATGTTCCTGTGTGGAGTCCTTGGAATACAGAGGACGGGGACATCTCTCTGGGGGATTTCTGTTACTGGATCCATCTGTAGGAAACACACACACTGACTGAATACATTGTTTCTATGTCTTTATATCAGAGGATGTGTGTATCTAGGTGGATCCTCACTAATCTTTTCTCCTTTATAAGAAATTAAAGTCTCCTCTTACCCGGTGATGTGAGGGGCGGCCGGTTCTCCATCATGACGTCCTTGTAGAAATCCTTGTGTCCTTCTATATACTCCCACTCCTCTTATGCTATAATGAAAAAATACAATGATAATAAATAAAAAATTGTTTAAAAATGAAAAAATCATACGGTTCCTTTTTTATCATCGGGAAGAATTAACGTGGCTTTGCAGCAGCCGAATTCGAACCTTTGTCAAGTCAGAGTTTGATCCTGGTTTCCAGGTCCTTAGCAGTATGGACTGCCAAGACCTCTCCTCCATCAGGTGGTTAGATAAAAAGTAGCCTGTAGAATAGAAGTCTGGTAATAAAATGGAGGACCATGGAGTGTAAGCTCCTCTGGTGCAGAGACTGATGTGACTGGCTCAGTGTTCCCTGTACAGCACTGTGGTATTTGTCAGAGCTATATAAATGTATAATAATAATAATAATAGTGTGTGACTGTGGGGGACATTAGAGTGTAAGCTCACCTGGTGTGGAGACTGAAGTTAATGACTCAGTGTTCTCTGTATAGCGCTATGCAGTGGCGGTGCGTCCATAGAGGGCACAGGAGCGCCGCACCCACTCTCCTACACCACCCTATCACCAATAGATAGATTCATGCATTGCATGAATCTATCTATTGTCACCGCTGCCACCCCCTATTCAGGTGTCCGGCCCCTTGTCGGGCACCTGGCATCTGAATTACAGCGGCAGGGTTTCTTTGGAAGTGCCCAATTAGAGCTGTCAGTTCTAATAGGCATCCTGATTAGAGCAGTGAGCTCTAATAGGCTTCCAAAAGTGTAAACAGCAGGCGCAATGCTGTGTGTTCGCTGTTTACACAGTGTTGTGTTAGAGAAGCGAATACATCGCTTCCCTAACACTGACCCGCCTTTCTGCCAATCAGGTTGCCGGGTCTGTTACCTGTCACCTGATTGGCTGAAATCACAGGCGCTGTGATTGGACGCCTAGGCGTCCAATCATTGCAGAAGACAAGAGGAGGAGCGCGGGAGAAGACATCGGGTCGCAATGAGGACACAGGACACTGCTCGCCGCCTGCCGCCGTCACCTGCTGCACACTAAGACAAGGTAAGTGCCGGGCAGATGGCGGGCGGGGGCACATTGGCAGCACTTGGGGCACAGTGGCAGCACTTGGGCACAGTGGCAGGCAGCACTTGGGGCACAGTGGCAGCAGTTGGGGCACATTGGCAGCACTTGGGGCACAGTGGCAGCATTTAATGGGCACAGTGGCAGCATTTGATGCACAGTGACAGCACTTGGGGCACAATGGCAGCACTTGGGGCACAGTGGCAGCATTTAATTGGCACAGTGGCAGCATTTGGGGCACAGTGGCAGCACTTGGGGCACAGTGGCAGCACTTGGGGCACAGTGGCAGCACTTGAGGCACAGTGGCAGCATTTGAGGCACAGTGGCAGCATTTATTGGGCACAGTGGCCGAATTTGAGGCACAGTGACAGCACTTGGGGCACAATGGCAGCACTTGGGGCACAGTGGCAGCATTTAATTGGCACAGTGGCAGCATCTAATTGGCACAGTGGCAGCACTTGGGGCACAGTGGCAGCATTTGGGGCACAGTGGCAGCACTTGGGGCACAGTGGCAGCATTTGGGGGCACAGTGGCAGCGTTAGATGGGAACAGTGGCAGCATTTGGGGCACAGTGGCAGCATTTAATGGGCACAGTGGCAGCGTTTGATGGCACAATTAGGCTGGAATTGATGTGTTTTTTTTCTGAATTTTTCAGTTTGTTTGCGCCCCCCCAAAAATTTTGAGCACCAGCCGCCACTGGCGCTATGGTATATGTCAGAGCTATATAAATGTGTGTGACTGTCCTGGGACATTAGAGTGTAAGCTCCCCTGGTGCAGAGACTCATGTGAATGGCTCAGTGTACCCTGTACAGCACTTTGGTTTATGTCAGAGCTATAAAAATGTATAATAATAGTGTGTGACTGTCCTGGTACAGTGCAGTGTAAGCTCCTGTGGTGCAGAGACTGAAGTAAATGGCTCAGTGTGCTCTGTAAAACACGATGGTATATGTCAGAGCTATATAAATGTGTGTAACTGTGGTTGAACATTAGAGTGCAAGCTCCTCTGATATAGAGATATGTGACTGGCTCAGTGATCTCTTTACAGCACTGCGGTATATGTCAGAGCTATATAAATATAAAATAATAATAGTGTGTGACAGTGTAAGCTCCTTTGATACAGAGACTGATGTGACTGGCTCAGTGTGCTCTGTACAACACTTTGGTATAGGTCAGAGTTATATAAACATGTGTGACTTTGACAGAACATTAGAGTGTGAGCTTCTCTGATACAAAGACTGATGAGAATGGCTCAGTGGTCTCTTTACAGCACTGTGGTATATTTTAGAGCTATATAAATATAAAATAATAAAAGCATATGACTGCTCTGGGACATTAGAGTGTAAGCTCGTCTGGTGCAGAGACTGAAGTGACTAGCTGAGTGTTCTCTGTACAGCAATGCAGAATATGTCTGAGCTCTATAAATATATAATAATAACAATAGTGTATAACTGTCCAGGGATATTTGAGTGTAAGCTCCTTTGATACAGAGAGTGATGTGACAGCTCTGCGGTATATGTCAGAGCTACATAAATGAATAATAATAATAGTGAGTGACTGTGGTGGGACATTAGAGTGCAAGCTCTGTGGATACGTACCTTTCCCAGTTGCTGACGCTCCAGCACTGTAGCACTCTCTGCTCAGGTTACATGCCCCCCTTACCTTCCCCACCCAGTCCACATCGAGTGCTGGGACCCCCTTGTCTCATAACAAGAAGATGTTATTATCTCCTCCTCACTGGGTACACACTCTCCAGCCTCACACCCCCTCTAGGAATTTAGACACCGCTAGAACTCCTCCTTTGGTCTACAACAAAATGGCCGCCACCCCTCCAGCACGAGGACACTTCCTTTTCTCACAAAGCAGGACTCTAGTGGTGATTCTGACTCTACACTTGAGGTGATTGTAACCGTATTAGTGCACTTGCAACAAAATCATATGAATACTGTACTTTTTTCACTTGCGCCAAACCTGGCCATAAATGAGTAAAAAAATAAGTGAGAAATCAAACAAAATATTGAAATGTTCTTTAACAGCACGTTACATTCAGCCATCACTATAGCTAAAATTAGAACATCAACAAATTTTTATTTATTTTCTATATTAAAGCACTCTATCGCTTTTTGTAGATCTATTTCTGACAGAGTGGAAATGGTGTAATGCAAATATGACCTTGTAGAAACTCTCCTCCCCTCTCTCTCTCTCCACTCCCGATATATTCCACTCTACCCCTCTCCCTCCCTCCTCTCTGTCCTTTTATCTCTATCCCCCTCCCTTCCCTGTCTCACTCCCTCCCTTCTTTCTCTCCACCCACTCTCTATTACCCCCTCTCCCTTCCTTCTCTCTCCACCCCTCCTCTATCCCTCCTCTCCCTTTCTCTCTCTCCATCCCCCCTCTCCCCCTTCTCTCTCCACCCCTCCTCTATCCCTCCTCTCCCTTTCTCTCTCTCCATCCCCCCTCTCCCTTCTCTGCTGCCTGCTTGCTGTTCCTTTCTCTCTCTAGGCACTCTATCCTCCCCTCTCTTCCCTCTCTCCATCCCCCTTCCCTTGCTTCTCTCTCTCCATCCCCCATTTCACCCTTTCCCTTACTTCTCTCTCTCTACCCCCTTTCTCTCTCTCCATCCCCCAATTTCCCCCTTTCCCTTGCTTCTCTCTCTCCACCCCCCTTTCTCTTTCTCCATCCCCCCATTTCCCCCTTTCCCTTCCTTCTCTCACCCCCTTCTATCGTCCCTTCTTTCTCTCTCTCCATCCCCTCCTCTATCCCTCCTCTCCCTTTCTCACTCTCTGCTCTCTATGGTCACCTCCCTTTTTTCTTTCCACCCTCTCTATTACCCCCTCTCCCTTCCCATTCTCTCTCTCTCCATCCCTTTTCTCCCTTCTTTGCTGGCTCCTCTCTGTTCCTTTCTCCCTCTCTGCTCTCTATCCCCTTCTTCCCACTCTCCATTCCCCATTTCCCCCTTTCCCTTCCTTCCCTCTCTCCACCCCGCTCTATCCCTCCTTCCTTCTCTCTCTCCATCTCCTCCTCTATTTCTCCTTCCTTCTCTCTCTCCATCTCCTCCTCTATCCCTCCTCTCCTGTTCTCTCTCTCTCCGCTCTCTATCTCCCCTATTCCCTCTCTCTCTACATCCCCCCTTTCCTTTCCTTTACCTTCCCCTCTCTCTCTCTCTCTCTCTCCATTCCCCCTCTAACCCTCCCTCTCTCTCCACCCCCTCCTTTATCCCTCCTCTGCCTTTCTCTCTCTCCAACCTCGTCTCCCTTCTTCGCTGCCACCTTTCTGTTCCTTTCTCTAGCTCCGCTCTCTATCCCTGTCTCCGTCCCCCCATTTCCTCCTTTCATTTCCTTCTCTCTCTCTCCATCCCCCCCCCCCTCTATCCCCCCTTTCCTCTCTCTCCACCAACCATCCCTCTCCTCCCTTTTCTCTTTTATTATCCCCTCTCCATCCCCCCTTTCTTCTCTCTCTTCACCCCCCCTCTCCCTCTTTTCATCCCCCTCTCCCTCTTTCCATCCACCCTGTCCCCCTCTTTTATTATCCCCTCTCCATCCCCCCTTTCTTCTCTCTCTTCACCCCCACCCTCTCCCTCTCTCTACCCCATAGAACATAGAAAAGTGACGGCATAAAAAGACAGAGTAGTCCATTGAATCTGTCAATTTTTTTTTCTTTTCTTTTTTTTTCCATTTTTTTTTGTTAAATGTATTGTCTGAGTATAGATCTATTATTGTCCCAAGCATGTTTAAAGCCATTTACTGTTGACTGTCTCACTAGCTCTGCTGGACGTCTATTCCAAGAATCAACTACTCTTTCAGAAAAATAACACATCTAAGATTAGTTTTGAACTTTCCTCCAGTTAGTTTCCTTCCCTATCCCTCTTTCCATCCCCCCTCTCCTTCCCTCTCACCACCCCCTCTCTGTCTCCCATCTCCCTCTCTCTTTCCACCCCCTCTCTCTCTCTCTCCATTCCCCCTTCCCCCTCTCTCTCCTTCCCCCTATCTCCCCTCTCTCCATTCCCCCTCTCTCTCCCCCCTTCCCTCTCTTTACCCCCCCCCCCCCCCACCTCTCTGCACCCCTGCCCCTTTCTCTCTCTCTCTGTTTGTCTTATGTTTCCCCTCCTTTCCCTCTCTTTGCTTTTCACCTTTATCCCTCTTCCTTTCCCCTCTCTGTCTACCCCCCCCCTCTCTCTCACCGATCCCCCCTCTATTCCCCCTTCCCTCTCTCTCCACCCCCCTCTACCCCATCTCTCTCTCTCCTTCCCACTTCCCTCTCTCTCTCTCCATCCCCCTTCTATCCCTCCTTCCCTCTCTTTCTCTCCATCTCCTTCCAATTACCCCTCTCCCTTCCATCTCTCTCGCTCCCTTTATCCCCCCTCTCCCCCTCTCATCTCTGTCCCTTTCTCTCTCTCTCCTCTCCTCCCCCTCTCTCTCCTTCTCCCCTTTATCCCCCCTATCTTCCCTCTCTCTCCATTCGCCCTGTATTCCTCCCCTCTCTCTCATCCCACCTCTAACTAACCCCCTCATCTATGTCCCTTTCTCTTTCTCTGTATTTCAAATTATTCATACATTGTTGATTCAATCTATAATTCCGCTGCCTAAAAATCCCACATTGGGGGAGCATTTCCCATTTTTTTCTCTTTCTCTGTTTGCCTCTTGCCCCCCCCCCCCCCTATTCCCCTGTCTCTCCTTCTCCCCTTTATCCCCCCTCCCTTTCCCCTGTCTCTCCATTCCCCTTGTATTCTTCCCCGCTCCCTTTCCTTTGTCTTTCTCTCCATCCCCCTCTCCCTCCCCCCCTCATCTCTGTCCCTTTCTCTCTCTCTCTCTCTCTATGTTTGCCTTCTTCCCCCTCCCACTTCCCCCTGCCTCTCCTTACCCCCCCCCCCCCCCCTTCCTCCCCCCCTCTCTCTCCATTCCCCTGTATCCCTTCCCTCTCTATTTCCCTTCTCTCTCTCTCTCTATCCCCCCTCTCCCTATCCCCCCTCTTTCCTCTCTCCCCATCCCCCCCTCTACCCCATCCCTCTCGATACCTCCCATCCCTCCCTTTTTCTCTCTCTCCCTCCCTCTTCTCATCCTGTATGCTGCACTCCATATAATGTATTGTATGTTACTTACTCCTGACCCCTGTGCACTATACACCATGTTGTTATGTTACATAGTCCTGACCAAAGTGTTTATTGTGTCAGCAGTTGTTGGTTTTAATACAGTCAATGATCTTTTGTTTTTAAAAAAGGCTCCTTTGTTCTGAGGTTTATATGTGTCTGTGAGCTTGTCATTAGTGGCACAGTAATAGGGAATATTTTGTGGGTACAAGGACAATGGTTCTGTTTTTTTTTTTTAATATTCCACTTTAAGCCATTCCCATTGTTATGCCCACTGTTCGCCAATGCAAGCTATGAGCACTGCAAATCTTGATTCTTTATTCCATCTCAAGGGCCCCCAGGTCTTTCATAATCATTGCCATGCTCACATTTTGTCACACTATTTAGGGGCCATTCCCACTGGCCCTCCATTAAATCGCAGAGCAGCCGGAGAGATTCATTGGTCTGGGTAGTCTGCATTGCCGGCTGGCTAGGGGGCAGTGTGGTGCACAATTCAGCGCTAGACATGTGCGGTATGTTTCGTTCCGAATTGAAATTCGCATGAATTTTTCATTATTTGGAAATTCAGGTGTATCCGAATTTCTGAATGGCAATAGTAATGAATTTAAACAAATCCAAAATCACGAAACAACATTTCGGAAGTTCAAATTTGAAAACTTTTTGAATAGAATTTGAATAGTTTTCAAATCGATTTTCCCAAAGAGAATAAAATAGAAAATAAAGGAATATAATAGAAAAGGATAGAATAGAAAAGCATAGAATAGAAAATAAAAGAATAGAATATAATAGAGTAAAACAGAAGACAATACAAAATAAAATAATACAAAAAAAAGAATAGAAAAAAAGAAAACAGAAAATAAAGAAAAAGAATAGAGTACAACAGAACAAAATAGAATGGAAAATAAAAGAACAGAATAAAATAGAATAGAAAGAAAAAAAAAACAATAGAATAACACAGAAAGAATATAACCTTCTTCCGAAATTGTAATTTCAAATTGAATAAATTTGAATTTGAAAAGAATAGAATAGAATAGACAATAAAATAAAACAATAGAAAAGAATAGAAAAAAAATGATTGAATAGAAAATAAGGTAGAATAGATTAAAATGAATATAACCATTTCCTAAAACTTGAATAGAATAGAAAAGGATAGATTATAATAGAATAGAAAATAAAAACAGAATAGAAAAGAATAGAATAGCATAGAATAGCATAGAAAAATAGCATAGAATAGCATAGAAAAAAAACAACAATAGAATAGAATTTTTTTTTTTTTAAATAGAAAGAATATAACCGTCTTCTGAAATTCAAATTTCGAATAGAATAAATTTGAATAGAAAATAAAATAATAGAATACAATAGAAAAACAATAGAATAGAATGAATATAAGAATATAACCATCTTTTGAAATTCAAACAGAATAAATTGGAATTCAAATAGAATATAATAGAAAAAAATAAAATAGAAAATAAAAGAATAGAATAGAACAGAAAAGAATAGAATAGAAAAGAAAAAAACAATAGAATAGAATAAAATATAAAGAATATACCATTTTCCAAAATTAAAAATTTGAATGGAATAAATTTGACTTTGAATAGAATTTAATTCTATTCTAAAATTCAAAATTGAGTTCAATTTGACTGATTTCGGAAAATTAAAATAGATTTGAATTCGAATAAACAAATTGAATTCCGAAAACAAATTAAACTAAATTAATTTATATAAATAACGAAAACAAAACAAAACAAATTTTTTCGTTCTGCGAGTGTCTATTTAGCGCACCGCATTGCACTGTCCCCCTTCTTTTATTGTTTTGAACAAACTTTATGTGAAGTGTAAAAACGTACACTTCATACACTGCAGTGCAAATTTGGGTTGGTTTTGCCAGCATGTCTATCGCAGCACTATGCTGCATTGCAGTGCGAATGGGAAACATAGGAAACAGTTGTTTCCTGGTTGTCCCTACGGTGATGGACGTTTTCCACTGCGGTAAAATGTTGTCACTCTTAAGCTGCGCACACACGAGCATATTTTTCCGACGGGAATTGTGTGATGACACGCTGTTGTCAGAAAATCCGCCCGTTTGTACGCTCCATCAGACAATTGTTGTTGGATTTTCCATGGACAAATGTTGGATGGCAGGATTTAAAATTGTCCGGGGACAAATGTCTGTTGTCGGATTTTCGGAGCGTGTGTACACAAGTCCGTCGTACAAACACGCATGCTCGGAAGCAAGGACGAGCCGGAAGCAGACGGTCTTGTAAACTAGCGTTTGTAATGGAGACAAAATTAGTGATGCAGCGCGCTTTCTCTTTTTCTTTATAATGGGATAAGAATGAATCTGCTTTGCTGGTGATACTGACGGAGTTCTGTCAAACGTATTTAACCACTTCAGCCCCGGACCAATTGGCAGCCAAAGGACCAGGCCCCTTTTTGCGATTCGGCACTGCGTCGCTTTAACTGACAATTGCGCGGTCGTGCGACGGGGCTCCAAAACAAAATTGTCGTCCTTTTTTTCCCACAAATAGAGCTTTCTTTTGGTGGTATTTGATCGCCCCTGCGGTTTTTATTTTTTGCCCTATAAACAAAAATAGAGTGACAATTTTGAAAAAAATTCAATATTTTTTTACTTTTTGCTATAATAAATATCCCCAAAAAATATATAAAAATTTTTTTTTTTCCTCAGTTTAGGCCGATACGTATTCTTCTACATATTTTTGGTAAAAAAAATCGCAATTAGCGATTATTGATTGGTTTGCGCAAAAGTTATAGCGTTTACAAAATAGGGGATAGTTTTATAGCATTTTTATTTATATATTTTTTTTTACTAGTAATGGCGGCGATCAGCGATTTTTATTGTGACTGCGACATTATGGCAGACACATCGGACATTTTTGGGACCATTGTCATTTATACAGCAATCAATGCTATTTAAATGCATTGATTCCTGTATAAATGACAGTTGTAGTGAAAGAGTTAACCACTAGGGGGAGGGGAGGGGTTATGGGCTCTGACGTGTGTGTGTTTTTTTACATTAGGGGGCGGGGCTGACGTCTGACGTCATTGATCGGCTTTCCTGATGACCGGGAACAGCCAATCAATGACAGGCAGAGTAGGAAGCGCGGGGAGAGTTTGTTTACACAAACCTCTCCCCGTTCTTCAGCTCCGTAACCCGATCGCGGACACCAGCGGCGATCGGGTCCGCGGGCAGGCAACCTAAAGGGGACATACAAGTACGTGGTTTTGCCTGCCCGTGCCATTCTGTAGACGTATATCTACATGAGGCGGTCGGGAAGCGGTTAAAAAAGGCTTTTTTTTTTTCTAGTGCTATCAAGAATATTTCTTTCTTTTTTTCTGTGTCAAGTTACCACAACAACATTATCCCGTGATTTTGAAGATCAAAGATACCCATCTATGTTGGTGTCCCTTGTTAATTTTACATTGTATTTTTTAAATGTACCTGCCTACTCCCAAACTGTCATTTGAAGTAAAACACATAGCCATGTATTTATTTTTATTTTTTTAATAGGGATCACAAGAAGGTCCTCTAAAAATCAAGAGGAAGGCAGCGATGGAGAAACGGTTGGAATTGGTGAAGCCTTTGTACCCCAGGGCAGACTTCAATTATGTGACGAGCAAAATTGGGAATCTGAGTGTCAGGCCACCTGGGGCCAGGTGACAGACAGGGGAGGGCTGACAGCCTTAGGCCTGGGGGGGGGGGGGGGGTCCAGTCAAGTGGCCCATTGAACCACTGAAACAGCTCACCATCCATGCCCAGTTGTTTTTTCAATGCAGCCTCACCAGTGCCCCTCAATGGCGCCTCATCAGTGCCCATCAATGCAGCCTCACCAGTGTCCATAAATGCAGTCTCACCAGTGCCCATCCAATGCAGCCTGATAACTGGGGCAGGGTAAATGGGGTGTATGGGGGGGATGGGATGTGGGGGTCAGCTGGGGGTGTCAGGGTCTCCTACCTGGCAGCTCAGATTGCACGCCACAGCCAGCGCAAGCCAGCACCCAGCCCCACAGCCCATGCCAGTCACGGGCACCCTGCCTACAAGACTCTGGTCTCTGGGGGTTTTAGTTTCCTCTGCGCTGCTTGGGAGCTTGAATGTGGACTACAACTCCTGGAATGCAACAGTGGCCAACCGCTGCAGCTGTAAAAATAGCAGCGGGCAGCAGGCGCCGGCCGTTTTCAACGTAAGTTAGGGCGGCCTGGGGGGCAATTGCCACTCTGCCCCCCCAGCCCAGCCCTCCCCTGGTGACAGATGCACACCGTTGGGATCAGGAGTGCACCGCAAGGTAGTGGACCCTACGGCTGACTGCTGCGGATGAGAGTCACCAACACGGATCCCACCGGGGTTAGAGCGTAAGATTCCCTAGGGCGTCTAAGAGCCAGCAGGTGTTCACCAGAGCCTCTAGTGGTGAGGATGGACTGGACTGCAACTGGCTCCAGGTTGTGACCCCCAGGGTCAAGCCCAAAGTAGGCAACAGGGATAGGTATAGGGATAGTAAGGGAATAAGCCAAGGTCAGGGCAACTAGCAGACAAGGACAACAGAGTACACGCCAAAGGTTCAGGGTCACAGGCAAACAGGGATAGTCGGGACACGCCAAAAGGTCAGGGTCACGAGCAGACAGGAATAGTCGAGAACACACCAAGGTCGGTAACAAAGACAAACATAGAGCACACGGCAAGCAGGAAACAGGAAGCCAAACACACAATGGTTGATCAGCAGGGCTGGCCTGCAGTGCACAGATTAATACAGAGTTCTCTGATAGGAGCTGGGATGGAGCCATGCTTAGAGGAGAGATTATAAAAGCAGTCAGGTGAGAGTGGCTGGTCTCTAGAGATGAACACATGGTGAGAGGCAGGCCCAGATTGGCCATAGGGCAAACCGGGCAACATGTCTGTTGAAAAAGGAATGCGGCTTGCCAGTACATGTGATGGGAGATAGCACAAGTTCACACACTGGGTGTTTTGGAGCTTTAGAAACGAACCTGTTTTTACCTACACACATTTTAGGTCATAATCATCATGATCATAAGGGACATTTAACAGTTATGCCTCTACGTGGACGTGGATTTAAATTTGGGCTTTTAGAGGGGTGAGATCACCCCATCTGAGGAAGGCAACATCAACACAGTCTTGGGATACAAATGTCTCATATGGCCTTCACTTTAACAAACTCATACTTTGTAAGTTCCTGAGTTGGGGATGTGTATCTTATGTTTTCAAACATGCCTGTTTAGCCCCAAAAAAGGCTAAATAATGGCAAACATACCGTATATACTCGAGTATAAGAAACATTTTTTTGTGCTGAAAATGCCCCCTCGGCTTATACTCGAGTCACGCACTTTTCTGCAGCAGAGAATGACATTTTTCCGAACCGACTTTGGGGCCCTATATCTCTGGGCCACTTGGTGCTAGAAACCCCAAATTTGGTGTGCAACCCCAGTGGAACCAGCTGGGGTTCCTAGCACCAAATGGCCCCAAGATACAGGGCCCCAAAGTCAGTTCGGAAAATGTCATTCTCTGCTGCAGAAAAGTGTTTAGCCCCATACACACGGTCAGATTTTCCGATGGATTCTGTCCTATCGGACAATGTTGTCGGAAATTCCGACCGTGTGTAGGCACCATCGGACATTTTCCATCGGATTGTCCGACGGTCAAAGTTTTATCTCCTGCTCTAACAATTTTACGACAACAAAGTCCGATCACACCAATTCCGATCGTGTGTAGCGAATTCCGACGGACAAAGTGCCACGCATGCTCAGATCACATTACAAGACCAAAGCTATTGGCTACTAGCCTCTACGTAGTCCCGTCGTAGGCAACAAACGTCACCACGTTCTGAATGATCAGATTTTCCGACAACTTTGTCCGACCGTGTGTATGCAACACCAGTGTCAGACTAAATCCGTCGGAAAAAATTCGATGGATTTTGTGGTCGGATTTTCCGACCGTGTGTACGGGGCATTTGACATTTTCTGAACTGACTTTGGGGCCCCGTATCTCGGGGCCACTTGGTGCTAGGAACCCCAAATTTGGTGAGCAAACCCATTGGAACCAGCACTACAACATATCCAAGCTGGGGTTCCTAGCACCAAATGGCCCCGAGATACGGGCCCCAAAGTCGGTTCGAAAAATGTCATTCTCTGCTGCAGAAAAGTGTTTGACATTTTCTGAACCGACTTTGGGGCCCGTATCTCGGGGCCACTTGGTGCTAGGAACCCCAGCTTGGATATGTTGTAGTGATAGTTCCACTGGGTTTGTACACCAAATTTGGAGTTTCTAGCACTAAGTGGCCTCGAGAAAGTCAGTCAACTGTGTCCATCTGCAGCAATGTCATTTCGAGACCCTTTGGGTCCAGAAACCCCAAATTGTGGCTGCAGCTAGGGGCATCTAGGAACCCTTAATTACAGAGTTTGAAGTTCGGGGAACCTATGGCTGCAATGGGCACAGTGAGGCAGCAAATGGGCATTGTTGACCCTCTTTTCCACTTACAGTAGCTGCGCATTTCTCACCCTAGGCTTATACTCGAGTCAATACGTTTTCACATTTTTTTGTGGTAAAATTAGGTGCCTCGGCTTGTATTCGGGTCGGCTTATACTCGAGTATATACGGTACATGTTTATACACCAGATGTTGGTTTGTTATAAAACCTTAAAACGCACATGTGAATGTGCTTTGAGTAATATGTTTTTTACTAAACAATGTGTGGCTTATTATTTCAATGCTCAGTACCAGTGTATTTGTTAAGTTGGTGTAGCTACAGTGACAATATGCTCTAAAATGTAAAAACTCAGGCAATTTTATGGCCTCAAAGAAATTAAAGGAGTTGAAAAGGCATAATTAAGAACAAAAACATTGTGTGTGTGTAGCAGACCCACAGCACAACATAATAGTTAGCTGAAGAAGAGATTGCCACCCCATGCAGCAAATAAGGTACGTTTACACTATTGTCTAAAATGGACAAAAAAGGCCATTTGACAACCTATTATACAGATAAGAAACACAGACAACAGAAGTTCAAATGAAATAGTAGTTTATACTAAAATTATGATTCTTGATCACCTACATTTTGCTGCCAAGCCACTGCCCCTCTACCCACAAAATATTCCAGATATTTGTGGCGGATGTCTCGGGCATTTTGGGAGGGCAACCCAGCACGGGCAGGTTCGAGAGCCATCATGTTGCCCACCAATGGACGAGCTGCCGCCTTTTCAGCTGGGCCTGACACTGCGGGGGTCAACATCAGCTGGCAGTAAGGAAAGGTAGCTGCTTGCATTCCTCTGTTAAAAAAAAAGCGGTGGAGACGATCGCGTCCTCTCCCGTGGATGCTTGGCTGCCGACTGAGGGAAAGATGACCCCCGCTTGGCCCCGTGGCATGGGAGGGCGAAAGCAACGTCAAACGTCACTTCCGCCCATAGCTCATAGTGTAAATATGAGATTTGAGGTATTTTTGACCCCAGATCTCATATTTAACCACTTTACGACCGCCGCACACAGATGTACGTCGGCAAAATGGCACGGGCAGGCAAATGGGCGTACAGGTACGTCCCTTTGAATTTGCTGCCGTGCCATTCTCGTGCGTGCCGCTGGCGGTGCGCGTGAGCTCTGTGAGTCGGGTCGCAGTTCCCGCGGACTCGATCGCCGCGGAATACCTCGCGATCGTCTCACGGAGAGTCAGAACGGGGAGAGGCTGATGTAAACAAGCATCTCCCCGTTCTGCCTAGTGACACTGTCACTGATCAGCTCTGCCTGTAATCGGGAGAGCTGATTAGTGTAGTGTAACACACAGCCCTCCCCCTGACAGTTAGAACACGCCATTAGGAACACTTAACCCCTCCCCGCCCCCTAGTGGTTAACCCCTTCACTGCCAGTGTCATTTTTACAGTAATCAGTGCAATTTAATTGCACCGATCGCTGTAAAAATTACAATGGTCCCAAAAATGTGTCAAAAATTGTCCGATGTGTCCGCCATAATGTCGCAGTCACAATAAAAATCGCTGATCGCCGCAATTACTAGTAAAAAAAAAAATAATAAAAATGCCATAAAACTATCCCCTATTTTGTAAATGCTATAACTTTTGCACAAACCAAAGCAATAATCGCTTATTACGATTTTTTTTAACAAAAATATGTAGAAGAATACGTATCGGCCTAAACTGAGGAAATTTTTTTTTTATATATTTTTGGGGGATATTTATTATAGCAAAAAGTAAAAAAGAATGCGTTTTTTTCCAAAATTGTCGCTCTTTTTTTGTTTATAGCGCAAAAAATAAAAACCGCAGAGGCTATCAAATACCACCAAAATAAAGGTCTGTGGGAAAAAAGGACATCAATTTTGTTTGGGATCCACGTCGCACGACGGTGCAATTGTCAGTTAAAGCGACGCAGTGCTGAATCGCAAAAAGTGGTCTGGTCTTAAGCCAGCAAAATGGTCCGGTCTGAAAGTGGTTAAGAGGTCCTGTCATGCTTTTTTTCTATTACAAGCGATGTTTACATTCCTTTTAATAGGAATAAAAGTGACCCATTTTTTTTTTTTTTTTTTTTAAAAGACAGTGTCAAAATAAAAAATGTAAAGTAAAATAAATAAGAAAAACGCCCTTCCCCGACAAGCTTGCGCGCAGAAGCGAACCCATACGCGAGTAGCCTGCATATGAAAACATTGTTCAAACCACACATGTGAGGTATTGCCACGATCGGTAGAGCGAGAGCAATAATTCTAGCAAAACTGGTAACCTGTAGAGATTTTTAAACATCGCCTATGGAGATTTTTAAGGGTAAAAGTTTGTCGCCATTCCACGAGCGGGCACGATTTTGAAGCGTATCAATTTACTCGGTGTAACATTATCTTTCACAATATAAAAAAAAAATTGGGCTAACTTAAGTGTTGTCTTATTTTTTAATTCAAAAAAGTGTATTTTTTTTCCAAAAAAGTGTGCTTGTAAGACTGCTGCGCAAATACGGTGTGACAGAAAGTATTGCAACGACCGCCATTTTAGTCTCCAGGGTGTTAGAAAAAAATATATATAATGTTTGGGGGTTCTAAGTAATTTTCAAGCAAAATTAAAATGATTTTAACTTGTAAATACCACATCTAAAAAAGAGGCCTGGTCTTAAAGTGGTTAACCACTTCCGGACCGCTGCATGCCGATATACGTCTTAAGTTTGAAGAGGAATATCATTGTTATGGCAGCAGGTAGCTGCCATAACCCCGGTATCCTCTTTATTTATTTTTTTATATATTTTATTAATGCCAACAGTAAATACAGTGAACATATATTGTCGAGTCATAGGTAACAGTGAGGCTGTCTAATGCGGTACATAACAAAGACTCAAGAGGCATATTTTTCTATGAGATGGGGAAGAGAGGGGGGTCGATAATGAGGTATAGATACATTCAGGGGTACTAACAGATACAGATTAGAGAAGAAAAAAATAAATAAAAAAAAATAAAAAATAAAAGGGGGAGTGAGAAGGAGGTAGAGGATAAGATGAGAAAGAGATCCATGGGTAGGAGAAGGGGGTGGGAGGGGGGCAGACGGCGCCGCACCCAGAGGACAGGTGCCCTGCCATTGGTCCCCCCCCCCCCCCCCCCAACAAATCTCAAAAAGAGGCTCTGTCCTTAAGTGGTTAAACATAAAGCCAGGCAGATTACTTTTATAGGTATTGGTAACATTTACATATTGTGTGTATATATGTTTTTACTATTGATTGAAATGTGGGCATGGTTCCTTCCTTTAGAAATAATTTGGTCCATTGTTACAATAGGTAAATTTGATGCTGCAGAAAAAAAGTAATCTGAAAAAAAATAAAGCTCTCTGCCATTGCAACCAGGGGAAATAACTGGATCCAGTCTGATATCAGTAATAATTAAAAAAAATATATATACTATTACTATTATAAGTCACTGCCCCATGTGGTTCCATCACTTCCGCCATGCGGTTCCATCACTTCCGCCATGCGGTTCCATCACTTCCGCCGTGTGCGTTCCACAGCCCAGTTGCTTCCTGGTTGCTATAGTGACGCCCAGCTGTGAGACAAGCCACGCGTAGTTCCGCCTTTCCGCCAACAGAGGGCGCAGGTCGGCGTTCTCTGTTGTAGCAGCTCAAATAGTACAGGTGTAGTGTCATATTTTGCGAAGTGAAGCTTGGCAAGACCCGGAAGTAAAAGGGAGGAGCGCACTTCCGGTCTTACAGGACTACCGGGGTTGGAAGCTGGTGAGTGCATCAGTGCAGATGTAATTGTGGGCTGGTAAATATGAATACGGAAGTGATTCGTTTACCGTAGAGAGGGCGTGTGGCAGGGCTTTACGCTCATTTAACATACCAGCTGAATGGGGACATCTGTTGTCCATAGCAACCACTGACACCCCAACAGCTCTGGGTAAGGATAGTAATCACAGGCTTATTTGAAGGGTCTTGTAACTCTGAGCAACCAATCTGATCTCCGTGTACAGCAGCTGAATTCTGATTTGTCACCAGAACCTGGGTGGCTTGCCTACTACCAGGACCTGCTGGTGTAGAAGCTGCCAGTCCCTGACCCCAAAGAGCTGTCTGTAGAGGGGCACTTTAATAAACTTACAGAAACTGAATCATTGCCACCATTCCCTGTTGCTAGGATGTTACTAAGGCACTCCCAGCTGATTCAACCCCCCCCCCCCCCCCACACACACACACTATATTAACAAAAGTATTGGGACACCTGCCTTTACATGCACATTAACTTTAAAGTGTAAGTTCACCTTTTACAGACAAATCTGTTAGGTGAGATTATACAGGACCCCCCCCCCCCCCCCCCCTTCTGACCTGCAGCGATCTCCTGTTCTGAGCCCTGCTATCGCCACCTCACTGGACCAGGGCTTTGAAATTTCCCCCCCCCCCCCCCCCCCCAGCATTTTCTCTACTTCTTCCCTGCTGACAGGACAGGCTATGCGGGATCTGATTGGTCGGCACCGCCCATTTTGGAAATTAAGCCAAGGGAATTTCTAAGCCGAGGTCCGGGGAGGCAGCAATAGCAGGGCTCAGAACGGGAGATCAGTGCGCTGCAGGTCAGCGGGACTGAGGGGGTCCTGTGTAAGTTCACCTTACAGATTTGACATACCAGTCTTAGTCCGTAGGGTTCAATATTGGGTTGGCCCGCCCTTTGCAGCTATAACAGCTTCAACTCTTCTGGGAAGGCCGTCCACAAGGTTTAGGAGTGTGTCTATGGGAATGTTTGACAATTCTTCCAGAAGAGCATTTGTGAGGCCAGGCACTGATGTTGGAAGAGAAGGCCTGGCTCGCAGTGTCCGCTCTAATTCATCCCAAAGGTGTTCTATCGGGTTGAGATCAGGACTCTGTGAAAGGCTAGCGTTGCCACCTCATCCCCTTTAAACCCGAACACATTTAAATTACACAGGTTCTGAGGCTGATTTAATGCAGATAAGGCACCAAGTGAGTTTAATCAGCCACAGAACCTGTGTCATTAATATGTGTTCGGGATTAAAGGGATGAGGTGGCAACCTTAGTGCAGGCCAGTCAAGTTCCTCCACCCCAAACTCGCTCATCCATGTCTTTATGGACCTTGCAGTAACAGCTGGGAGTGTCTTAGCAATAAGGCAAGATGTGATGATGACATCTTTTGGAAGATTTTTTTTTTAGCCAGGCTTCGGGAGGTACATAAATAACAAAGACCTTTAGTATACATCATGTATGTACCTCCCGAAGCCTAGCTGAAGGTTAGTTCGCCTTTACCAAAAAAAAACTGCCTATGCAGGTAGGGGGCGCTTGTAGATAAAAACAAACTGTGCAGCTTTGGCTACAGATAGATGATAATATACTTGCACTTGTACACATATATATATTTTTTACACTATTAATATACTTGCACTGTTTGTTTTTATCTCCAGGCGCCCCCTACCTGCAAAGGTGAACTAACCCTTCGAATTATAACTAAGGAAAGAGAGATTCCCTCTAGGGTCAGGTGACAGGTTCTCTTGATTGCTCACATCCTCCCGACTCCTCTCCCATTGGTCTGATCCCTTGTGTTCAGTGTTAGAGCTTAAACAGGGGTAATGAGCTTTTCCTGTCCCCCACATGACAGGGTTTGAGCCTGGCTATTGGCTACTTAGAGCTAAGCTGTGCATTCTGGGAAAAAGGGGAGCTGTTCACGTGTTCCCTCCAAACCCAGAAGTAGCGGGTATTTCTGAGGGCTCCAACAGGCTGTAGAAGGAGATTGGCAACAGGGAGAGTGTTGTTATTGGGGTAACTTCTCATTTTCCCCTTTCGGGGCTAATCAAGCTGAGAGATGGACAGTAAAGCACTTGGAAGGGACTGTTACTGGTAGGAACCTCGGTGCTGCCGGATAACGGCCCCAACCAACAGCTTTTCCCAACAGATGCACAATGGCGTTCAGTGTTTATTTTTATTTGTTAGGTCTGGTCAGTCCTCGGCAGGGAACCCAGGACCTTATCACCGCATCTCCTCCCGCTTCCTGATACCGCAGAAAAGCCACTTCTGCCAACTGAGCTGCCGGCTGAGGAGGTAAGTCGGGATTCTGAGAATAGGAGACAGTCTCCAGTAACAGACTTCTTATGATGGTGACTGTCTCCTTGTGTGTGTTGCCAGGTTAGGTGGTCTGAAAAGGCCATGCCGAAGTCTCACAGGGTATCATGATGGAGGAGCACAAAACCTGCCCGTCTCAGGGTAAGAAGAGACGTTGTTATAGCACAACTTCCACGTGTGTTTGGGAAGAGGTGACATTGGTGACCCTTGGGGCACCGGTCATGTAGCATCCCCATTTCTAATATTTGCTGCTTGTCGTGTTAGGACCCTTGTGTCTCGGACTCCCATGCTATACCACCCAATCTCATTTCCTAATTTGATTGACAGTCCAGGAGACTCATGTGATGTCTTGCCCCCACAATTACGTCATACCTTGACTGACAGGCTAGGGTGGCCTCCTGGTTTGTCCCACTTCCACAGCGATGTCATACCTTTATTGACAGGCCAGGGGGCTCATGGTTTGTCCCACTCCCACAATGACATCATACGCTGACTGACAGGCCAGGGGTCTCCCGGTTTGTCCTCCTCCCACAATGACATCATACCCTGACAGGTCAGGGGGCTCCTGGTTTGTCCTGCTCCCACAATGACATCATACCCTGACAGGTCTGGGGTCTCCTGCTCCCACAATGACATCATACCCTGACAGGTCTTGGGTCTCCTGGTTTGTCCTCCTCCCACAATGACATCATACCCTGACAGGTCTGGGGTCTCCTGGTTTGTCCTCCTCCCACAATGACATCATACCCTGACAGGTCTGGGGTCTCCTGGTTTGTCGTGCTCCCACAATGACATCATACCCTGACAGGTCTGGGGTCTCCTGCTCCCACAATGACATCATACCCTGACAGGTCTGGGGTCTCCTGCTCCCACAATGACATCATACCCTGACAGGTCTTGGGTCTCCTGGTTTGTCCTGCTCCCACAATGACATCATACCCTGACAGGTCAGGGGGCTCCTGGTTTGTCCCGCTCCCACAATGACATCATACCCTGACAGGTCTGGGGTCTCCTGGTTTGTCCCGCTCCCACAATGACCTCATACCCTGACAGGTCTGGGGTCTCCTGGTTTGTCCCGCTCCCACAATGACCTCATACCCTGACAGGTCTGGGGTCTCCTGGTTTGTCCCGCTCCCACAATGACCTCATACCCTGACAGGTCTGGGGTCTCCTGGTTTGTCCCGCTCCCACAATGACCTCATACCCTGACAGGTCTGGGGTCTCCTGGTTTGTCCCGCTCCCACAATGACCTCATACCCTGACAGGTCTGGGGTCTCCTGGTTTGTCCCGCTCCCACAATGACCTCATACCCTGACAGGTCTGGGGTCTCCTGGTTTGTCCCGCTCCCACAATGACCTCATACCCTGACAGGTCTGGGGTCTCCTGGTTTGTCCCGCTCCCACAATGACCTCATACCCTGACAGGTCTGGGGTCTCCTGGTTTGTCCCGCTCCCACAATGACCTCATACCCTGACAGGTCTGGGGTCTCCTGGTTTGTCCCGCTCCCACAATGACCTCATACCCTGACAGGTCTGGGGTCTCCTGGTTTGTCCCGCTCCCACAATGACCTCATACCCTGACAGGTCTGGGGTCTCCTGGTTTGTCCCGCTCCCACAATGACCTCATACCCTGACAGGTCTGGGGTCTACTGGTTTGTCCTGCTCCCACAATGACATCATACCCTGGCAGGTCAGGGAGCTCCTGGTTTGTCCCACTCCTGCAATTATGTCATACCTTGACGAATAAGCCAAGGGCCTTCTGGTTTGTCCCACAATGATGTCATACCTTGACTGATACGCCGGGGTCTCCTGGTTTGTCCCACTGCCATAATGACATTATACCTTTGATTGGGAGTCCAGGGTACTTCTACTATATCCTGCCCCAACAATGACATCATACTTTGACTGACAGTCCAGGAGTTGGTCTGTCATGACTGCTGATTGACAGGCTATGTGAGTAAGCAGCATGCCAACATTTGGGCATAGTCAAAGACCATGACGGTACACATAATATCTGTCACGACCCACCCACAATCCCACCTTCATTCACATCCATGACTGGCTGCAGTTCCCATTGCATGATGGAATTGTAGTTTTCCATCAGCCCTATAGGGAAGTGTAAATCAAAATTAGAAACCAGCCCAGAGTCCCGCTCTAAAAAATTTACAGGATTTCTAATCCTTACATGCAATCTAAAAAAATGTCTGGAGATGGGCTGTAACTCTTGCTTTGTTGTATTTGCAGATGGAGATGCCACCAATGCCGTGGATTGGCCAACAGTTGTTATTAAAGACAGGGGGAACTCTATGTTAGTCGATGAGCGCTGTACAGATATTACACTGTATACCTCTCCACGTATTGAGGAGGAACCCCAATGGCACGACAAAGGCCACCCACCTCACACCTTAGACTACATAACTGTTTCAATAAAAGAAGAGCCAGACTTGTGTATGGAAAAAAGGTTAACTCCAGAGGATCCTCTTCCATACACGGATAAGTCCACACCAACTGCTCAGACGCAGTATACACCTGATTTTGTGACAGAGGAACTCTCAGAGGACGATGGAATTATTAATGTTCTCATTAAGGAGGTTCCCCACTCGCATGATGGGAAAAATGTCACCAACAGTCATTCTACAACTGACCATCCCTCTGCAATTCAACCCAACTCAACAAGTTTGCTGAACGAGATAGAAGTCGTCTACCAGAATCCCCCTAATTTCAAAATTGGTGACATCGCCAACCTAACAAGATACTCCAGGACGCACTCCAAAAGGAAGACGATCCAGTGCTTGGTGTGCGGTAAGAATTTTCTGCGGACAGCCCATTTGGTGGCCCATGAGGTCACCCACTCGGAGAAGTGCACCGTTAGCTGTTCCAAATGCGGCCAGGTGTTCCCAAGCACCGCCGACCTTCTTGTCCATAAAAAGACACACAGACAGGAGACGTTGTTCCTGTGTTTGGAGTGCGGCCGATGTTACCGCTGTAGAGGTCAGCTGGTCCTGCATCAGAGGCGTCACCTCAGAGAGAAGTCTTTGACGGACACGCAATGCAGTATGTTTGCCCTTTAGTGAGGATGGATCAGGGGTGGTTCCTGGGTCTGTAGGCTCTTGTCCAATGTCCAAGGCTGCTCGGGAATGAATCATTTGGTCAGGATGTCCATTATTAATGATTGTCTTCGCCATTGTTCCTCCTTTCTTAGACATAAATCCACCACTTTGTACACATTGGTCATTTGTAATAACGAGTGTTTGGCGGTTGGATCACCCATCAAATCATAACATAGAAGGGCCGAGGTCGAATTTTGCGCGTCCATCAAGGAGCATTCTGGTTGAAGTTACGTTTTACTTATTGGAAGGGTTTCTATTTCATAACCACTTGCTGTCAAACCGCAGGGAACGTGTTATGCTTTTATATTAAAGTTATTGTTTTTTCTATCTTTGTTCATGTTTTGGAAAAATAAAAGGTGTTAAAAAAAATAAAAATATTCTTTATTTCTTTTTACCTGGGTAAATTAAAAAAAAAAAAAGTTGTCCTGAAAAATGTTCTATTTATTAGGCACCAGAGGCCAATTCTACACAAGAATAGTCCTCTAAGGCTGGGTTCAGACTGCTGCGGTGCGGGAACGCTGCGAATCTACTGCGGGTTCCCGCACCGCATGTCTCCCGCCGGCAGTTCACACTGCCCTATGCGAGCTGCTAGGAGTGTCAATGAAATGTTAATGACACCCCCATAGCAGCTCGCATATCGCAGTGCGATCTGCAAACTCGGACAGGAATCGGATCGCATGGTGAGAACATCTGCTGCGGACCGAAAAAAAAAGGGTCCTGTCCGATTTTGGGTCGAATGCGATGCGAATTCAGCCATACTATCTGTATGGCTGAATTTGCATCGCACAGAGATCGCATATGATTTGAACTGCAGTGCGGTGCGAATCATATGCGATCTCCCGCACCGCAGCAGTGTGAACCGGGCCTAAAGCCTCTTTCCACACCTGTTGTGCTAGACATAGTACTGATTAACGGGGAGATCAGATTACACAGACAGCTGATTGCATAATGAAGAAAATACCACATTATGAATTTATCTGCACACATGATACCCAAATGACTCTAAAGCTGGCCATACACCTATAGATTATCTGCCGATTTTCTATGGTTAGATGGAAAAAGTGCAACAGATTTCTCCATGTATGCTAAACTGTGTGGATGGAGGAATCTCCCACTGGGCCAAGCTTCAGTATCTTGCTAGTCAGCCCAGTCAGAATGTTCAGGTATTGCAAGAGCCAGCGAGGCCGACTAGCAAGACATGAAAGCTTGGGCCAGTGGGAGATTCTTCCATCCACACAGTTCAGGAATCTGTTCCATTTTTTTCATCTGACCACAGAAAATCTGCGGATAATCTATAGGTGTATGGCCAGTCTTAGCCCCCGTACACACTGAGCATGTGTGGCACTTTGTGCGTCGGAATTCCCTACACACGATCGGAAAAAGTCTGATCGGATTTGAAATTTGCTGCCCCCTCAAAATAACTCAACACACAGCCATTAATGTCTAAACCGCTGCAACAAAAGTGAGTACACCCCCTAAGTGAAAATGTCCAAATTGGGCCCAATTTGTCATGTACCTGGGTGTATTCAAACTGGGATGTTCCTGGTCCCACAGCTGTAGTCTAATGCCCCGTACACAACGGTCGGAAATTCCGACACAAAATCCGTCGGATTTTTTCCCGACGGATTTTGTCCGAAACTGGTGTTGCATACACACGGTCGGACAAAGTTGTTGGAAAATCCGATCGTGGTGACGTTCGTTGTGTACTACGTAGAGCAGGGGTCTCAAACTGGTGGCCCTCCAGCTGTTGTGAAACTACAAGTCCCATCATGCTTCTGCCTGTGGGAGTCATGCTTGTAATGGTCAGCCTTGCAATGCCTCATGGGACTTGTAGTTTCGCAACAGCTGGAGGGCCACCAGTTTGAGATCCCTGATGTAGAGGCTAGTAGCCAATAGCTTTGGTCTCGTAATTTGATCTGAGCATGCGTGGCACTTTGTCCGTCGGAATTCCCTACACGCGATCGGAAAAAGTCTGGATTTTGTAGTTAGAAAATTTTAGATCCTGCTCTCAATTTTTTTCCGTCGGAAATTCTGACAGAAAAAGCCCGCTAGAGCCCACACACGATCGGATTTTCCGACAACATAATCCGATCGGACTTCTTCCATCGGAATTTCTGACCGTGTGTACGGGGCATAAGACTCTGAGGCGCTTTACAGGTGCTACAGCACTAAAAATAGCGCCTGTAAAGAGCCTCTCCTGTCTCTCCAGTGTGAAAGCCTGAGTGCTTTCACACTGGAGTGGTGAACTTGCAGTCCTGCAAGCAGCATCTTTGCAGCGCTGTAGGAGCGGTGTATTCACCTCCTTCTACAGCGTCCCACTGCCCATTGAAATCAGCGGCCGCTGAGAATGGTAAAGCGACGACCTGGGCGCTGGTAGTGTGAAAGCAGCCTTATAATTGAGGAAAATAAAAACCTTTTAAAAGTAAATGGGACTTTTATGTTCTCTCAAAGGATAAATAACAAGTGATGGCATACATACTGTAGTCAAATGTTTTTGGATAAAAAAAATTATACATTTTATTTCAGACATTTAGGATTAAACTTTTTCACACATGAAATTCCTTGGTTGTGTTTTCTTTTGTATTAAAGGGGTTCAGTTCCTGTGTTATTGCATATTCGTAGTTGATGAGCACATGAGCGATATAGACTTCCACTCAATTGTTATGATACAGGAGTGCCAAACTCCATTTCATTGTGGGCTGCATCGGCATTAGGGTTGCCCTCAAAGGACTGCTTGAATCTGTAAGACGTCCAGCGCAAGGCTGCCACTGTCAGATGTCCCCCACTCAACCATACATCCAGGGCTGTCTTTGCTATTGATTGGACCCTGGGCAGACATTTTCTTGGCCCCCCTCCCCCATGCAATTTCATGCTCCACCTGCTCTGAGACATACAATAAATAGCAGCTAGACTCAAAATCAGTTCACTAAATCAGATCAGGCAGTGATTGCGATTGGTTGCTAAAGGTTACAGCATGTTACCGCTCATTGGCTGCTAGAGGTCACAGCACGTGACTTCTGCTTGTTAATTGGTTGCTAGAGATTACTGTGCATCAATACTGCTCACTGGTTGCTAGAGGTTACAGCATGTTACCACTCATTGGCTGCTAGAGGTCACAGCACGTGACTTCTGCTTGTTAATTGGTTGCTAGAGATTACTGTGCATCAATACTGCTCACTGGTTGCTAGAGGTTACTGCACTTTAGTACTGCTCAGTGATTGGCTGCTAGAGGTTACTGCACTTTAGTACGGCTCAATGATTGGTTGCTAGACTGTACTCAGGGAGGCATGATATACATATGAATGCTGCCTCTATTTACATATCTATGCAGACGGTCCAACACTATTAACATATTAATGGTGCCGCTATTTACATAGCAATGCCGGTTATTTACATGTAAACACAGGGTCTGCAGGTGAGTCATCTGTACACAACAATAGGGCAGAGCTAGGCAGCATTAGTAACCAAACTTCACACTGAGATATCAGGACACAGTACGGGACAGACTTCAAGGGACAAGGGAATTTAAACTGGGATAGTTGGCAAGTATGAGGCAGCTGCTTTGGGCCCCAAAAAAATGGCCTGCTTTAAAGACGGCCCTGATTACATCACAATCCACAGTCACATACCATGTGTTGCTGCCAGGAAGAAGGCTGGGGGTGGAGCTGGGAAGCAGAAATTGCAGGGTCTGGAGGAGGACCAGAGTAGGGCTCAAGTTAGCTGCTGGGGTCTGCTGAATGCTAAGACAAGGTGGTGCTCTGGCTGCAGAGAGAGGTGCAGGATCTGTAGGAGGAGTTCTGTCCTCTCTGCTGAGACGTGGTCAGGGGGGGGGGGGGGGGGGGCAGAGAAAAGTCTCTCTGCGGCTGCACAGAGAACTGCAAGGTGGACAAGACAAGGTGGGGATGGAGACAAGGGGGGTGCCACAGGTGTAGAAGATGTGCAAGGGCCACATAAAATGGCCTGAGGAGCCAGATTCAGCTGCGGTCCTTGTGTTTGACAAGTGTGTTATAAAGAGTAGATACCTTTTTATATAGTCGTACAGATACAACCAGCCCTTTGAAGGCAACCATAATGCTGATGCGGCTCGCAATGAAATTGAGTTTGACACCCCTTTTATCATATTAGTAATTGCCTCTGCATTTGATTATTCCTGGTTTTAGTAATAACTTGAGACTTAAGCTGTGAAGGGCAATTACAGACGGGTGCAGAGCCCACTCACAATAATGTAGCTCCAGCGGATGATGCAAGTCTGAAATGGATGGTCCCATTGGATGGTATCATCCACAAGGAATGTTTATTGGAGACTGCTTAGACAGAACATGGTTCTGCCGCGGTGTTCTGTCTTAGCAGTCTCCAATAAAGTTTTTTTGTGAATGCTACCAGTGGTGTGCAACCCTCCTTTTCAACTGACATAGAATTGTATTATTCTCATAATAGTTATAAGCAGATGTCCAGAGTACCCCCCCCCCCCCTTTCTGCTGCCAGAAAGAAGCTAGGGCCAGAGCTAAGAAGCAGAAAGTACAGTCTGGAGGAGAACCAGAGGAGGGATGGACTGAATGCTAAGACCAGGGGTGGCAGAGATGAGGGGGTACTGCGGCTGCACAGAGAGGCACACGATCTGTAGAAAGAGCTCTGTCTTCCTCTCTGCTGTCGACTACTGAGATGGGGAAAGGGGAGCAGAGATGGGCCTCACCGCAGCTGAGCCCAGGATCTGGAGAAGTTTTGTCCTCTCTGCTGAGACAAGGTGGGGGTAGGGACTAGGGGGGTTGTCGCAGCTGCAGGAGTACTGCAAGGGCCACATGAAATTGCATATGGGCTGGATTCGGCCCATGGGCCTTGTGTTTGACATGTGGGTTAGGTTAGAACCTCTGTCATGTTTTTATTTTTTTTGCTGTCTGAGCCCTCCTAGTGAAGATTTTCCTTCACTTCCTGTCCTGGTGACAATGTTGGCACCAACACAGAATATGAGGGAAATTGCCAAATGACACTAATTTGGGTGACACTGATGAGGGTTTAGCCTGCTCCTTTCACAAACATCTGGACAATGATCACAAATGATCACTTGCATGGACTCTCAAACCAGATCTTATTTTTCAAGCCTCCCTGCGCATGCTGATCCAAGCAACCACTGGGATGAACTTGCAGCGACATTTGCGTTACTAGTAAAGCCTTCACCAACTTCTGTCCTACGGCCTCTTGCCTCGTTGGGTCAAGAACAAGAGACATCCTCAGTGAAGAATCGTCTCCTAAACACAAAAAGGTGCCTTCACCCCATATGTGTTCTCTCATGATTTAGCATATCTGACCGGTGCCTGAAACACTTACCGCACTTTGTACAGGAGTATGGCTTCTCCCCTGTGTGAGACCTTTGATGGACTACGAGGGAGGACTTCTGGATGAAGCACTTGCCGCATTCGATGCAAGCATACGGCTTCACTCCTGTGTGAATCCTCAAGTGCTCATTGAGGGTGGATTTTTTAGCAAAGCACTTCCCACATTCATCGCAAGCAAACGGCCGCTCGCCTGTGTGAGTTCGGTCATGCCTGGCGAGGTCTACTTTGTACGCGTAGCATTTCCCACACTCTGAACACGAGTGTAGCTTCTTGTTCTTATGCTCCTTCTGATGGAACAGGAAAGCTGTCTCTAGCGAAAAGTTCCTCCCACAATCCTGACATGTATATGGCTTCACCCACGCGTGAGCCCTGCGATGTTTGTGAAGCTCTGACCTCTGCCTAAAACACTTCCCACAGTCCGAACAGGAGTACGGTTTTAGGCCAGTGTGAGTCCTCTGATGTTCCACCAGGGAGGACTTCTGTATAAAGCTCTTCCCGCATTCGCAGCATGAGAAAGGCTTCTCACCTGTGTGGATCCTCTGGTGGGCATCGAGGGTAAACTTCTTAGCAAACATCCGTCCGCATTCAGGGCAAACGAATGGCCGCTCGCCCGTGTGTACCCTCTCATGCAGGAGGAGACGTGACTTGTACGTGTAGCATTTTCCGCATTCGGAACATGAATAAAGTTTCTTCTCCATGTGTTTTATCTGCCGATGCCTGAAAAGACTTGACTTAATAGTAAAACATTTTTCACACTCCGAACATGGGAACATCTCCCCTTCGCAAGGTATGTGATGAATGACCGAGTACGAGTGGTCAAAAGGCCAACCCCCATACGTAGAGGTGTGAGATGACAGATCAGCATTGGGAAGTGCTGGACGGAGATTTGGGGTGATGGAGTTTTCTTCTGAAGAATCAGAGGTGATGTCATCATTTTCTATCTCAGCATGTACTGTACTGTGCGCCTGAGAGTGACCACCTGGAGGAAACAAGAGATGGGAGGTTTCAGCCCTTTTTCACTTTCCTCTGGATTTCAGATAGTACACAGCTCTTGTCAAAAGAACATAAATGTTTAAAGTCCCACATTTGCCAACTTTTTATTGCTGCTACTGCTAATATTCAAGCACGCGTCTTAACGTGTAAGCAGTGATGTATATTGGTTTTGTGCTGCCCTAGACAAGACTAAAATTGGGCCCCCCATCTAAATTTGTCCCATCCCTTCCTACTCAAGTGGCTATTCAGGGTCTCTGGTGGCTATGTGGGGTCTCTGGAGGCTTTGGTGTCACCTGGTGTGGTAAAACATTAAGTCAACCCCCCTCCCCAGCTAACCTGCCATAGTGCTCCCCCTAACCCCCAAAACCCCCTCCGGCTAGGAGAACAGATAGGAATAGGAAGGAGAGAGAGATGGGGGAAATGGAAAAGGAGAGAGGGTGGGGGAAAGGGAGGGAGCGTGAGCGAGAGAGAAAGGGGGTGAGGGAGAGGGGGGCTCCCCTATCCCCCATACTACACCAGGTGACTTCCATCTCCCCACCCCAAAAAAAAAAAAGAGCTACACTGGACTCTCACTTTCCCGCAGCCCACTGGCTTCTTTTTACTAGCTGCCTGTAGCGAGGCTGCTCGATTACAGCCCAGGACTCCTACCTGCTCTGGCAATTTAGCTACTTCCAGGATCAGAGGCAGCTGCCACCACCGCTTCCGGTTCCCTCCCCTGTCACCGAACAGTCAGTCCGCGGGCGCCCCTGGTGTCACCCCGCTCTGGCTGGTGTCACCAGGTGCGGTTCGCACCCCCATAGCGATGTCACTGCTCCTCTGCAGTCTTCGTGTCCCTTCTACCTGGGGGCAGCTCTGCCCCTCCCTGAAAAATGTCACCCAAGGCAAACACCCAGATATGCCCCTGCTTAGAAGAGTGAGCTACAGTAGATCTTATCTTGGATTAAATTCAAGCCCCCAAAGAAGGAGGAATGTATTGGCCCCAGATATATGATGACTCTTTGGACAAATAATATATTTATTGGGTTTTAATATAAAGACAATAAGCATACAGAAATGAGTTCAAGAACACAACCAGTTCACCATGGGTATACTGTGAAAATACGTACATAAACACAATGTCTTGTTACAAAGAGCTGGTAATGTATTGAAAGAGGGACAAAAGTCCCAAAGAGGTATACACACTCCAAGAGCCCCGGTATGTGGAAGGGATAGACAAACAGAATGGGCTTCTTACAGGAAAAATTGTGTTAGCCAGGAGAATAGGCTTGGTAAGCAGTGAAAGCAAGAAATGGGAGAGGGAGAGGATAGATAAATCCATAGTGCCAGTGGGGCTCTCCTTGCAAGAAAAACTCAAAGGGGAAAATCCGGGAGTTAGCAAGTGTAACCAAAGCAGCGGTCAAACCGCTTCAGGAGTACTAGCAGACTAGACGAGAGGAGCAATAGTCAGCGAGGGTCAACCACGAAGGCATGGAACTGGGAAGGGCCCTTAACCACTTCAGCCCCGGACTAATTGGCAGCCAAAGGACCAGGCCCCTTTTTGCGATTCGGCACTGCGTCGCTTTAACTGACAATTGCGCGATCGTGCGATGTGACTCCCAAACAAAATTGGCGTCCTTTTTTTCCCACAAATAGAGCTTTCTTTTGGTGGTATTTGATCGCCCCTGCGGTTTTTATTTTTTGCGCTATAAACAAAATAGAGCAACAATTTTGAAAACAATGCAATATTTTTAGCTTTTTGCTATAATAAATATCCCCAAAAAATATATAAAAAAACATTTTTTTTTTTCCTCAGTTTAGGCCGATACGTATTCTTCTACATATTTTTGGCAATTAGCGATTATTGATTGGTTTGCGCAAAAGTTATGGCGTTTACAAAATAGGGATAGTTTTATAGCATTTTTGTTAATATTTTTTTTTTTTACTAGTAATGGCGGCGATCAGTGATTTTTATTGTGACTGCGACATTATGGCGGACACATCGGACATTTTTGACAAATTTTTGGGACCATTATCATTTATACAGCAATCAATGCTATTTAAATGCATTGATTCCTGTATAAATGACACTGGCGGTGAAAGAGTTAACCACTAGGGGGAGAGGAGGGGTTATGAGCTGTGACGTGTGTGTGTGTTTTTTTACATTAGGGGGCGTGGCTGATGTCTGACATCATTGATCGGCTTTCCCGATGACCGGGAACAGCCGATCAATGACAGGCAGAGTAGGAAGCGTGGGGAGAGGTTTGTTTACACAGACCTCTCCCCGTTCTTCAGCTCTGTGACCCGATCGCGGCACACCAGCGGCGATCGGGTCCGCTGGTCCCGCGGCCGGGGTCACGGGGCTCCCGACCGGGTCACGAGCGCGCCGCTGGCGGCGTGCGCACAACCCACGGCCAGGCAATTAAAGGGCCACATATATACGTGATTTTGCCTGCCCGTGCCATTCTGCTGCAGTATATCTGCGTGAGACGGTCGGGAAGCGCTTAAACATTATCCAGGCCAGCCAGATGAATGTGAATTATTATTTTTCATAAGTGTTATTATGGACAGCTACCAACTCCTCCATGTGCATGATGTTTTTGAGAGTCTCAAGCCATTCAGAGAATATAGGCGACAGATGATTTTCAGTGTTTAGGAATTAGCTGCCTAGCTGTGAAAATAAAAATAAAAAAACTGAAGAAGAAAAGTTTTAGTGTGATATAATGATTGGGGCATGATGGTAAGTAGGGCTAAGTCAGGGGAATTGGGAACCGAGGATGAGTATACAGATTACAGAGGTGGAGTACCTGATCCCATAATTGTTGAATTGGTGGGCAAGCCCATTAATAAATGAAGAGGGGTTCCCAGAGAGGAACTACAACATCAGCAGGAATCCTAGTGAGATGGGAAAACGTGAAGTAGCTTGGAGGGAGTAGGGTGCCATCTAGAGAGAGTAACTTTAAATTTTGCTCTTGGGTGGCACAAGCCATTGGTAGTCAACACATCATCAACACTAAAAAACTGTTTAATGTGATCATAGGATGAATCATAAAAGGGTTTTGGACTCTTTCACCATTTGCTCTTGAAAATATTGTATGTTGGTTGGAGTCTGGCTTTAATTGTGTCCCCAGACAAGGATAATGTAGGACTGTTTGCTGGATTTATTGTTTATTACTCACCTGTGCTGATCTCTGGAAGAACGTCCTCCTCTTTAATCCTCACATGCCCTTCTTCCTCCTCCTCAGCTTTGAAATCTCTGCAAGTCAGTATGGTACATTCGAGGTCTGCGGGTAAAGACAACAGTAAAATACAAGAATAAAAAAGAAAAAAAAAAAGAATAGTGAAAAAAGAGACCCGCTTGGTATTCTGCACATCTCTTGCTAAAAATAGACATCAACATAAACATAAATTCTTAGATTTCTTTTGTTCAGCCCATGTTAAACAGTGTGCATGGAGGAATCTTCTCTGGTGCCTACTATATCCGCTTCAGCACCGGGCCATTTTTCACCCTTCCTTACCAGAGCACTTTTTGCGATTCGGCACTGCGTCGCTTTAACTGACAATTGCGCGGTCGTGCGACGTTACACCCAAACAAAATTGGCGTCCTTTTTTTTCCCACAAATAGAGCTTTCTTTTGGTGGTATTTGATCGCCCCTGCGGTTTTTATTTTTTGCGCTATAAAACAAAAGAAGAGCGACAATTTTGAAAAAAAGCACAATATTTTTTACTTTTTGCTATAATAAATATCCCATTTTTTTAAAAAAAACTATTTTTTTCCTCAGTTTAGGCCGATACGTATTCTTCTACATATTTTTGGTAAAAAAAAAAAATCGCAATAAGCGTATATTGATCGGTTTGTGCAAAAGTTATAGCGTCTACAAAATAGGGGATAGATTTATTGCATTTTTTTTTTTTTTTTGTACTAGTAATGGCGGCGATCTGCGATTTTTTTTTTCGTGCGACATTGCGGCGGACACTTTTGACACATTTTTGGGACCATTCACATTTACACAGCGATTGTTGCTATAAAATTGCATTGATTACTGTGTAAATGTGACTGTCAGAGAAGGGGTTAACACTAGGGGGCGGGGAGGGGTTAATGTTTTCCCTAAATGTGTGATTCTAACTGTGGGGGGAGGGGACTCAAGGGGAGGAGACCGATCATGTGTTCCTCCGTGCTGGGATCACATGATCGGTCTCCTGCTCGCTGACAGGACGTGGAGCTGTGTGTTTACACACACAGCTCCACGGTCCCGCACGGTCCCGTTGTTTTAACGGGCACCCGCACCGGGTCCCGAGCGACGCCGCGGGCGCGCCCCCCAGGCGGCCGGGAATGCGAGGACGTCATATGACGCCCACCCAGGATGGGAGATCCACCTTGTGGGCGTCATATGACTATGGGTGGGTATTGAAGGGGATATTCTGACAGCCTTCTACTCCCGCAGCTGTCAGATCAACCGAACAGTGGTGTGCCGATAGGACCACTCACAGCTGAAATATCAGTTGGTTCATCAGGAAATTTGCATACTGTATGGTCAGCTTTAGCATGAACGCCACAAAGCTTTATTTTGGGACTACAGTGACGAATATGACCATATTACATAAAATGTAATGTACCTAGGAAATGTTAAATGTTGTAGTGACTGAACAAGGAGAATCTGGGACTCTTCTCTGGATTTAGTGTTTATTACTCACCTGTGCTGATCTCTGGAGGGATTTCTTTTTTTTTTAATTCTTTATTTATTTCTGAAAAGGGGATTCATTACAAACATAATATACATTTCTTCAAACATTCAGCTTTACTGTTATTTAGTTTCATTAAATCATATTTCTGTCCGATTTCATGTGTCGATTTATTATTATTATCCCTTTTCTTTTACTTTATATACATTCCCCCTCTAACCCGGTCCCCGTTGCCTCTTGTTAATCTGTGGTCCTTGATCCCTAAGGTACCCTAGAGGCCTCCCTTGCCCCTGGAAAAAGGAAAAAAAAAAAAAGTACTTTTAATCCCACCCCCCCTCTCTCTCTCTCCCCTCCTCCCCCCCCCCCCCCCCCGATCTCTCTTTACTACCCCCTCTTTTTCTATTCTCCTGTTTCCTCCCCCATCAACTTCTTACCCTCTTCTGTTTGTAGGTATTCCTCCCATGGGGCCCAAATCTGTTTAACCCATTCTCTTCCTTCTAACGGCCTCGGTACCAAACTTTCCATTATCCCTATTCTTCGGACTGTATTAAGCCACATAAAAATACTAGGGGCCTGTGATTCCTTCCAGCATCTAGGAATGCAGCTTTTCGCTGCATTCACCAGGTGGCACAATATTGAGTTTTTGTAGTTTTTAATAGGGATTTGTGAAAGATGTAATAAGAAGAACTCCGGGTCCTGTGGAATATAGAATTCCGTGAGTAGTTGGGTAATTCTATGTACCTCTTGCCAAAATTGCTTAATTACTGGGCATGTCCAGAATATATGGAGTAATGTACCCCTTCCCTGACAGCCCCTCCAACAATTCCCTGAGACATCTGGGAATATTTTATTCAACCTTGAGGGGGTATAGTACCATCTTGTTAATAACTTAAAATGTAATTCCTGCATTTTTGTGCACCTTGATGATCTCAATGTCAGGTGTATTATTTTCTGCCTTTGTTCTAATGTGAATTCTTTATCTAAGTCTTTCCCCCATTTATCCAAACTCACAAATGTGTAACCTTCTGGTGGGGCTATCAAAAGCGCATACATTTTAGAGATAACATGCGTCAAGGGCTCACTCTCCTCACAATACTTCTCGAACTTTGTTCAGGATCTCTCGTATTCTTCCACTGGCCCTAGTGTTTCTAAAAAGTGTCGCACTTGTCTTGCCTGCCAGAAAGGTATTTCTATCTGTCCTCCTTTTTTCGTTAAATCCTCCATCGATAGCCATCCACTAGTTTTCAGGAAGTGTGAGGCTTCGAAGAGTCCTTTCTCCCTCAGTTTCTCAAACACCTGTGTATCTAATCCCGGAGAAAATTTTGGGTTCCCCAGGATCGGAAAAAGAGGTGAATTTGGGGTGGAGAGCCTGTGTTTCTGAATGATCCCAGCCCCTATCTGCAAAGTTGGTCCGATCAAGGGGTGAGTTTTTAACTCGGGAGGTAGATCTGCATAACACCAAATAGCTCTGTTCAGAGGTATTCGACTTAATTGTTTTTCGATAGCGATCCATAATTTATATTCCCCATGTCTGTTCCAGTCAGGAAGGGATTTCATCTTCTTTAATATTCAGAGATCCTTCTTTTGCCTCCTTTGACATTTCCCTAGCATTTCCAAAACTAGTGCATAATGAGAAGCTTCTTGTTGAGTAACATACAATATCAGGATGCAAGAGTGGCTGATTGCTCCTGACTCCCCCACTGGGCACATACTGTCTCCCCATTACTGTCTACTGACAGAGGAGGGGGGAGAAGAAGAGATTGTTGTAGTGACTGAACAAGGAGAATCTGGGACTCTTCTCTGGATTTAGTCTTTATTACTTACCTGAGGTGATCTCCATAGGAACTTCCTCCTCTTTAATCCTCACATGTCCTCCTTCCTCTTCCTTGACGTTGAGGTTCCTTTGAGTGGCTCTGGGGTCTGTGAATAAAAATGAGAGAGAAGGCCTCTGTACCGAGATGTATGAGAGAAGGTTAGGGGGAGACACAATGACATGATGTAAGGACGAAAGCCGGAGTCTAATAGAGGCTGATGGCTCCTGACTCCTCCACTGGGCACATACTGTCTCCCCATTACTGTCTACTGACAGACCAGGGGGGAGAAGAAGAGATATTTGTAGTGACTGAACAAGGAGAATCTGGGACTCTTCTCTGGATTTAGTGTTTATTACTTACTTGTGTGGATCTTAATAGTAACTTCCTCCTCTTTAATCCACACATGTGCTTCTTCCTCCTCCTTGACTTTGAGGTTCCTTTGAGTATCTCCGGGGTCTGTAAATAAAGATGAGAGTGATGTCCCATGTACTGAGATGTATGAGAGACCCCAGAGAGTGTGTGTGGGGGGAGACTGGTCACGTCTCTTGGCTGGTAACACACAATGACATGATGTGAGGAGGAGAGCCGGAGTCTAATAGAGGCTGATGGCTCCTGACTCCCCCACTGGGCACATACTGGGGGTTATTTATTAAAACTGAAGAGTGCAAAATCTGGTGAAGCTCTGCATGGAAACCAATCAGCTTCCAGGTTTTATTGTCAAAGCTTAATTGAACAAGCTGAACTTAGAACCTGATTGGCTACCATGCACAGCTGCACCAGATTCTGAGTGCACCGGTTTTAGTAAATCTACCCCACTGTCTCCCCATTACTGTCACTGACAGAGGAGGGGGGAGAAGAAGAGATTGTTGTAGTGACTGAACAAGGAGAATCTGGGACTCTTCTCTGGATTTAGTGTTTATTACTCACCTGTGCTGATCTCTGGAGGATCTTCCTCATCCTTACATGGCTTGTCACTCATTACATACGACTCTTCTTCATCTTCAACTTTTACAATAATCAGATCTTTACCCTAAATAGATCACATAATATTCTGGATTATGTAGTTGTGACTGCTTGTTAGTCAACAACAATAACAAAGCAAGATAGTTTTAGTTTATAATTATATTTTAGATATAGGTTCCATCTACCTGATCATCCTTAAAGATGCTGTGGTCTTCCTGTGTGGAGTCCCGGGAATGCAGAGGACGGGGACATCTCTCTGGGTGATTTCCATTACTGGATCCATCTGTAGGAAACACACACACTGAATACATTGTTTCTATGTCTTTATATCAGAGGATGTGTGTATCTAGGGGGATCCTCAATACTCTTTTCTCCATTACAAGAAATTAAAGTGTCCTCTTACCCGGTGATGTGAGGGGCGGCCGCTTCTCCATCATGACGTCCTTGTAGAGATCCTTGTGTCCTTCTATATACTCCCACTCCTCCATGGAGAAATAGACAGTGACATCCTGACACCTTATAGGAACCTGACACACACAATGATGCAGTCACCATCCAGACACATCCCTTGTCTGTTACTGGATAATGTCCCAGAATTCCCGGCACCGCTCACCTCTCCTGTCAGCAGCTCAATGATCTTCTGGGTGACTTCTAGGATCTTGTTGTTGTTACTCTCAGATATCAGAGAAGGAGGTGGGGGCTTCATGATGGGGCTCTTGCTCCTGCTAAGTTCATCGGACACATATGTGTGGCTGTTGGATGTCACATGATCACCAGAGGTCTTCTTTAGTACGAAAAAGTCCTTTTGTATAGCGAAAAAAAAAAAAAAAAAAAAAACACTTATTTTACTGTTTAAAAATATATCAAAATCCCTTTGTGTAAACAAAAGAATTTTGAGTAGAGATGAGAGTGATGTCATGTGACCTCCCAGAATCTTCCTCACCGGTCAGGTCTGTGTTTTATTAATAGAGATAAGAGTGATGTCATGTGACCTCCCAGAATTCTCACCTCTCCGGTCAGCAGGTAGATGATCTCCAGGGTGAGATTTAGTATCCCCTCAGTTTTGTGACCTCGCTCCTTCTCCATCCTCATTTGGATGGTTTACTGTTTTTAGCTGTTCCCTAAAACAACAAATTTGGAATTAGAACAAATTTATATAAAAAAAATCGCCCAGAGATGATAAAATATTAGAAATTGACAACACAGTGGCTCATTGGTTAGATCTTCTGTCTTGCAGTCCTTGGTTTGAGTCGCAGTCAGGGCACCACCTGCATGCAGTTTGCATGTTCAGTCTGCGGTCGTATACATTTTGGTTGGATTTGCGGAAGACCTGCTGGTGGCTAACTGGTTCCTGTCTAAATTGGTTTTAATATGTGTATGTAAAAAAAAAAAGCAATATAAAAAGGCCTGGAAGTCCACGGGTGACAACAGTGGTGGATGTGTACCTATTCGCCAACACACCATGGATCAACAATCACCGTCCAAAGTTTTTTTTTTATTGCAGAGAGATCACATCACAGAGACAGGTGCACTGTTTCGGAGCCACGCTGGACCCCTTCGTCAGAGGGTGAAGGCAATGTGATGACATGGGCATGCACGGCTTCCAGTGGCACTGGGTCATTGGTGTTTATTGATAATGTGACAGAAGACAGAAGCAGCCGAATGAATTCTGCAGTGTTTAGAGATATACTATCAGCCCAGATTCAGCCAAATGCAGCAAAGTTGATTGGACGGCGCTTCACAGTACAGAAGGACAATGATCTAAATCACACTGCAAAAGCAACCCAGGAGCTTTTGAAGGAAAAGAAGTGGAATATTCTGCAATGGGCGAATCAATCACCTGATCTCAACCCAATTGAGCATGCATTTCACTTGCTGAAGGAAAAACGAAAGGCAGAAAGACTTGCAAACAAAGAACGGAAGACAGCTGCAGCCTGGTAAAGCATCAGAAAGTAATGTCCATGGGTTCCAGACTTCAGGCAGTCATTGCCAGTAAAGGATTCTCAACAAAATATTAAAAATTAACATTTTATTTATGATTACATTCATTTGTCCAATTACCTTTCAGCCCCTGAAAATTGGGGGACTGTGTACAAAAAATGGTTGCAGTCCCTAAAATTTGTACTTGATATTTATGTTCAACCCCTTGAATTAAAGCTGAAAGTCTGCACTTCGAAATTAGTTTGGTTTTCATTTTATTCTGGTGGCATACAGAGCCAAAAGTATGAAAATTGTGCCTGTGTCCAAATATATATGGCCCTAACTATAGGTGCCCTGGATCCACCTTCTCCACACCAGACATACAAACGCATAAGCCACGCTCTGCTGTGTTCTTTGTGGAACTGCAACAAGCTTCATTGGTGCCAGATAGGTCAGACAGGCATTTTCCCCTTCACAAGACGTGACTGCCCGCTATCACATTTTACTCAATTGGCCTAATCATATAAGGTGTGTGAGTGAAGGAACCTACAGTATACTGTGGCATTGCAGCCCTGTGGAGTTAGGATGCATTCTATAGGTTCTGACCCTTATTGAAAGACCCACCTCCTGGCCAATAAAAGGACAGGAAGATATAACAGGGATATCGAATGGGTAGCTCATACAGAGAGGGATTTCTGGCAGAGATATTATCAGCTGTCTGGGATATGGGAGTGCTATATCGTTTACCATGCCACGTATTCTGCAGTTTTTTTACATTGCACCACCATTGAACCACAATATACTAAAATAACAACCCCCTTAAATGAAGCAATCCCTGAATGCGGACATACTATAAATCAGCCCTCAAAATTTCCACTCGCCTGCTCGCATTTGGCGAGTGGATTTAAGCTGGGGGCGAGTGATGACAGGGCTGCATGACCAACAGTCCTATCTGTGCCTACACTTAGACCCCCGCTGCGATTGGCGGCCGAGGAGGAAAGGTGCGTGCCCAGGAAAAGTAATATGGTGAGCCGCACACAGACAGAGCAGTACACAGGTGCTCTCCCTACAATTCTCGTCAAGCCATGGGACCTGACAGTATGACCTCTCTACCTCTTCCCACCCCAGCCGATGTAGCTGGTGAACAGGTAGGAATGAGTGAGCGGGAGGACGGTGATAATCACCACTCTGGGTGTCCGAGGTAGGCAGTGAAGCGCTCAACCAGAGTTGCCCTGACAAGAGAGCGGCAGCCTTCCAGTTTGTGCAGTTTTCTTCTCATTGTGCTCTTATGTAGTGTCCAGCAATTCAGCCTGAGCAGTGCAGTGTGAGCAGACTGGTCTCAATGTGTGCTGTGCGGTGCCAGTGTACGCTGTGCTGTGGTGTCAATGGCTATACAGGTGTGTGGATCTCGGCGCTTGATTGTAATCCCTCCTGCTGTGCTGCAGCTCCTCTCCTCACTACCAGACTGAATGGGGGGAAAGTGCGGACATGCAAGCACAGAGCCACGCACAGGGGCTCCTGATAATGAGAGTGGGTAGAATAGGAGAGGGAGAGAGAGGAGGATGGATGGGGGTTGGAGAGGAGACAGCAAGAGAATGGGCAAGAAACCTGGTTCTAGAGAGAAGGAGGAGGAGGGAGGCTTGTACATAGGAAGAGGGAGAGCAGAGTTTGCAGAAGTAAAAAAATCCATGTCCCTCTGGTCTGCCCCCAGTGCCATGTCCCTCTGGTCTACCCCCAGTGCCATGTCCCTCTGGTCTGTCCCCAGTGCCCTGTCCCTCTGGTCTGTCCCCAGTGCCCTGTCCCTCTGGTCTGTCCCCAGTGCCCTGTCCCTCTGGTCTGTCCCCAGTGCCCTGTTCCTCTGGTCTGTCCCCAGTGCCCTGTCCCATATTGTTAAAGTTGTTGCTGGTAATATTACATTTTGTAACTTAATTCTGCATAAAACATTTAACAGTGTCATTCTATGAGATAATTTACGAGGGCGAGTTTAGGGGCGAAAATTAGGGGAGGGACAGTGTAGGGGTTAGGTGGGGCAACTGGTGGCGAGTAGCTCTTGAGGCCTGGCTAGTAGCTCAGGGCTTGAAATTTTGAGCCCTGCTGTAAATCATACTACATATTAGGGCCTCCTGGAATCCCCTCTATCATGTCTCCTTAAACTCCCCCATTCGTGTTTGAGACACAAATAGAAACACGGGGGCATCCCATTGGTGCCTCCTTGACCCCCCCCCCCCATTCCGGCTTCCCTGAATCCCCCCCCAATTGTGCCTCTTGAACTCCCTTCCCCCAATTGTGCTTCCTTGAATCTCCCCTAATTGTGTCTTCATGGACTTCTCCAATGATGCCTCCTTGAATCTCCCCAATCATGTTTCCTTGAACTCCCTTATTGGAGTCTCAAACTCCTCGACAGTTATGTCTCCTTGAATGCCGTCATTAGTGTCTCTGAACTCCCCTCAATCATGCCTCCTTGACCCCCCCAATCATGCTTACTTGAATCCCCCCAATTGTGCCTCCTTGAACTCCCTTTCCCCAATCGTGCTTCCTTAAAACCCCACTAATTAGGTCTTCATGAACTTCCCCAGTGATGCCTCCTTGAATCTCCCCAATCATGTTTCCTTGAACTCCCCTATTGGAGTCTCGAACTCCTCGCCAATCATATCTCCTTGAATGTCGTCATTAGTGTCTCTGTGAACTCCCCTAATCATGCCTCCTTGAATCCCCCCAGTCATGTCTCCTTGAACCCCCCCCACCTCCAACTGCATCTCCCTAACTCCTGTGCACTGTTACAGTTGTCGAACAATCAGATTGAGTAATGGCTCTTGTGAAATGGGTGTGAGAGCCTTATGGAGGTTCTGATTGGTTGTCATGGGTAAAGTAGAGTGCGCCTAATTGTGGTGTACCAATTGGTGCGGTGGACATGTCAAGGAAGCTGCCTCTCCACTATAAGCAAAATAAGTAAGCCAGCCTTTCCTGACGGACTCTCCTGGTTACCATGTTGATCCAAAGGCTTCAGTGCTTTCTAAGTCACTGACCTGGAACAGATACAAATCCGGGGTTCTGTCCTAATCGGCTATGTGTTTGCCCCAAGTTAACGACTAAGGGATCGTTTAAATGAGTCTTTGGGCACAGGAATCAGACAGAATTAAATTAAGGGGTTCAAATATGGCAGGCTCTAAACTTCTCTCAGTGCAGGGTCCCTTTCATTAGAAGTGAGTACAATAATAAAATATGATTACCTCCTCACTGGGCACACACTCTCCAGCCTTACACCACCAGGAACATTCTAACCCTTTTAAAGCTCCTTCCTGTCTTCTCCTGTGGCCTTCAGCAAAATGGCATCCAGTACAGAGGACACTTCAAGCAAAGCACTCAATTATTTAGATATTAATATATAGAATCATACATTTTTCCAAACGCAAAGGCTATGGTCTATTTGCAAATAAAACTCTTTACAGCTCCGGTATAAAAAAAAAACCCTAACAAGTGAACTACAACAAAATGGCTTCAGCTCTTCCTACACTGAGGACACTTTCACCTCTTGCACAGTGTTCCTGTTTCATCAGATTAGGCAACCCGTCAGAATGTGTAACGGAAGTGACGTTTTGTCGACGCCATCTTGCTACACCCCGCACTCCTCCACAGTAAGGCTACACTGAGAAGTGGGCAAGCAGACATCTTGTTACACCCACCGGAGTTTTGCATTTAGTTTTGCATAGAGCAAAGTACAACTTATTTTTAGTAGTAGTATAAATAATATAACTTTTATGCTATTTACCTATAATTCAATCATTTATTTTCAGAATATGAATATATTATCACTGCTAATCTTAATAATAATTGTATACAGTATTACCATGTATTAAAAACATTCAGTTTTTTGGGGTCATACTGTTATCACTGCTATAAAAATATAGTAAAAATAAAATATAGTAATGGGTATACACACAGTATGATTATTATTATTGCTATTCAATAATAATAATAATAATAAAAAGCAATATTAATTTGTACACAGTATTATCATATATTAAGAACATTTTGGGGCTGATTTACTAAAATTAGAGAGTGCAAAATCTGGTGCAGCTCTACATAGAAACCAATCAGCCTCTAGGTTTTTTTTTGTCAAGTGGTTGTAAACCCGTACAGACCACTTTGACCTACAGGTAAGTCTAGATTAAAGGGGTGTTACGGAAAAAAAAAATTAAAAGCCAGCAGCTACACATACTGCAGCTGCTGGCTTTTAATAAATGGACACTTACCTGCCCTGCAGTCCCTCGATGTCAGCACTGCAGCTGATGTCCCCATCAGCTGTCGGGTGCTGCCGCTGCCATTGTGGGTAAGGTAACCTGGCAGTGTAGCCTTTCGGCTTCACGCTGGGAACCCTATTGCGCATGCGCGAGGCCCCGGGAGCCCCGCAGTGATGTCACGGCCACATCGTGACATCCCCCCCCAACAGTTCTCTCAACCCCTGTTCTTTCTGCCCCCCCTGCTGTCCAGCTCTACCCATACTTCTCTAGCCCCCACCCCAGTCCTCTCCACCCCCCACAGTGCTCTCCACCCCCCCTTGCTCCCCACCCCTCACAGTGCTCCCCAGCCCCCCCCCCTGCTCCCCACCCCCACAGTGCTGTCCAGCCCCCCGTGCTCCCCACCCCCGTTCTTTCTGCCCCCGGTGCTCTCCAGCTCTCCCCATCAGTCTCCAGCTCCCAACCCAGTGCTCTCCACCCCCCATAGTGCTCTCCAGCCCCCCCGTGCTCCCACCCCCCACAGTGCTGTCCAGCCCCCCGTGCTCCCCACTCCTGTTCTTTCTGCACCCGGTGCTCTCCAGCCCCCACCCCAGTGCTCTCCACCCCCCACAGTGCTCTCCAGCCCCCACAGTGCTCTCCACCCTTGTTCTTTTTGGCTCCCCCTCCAGTGCTCTCTCAAGCTCCCCCCCAGCACTCTCCACCCCCCCTGCATTTTGCCCCCATCCATGTGCTCTCCAACCCCACCAGTGCTCTCCAGTCCCCCATGCTTTCCACCCCTGTACTTTCTAGCCCCCACCGGTGCTCTCAAGCTCCCCCCCCCCCATTGCTCTCCACTCCCCCCTACTCTTTGTCCCCCAGTGCTCTCCAGACATGTTTTTCTTCCCCCCAGTGCTCTCAAGCTCCTGTCCAGTGCTCTTCGCCACCCCACACTCTTACCCCCCCCCAGTGCTCTCAGCCTCCCGTGCTCTCCACCCCTGTTCTTTTTGCCCCCCCCCAGTGATCTGCACTCCCCACCCCTGTGATCTCCACCCCCCCTGTTCTTTGCCCCCACCCATGTGCTCTCCAACCCTGCCAGTACTCTCTGCTCCCCCTTCTCTCCAGCTCCCACCCAGTGCTCTCCACTTCCCCAGGACCAGAGGACAGGCTGACTGGAGCCGGAAAATGAGGACGGCTGAAAGTGCAGGTGACCAGGGACCACTCCATCTCACAGCAAACAGATCCTCTGGAAGGAGCACTGTCCCCATCCAAAATGAGAACAGCCCCTGCCTGCTGCTGGCAATCATGGATATCCTGCTGGCATGCAAGGTACTGTACCGAGCATCAACAACACACCTTCCCACAGACAGGGACTGCAGACTGGGACATGGGGCACAGGAGGGGCTGCAGTGATGGGCACAATGAGGCTGCATTCATGGGCACAGTAAGGTTGCATTCATGGGCAGAGTGAGACTGCTTTCACGGCACAGTAAAGCTGCATTTGATGGGCACAGTGAGGCTGCATTGATGGGCACAGTGAGGCTGGAATTATGGGCACAGTGAGGCCGCATTTGATGGGCACAGTAAGGCTGCATTTGATGGGCACAGTAGGCTGCATTTGATGGGCACTGGTGAGGCTGCATTGAGCTCTTGTATCATGTCTGCAGTCTCTGACCATTTCCTGTATCATGTCTGCAGTCTCTGAGGGAGTCTGGAGAGGAGTCAAGAGTGGGAATGCCGCCAGGATGGGGGTCATGGGAGAAATCAAACGTGTGTGGACTGTAGATAGGAGACTATAGGATAAAACCAGAGCCACCAAGCTGGAGCAGACTGACTGAGCCCTGCTTGGTGCACCTGAGAGGAGGTCAGTGACAGCACCGCCAGGCCAGTCTGAAGGGGGGGGGGGGGTCACTGATGTAAGGGGGGAGTGAATATGATAATGTAAGGGGGCACTGATATAAAGGGTTTCCCCCTTATATCAGTAACCCACCCCCCTTACCTTAGTGTATTGTTTCTGCGGAAGGTGGTTCCCCCACGTTCTGAGTTCCTGGGGTCCCCCTTGACGATTGACCACTTTTAACTGGAATTTGCTTATATATATATATATATATATATATATAATATATATATATATATAAAGCCCTATGTGATTTAATATCTGTCTTTTCTGTATATAATACACTCTTCAAATGTGCTTTAAAATGTATGGTTTTCCCTTTCTTGAACCAGAAAATAATGACGTTATGCTGTTGTGCTGGTATAATAATGCTGTGGGGCTGGTATGAAATTTTTTCCAGGGCTGAATTTTATTCCCAGTCCGGCCCTGCTGGTAGGGATCAGTGGTTCGGTTATGACCAAAGTCAAATGGTGTTATAATCATATGTGTAACCACTTCGTGGGAGGTGACTAGATCAAAAAGAGATTCGGGTGACGGTCTCAGAGGTCTCGTCAGACTGTGGGCCTAAAAGAGTTGCTGAGTATTTTGATTCGGGGAGAGGAGTGATTAACAGAGACATGGGGTCTACTTTACATGAGGGGGGAAAAATGGTGATCCGCGACCTTTAATTGAGGGTCTTTGTGAGGAATCAGGAGCGTCTGTAAGGGACGATGTGAGGTTATACAGTGACTGTATAGGGAGTCATGCCGTGTACATTAGTCTGTCTTAAAGTGAGCTTTTATTTATAGCTGAACTCAGTAATGACAGTTTCTATGAACAAACAGAAAGAAAGAGAATCAGTTTTTCTATCCAATATGACAAGTCAGCTTTGAACCGATTAACAGCTACTCCCAAAGTAACTATAACAAGAGTTTAAACTACTATGTAGGATAATAAGATTATGTGTCAGTAATAAAGGAGCATTAAGCTAGAGCTTGTGCATGCACTGGATGTTTTCTTGACTAAATTAAATATCAAAAACGATGCTAGCAGCCTTGCTGTCGTGTAACTATAAGAAACTGATAAAATTATAAACTAGAACTATTGTATCTTCTTTGCAGACATATGGTGAGCACATTTTATAATTTTCAGAAGAGCCTTTGTAAGGAGTAATTGTAAGAACTGAAACTGTGAGGAATATGGTAATTTGCCACTAGCTGGCACTAAACCTACCCCCCCACAACAAAAAAAAATAGGCTCAGAAGCTCCTATGTTGAACTATGAGTGTTTAACCACTTCAGGAGGATTTTACCCCCTTCCTTACCAGAGCACTTTTTGCGATTCGGCACTGCGTCGCTTTAACTGACAATTGCGCGGTCGGGCGACGTGGCACCCAAACAAAATTGACGTTCTTTTTTGCCCACAAATAGAGCTTTCTTTTGGTGGTATTTGATCACCTCTGCGGTTTTTTTTTTTTCATTTTTTGCGCTATAAACAAAAGAAGAGCGACAATTTTGAAAAAAAACATAATATTTTTTACTTTTTGCTATAATAAATATTTCATTTTTTTTAAAAAAAGAACACATTTTTTACTCAGTTTAGGCCGATATGTATTCTACTACATATTTTTGGTAAAATAAAAATCGCAATAAGCGTATATTGATTGGTTTGCGCAAAATGTTATAGCGTCTACAAAATAGGGGATAGATTTATTGCATTTTTTTTTTTTTTTACTAGTAATGGCGATGATCTGCGATTTTTTTCATGACTGCGACATTGCGGCGGACATTTCGGACACTTTTGACACATTTTTGGGAACATTCACATTTCCACAGCGATCGTTGCTATAAAATTGCACTGATTACTGTGTAAATGTGACTGGCAGGGAAGGGGTTAACACTAGGGGCGCTGCAGGGGTTAATATGTTCCCTATGGTAGTGATTCTAACTGTGGGGGGAGGGGACTCACAAGGGGAGGAGACCGATCGGTGTTCCTCTGTACTGGGAACACACCATTGGTCTCCTCTCCACTGACAGGACATGGATCTGTGTGTTTACACACACAGATCCACGGTCCTGCTGTGTTCCCGGGCAATCGCGGGTACCCGGCGGACATCGCGGCCGCCGGGCACGCGCTCCGGGTCCCGATTGACGCCGCGGGCGCATGTGCGCGCCGCGGGCGGCGCTCGCGCACCCCCTAGATGGCCAGGAATGGAAGGACGTCATATGACGTCCACCCAGGATGGGAGATCCATCTTGTGGACATCATATAACGGTCCACGGTATTGAAGTGGTTAAGTCAGTTCTATAAACTTAGGAAAAAATGATGTGTGAAATGTTCCATCACATGTCTGCAGGATCAGAACACGTACTAAACGTTAAGAGTAATGTAAATAAAACATTAAACAAAAACATTATCTAACCGTTCAAAACTTTGTCTATGTTAGTCTTTTTTTAGATCTTTTCTCTATGTTAGTCTCGTTTGTGCAGACCGAAATCGTGCTCACTGGTAACCTTATCGGGAGACGAATGTCCCGGAGATAATTCAGCTGCATACGGAAGTCAGGACAATGAACTATAGAGAGGGGTGAGTTTGGTACATATCGTGGAATATGAACATTCAAATGAGGTGATTGTCTATCTGGAGGTTCACCAACCCGTTGCAGATAATGTTCCGGTATTGTACCTTTGCCAGGGGTGTGTCTTCAGGGGTGTGTCTTCTATGTCAGATATAGGAGTAGTGAGAGGAAAAGAGTCGTGTGTATAGCTTTATAATCGGTGTGAACTGAGCTGACTCAGTGTCTCAGAAGAAGATGCATGTTCCTCTAACGATCTCTTCGGCTCTCTGTGGTAGCGGGGCAGCCGTGGGGCTGTAAGGTTGTGAATGTGGTGCAGTGTTGGGTCCAAATCTTGTGGCTGAAGGGGATCGACGTCGTCTGAAGTGAGATGTCTGTGTTTTTATCAGGTCGTCGTAGCGCGACTGGGTAGGTGAGGATGAAATGTTAAATTCAGCATACCAGTTCGGCACAGCAGTGTAAGGTATGTTGAGGGACTGACAGAAGGACTCCAGTTCTTCAGGGGATCTGAGTATCGCTGTACGCCCGTGATTAGTAGCTGACAGGGCGAAAGGAAATTTCCGGTAAGGTTTGCCTTTCGATTGCAATACCTCCAATAGTGGGCGCAGATCCTTCCTGTGTCTAAGAGTTATGGCAGAGAGGTCCTGGTAAATATAAATTCTATTACCTTCATATTCCTTCATATTCCAGTGGACAATTGGTTCTTGCCTGTTTTAAAATTTCCTCCTTTAATTTGTAGTCATTGACATAGCAGATAATATCCCTGGGGGGATCTGATTCTCTTCCTCGAGGTCTAAGTGCTCTATGAATACGTTCCATGTGCTTGTCCAGAAGCTGATTAAATAAGGCTGACACTGTGGCGGTTAGCTGTGTGTTATCTACACTTTCAGGCAATCCTCTCACCCACAGATTGTGTCTCCTTCCGTGGTTATCAAGGTCCTCAACTTGTCTCTGGATATCTCTCAATTGTATGGAATGTGTGCCCACTGAGGTGCTGATTTTCTTTATTGCCGATTGATGCAGGGCCGTCTTTTTTTCCACATCTTGAACTCTGCCCGCCATTGCCTGCAGTTCTTGTCTCAGGTCCGTGATGGCGGCTGTGAAGGTATCTTTAATGTCCGTCGCCACTGCACGGAGGTCCTGCAAGGTCGGGTGTTGAGGTGTTCCCGGGTTTGTCATCGTTTTAGGGAGTTGCAGGGCCAACGGTGTCAGTACTATGTCGTCCCTCGCTTGTGAGGTGGCTGAGGTAGACGTCACCATATTGGATCTGTGAGATCGGAATAACTCGGAATAAATAATATATTGTGGTTGTTCTGCCCTCTATTATGTCTCGGGGATCTCGCTCTTGATGTCGATGAGTTGCGGGAAGCAGTCCCCATGCTCGGTAGTCGGTACTGCAGAATATTAAGCGGGGTCTCCGTTAGAGCTTAGATAAGGCCACAGTCCGATGGAGCTAGCGGGTTAAGCGGCCATCTCTCTTCAAGGCAAGCCACGCCCCCCCCCCAGAAAATAGGATTTTTATAAAAGCTTACCTGTAAAGTCCTTTTCTTTGAGGTACATCACGGGACACAGAGGTCCCTCCCTTCTTTGGTATACACATGTATTGCCTGGCTACAAAACTGAGGTACTCCCAGTAGTGGGAGGGGTTATATAGGGAGGGCACTTTTTGTCTTAAGGCGTACCAGTGTCCATAACCCGCATAGTAAATACTATGGCTCTGTGTCCCCTGATGTAGCCCAAAGAAAAGGATTTTACAGGTAAGCTGTTATAAAAATCCTATTATCCTATACCAGGATAGAGCCAGACACCTCAGCACCGACAAACTGGAGCTGAGATCTCTGGCTGAATACAAAGTACCAGATAACAAGGAAGAGTGGCAAACTGTTCAGAGTTTACTTCAGTGATGGACAGAGGAGCTCATGGCTGCAGGTCTAACTAGGCTAGAAGATGTGTGGAATTGCTGAGACAGATAGTTCCGTAGGGGCTGTGCTTTGTTTTCTGGACTGCTGGGACTTGTAGTGCAACATTGCCTTTGTGGCTTTCTGGACTCTACTCTCCCCTCTGCTCTTCCTGCATCTGCTTCCAGTGCGGAAACATTGGCAGAGAGCATTAGGTCCCACCCTAACATTAAAGGACTCTCCGTAGCAGGTAAAGAACATAAAATAAAGCTGGCCATACACCTATAGATTATCTGCAGATTTTCTATGGTTAGATGGAAAAAGTGCAACAGATTTCTCCATGTTCGCTAAACTGAGTGGATGGAGGAATCGCCCACTTTTTCCATCTAACCATAGAAAATCTGCAGATAATCTATAGGTGTATAGCCAGCTTAAGTCTCTTTGCAGACGATGTCATGCTCATGCTTTCCAATCCTAAAATGTCATTATCTGAGACACAGAAAATCCTAACCAAATTTAGTGCCGTTGCCGTATCATATTATAAATTAAACGCCACCAAATCCCAAATCTTAGGCATCAACTTCCCTACTTCTATGCAGACTTATTTAACCAAAAAAAATCCTTTTTGAATGGTCTCTTCACTCTCTGTGCTTTCTGGGAGTTCAACTGACTCCACATTCCTCACAACTTTATAAACACAACTTTAAGCCCTTTTTAGAATCGCTACACCAACAACTATCCCATCTAAAATCACAGGAATTGTCAACAGCAGGGCGAATAGCGACCCTAAAAATGCTGATCCTTCCTAAGCTCCTCTACTTATTTTGTACCCTAATAATCTCGTTGCCAAGTACCTTGCTCGCCTCAGTACAAAAACTTTTTACACAATACACATGGAACCACAAACCTCCTAGGTGCTCCCCCACTAAATTAGTGAAGGGTATTTTGTATTGCTGGTAGGGACTGGAGGGGGTTGGTGATCATTAGGATCACATCATCGGCAAACACACTAATTTTGTGGTCTGCGCCGTTGCAGGGAATACCGGTTATTTGAGTGTCAGATCTGACTTTAGAGGCCAAAGGTTCCATCAGTAGGCCAAAAATAGGTGGGGAAAGAGGGCAACCCATGCGCGTACCGCTAGATATCTCGAAAGGGGTGGATAGGGTTCCACCAGTGAGGACTTTGGCCGAAGAGTTGGAATATAGGGATAAGATTGCATCTTGGAACCGTCCTGACATACCAAATTTATCTTGAAGAAAAGTCCAGTGGACTGTATCAAACTCCTTCTCTGCATTTAGGGACAATAGCAGAGAAGGCGTTTGAATATGGGTGGCATGGTGGATGAGGTTGAGGACCCTTCTAGTTGCGTCTGGGGCTTGCCTACCTGGGACAAACCCAACTTGGTCCGGGTGTACCAGCTCAGGGAGAGACATCGTCAGCCTATTGGCAATAACTTTAGCAAGTAGCTTGACGTCAGTGTTTAAGAGAGAGATTGGTCTGTAGTTAGAGGCAACAGAGGCATCTTTCCCAGGCTTCGGGATGGTAGTGATTATTGACCGTAGCATATCAGTTGGAAGGGAGCCCGAGGACCCAGCAGCATTGAAGAGGTCCGTCAGACTAGTATGTCTGCAAATTTTTTGTAAAAATTATTGGTGAAGCCATCCTCTCCTGGAGATTTATGTAGAGTGTGACGGTCCTCGTACCCAAGATGTCCGCCGTAAATGCTTCCTCTGTCCGGTACCACACAATCCAAGACCCCTTAGCTCACCCAGTCACCAGACAACACCAGTGTAGGGTACATCAGGAATGAATCTTTATTTGACATGTCACACATATATACAGCCAGATGACTCACACCTAACCTAATTAGCATGAGCTAATTATCTTAATCAACACTGGACTCCTTCATTCAATTGCTGGGTTAATTAGCACACACAACAATAGGTGAAACACTCCTACAAGCCAGACTATATTCATTTACACAACAGACAGGCTGACTGGAGTTCATGACATTAGCATCTCTTGCTAATATGCCAAATACACATACAGAGTCTGTGTCCTGGGGGCCAGCATGGACCCGAATCCAAGTAACACCAGCTCTGGGGTCCCCAGGCATGCAGCCCAAAGAGCACCGTTCCCCCAAATGCCAGGGCCCATAATCGCAAGGCAATAGGCTTGCATTCAGTCCCCTCCAACAGCCTCTGTCCCGGCAAGGTCTGTCACATTTCTCCCCTTTCGGCGGGAGACTAACACAGGAGGAGACCCCAGACGGGTTGACTCCGAAGTTAGTCAGTGGTTCCAGTCCTCTAATGCTGGGATCCACACAGTACCCCAAACAAATAGTTCCAAACGGAGTATTCCTCACCCAGCCAACCTCTGCCTCTCTCAGAGAACATATCCGCCGCTGGGGAGAGGCCCGGACTGGTCCTTCTCCCTGGAGTCTTTTCAGCCGCTGGAGAGAAGACAGGGTGACTGGGATCACTCCGTCATGCTGTTGGGGATTTGGGCCGACCGCCCAGCATCCCGGGGGTATACAGGTGGGGACTGCAGTCCCATCCCCCTTTACAGGAAATCTGCCCTCTGTTAGTTGTGGGCAGAGGCCAGCAGCACTTTGTTCCATTGCCAGCAGTTCAGCTGGGTGTAGGAGCTTCCCTACATCATCTCCTCCAGCTAACTGTTGGGGAGAGAGGCCGACTGCCCCAGCTCCCTGGAACTCTGCAGCTGTTGCTGGTGCTGGACAAAGGTGGGTAGCACTCTGCCCTGTTGCCAGCACTTCTGCTGGGGACTCCACATCCTCCGCTCTGGTTAACCGTTGGGGCAGGAGGCTGGCTTCCTCCACTCCCAAATTGTGTAGCTGCCATTGGGAAGGGGAGCCGGCTGCTTCCTTTTCCATTCCCTCATCTGGCTGCTGGGATGACATGTCTGTGGTATTGTCTCCCAGGTGCACGGATCTTTGCTGGGGAGGAAAGACCGCTTTCTCCACCCTGGCCGACTGTTGAGGAGGGACAACAAACACCTCCTCTCCCTTCTCCCCCTGTATCTGCTGCTGGAAAGTGATCGCCACCTTCTCACCCTGAGCCTCCAAAACTGACACAGGTGTGGGGCAGAGGTCTTGGACCCTCTGTCCGGTGACCAGCGCTTCAGCTGGGGAAGTTCCTTGTAACTCCCCAGATACTGCTGTTGATGCTGGGCAGAAGTTAGCAGAGCTCTGCCCTGTTGTCAGCACTTCAGGTTTGGGGACAGCAATCTCCAGAGTTTCCACTGCCGATTCTCTTGCATGCTGCTGGACAGGCATATTCCTCCATCCAACCTCGTTTTGTGCAGTAACAGGTTTGTCAAGGTCAGTCAGCACTTGCTGCATCCGCCATAAGACCTCCGCGTCCATAGCTGCGGGGGCAGGTGGGCAAAGCACTCTGTTACTATGCCACATTGCCGACTCTTCAGCCAGGATTTCAGAGCTGTCTGCCAGTATTTCCTGATAGTCCCAGGCAAAGGGAGCCCCACCCTGCTGCTGAGCAGAGTCTAGCAGCTGTATGTAGGCAATCTCCTGCTCCCATTCCTGAGCGGCCAGGAACTCCAAATCTTCCTGTGCCCAGAGCACTTCCGAGACGTTCAATCTTTGCTCTCTGTGCTCCATTATTTCCTCCAAACGCCACTCCAGATCACTCCCAAAGTCGGGGTCCTCGGACAGCCTCCAGTACAACAATCCCAGGCCATTATAATCAAAGCCTTCCGTGGGCCTGTCATCCGCTGTCCACGGGCACACTTGGGCTACATACCACCGGAGGGCTCTGTAGCTCTCGTCCAAACGCATTTCTGCCCGGATCAGCCTGCTTAACTCAGCTGTCCACTCCTGCTTCGGTTGTTCCCCCAATAACAGCATTCGTACTTCATACTGCGACCAGTACCTTACATGGATGGAGGGGAGAACTTTTCCCTGGTGTCGCTGCTCACAGGCTAGCGCTTCTTTCCAGAGTTGTAGGCGAACAGAATCATACCATCCCAGCAGGACCTGCACCGATACTGGTCCTCTGTGCTGTATCCGCATCTCTCGCAACCTCCTTCCGAATTCCTCTTCCATGACGACGTAGCTGTACCTCTGCTATCCGGGCCTTGGATCCAGGTGATGGTTTGGATGTGTTCACGACAAGGAAGCACGATCCCACCGCTGCCAGCCAATTGTGACGGACCTCGTACCCAAGATGTCCGCCGTAAATGCTTCCTCTGTCCGGTACCACACAATCCAAGACCCCTTAGCTCACCCAGTCACCAGACAACACCAGTGTAGGGTACATCAGGAATGAATCTTTATTTGACATGTCACACATATATACAGCCAGATGACTCACACCTAACCTAATTAGCATGAGCTAATTATCTTAATCAACACTGGACTCCTTCATTCAATTGCTGGGTTAATTAGCACACACAACAATAGGTGAAACACTCCTACAAGCCAGACTATATTCATTTACACAACAGACAGGCTGACTGGAGTTCATGACATTAGCATCTCTTGCTAATATGCCAAATACACATACAGAGTCTGTGTCCTGGGGGTCAGCATGGACCCGAATCCAAGTAACACCAGCTCTGGGGTCCCCAGGCATGCAGCCCAAAGAGCAACGTTCCCCCAAATGCCAGGGCCCATAATCGCAAGGCAATAGGCTCGCATTCAGTCCCCTCCAACAGCCTCTGTCCCGGCAAGGTCTGTCACATAGAGGAAGAGCCTTAATCACTCGATAGATTTCCTCTGAGGTAAATGGTTTGAAAATATCATTGAATTGTGACTCTGAGATCTTGGGGAGATTTATCGGGGTGAGAAAGCTATGTATTTGCTCTGTCGTTGGTTGTGGGGTAGAAGGGTCCTGGTTAAGTTTATACAAGGATGCGTAGTATTCACTAAATGTGTTAGCAATTTCTTGAGGGTTGGTTAAGTGTTGATTCGAAGTAGGGTGACGGAGGGAGAGAATTTTGGCTTTTGTACGTTGGGTCTTAACTTGTTTTGCTAGGAGTGACCCAGCTCTATTGCCTAATGCATAGAAGTTGGCCTTGGAGAATTTAAAGTTGTGTTCAAATTTGTGGAGCAGGAGGGTACTTCGTTTTGTCTTAGCTCCAGGAGCTGGATGGCTTGTTTGTGAGAGGGAGAGGATTTGTTAAGTGTTTCTATGTGGCTATTTGCGACATAACCTCATCAATCTGCTGCGTCCCCAGGCGTCTCGTTCTTTTACTAAGCTTAATGAAAATCCCACGGAGGTAGGCTTTTTAAGCTGACCAGAGCGTAAATTTGTTGGTATCAGGCAGTTTGTTAATTTCAAAGAAAGATTGGTCTTTGGTTTCGATTTCTCGTTGGATCTTGGGGTCCTCTAATATGGAAGGGTCCAGTCTCTATAGTCTTGGTGGTCCATGTCTTTGGTCGCCCAGGGTTATGGAAATAGGGGCATGGTCTGACCATGATATGAGGCCAATGTCAGATTGCATGACGTTTTGTAGGGTCCATTTGTCCACAAGGAACAAATCGATCCGTGAGTACGATAGTTGAGTGTGAGAAAAGTACGTGTAGTCACGTTCTGAGCCATGTTGTGATCTCCATACATCAAAGAGATCTAGGTCGTGGAGTAGAGGGTTCAAGGCCAGCCGGCATTGGCTTTTTTTAGTGGAGGTGTCCATGGAGGGGTCGCCAATTATATTAAGGTCGCCTCCTAGAATTAGATTGCCCTGATGCAAGCTGTTAACTTTTTTGTTTAGGCGGCCGAAAAAGCGGAGTTGTCTTGAGTTTGGGCCATAAATGTTGACCAGAGTGTAGGTGGTTTGTGCAACAGTGCAGATAAGTATAAGGAATCGACCCTGTGGATCAGCATGTGTGGAGATGTTGGAACTGTAGGGTGTCTCGAACAGCTGTCATCACACCATTCTTTTTCGTCGGACCCGAGGCAAAGTAGATATTGTCAAATCCCTTGAGTCTAAACTTTGGGGTCTTGGATTCTGCAAAGTGCGTCTCCTGGATAAATGCAATATCTGCATTTTGTTTGGTCATTTCTTTTTGCAAATTGGCCCGTTTATGCGGGCTGTTCAGGCCCTTCACATTAAGGGAGGTCAGTTTTAGAGGCATTATATGCTCTTTTAGGGCAAGTCTAAAATGGTGGGTGTAGGAAAGCCTTTAATAGGAGCGGTTATAGGCAGATGAGTGCGGTCTTGGGAGATCAGAGCAGTCCAATTCGCAGAAATGCCAGTCGGAGGTGTAAAGTCAGGGATCAGTTGGCGGCTGGTGCGGAAAAGAGAGGGAAGTAAAAAGGGAGAACACGTTAAAAATACGGGTTCAATGAGCAGAGTAAAGCCCCATACACACGGTCGGACTTTTTCATGGATTCTGTCCGATCGGACAATGTTGTTGAAAAATCAGACCGTGTGTATGCACCATCGGACAGTGTACGTCGGATTGTCCGCCGGACAAAGTCTTATCTCCTGCTGGAAAGATTTGCCGACAACACGGTCCGATCACACCAAATCCGATCGTGTGTACGGTTGTCCGACGGACAAAGTGCTACGCATGCTCAGAAGAAATTCTGTGACGGAAGCGCTCGGTCAGGTAAAACTACCTTTCCTAATCGACACAGCACATTCGTCACGCTGCAATGTTAAAATGTCTTTAATGCAGCGCATTCTCTTTTTCTTTACAATGCAACAAGAATGACATGTTTTAGCTGCTCCTATTCACCCGCACTTCTCACAAACTTAGTTCTTTATTACTTTTCAGCATTTATACACTACATGTTTATTTTTACTCAGATCGTAAAAGAATCTTTGTTATATTTTTAGCATGATTTGTCTTTTTTGTTTTTTTTTCAGAATACATATTTGAAGGAGAATTTTATTATTTTTTTTTGGAGGGGGGTTGTGTGTCTCAACTTAGCAAAACCACATTATTAACATTTGTATTTCTTGCTTAAATTTACTAGGAGTTTGTTGGTTGTTGGTGCCCCTTGTTAATTCTACTTTAGGATTAGTGAAATGTACCTGCCTACTCAAAGCAAAACTGTCATTGTAGAAAAGTAAAACACAATAGTCAATGATTATTTCAAATCAAAAAAAACCTTTATTTAGGTCTCAGCAACAAACCAAAGAGGAACGCAGCCATGGTGAAACTTGGGGAATTTGCAAAGCCTTGGACACCCACGGCAACCATCATTTTTCACGCTTAGAAAATTGGGGGCCTGAGGAGTACCTATCTAAATAATAAGGGAGCGCAATCTGGTCCTGAAGTCCAAAACATCCGGAACTGCAGCAGATGCCATCTAGGTCCCCAGGCTCTGGTCCTACGAGAGGCTCCATCTTCTCTCAGACCAGACTGAATCAAGGTCATCGCTCTCTTGTCTTCCTTGTACGCTTCCTTCCACACCGTGGTGCTGGTGCTGGTGGGGTGGCAGAAGGAGGAGGAGGAGGCGGAGCAAGGTCACTCTCGCAAACATGTGTGAGTGGGGTCATCTCCCCAGCCATCCCCTCATTTAGGATTTTGAGGATGACATCCTCACACATGCTGCGTTGCCCCGCCTCCATACCCGTCATTTTACTGCCAACCAAGGAGGCAAAGGCCTCCTCGTAGGTGGGTGTGGCATATAGGGAGGCTGAAGCGTCTCTGATCAGCTGGAGCGCTGACTCTCCCACCTCCCCCATGCTTTTCGCCCTTCTGTAGGGAAGGCGGAGGGGAGGGACTTGGGAGACAGTCAGGCTCCTACGCCTACCCCCCTGTTGGCTGCCACTACCCACCTCTTGGCTGCCACTAACCCCTGCCTCCTCCTGACTGCCACCTTCCACAGCCACCTCCTGGCTGAGGTCTTCCTGTGTCTGAAAAAGGGACATAGTTTCAGTTATTTGTTCATCAAACACACACAATTCTCATCTAGTGACTGTTGCAAAATGTTTACAAATAGAAAACCATACAATTCTCAGCCCTGCAGTTTAGATTCTTCCCAAAAATGTCTCCAACACCACTGTCTGTTGATATGTCAATCACGTTAGGAACTAAGCAATTGGGGATCCTGAATTAACTGAACATCATTCATTATCCCCCAAAATGGTTACAAAACTACTATACCTGGAACAAGCTGGGCTCCTGCACATCTTCCATACTGGAAGGCCCAGGTTGGTCCTCGGAAGCCTCATCAGGGGTGGCGTGCGTGGAAGGACGCGTGCAAGGAAGAGTCGAGAGTGACTTCCTGACAGTAGCCTGGTCTTTGAGAAAGTGGAGCCTCTCATAGTACCAGAGCGTGGGGGCATAGACATCAGCTGCTGCAGCTCCAGATGCTAGGGACTTCCGGACCTTATTGCGCTCCCGGAAATAGGTACTCTTCATGTTGTTAATCTTCACTTTTAAGTTTGCCACGGTTGCCATGGGCAGGGTTGGCTTTACAAATGCCACAAGTTTCAGCATGGCTGCGTACCTCTTTGGTCTGTTGCTGTAGTCACGGTGCTTTGGTAGCCATAAAAGGGGAAATTCCCTGTATTTATCAATGAAGAGGGGGAGAAAACTCACGTCGTAGAAGGCCTCCATCACCTCTGCAAGACACAACAACACACAAAAAACAATATAAATAATGTCAGCCTAAACTCTCCTAATCTTCTCCATAAAGAAGCCTCAAGTTCTAATCAGTCTAGGCTAGTTATGTACCAACGTCAAATTGTACCTTCGTTTCTAGCGATCGTCTTGTGCGTGAGCTTTCTCTCCCCTCGTCTCCCAGATCGTGGCTACGACATAGGCGTGTGACGTTTTATATACAGTGCGCATGCGTCAAACTCCGCCCGCCCCTGACGATCTTTCTCGTCTATTCCCCACCCCTTCTCTTTACGGCGCAGTGGGGAGAGCACATGGCGGGGACACAGCAGGTGCGCCCCAAATATCCCACCAACGAGGAGGAGGACGAGGAAAGTCCGGAGGCAGAAACGTCCCGATCCCGGAGCCTGAAATTCAAGGCCTCCAATATGTCATTTGGAGAAATGTTGGAGATGGTGGACATATTAAAGAGGAGCGACTATGATGGGAAGTATGGGCCTTACCTCAACCCCAATGTCCGCAAGGCCAAGATCATGTCTAAAGTTGTGAGGAGGCTGTACAATCATTTTGGGGTACAACGATCCAAGGAGCAACTCAGGAAACGCTGGTCAGACCTGAAACTGAGGGAGGCCGATCAGTACAGAAAGATCAAGCGAGTTCTTCAAAAAAGTAAGTAGTTGTGTTTTGTGTTTGCTTTCTTGCTTGCATACTGCTCCATGTGGTTTGATTTTTACAAAGTTGTACATTCCAAAATGCCCACTTTCAGGTTCGTCTGTGCATTCGATCGTACTCAGCCTCGATCTTTCTGCCACTGTCATGATCGTGTGTGTCCATTCGATCGTATCGTACGCAACCTCGATCGTTCGGCCACTTATAATACGATGTTTGGTGTTTTTTTTTGGGGAAAGGAAGTTTGTTCTCACTAGAAATGTCATCAAGAATGTAAAGCCAATTTATTCAATGTAAAGGAGAGGTCACCCAGTAGCTGTTTACCCATCTGGACTCTAGAGCACTAGTGCTGGGACACCCAAACCCCCTTTTTATTAGGCTTTTCCACACATGTGCTCCAGTGGATACTAGAGGGGGGTCTCCATCACACAAACTTCTACCAAAAAGCTAGTAAGTTTAGCACCTTTACAAAGTGACTACATTCATGTAGTTGGCATTTGTAACTGGCCAAACAAAAATAGTGTCCGTCACTTTCAAGCAATGTTTGTCATTTCCTATTTCTGCCCTCAATAGATTGTGTTGCTAAATCTTCCTTTTGTACATTCTCATAGGGGAGCGAAAACTTGGGCCGTCTGAGGAAACCCCAAAACCAACACCTCCCAAAAAAGGTGAAAGAGCAGAAGCAGAGGAGGAGGAGGAAGGAGAGATCATCGAACTTGGAGAAATTGTCACCACAACAGGTGAGTGTGGGAGAACACAGCTACTGGTAAGCTAATCAATGTATGGCTGCCTCATTTCCAACACCCGATTTTTGTTTGTTTGTGGTTTTTAGGTGACGTGGATGTTGTGGAAGAAAAATCGCACTTTACCACAGAGAGTGCCCACGTACTCATCGGGGAGATAATGGTCTGCAATAGAGATCTAGATTACATAAAGCAAAACATCAATGATGTTCAACAAAAATTGAAGAACATCATTGATGTTTTAGGAAAAATATGAAAACGCACCAAGTAATTAACACACATTTGTGCCAGCTTCTGAACACATTTGCAACTTAAGAACTGTGTGAAATTTGGAACATGCACACATTGTGTCCACATGTGCTAGCTCCCATCATGGTGGATGAATGCCAACGTTTTTTTGGGGGTGCAACCACTTTACGAACTACGAAAGTGGTTGTGGTGAAGGGGTTGCACCCCCAAAAAACGTCCATTCATCCCCATGATGGAAAATGGCACTTTTGAAGCTTCTAGGCATGTGTTTTAACATCTAATGTCCATTTTCAGACCCAAATTGTGTGCATGTTCTAAATTTCCACTTTCCAGGGGTGACCCCCCCATGTGATGAAGGCAAGATCAAACACACTTTGAACATATAGTCATGTCTGATCTTGTCTTCACTTTACAAAGTTGAACTTTCCTAGTTCATAGGTTCTGTTTTGCTCCATGCCTGGTTTTACCAATTGCGTAATGTTTGTAAACAATGTTGTAAATAACCAAGATGTTGTCAGTTTGGGCGTGAAGATTGTAAACGCACTTGTGAATGTTTTCCAAGTAAACTTTTTTATTTTTCTAAATGTGTGGCTTCCTTATTTAAAAAACACAATGCATTATGTATGTCAAATGTAAAGGATATGGGGGCAATGGGTGTTATTTACTAAAGGCAAGTCCACTTTGCACTGCAAGTTTCTTTTCCAGGCCACTTTTTCACTGCACTTGTAGAGCATAGTGGATTTGACTAAGGTAAATGACACCCACAGTGCTTTGTACGAAAACACGGAGCACAGCATTTTTGAGAATACACACGTCTGACCTGGTGATGAAAAGGAGTATTTTGGGTGTCAGTTATGCACTACAAACCTTCTCTAGACCAAAGATTAGGTATCAAACACACAACATGAGAATAATCTTTTTGGGAGAAGAGACTGTTACCTCCTTTTGCCCAGAAAGTGCATTCCCACTGTCGAAGGCAAAGGGAAAAAATTTCAAGGTAAAATAAGCTAAAAAGAATAGTGAAATGACCAGAAATCATAGGTTGTTTGAAATATCAGATTTATTAAAAAATGCCTCTCACACATCGTCAGGCAGAGCAATGGCCCCCCTACCCACAAAGTACTCCATATATTGCTCGCGGACCGTGCGGGCATTTAGAGGGGGCAAGGCTGGACGTGCCACTTGAAGGGCTGTGAGGTCCGCATTTGGAGGGCCCTCCACATCTGGGCCAACGGGCACCACATAGTTCCTGTTATGTCTTTTGAGGAAGTTGTGCAATATGCAACAGGCAAGAACTATGTGGTTCAGTTTGTATTCCGCCAAGTTAATTGCCGTCAAGAACAGGCGGAAGCGGCTGGCCAGGATGCCAAAAGTGTTCTCCACAACTCTTCTGGCTCTGGACAGCCTGTAGTTGAAGACCCTCTGGTCTGGGGTGAGGGTCCTCATCGGGAACGGCCTCATCAGATGGGGAGTCAACGCAAACACTTCATCTGCGACAAAGACGAAGGGGAGTCCTTCTGCATTCTCCTCTGGAGGTGGCAAGCACAGACTGCCACTTTGGAGACGCCAGTAGAACTCCGTGTGCGCAATGGCACCACCATCCGAGATCCGGCCGTTCATCCCCACGTCCACATACATAAATTCATATGTTGCCGACACCACCGCCAACATCACTACACTATTAAACCCTTTATAATTATAATAGTGGGACCCCGAGTTGGGCGGTGGGACGATGCGGACGTGTTTCCCATCAATTGCCCCTCCGCAGTTAGGAAAGTCCCAACGGCTGGCAAAGTGGGAGGCCACAGTCTGCCATTCCTGTGGCGTGGAAGGGAACTGTGGAGTGAAACAAGAAAAAATAATTAGTCACTTTGCACATAAACATTGCAAGCAGATTAGACAATCAACATCTTGGAACAAGAGCATTGTATAAAATTGGAGGCTGGAAAGTATTTGCAGAGAAAAGTAGAGGGTCCCCTTCACAGATTACTCACCCCCCATCAATCCCCACACTTCTGATGGGCCATTGGCAATAACTAGGGTTTTGGGGTGGGGGGGGGGGGGGGTTGTTGGACAGGTAACCCTCTGCACTTCATTGATTGGCAAATGGCTCAATAATGTGTGCTAGTTTGGCCAGACCCTCTGTACTTAACACTATTGGCAGCCCACAGGAGAGCTAAACTAACATTTCAAACCCCCCCCTCCCCAAAAAAAAAGGAAAGCACATTGTGACATTCTGAAATTACCAAGCAAGCTAATAGGAGGGAAAGAATACAAAAAAATAGGAAATGGAAAGTATGGAACCAGCCCCTTGCACTACATGCTTTGCTGAATTCATCCCTAAAGATGCCCACTATAAAGAGGTAGGTATATAGTGTGTATTGACCTTGGGAAAGCCAGCAGATAGAGGATTGGTACCATCTGACAGAGCAGTTGGGGGAGGGGGTTCCTAATGAGTTTGCCCCCCCCCCCACAAAAAAAAAAAAAAAAGGGGCTCTACATGAAGTAAACCACACAGCAAACATTAGTGCATATTTTAGGGGGTGTTTGGGGGCAAACAATACTATGCAGCAGACAAAAGACATTGCTTAAGTGACTAGGCCATAGGTGTCTATTGGGGCAGAAGAGCATGCTGGGGAGGTAAGTGAAGGGAAAATGCATGAAGGAGAAAAGGGGCACAGCATATTAGAGCATATTGCAATCATGGTAATTAGGGAAGGAGGTCAAAAATAGAAGACATTAGCAAACAGAGCATACATAGAAGGGAATAGTAAAGTAGAAATGTTACCTTAATATAGTCCTCCTGCAGGACCTCGATGATGGCAGAACAGGTCTCTGGAATAATTATTCCCAGGGCCTGGGGAGAGATACCTGAAGAGAACTTCAAATCCTGAAGACTTCTCCCTGTCGCCAAGTACCTCAACGTGGCAACCAGCCTCTGCTCCGGAGTAATGGCTTGTCTCATGCAGGTATCCTGCCGGCTGATAAAGGGGGTCAGCAAAGCCAAAAGACGGTGAAAATCGGGGTCCGTCATCCGGAGAAAGTTCCTGAAATCATCAGGATTATTCTCCCGGATCTCACGAAGCAAAGGCATGTGCGAGAATTGGTCACGCTGAAGCAACCAATTCTTGGTCCACATACTCCTCGTCACTCTGTTCATGGACGGGTCTTGGGTCAAAGCTAAAAGCCCGACACCAATTCCGCGTACAGCACGAACTCGGCGACGAGTACGCACGGGAAACATCGCTCACAAGGTCACAAAAGGTCGGCTGGTCAGAACGGACAAACAGAAAGCACCGATAAACAGCAAGGCCTGAAAGAACGAAATGAATAACCAGAAACGAGCAGACAATAAGCAGTGCAAATCAAAGCGTCCTATATCAAGATATAGGCCGCAATGACCAACAAATGCGAACTGACTACACGCACTAATAAACAGATACGCACGACAAGCACAAACTGAAGAGCAGTAACGATCTGAGTAAGAAAACTGAGAAGCGCGAATCTTAAGTCACCAAACTTCGACTAACTCGCGATAAACACGGGATCAGCAGAAGGAGCCCAACGGGTGCCTGACATGGTGCTGAACTTCCCTTTTCTAATCTCGTGGAAGACGACTTACGTCACGACGTTCTTGCAGACCGGATATTCCGACAACGTAGTCCGACCGTGTGTACGCAACACCAACATCGGACAAAGTACGACGGACAGGATCCGACCGACCTGGTCTGCGGATAATCCGACCGTGTGTATGGGGCTTAAGAATGATCGCACCAAGCATACTATTACATAAAGCGCCACATTTGGGTGTGTTTTAAGACTTTGTGGAGCCTTGACTACTCTGTTTCTCCTACAATGGGACCTGGATCTTGTTTCGTTGCCACTATATGTCAAGTCGTTGCGGTGACTAATTTGGGAAAAGTGTTGAATTTTTTTTTAACTCTGCCATGGCCGGTCTCAAGCCCGTGCTGAGAAAGGAGGGGGGGGTGGAGAGGGTGAAGGGCCCAAGAAGTTAGGGGGAGAGGTTGCTCCCCGTACCACACTGTTGGTAACTCCGCCAGGGCCGGTCCCAAGTCCGCGCTGATAAAGGAGGAGGGGAGCTTTGGAGAGGGTGAAGGGCCCAAGTAGTTAGGGGGAGCGATTGCTCCCCGTACCACACTGTTGGTAACTCCGCCCTGGCCGGTCCCAAGTCCGCGCTGATAAAGGAGGAGGGGAGCCTTGGAGAGGGTGAAGGGCCCAAGTAGTTAGGGGGAGCGATTGCTCCCCGTACCACACTGTTGGTAATTCCACCCTGGCCGGTCCCAAGCCCGCGCTGAGAAAGGAGGAGGGGAGCTTTGGAGAGGGTGAAGGGCCCAAGTAGTTAGGGGGAGCGATTGCTCCCCGTACCACACTGTTGGTAACTCCGCCCTGGCCGGTCCCAAGCCCGTGCTGAGAAAGGAGGAGGGGAGCTTTGGAGAGGGTGAAGGGCCCAAGTAGTTAGGGGGAGCGATTGCTCCCCGTACCACACTGTTGGTAATTCCGCCCTGGACGGTCCCAAGCCCGCGCTGAGAAAGGAGGAGGGGAGCTTTGGAGAGGGTGAAGGGCCCAAGTAGTTAGGGGGAGCGATTGCTCCCCGTACCACACTGTTGGCAACTCCGCCCTGGCCGGTCCCAAGCCCACGCTGAGAAAGGAGGAGGGGAGCTTTGGAGAGGGTGAAGGGCCCAAGTAGTTAGGGGGAGCGATTGCTCCCCGTACCACACTGTTGGTAACTCCGCCCTGGCCGGTCCCAAGCCCGCGCTGAGAAAGGAGGAGGGGAGATTTGGAGAGGGTGAAGGGCCCAAGTAGTTAGGGGGAGCGATTGCTCCCCATACCACACTGTTGGTAACTCCGCCGTGGCCGGTCCCAAGCCCGCGCTGAGAAAGGAGGAGGGGAGCTTTGGAGAGGGTGAAGGGCCCAAGTAGTTAGGGGGAGCAATTGCGCCCTGTACCAAACTGTTGGTAACTCCGCCGTGGCCGGTCCCAAGCCCGCGCTGAGAAAGGAGGAGGGGAGCTTTGGAGAGGGTGAAGGGCCCAAGTAGTTAGGTGGAGCGATTGCTCCCTTTACCACACTGTTGGTGTGAAGGGTGGGGGTGAGGGGTGGGTGCAGAGTGCAGATGGTGAGGGGTGGGTGCAGAGTGCAGGGGGTGAGGGATGGGTGCAGAGTGCAGGTGGTGAGGTAGGTGCAGGGGGTGAGGGGTGGGTGCAGAGTGCAGGGGGTGAAGGGTGGGTGCAGGGGGCGAGGGGTGGGTGCAGAGTGCAGGTGGTGAGGGGTGGCTGCAGGGGGTGAGCGGTGGGTGCCGGGGGTGAGGGGTGGGTGTAGAGTGCAGGGGATGAGGGGTGGGTTCAGCGTGCAGGGGGTGAGGGGTGGGTGCAGAGTGCAGGGAGTGAGGGGTGGGGGCAGGGGGTGAGGGGTGGGTGCAGCGTGCAGGGGGTGAGAGGTGGGTGTAGAGTGCAGGGGGTGAGGGGTGGGTGCAGGGGTTGAGGGGTGGGTGCAGCGTGCAGGGGATGAGAGGTGGGTGTAGAGTGCAGGGGGTGAGGGGTGGGTGCAGAGTGCAGGGGGTGAGGGGTGGCTGCAGGGGGTGAGGGGTGGGTGCTGGGGTGAGGGGTGAGTGTAGAGTGCAGGGGGTGAGGGGTGGGTGCAGCGTGCAGGGGGTGAGGGGTGGGTGCAGAGTGCAGGAGGTGAGGGGTGGGGGCAGGGGGTGGGGGAGTTAGGGGGAGCGATTGCTCCCCGTACCACACTGTTGGTAACTCCGCCATGGCCGGTCCCAAGTCCGCGCTGATAAAGGAGGAGGGGAGCTTTGGAGAGGGTGAAGGGCCCAAGTAGTTAGGGGGAGCGATTGCTCCCCGTACCACACTGTTGTGCTACCCTTCCGAAACTGGAAGACTGCATACCAGTGCTCTTGATTTTTTTTTTAACTCCGCCCTGGCCGGTCCCAAGCTTTGGAGAGGGTGAAGGGCCCAAGTAGTTAGGGGGAGCAATTGCGCCCTGTACCAAACTGTTGGTAACTCCGCCGTGGCCGGTCCCAAGCCCGCGCTGAGAAAGGAGGAGGGGAGCTTTGGAGAGGGTGAAGGGCCCAAGTAGTTAGGTGGAGCGATTGCTCCCTTTACCACACTGTTGGTGTGAAGGGTGGGGGTGAGGGGTGGGTGCAGAGTGCAGATGGTGAGGGGTGGGTGCAGAGTGCAGGGGGTGAGGGATGGGTGCAGAGTGCAGGTGCAGGTGGTGAGGTAGGTGCAGGGGGTGAGGGGTGGGTGCAGAGTGCAGGGGGTGAAGGGTGGGTGCAGGGGGCGAGGGGTGGGTGCAGAGTGCAGGTGGTGAGGGGTGGGTGCAGGGGGTGAGCGGTGGGTGCCGGGGGTGAGGGGTGGGTGTAGAGTGCAGGGGATGAGGGGTGGGTTCAGCGTGCAGGGGGTGAGGGGTGGGTGCAGAGTGCAGGGAGTGAGGGGTGGGGGCAGGGGGTGAGGGGTGGGTGCAGCGTGCAGGGGTGAGAGGTGGGTGTAGAGTGCAGGGGGTGAGGGGTGGGTGCAGGGGTTGAGGGGTGGGTGCAGCGTGCAGGGGATGAGAGGTGGGTGTAGAGTGCAGGGGGTGAGGGGTGGGTGCAGAGTGCAGGGGGTGAGGGGTGGCTGCAGGGGGTGAGGGGTGGGTGCTGGGGTGAGGGGTGAGTGTAGAGTGCAGGGGGTGAGGGGTGGGTGCAGCGTGCAGGGGGTGAGGGGTGGGTGCAGAGTGCAGGAGGTGAGGGGTGGGGGCAGGGGGTGGGGGAGTTAGGGGGAGCGATTGCTCCCCGTACCACACTGTTGGTAACTCCGCCATGGCCGGTCCCAAGTCCGCGCTGATAAAGGAGGAGGGGAGCTTTGGAGAGGGTGAAGGGCCCAAGTAGTTAGGGGGAGCGATTGCTCCCCGTACCACACTGTTGGTAACTCCGCCGTGGCCGGTCCCAAGCCCGCGCTGAGAAAGGAGGAGGGGAGCTTTGGAGAGGGTGAAGGGCCCAAGTAGTTAGGGGGAGCGATTGCGCCCTGTACCAAACTGTTGGTAACTCCGCCGTGGCCGGTCCCAAGCCCACGCTGAGAAAGAAGGAGGGGAGCTTTGGAGAGGGTGAAGGACCCAAGTAGTTAGGTGGAGCGATTGCTTCCTGTACCACACTGTTGGTGTGAAGGGAGGGGGTGAGGGGTGGGGTGCAGAGTGCAGGTGGTGAGGGGTGGGTGCAAAGTGCAGGGGGTGAGGGGTGGGTGCAGAGTGCAGGGGGTGAGGGGTGGGTGCAGAGTGCAGGGGGTGAGGGATGGGTGCAGAGTGCAGGTGGTGAGGTAGGTGCAGGGGGTGAGGGGGTGGGGGGGTGCAGAGTGCAGAGTGCAGGGGGTGAGGGGTGGGTGCAGAGTGCAGGGGGTGAGGGGTGGCTGCAGGGGGTGAAGGGTGGGTGCAGAGTGCAGGGGGTAAGGGGTGGGTGCCGGGGTTGAGGGGTGAGTGTAGAGTGCAGGGGGTGAGGGGTGGCTGCAGGGGGTGAAGGGTGGGTGCAGAGTGCAGGGGTGAGGGGTGGGTGCAGAGTGCAGGGGGTGAGGGGTGGCTGAAGGGGGTGAGGGGTGGGTGCTGGGGTGAGGGGTGAGTGTAGAGTGCAGGGGGTGAGGGGTGGGTGCAGAGTGCAGGGGGTGAGGGGTCGGGGCAGGGGGTGGGTGTAGAGTGCAGGGGGTGAGGGGTGGGTTCAGAGTGCAGGGGGTGAGGGGTGGGTGCAGGGGGTTAGGGGTGGGTGCAGAGTGCAGGGGGTGAGGGGTGGGTGCAGGGGGTGAGGGGTGGGTGCAGCGTGCAGGGGGTGAGAAGTGGGTGTAGAGTGCAGGGGGTGAGGGGTGGGTGCAGAGTGCAGGGGGTGAGGGGTGGGTGCAGGGGGGGCAGGGGTGGGTGCAGAGTGCAGGGGTGGCTGCAGGGGGTGAGGGGTAGGTGCAGGGGGTGAGGGGTGGGTGCAGAGTGCAGGGGGTGAGGGGTGGGTGCAGAGTGCAGGGGGTTAGGGGTGGGTGTAGAGGGCAGGGGGTTAGGGGTGGGTGCAGAGTGCAGGGGGTTAGGGGTGGGTGCAGGGGGTGAGGGGTGGGTGCAGGGGTGAGGGGTGGGTGCAGAATGCAAGGGTGGCTGCAGGGGGGAAAGGGTGGGTGCAGGGGGTGAGGGGTGGGTGTAGAGTGCAGGGGGTGAGGGGTGGCTGCAGAGTACAGGGGGTGAGGGGTGGGTGCAAGCCCGTGCTGAGAAAGGAGGAGAGGAGCTTTGGAGAGGGTGAAGGGCCCAAGTAGTTAGGGGGAGCAATTGGGAAAGTTCAGTGACACTGAGGTGATGATCCATCTCGGTGAGGTTCAGTGTCACTGCGGCAATGAAGACCTCTCTGAGCGCGGTTGGTTCTGAGAGCAATGGCCCAGACCCCATTCCATAACACTTGGAAGATGCTCATTGCGGTAATAGAGCTGGTCCAAAGGTTGCGCGTGAAGGTTGTGTGCAAGCATGCGTAATGTGCAGGGGAACTCTGTGCTACCCTTCCGAAACTGGAAGACTGCTTACCAGTGCTCTTGATTTTTTTTTAACTCCGCCCTGGCCGGTCCCAAGCCCGCGCTGAGAAAGGAGGAGGGGAGCTTTGGAGAGGGTGAAGGGCCCAAGTAGTTAGGGGGAGCGATTGCGCCCTGTACCAAACTGTTGGTAACTCCGCCGTGGCCGGTCCCAAGCCCGCGCTGAGAAAGGAGGAGGGGAGCTTTGGAGAGGGTGAAGGGCCCAAGTAGTTAGGTGGAGCGATTGCTCCCGGTACCACACTGTTGGTGTGAAGGGAGGGGGTGAGGGGTGGGTGCAGAGTGCAGGGGGTGAAGGGTGGGTGCAGAGTGCAGGGGGTGAGGGGTGGCTGAAGGGGGTGAAGGGTGGGTGCCGGGGGTGAGGGGTGGGTGGAGAGTTCAGGGGGTGAGGGGTGGGTGCAGCGTGCAGGGGGTGAGGGGTGGGTGCAGAGTACAGGGGGTGAGGGGTGGGTGCAGAGTGCAGGGGGTGAGGGGTGGGGGGGCAGGGGGTGGGTGTAGCGTGCAGGGGGTGAGAGGTGGGTGTAGAGTGCAGGGGGTGAGGGGTGGGTGCAGGGGGTGAGGGGTGGGTGCAGAGTGCAGGGGGTGAGGGGTGGGTGCAGGGGGGGGTGAGGGGTGGGTGCAGCGTGCAGGGGGTGAGAGGTGTGTGTAGAGTGCAGGGGGTGAGGGGTGGGTGTATAGTGCAGGGGGTGAGGGGTGGGTGCAGGGGGTGAGGGGTGGTTGCAGAGTGCAGGGGTGGCTGCAGGGGGTGAGGGGTGGGTGCAGAGTGCAGGGGATGAGGGGTGGGTGCAGAGTGCAGGGGGTTAGGGGTGGGTGTAGAGTGCAGGGGGTTAGGGGTGGGTGCAGAGTGCAGGGGGTTAGGGGTGGGTGCAGAGTGCAGGGGGTGAGGGGTGGGTGCAGAGTGCAGGGGTGGCTGCAGGGGGTGAGGGTGGGTGCAGGGGGTGAGGGGTGGCTGCAGGGGGTGAGGGGTGGGTGTAGAGTGCAGGGGGTGAGGGGTGGCTGCAGAGTGCAGGGGGTGAGGGGTGGGTGCAAGCCCGTGCTGAGAAAGGAGGAGGGGAGCTTTGGAGAGGGTGAAGGGCCCAAGTAGTTAGGGGGAGCTATTGCTCCCCGTACCACACTGTTGGTAACTCCGCCCTGGCCGGTCCCAAGCCCGTGCTAAGATAGGAGGAGGGGAGCTTTGGAGAGGGTGAAGGGCCCAAGTAGTTAGGGGGAGCTATTACTCCCCGTACCACACTGTTGGTAACTCCGCCCTGGCCGGTCCCAAGCCCGCGCTGAGAAAGGAGGAGGGGAGCTTTGGAGAGGGTGAAGGGCCCAAGTAGTTAGGGGGAGCGATTGCTCCCCGTACCACACTGTTGGTAACTCCGCCGTGGCCGGTCCCAAGCCCGCGCTGAGAAAGGAGGAGGGGAGCTTTGGAGAGGGTGGAGGGCCCAAGTAGTTAGGGGGAGCGATTGCTCCCCGTACCACACTGTTGGTAATTCCGCCCTGGCCGGTCCCAAGCCCGCGCTGAGATAGGAGGAGGGGAGCTTTGGAGAGGGTGAAGGGCCCAAGTAGTTAGGAGGAGCTATTGCTCCCCGTACCACACTGTTGGTAACTCCGCCCTGGCCGGTCCCAAGCCCGCGCTGAGAAAGGAGGAGGGGAGCTTTGGAGAGGGTGAAGGGCCCAAGTAGTTAGGGGGAGCGATTGCTCCCCGTACCACACTGTTGGTAACTCCATCCTGGCCGGTCCCAAGCCCGCGCTGAGAAAGGAGGAGGGGAGCTTTGGAGAGGGTGAAGGGCCCAAGTAGTTAGGGGGAGCGATTGCGCCCTGTACCAAACTGTTGGTAACTCCGCCGTGGCCGGTCCCAAGCCCGCGCTGAGAAATGAGTAGGGGAGCTTTGGAGAGGGTGAAGGGCCCAAGTAGTTAGGTGGAGCGATTGCTCCCGGTACCACACTGTTGGTGTGAAGGGAGGGGGTGAGGGGTGGGTGCAGAGTGCAGGTGGTGAGGGGTGGGTGCAGAGTGCAGGGGGTGAGGGGTGGGTGCAGAGTGCAAGGGGTGAGGGGTGGCTGCAGGGGGTGAAGGGTGGGTGCCGGGGGTGAGGGGTGGGTATAGAGTTCAGGGGGTGAGGGGTGGGTGCAGAGTGCAGGGGGTGAGGGGTGGGTGCAGAGTGCAGGGGGTGGGTGTAGCGTGCAGGGGGTGAGAGGTGGGTGTAGAGTGCAGGGGGTAAGGGGTGGGTGCAGGGGGGGGGGTGAGGGGTGGGTGCAGCGTGCAGGGGGTGAGAGGTGGGTGTAGAGTGCAGGGGGTGAGCGGTGGGTGTAGAGTGCAGGGGTGAGGGGTGGGTGCAGGGGGTGAGGGGTGGGTGCAGAGTGCAGGGGTGGCTGCAGGGGGTGAGGGGTGGGTGCAGGGGGTGAGGGGTGGGTGCAGAGTGCAGGGGATGAGGGGTGGGTGCAGAGTGCAGGGGGGTTAGGGGTGGGTGTAGAGTGCAGGGGGTTAGGGGTGGGTGCAGAGTGCAGGGGGTTAGGGGGGGGTGCAGAGTGCAGGGGGGAGGGGTGGGTGCAAGCCCGTGCTGAGAAAGGAGGAGAGGAGCTTTGGAGAGGGTGAAGGGCCCAAGTAGTTAGGGGGAGCAATTTATGAAAGTTCAGTGACACTGAGGTGATGATCCATCTCGGTGAGGTTCAGTGTCACTGCGGCAATGAAGACCTCTCTGAGCGCGGTTGGTTCTGAGAGCAATGGCCCAGACCCCATTCCATAACACTTGGAAGATGCTCATTGCGGTAATAGAGCTTGTCCAAAGGTTGCGTGTGAAGGTTGTGTGCAAGCATGCGTAATGTGCAGGGGAACTCTGTGCTACCCTTCCGAAACTGGAAGACTGCTTACCAGTGCTCTTGAATTTTTTTTAACTCTGCCATGGCCGGTCCCAAGCCCGTGCTGCGAAAAGAGGAGGGTTGGGTGCTGGGACAAGCAAACCACCCCTGTAAAAACGATTTGCTACTGGGGCCAGGCACGTCAGTGAAAACGCCACTGGAGATGCGTCAGGATCTCAGCCAAATAGGCCTAAGAATGATCGCACCAAGCTTACTATTACATAAAGCGCCACATTTGGGTGTGTTTTAAGACTTTGTGGAGCCTTGACTACTCTGTTTCTCCTACAATGGGACCTGGATTTTGTTTCGTTGCCACTATATGTCAAGTTGTTGCGGTGACTAATTTGGGAAAAGTGTTGAATTTTTTTTAACTCTGCCATGGCCGGTCCCAAGCCGGCGCTGAGAAAGGAGGAGGGGAGCTTTGGAGAGGGTGAAGGGCCCAAGTAGATATGGAGAGCGATTGCTCCCCATACCACACTGTTGGTAACTCCGCCCTGGCCGGTCCCAAGCCCGCGCTGAGAAAGGAGGAGGGGAGCTTTGGAGAGGGTGAAGGGCCCAAGTAGTTAGGGGGAGCGATTGCTCCCCGTACCACACTGTTGGTAACTCCGCCCTGGCCGGTCCCAAGCCCGCACTGAGAAAGGAGGAGGGGAGCTTTGGAGAGGGTGAAGGGCCCAAGTAGATAGGGGGAGCGATTGCTCCCCATACCACACTGCTGGTATCTCCGCCCTGGCCGGTCCCAAGCCCGCGCTGAGATAGGAGGAGGGGAGCTTTGGAGAGGGTGAAGGGCCAAAGTAGTTAGGGGGAGCGATTGCTCCCCGTACCACACTGTTGGTAACTCCGCCCTGGCCGGTCCCAAGCCCGCGCTGAGAAAGGAGGAGGGGAGCTTTGGAGAGGGTGAAGGGCCCAAGTAGTTAGGGGGAGCGATTGCTCCCCGTACCACACTGTTGGTAACTCCGCCCTGGCCGGTCCCAAGCCCGCGCTGAGAAAGGAGGAGGGGAGCTTTGGAGAGGGTGAAGGGCCCAAGTAGTTAGGGGGAGCGATTGCTCCCCGTACCACACTGTTGGTAACTCCGCCCTGGCCGGTCCCAAGCCCGCGCTGAGAAAGGAGGAGGGGAGCTTTGGAGAGGGTGAAGGGCCCAAGTAGTTAGGGGGAGCGATTGCGCCCTGTACCAAACTGTTGGTGTGAAGGGAGGGGGTGAGGGGTGGCTGCAGAGTGCAGGGGGTGAGAGGGTGAAGGGCCCAAGTAGTTAGGTGGAGCGATTGCTCCTGGTACCACACTGTTGGTGTGAAGGGAGGGGGTGAGGGGTGGGTGCAGAGTGCAGGGTGTGAGGGTGGGTGCAGAGTGCAGGGGGTGAGGGGTGGGTGCAGAGTGAAGGGGGTGAGGGGTGGGTGCAGAGTGCAGGGGGTGAGGGGGTGCAGAGTGCAGGGGGTGAGGGGTGGGTGTAGAGTGCAGGGGGTGAGGGGTGGGTGCAGAGTGCAGGGGGTGAGGGGTCGGGGGTGGGGGTGGGTGTAGAGTGCAGGGGGTGAGGGGTGGGTTCAGAGTGCAGGGGGTGAGGGGTGGGTGCAGGGGTGGGGTGGGTGCAGAGTGCAGGGGGTGAGGGGTGGGTGCAGGGGGAGAGGGGTGGGTGCAGCGTGCAGGGGGTGAGGGGTGGGTGTAGAGTGCAGGGGGTGAGGGGTGGGTGGGGTGAGGGGTGGGTGCAGGGGGTGAGGGGTGGGTGCAGAGTGCAGGGGTGGCTGCAGGGGGTGAGGGGTAGGTGCAGGGGTGAGGGGGGTGGGTGCAGAGTGCAGGGGGTGAGGGGTGGGTGCAGAGTGCAGGGGGTTAGGGGTGGGTGTAGAGTGCAGGGGGTTAGGGGTGGGTGCAGAGTGCAGGGGGTTAGGGGTGGGTGCAGGGGGTGAGGGGTGGGTGCAGAATGCAAGGGTGGCTGCAGGGGGGAAAGGGTGGGTGCAGGGGGTGAGGGGTGGGTGTAGAGTGCAGGGGGTGAGGGGTGGCTGCAGAGTACAGGGGGTGAGGGGTGGGTGCAAGCCCGTGCTGAGAAAGGAGGAGAGGAGCTTTGGAGAGGGTGAAGGGCCCAAGTAGTTAGGGGGAGCAATTGGGAAAGTTCAGTGACACTGAGGTGATGATCCATCTCGGTGAGGTTCAGTGTCACTGCGGCAATGAAGACCTCTCTGAGCGCGATTGGTTCTGAGAGCAACGGCCCTGACCCCATTCCATAACTCTTGGAAGATGCTCATTGCGGTAATAGAGCTGGTCCAAAGGTTGCGCGTGAAGGTTGTGTGCAAGCATGCGTAATGTGCAGGGGAACTCTGTGCTACCCTTCCGAAACTGGAAGACTGCATACCAGTGCTCTTGATTTTTTTTTTAACTCCGCCCTGGCCGGTCCCAAGCCCATGCTGAGAAAGGAGGAGGGGAGCTTTGGAGAGGGTGAAGGGCCCAAGTAGTTAGGGGGAGCGATTGCGCCCTGTACCAAACTGTTGGTAACTCCGCCGTGGCCGGTCCCAAGCCCGCGCTAAGAAAGGAGGAGGGGAGCTTTGGAGAGGGTGAAGGGCCCAAGTAGTTAGGTGGAGCGATTGCTCCCGGTACCACACTGTTGGTGTGAAGGGAGGGGGTGAGGGGTGGGTGCAGAGTGCAGGGGGTGAAGGGTGGGTGCAGAGTGCAGGGGGTGAGGGGTGGCTGAAGGGGGTGAAGGGTGGGTGCCGGGGGTGAGGGGTGGGTATAGAGTTCAGGGGGTGAGGGGTGGGTGCAGCGTGCAGGGGGTGAGGGGTGGGTGCAGAGTACAGGGGGTGAGGGGTGGGTGCAGAGTGCAGGGGGTGAGGGGTGGGGGCAGGGGGTGGGTGTAGCGTGCAGGGGGTGAGAGGTGGGTGTAGAGTGCAGGGGGTGAGGGGTGGGTGCAGGGGGTGAGGGGTGGGGTGCAGAGTGAGGGGTGCAGGGGGGTGGGGGTGGGTGCAGGGGTGAGGGGTGGGTGCAGCGTGCAGGGGGGGGTGCAGGGGGAGAGGGGTGTGTGTAGAGTGCAGGGGGTGAGGGGTGGGTGTATAGTGCAGGGGGTGAGGGGTGGGTGCAGGGGGTGAGGGGTGGTTGCAGAGTGCAGGGGTGGCTGCAGGGGGTGAGGTGGGTGCAGAGTGCAGGGGGGAGGGGTGGGTGCAGAGTGCAGGGGTGAGGGGTGGGTGTAGAGTGCAGGGGGTTAGGGGTGGGTGCAGAGTGCAGGGGGTTAGGGGTGGGTGCAGAGTGCAGGGGGTGAGGGGTGGGTGCAGAGTGCAGGGGTGGCTGCAGGGGGTGAGGTGGGTGCAGGGGGTGAGGGGTGGCTGCAGGGGGTGAGGGGTGGGTGTAGAGTGCAGGGGGTGAGGGGTGGCTGCAGAGTGCAGGGGGTGAGGGGTGGGTGCAAGCCCGTGCTGAGAAAGGAGGAGGGGAGCTTTGGAAAGGGTGAAGGGCCCAAGTAGTTAGGGGGAGCTATTGCTCCCCGTACCACACTGTTGGTAACTCCGCCCTGGCCGGTCCCAAGCCCGTGCTAAGATAGGAGGAGGGGAGCTTTGGAGAGGGTGAGGAGGGGGTGGAGAGGGTGAAGGGCCCAAGTAGTTAGGGGGAGCTATTGCTCCCCGTACCACACTGTTGGTAACTCCGCCCTGGCCGGTCCCAAGCCCGCGCTGAGAAAGGAGGAGGGGAGCTTTGGAGAGGGTGAAGGGCCCAAGTAGTTAGGGGGAGCGATTGCTCCCCGTACCACACTGTTGGTAACTCTGCCGTGGCCGGTCCCAAGCCCGCGCTGAGAAAGGAGGAGGGGAGCTTTGGAGAGGGTGGAGGGCCCAAGTAGTTAGGGGGAGCGATTGCTCCCCGTACCACACTGTTGGTAATTCCGCCCTGGCCGGTCCCAAGCCCGCGCTGAGATAGGAGGAGGGGAGCTTTGGAGAGGGTGAAGGGCCCAAGTAGTTAGGGGGAGCTATTGCTCCCCGTACCACACTGTTGGTAACTCCGCCCTGGCCGGTCCCAAGCCCGCGCTGAGAAAGGAGGAGGGGAGCTTTGGAGAGGGTGAAGGGCCCAAGTAGTTAGGGGGAGCGATTGCTCCCCGTACCACACTGTTGGTAACTCTGCCGTGGCCGGTCCCAAGCCCGCGCTGAGAAAGGAGGAGGGGAGCTTTGGAGAGGGTGGAGGGCCCAAGTAGTTAGGGGGAGCGATTGCTCCCCGTACCACACTGTTGGTAATTCCGCCCTGGCCGGTCCCAAGCCCGCGCTGAGATAGGAGGAGGGGAGCTTTGGAGAGGGTGAAGGGCCCAAGTAGTTAGGAGGAGCTATTGCTCCCCGTACCACACTGTTGGTAACTCCGCCCTGGCCGGTCCCAAGCCCGCGCTGAGAAAGGAGGAGGGGAGCTTTGGAGAGGGTGAAGGGCCCAAGTAGTTAGGGGGAGCGATTGCTCCCCGTACCACACTGTTGGTAACTCCATCCTGGCCGGTGCCAAGCCCGCGCTGAGAAAGGAGGAGGGGAGCTTTGGAGAGGGTGAAGGGCCAAAGTAGTTAGGGGGAGCGATTGCGCCCTGTACCAAACTGTTGGTAACTCCGCCGTGGCCGGTCCCAAGCCCGCGCTGAGAAAGGAGGAGGGGAGCTTTGGAGAGGGTGAAGGGCCCAAGTAGTTAGGTGGAGCGATTGCTCCCGGTACCACACTGTTGGTGTGAAGGGAGGGGGTGAGGGGTGGGTGCAGAGTGCAGGTGGTGAGGGGGGGGTGCAGAGTGCAGGGGGTGAGGGGTGGGTGCAGAGTGCAAGGGGTGAGGGGTGGCTGCAGGGGGTGAAGGGTGGGTGCCGGGGGTGAGGGGTGGGTATAGAGTTCAGGGGGTGAGGGGTGGGTGCAGAGTGCAGGGGGTGAGGGGTGGGTGCAGAGTGCAGGGGGTGGGTGTAGCGTGCAGGGGGTGAGAGGTGGGTGTAGAGTGCAGGGGGTGAGGGGTGGGTGCAGGGGGTGAGGGGTGGGTGCAGCGTGCAGGGGGTGAGAGGTGGGTGTAGAGTGCAGGGGGTGAGCGGTGGGTGTAGAGTGCAGGGGGTGAGGGGGGGGTGCAGGGGGTGAGGGGTGGGTGCAGAGTGCAGGGGTGGCTGCAGGGGGTGAGGGGTGGGTGCAGGGGGTGAGGGGTGGGTGCAGAGTGCAGGGGATGAGGGGTGGGTGCAGAGTGCAGGGGATGAGGGGTGGGTGCAGAGTGCAGGGGGTTAGGGGTGGGTGCAGAGTGCAGGGGGTTAGGGGTGGGTGCAGAGTGCAGGGGGTTAGGGGTGGGTGCAGAGTGCAGGGGGTGAGGGGTGGCTGCAGGGGGTGAGGGGTGGGTGCAGGCTGCAGGGGGTGAGGGGTGGCTGCAGGGGGTGAGTAGTGGGTGTAGAATGCAGGGGGTGAGGGGTGGCTGCAGAGTGCAGGGGGTGAGGGGTGGGTGCAAGCCCGTGCTGAGAAAGGAGGAGAGGAGCTTTGGAGAGGGTGAAGGGCCCAAGTAGTTAGGGGGAGCAATTGGGAAAGTTCAGTGACACTGAGGTGATGATCCATCTCGGTGAGGTTCAGTGTCACTGCGGCAATGAAGACCTCTCTGAGCGCGGTTGGTTCTGAGAGCAATGGCCCAGACCCCATTCCATAACACTTGGAAGATGCTCATTGCGGTAATAGAGCTTGTCCAAAGGTTGCGCGTGAAGGTTGTGTGCAAGCATGCGTAATGTGCAGGGGAACTCTGTGCTACCCTTCCGAAACTGGAAGACTGCTTACCAGTGCTCTTGAATTTTTTTTAACTCTGCCATGGCCGGTCCCAAGCCCGTGCTGCGAAAAGAGGAGGGTTGGGTGCTGGGACAAGCAAACCACCCCTGTAAAAACTATTTGCTACTGGGGCCAGGCACGTCAGTGAAAACGCCACTGGAGATGCGTCAGGATCTCAGCCAAATAGGCCTAAGAATGATCGCACCAAGCATACTATTACATAAAGCGCCACATTTGGGTGTGTTTTAAGACTTTGTGGAGCCTTGACTACTCTGTTTCTCCTACAATGGGACCTGGATCTTGTTTCGTTGCCACTATATGTCAAGTCGTTGCGGTGACTAATTTGGGAAAAGTGTTGAATTTTTTTTAACTCTGCCATGGCCGGTCCCAAGCCCGCGCTGAGAAAGGAGGAGGGGAGCTTTGGAGAGGGTGAAGGGCCCAAGTAGTTAGGGGGAGCGATTGCTCCCCATACCACACTGTTGGTAACTCCGCCCTGGCCGGTCCCAAGCCCGCGCTGAGAAAGGAGGAGGGGAGCTTTGGAGAGGGTGAAGGGCCCAAGTAGTTAGGGGGAGCGATTGCTCCCCGTACCACACTGTTGGTAACTCCGCCCTGGCCGGTCCCAAGCCCGCACTGAGAAAGGAGGAGGGGAGCTTTGGAGAGGGTGAAGGGCCCAAGTAGATAGGGGGAGCGATTGCTCCCCATACCACACTGCTGGTATCTCCGCCCTGGCCGGTCCCAAGCCCGCGCTGAGATAGGAGGAGGGGAGCTTTGGAGAGGGTGAAGGGCCAAAGTAGTTAGGGGGAGCGATTGCTCCCCGTACCACACTGTTGGTAACTCCGCCCTGGCCGGTCCCAAGCCCGCGCTGAGAAAGCAGGAGGGGAGCTTTGGAGAGGGTGAAGGGCCCAAGTAGTTAGGGGGAGCGATTGCTCCCCGTACCACACTGTTGGTAACTCCGCCCTGGCCGGTCCCATGCCCGCGCTGAGAAAGGAGGAGGGGAGCTTTGGAGAGGGTGAAAGGCCCAAGTAGTTAGGGGGAGCGATTGCTCCCCGTACCACACTGTTGGTAACTCCACCCTGGCCGGTCCCAAGCCCGCGCTGAGAAAGGAGGAGGGGAGCTTTGGAGAGGGTGAAGGGCCCAAGTAGTTAGGGGGAGCGATTGCGCCCTGTACAAAAATTGTTGGTAACTCCGCCGTGGCCGGTCCCAAGCCCGCGCTGAGAAAGGAGCAGGGGAGCTTTGGAGAGGGTGAAGGGCCCAAGTAGTTAGGTGGAGCGATTGCTCCTGGTACCACACTGTTGGTGTGAAGGGAGGGGGTGAGGGGTGGGTGCAGAGTGCAGGTGGTGAGGGGTGGGTGCAGAGTGCAGGGGGTGAGGGGTGGGTGCAGAGTGCCGGGGGTGAGGGGTGGGTGCAGAGTGCAGGGGGTGAGGGATGGGTGCAGAGTGCAGGGGGTGAGGGGTGGGTGTAGAGTGCAGGGGGTTAGGGGTGGGTGTAGAGTGCAGGGGGTTAGGGGTGGGTGTAGAGTGCAGGGGGTTAGGGGTGGGTGCAGAGTGCAGGGGGTTAGGGGTGGGTGCAGAGTGCAGGGGGTGAGGGGTGGGTGCAGGGGGTGAGGGGTGGGTGCAGAGTGCAGGGGTGGCTGCAGGGGGTGAGGGTGGGTACAGGGGGTGAGGGGTGGCTGCAGGGGGTGAGGGGTGGGTGTAGAGTGCAGGGGGTGAGGGGTGGCTGCAGAGTGCAGGGGGTGAGGGGTGGCTGCAGAGTGCAGGGGGTGAGGGGTGGGTGCAAGCCCGTGCTGAGAAAGGAGGAGAGGAGCTTTGGAGAGGGTGAAGGGCCCAAGTAGTTAGGGGGAGCAATTGGGAAAGTTCAGTGACACTGAGGTAATGATCCATCTCGGTGAGGTTCAGTGTCACTGCGGCAATGAAGACCTCTCTGAGCGCGGTTGGTTCTGAGAGCAATGGCCCAGACCCCATTCCATAACACTTGGAAGATGCTCATTGAGGTAATAGAGCTGGTCCAAAGGTTGCGCGTGAAGGTTGTGTGCAAGCATGCGTAATGTGCAGGGGAACTCTGTGCTACCCTTCCGAAACTGGAAGACTGCTTACCAGTGCTCTTGAATTTTTTTTAACTCTGCCATGGCTGGTCCGAAGCCCGTGCTGCGAAAAGAGGAGGGTTGGGTGCTGGGACAAGCAAACCACCCCTGTAAAAACTATTTGCTACTGGGGCCAGGCACGTCAGTGAAAACGCCACTGGAGATTCGTCAGGATCTCAGCCAAATAGGCCTAAGAATGATCGCACCAAGCATACTATTACATAAAGCGCCACATTTGGGTGTGTTTTAAGACTTTGTGGAGCCTTGACTACTCTGTTTCTCCTACAATGGGACCTGGATCTTGTTTCGTTGCCACAATATGTCAAGTCGTTGCGGTGACTAATTTGGGAAAAGTGTTGAATTTTTTTTAACTCTGCCATGGCCGGTCCCAAGCCCGTGCTGAGAAAGGAGGGGGGGGTGGAGAGGGTGAAGGGCCCAAGAAGTTAGGGGCAGCGTTTGCTCCCCGTACCACACTGTTGGTAACTCCGCCATGGCCGGTCCCAAGTCCGCGCTGATAAAGGAGGAGGGGAGCTTTGGAGAGGGTGAAGGGCCCAAGTAGATAGGGGGAGCGATTGCTCCCCGTACCACACTGTTGGTAACTCCGTCGTGGCCGGTCCCAAGCCCGCGCTGAGAAAGGAGGAGGGGAGGTTTGGAGAGGGTGAAGGGCCCAAGTAGTTAGGGGGAGCGATTGCTCCCCGTACCACACTGTTGGTAACTCCGCCGTGGCCGGTCCCAAGCCCGCGCTGAGAAAGGAGGAGGGGAGCTTTGGAGAGGGTGAAGGGCCCAAGTAGTTAGGGGGAGCGATTGCTCCCCGTACCACACTGTTGGTAATTCCGCCCTGGCCGGTCCCAAGCCCGCGCTGAGAAAGGAGGAGGGGAGCTTTGGAGAGGGTGAAGGGCCCAAGTAGTTAGGGGGAGCGATTGCTCCCCGTACCACACTGTTGGCAACTCCGCCCTGGCCGGTCCCAAGCCCGCGCTGAGAAAGGAGGAGGGGAGCTTTGGAGAGGGTGAAGGGCCCAAGTAGTTAGGTGGAGCGATTGCTCCTGGTACCACACTGTTGGTGTGAAGGGAGGGGGTGAGGGGTGGGTGCAGAGTGCAGGTGGTGAGGGGTGGGTGCAGAGTGCAGGGGGTGAGGGGTGGGTGCAGAGTGAAGGGGGTGAGGGGTGGGTGCAGAGTGCAGGGGGTGAGGGATGGGTGCAGAGTGCAGGGGGTGAGGGGTGGGTGTAGAGTGCAGGGGGTTAGGGGTGGGTGTAGAGTGCAGGGGGTTAGGGGTGGGTGTAGAGTGCAGGGGGTTAGGGGTGGGTGCAGAGTGCAGGGGGGTTAGGGGTGGGTGCAGAGTGCAGGGGGTGAGGGGTGGGTGCAGGGGGTGAGGGGTGGGTGCAGAGTGCAGGGGTGGCTGCAGGGGGTGAGGGTGGGTACAGGGGGTGAGGGGTGGCTGCAGGGGGTGAGGGGTGGGTGTAGAGTGCAGGGGGTGAGGGGTGGCTGCAGAGTGCAGGGGGTGAGGGGTGGCTGCAGAGTGCAGGGGGTGAGGGGTGGGTGCAAGCCCGTGCTGAGAAAGGAGGAGAGGAGCTTTGGAGAGGGTGAAGGGCCCAAGTAGTTAGGGGGAGCAATTGGGAAAGTTCAGTGACACTGAGGTGATGATCCATCTCGGTGAGGTTCAGTGTCACTGCGGCAATGAAGACCTCTCTGAGCGCGGTTGGTTCTGAGAGCAATGGCCCAGACCCCATTCCATAACACTTGGAAGATGCTCATTGCGGTAATAGAGCTGGTCCAAAGGTTGCGCGTGAAGGTTGTGTGCAAGCATGCGTAATGTGCAGGGGAACTCTGTGCTACCCTTCCGAAACTGGAAGACTGCTTACCAGTGCTCTTGAATTTTTTTTAACTCTGCCATGGCTGGTCCGAAGCCCGTGCTGCGAAAAGAGGAGGGTTGGGTGCTGGGACAAGCAAACCACCCCTGTAAAAACTATTTGCTACTGGGGCCAGGCACGTCAGTGAAAACGCCACTGGAGATTCGTCAGGATCTCAGCCAAATAGGCCTAAGAATGATCGCACCAAGCATACTATTACATAAAGCGCCACATTTGGGTGTGTTTTAAGACTTTGTGGAGCCTTGACTACTCTGTTTCTCCTACAATGGGACCTGGATCTTGTTTCGTTGCCACAATATGTCAAGTCGTTGCGGTGACTAATTTGGGAAAAGTGTTGAATTTTTTTTAACTCTGCCATGGCCGGTCCCAAGCCCGTGCTGAGAAAGGAGGGGGGGGTGGAGAGGGTGAAGGGCCCAAGAAGTTAGGGGGCGTTTGCTCCCCGTACCACACTGTTGGTAACTCCGCCATGGCCGGTCCCAAGTCCGCGCTGATAAAGGAGGAGGGGAGCTTTGGAGAGGGTGAAGGGCCCAAGTAGATAGGGGGAGCGATTGCTCCCCGTACCACACTGTTGGTAACTCCGTCGTGGCCGGTCCCAAGCCCGCGCTGAGAAAGGAGGAGGGGAGGTTTGGAGAGGGTGAAGGGCCCAAGTAGTTAGGGGGAGCGATTGCTCCCCGTACCACACTGTTGGTAACTCCGCCGTGGCCGGTCCCAAGCCCGCGCTGAGAAAGGAGGAGGGGAGCTTTGGAGAGGGTGAAGGGCCCAAGTAGTTAGGGGGAGCGATTGCTCCCCGTACCACACTGTTGGTAATTCCGCCCTGGCCGGTCCCAAGCCCGCGCTGAGAAAGTAGGAGGGGAGCTTTGGAGAGGGTGAAGGGCCCAAGTAGTTAGGGGGAGCGATTGCTCCCCGTACCACACTGTTGGCAACTCCGCCCTGGCCGGTCCCAAGCCCGCGCTGAGAAAGGAGGAGGGGAGCTTTGGAGAGGGTGAAGGGCCCAAGTAGTTAGGGGGAGCGATTGCTCCCCGTACCACACTGTTGGTAACTCCGCCCTGGCCGGTCCCAAGCCTGTGCTGAGAAAGGAGGAGGGGAGCTTTGGAGAGGGTGAAGGGCCCAAGTAGTTAGGGGGAGCGATTGCTCCCCGTACCACACTGTTGGTAACTCCGCCCTGGCCGGTCCCAAGCCCGCGCTGAGAAAGGAGGAGGGGAGCTTTGGAGAGGGTGAAGGACCCAAGTAGTTAGGGGGAGCGATTGCTCCCCGTACCACACTGTTGGTAACTCCGCCGTGGCCGGTCCCAAGCCCGCGCTGAGAAAGGAGGAGGGAGCTTTGGAGAGGGTGAAGGGCCCAAGTAGTTAGGGGGTGCGATTGCTCCCCGTACCACACTGTTGGTAACTCCGCCCTGGCCGGTCCCAAGCCCGTGCTGAGAAAGGAGGAGGGGAGCTTTGGAGAGGGTGAAGGGCCCAAGTAGTTAGGGGGAGCGATTGCTCCCCGTACCACACTGTTGGTAATTCCGCCCTGGCCGGTCCCAAGCCCGCGCTGAGAAAGGAGGAGGGGAGCCTTGGAGAGGGTGAAGGGCCCAAGTAGTTAGGGGGAGCGTTTGCTCCCCGTACCACACTGTTGGCAACTCCGCCCTGGCCGGTCCCAAGCCCGCGCTGAGAAAGGAGGAGGGGAGCTTTGGAGAGGGTGAAGGGCCCAAGTAGTTAGGGGGAGCGATTGCTCCCCGTACCACACTGTTGGTAACTCCGCCCTGGCCGGTCCCAAGCCCGCGCTGAGAAAGGAGGAGGGGAGCTTTGGAGAGGGTGAAGGGCCCAAGTAGTTAGGGGGAGCGATTGCTCCCCGTACCACACTGTTGGTAACTCCGCCCTGGCCGGTCCCAAGCCCGCGCTGAGAAAGGAGGAGGGGAGCTTTGGAGAGGGTGAAGGGCCCAAGTAGTTAGGGGGAGCAATTGCGCCCTGTACCAAACTGTTGGTAACTCCGCCGTGGCCGGTCCCAAGCCCGCGCTGAAAAAGGAGGAGGGGAGCTTTGGAGAGGGTGAAGGGCCCAAGTAGTTAGGTGGAGCGATTGCTCCCTTTACCACACTGTTGGTGTGAAGGGAGGGGGTGAGGGGTGGATAAAGAGTGCAGGTGGTGAGGGGTGGGTGCAGAGTGCAGGGGGTGAGGGGTGGGTGCAGAGTGCAGGGGGTGAGGGATGGGTGCAGAGTGCAGGTGGTGAGGTAGGTGCAGGGGGTGAGGGGTGGGTGCAGAGTGCAGGGGTGAGGGGTGGCTGCAGGGGGTGAAGGGTGGGTGCAGAGTGCAGGTGGTGAGGGGTGGCTGCAGGGGGTGAGGGGTGGGTGCAGGGGGTGAGGGGTGGGTGTAGAGTGCAGGGGATGAGGGGTGGGTGCAGCGTGCAGGGGGTGAGGGGTGGGTGCAGAGGGTGAGGGGTGGGTGTAGAGTGCAGGGGGTGAGGGGTGGGTGCAGAGTGCAGGGGGTGAGGGGTGGGTGCAGAGTGCAGGGGGTGAGGGGTGGGTGCAGAGTGCAGGGGGTGAGGGATGGGTGCAGAGTGCAGGTGGTGAGGAAGGTGCAGGGGGTGAGGGATGGGTGCAGAGTGCAGGGGGTGAGGGGGGGGTGGGTGCAGAGTGCAGGGGGTGAGGGGTTGCTGCAGGGGGTGAAGGGTGGGTGCAGGGGGAGAGGGGTGGGTGCAGAGTGCAGGGGGTGAGGGGTGGGTGCAGTGTGCAGGGGGTGAGGGTTGAGTGTAGAGTGCAGGGGGTGAGGGTGGGGTGCAGAGTGCAGGGGGTGAGGGGTGGGTGCAGAGTGCAGGGGGGTGAGGGGTGGGTGTAGAGTGCAGGGGGTGAGGGGTGGGTGTAGAGTGCAGGGGTGAGGGGTGGGTGCAGAGTGTATCGGGTGAGGGGTGGGTGCAGGGGGTGAGGGGTGGGTGCAGAGTGTATCGGGTGAGGGGTGGGTGCAGGGGGTGAGGGTGGGTGCAGAGTGCAGGGGGTGAGGGGTGGGTGCAGAGTGCAGGGGGTGAGGGGTGGGTGCAGAGTGCAGGGGGTGAGGGGTGGGTGCAGAGTGCAGGGGGTGAGAGGTGGGTGCAGAGTGCAGGGGGTGAGGGGTGGGTGTAGAGTGCAGGGGGAGAGGGGTGGGTGTAGAGTGCAGGGGGTTAGGGGTGGGTGCAGAGTGCAAGGGGTGAGGGGTGGGTGCAGAGTGCAGGGGTGGCTGCAGGGGGTGAGGGGTGGGTGCAGGGGGTGAGGGGTGGGTGTAGAGTGCAGGGGGTGAGGGGTGGCTGCAGAGTGCAGGGGGTGAGGGGTGGCTGCAGAGTGCAGGGGGTGAGGGGTGGTTGCAAGCCCGTGCTGAGAACGGAGGAGGGGAGCTTTGGAGAGGGTGAAGGGCCCAAGTTGTTAGGGGGAGCAATTGGGAAAGTTCAGTGACACTGAGGTGATGATCCATCTCGGTGAGGTTCAGTGTCACTGCGGCAATGAAGACCTCTCTGAGCGCGGTTGGTTCTGAGAGCCATGGCCCAGACCCCATTCCATAACACTTGCAAGATGCTCATTGCGGTAATAGAGCTGGTCCAAAGGTTGCGCGTGAAGGTTGTGTGCAAGCATGCGTAATGTGCAGGGGAACTCTGTGCTACCCTTCCGAAACTGGAAGACTGCTTACCAGTGCTCTTGAATTTTTTTTAACTCTGCCATGGTCGGTCCCAAGCCCGTGCTGCGAAAAGAGGAGGGTTGGGTGCTGGGACAAGCAAACCACCCCTGTAAAAACTATTTGCTACTGGGGCCAGGCACGTCAGTGAAAATGCCACTGGAGATTCGTCAGGATCTCAGCCAAATAGGCCTAAGAATGATCGCACCAAGCATACTATTACATAAAGCGCCACATTTGGGTGTGTCTAAAGACTTTGTGGAGCCTTGACTACTCTGTTTCTCCTACAATGGGACCTGGATGTTGTTTTGTTGCCACTATATGTCAAGTCGTTGCGGTGACTAATTTGGGAAAAGTGTTGAATTTTTTTTAACTCTGCCATGGCCGGTCCCAAGCCCGTGCTGAGAAAGGAGGAGGGGAGCTTTGGAGAGGGTGAAGGTCCCAAGTAGTTAGGGGGAGCGATTGCTCCCCGTACCACACTGTTGGTAACTCCGCCGTGGCCGTTCCCAAGCCCGGGCTGAGAAAGGAGGAGGGGATCTTTGGAGAGGGTGAAGGGCCCAAGTAGTTAGGGGGAGCGATTGCTCCCCGTACCACACTGTTGGTAACTCCGCCCTGGCCGGTCCCAAGCCCGCGCTGAGAAAGGAGGAGGGTCGATAACTGATAACCCATGTTCAAAGAATGAGCTTAAGGCATCATTTTATTAATTGTTTTGGTCCAGGAATGAGTGTGCTACATACCCTAAAGTCTGGAAAGGAGTACTGGGTGCACACACAGCCTTGGCCACCGCAGCTACAGTTAGAAAACATACACATGAGGGAACACAGTTTTACAGTTTTCACTGTATTTACCACGCTGTTGGTAACTCCGCCATGGCCGGTCCCAAGCCAGTGCTGAGAAAGGAGGAGGGGAGCTTTGGAGAGGGGAAGGGCCAAGTAGTTAGGGAGCCATTTTCTTTTTTTTTTTTTTTCCAATAAAATTTTTATTTTATTAAGAAAGTAAGCAAGAACAGATACAGAAAGAAAAAAAAAGCAGTTTGAAGGTGAACAGCGTAATACAGACTGTGATGTCAACAGATGTTGTAAAGGTATATCAACATGAAAACAGTACAGCTGGTACAGGTATTACTGATTAGTCCAACAAACCGGATAATGCTCTAAACAAGATAATAAAAACAGAGAGCATTGTAACGTGAAAGATAATCACAGGCCTAAAGAGGGATTCATCAGTCCGGGACGTGAATCGTCGGTTAGCATGAGGAGGTAGTGTTGTACAACTAGCATTTGTGAGTTGGGAATAGAAAAGGACAGTCATGGCATATCTGGTCCAATGCTACCCCAGGTGGGTCCGTGAGGGAGCCCGCATCGCCCCTGCACCCCTAATGGGAACATTCTGTGCAAGGGGAGCGGGGAAAAACTACACATTAATTATATAGCAAAGACCAAACCTGAGGAGGAAGAAGTATCATAAAACTGGGAGGTGGGGGTGGTGCCACTTTAGGGTAGAACCAGTAGATGAAACCAGGCCCAAACTAATAGTATGAGAAGATATTACGTGGGAGAGGGATAGACAGGGGGAGGGCAGGTAGTATCTGAAAGCGTTGGGTTAGGGTATCCACATGGATGAGGTGGGATGGTGTATACAGGTCAGAGCCTATTGCAAGGTGAAACTTCGTAAAGTGAGCTAAAATGGGATCATTCAAGGGGGACGGAGTAGCTCCTGACAAGCTGGTGTGTCTTTGAAATGGATCCAACAGGCCCAAATTGTACTATAGGTGGTAGGAGTATCTCTAGCCTGATGAATAATGTTTTCCATCTCAGATATCTTGTCTACGCGTTTGAGCCAATCTGAGAATGTAGGGGAGGTTGCAGATTTCCAGAACAGTGGTATACACTGTTTAGCGGCATTTAGTAAGTGTGGAATGACCGATTTTTTATATACCGAATAAGGGAGAGAGGTGTGGTGTAGGAGGAACACCCCAGGTGTGTTGGACCTAGAAATCCATGGAAGGTGAGTTAGTGGAATGGGGGCGAAGGAGCCTTCAATGTTGACCCAGTCTTTAGAGTTATAATGTACATGCCAATCTACTATTCTGGTGAGATGACAAGCATAATAGTATTTTCGCACGTCGGGTAGGCTCAGGCCACCTTTGTTCTTGGGGAGTATTAATTTATCCCAGCTAATCCTAGGGGATTTAAATGCCCATATAAAGGTCCTACATAGTTTTTTGTAAGTGGTAAAGAAGGAGGAGGGAAGCTTAATTGGTATCGTTTGCAGTATGTAAAGTATGCGGGGCAGAATGTTCATTTTTAGGATGGCTGTATGTCCAAACCACGAGAAATTACCAGAATTCCACTTGAGGAGATCAGTGCGTATAGTATGTAGTATTGGGAGATAATTTAGAGTATAAAGATCATCTAAGTTAGTAGGCAATTGGATTCCTAAATAGGTAAGGGCTTTCGTTTCCCAGCGAAAGGGAAAGTTCAATTTACATTGGGCTACTATTGGTTGTGGGAGGGATATATTAAGGGCTTTAGATTTAGAGAAGTTGATTTTTAGGTTGGCTAGTTTCTGAAAAAGGGTAAAGTCTTTTAGGAGGTTGGGCATGGAGGTGATTGGGTCAGAAAGGAAGAGGAGAATATCGTCAGCGTAAGCAGCAAGTTTAAACTGTTTATCACGTACAGCTATCCCCTTGATATCTGGGTTGGACCTAAGTTTGCGCAGAAAGGGCTCTAGGGTAAGGATAAATATGAGGGGAGAAAGGGGGCAGCCCTGGAGGGTTCCATTTGAAATGGAGAAGGCGTTCGACAGGTGGCCACCAACTCTTACCTTAGCTGTAGGATGGGAGTACAATGTCATAATCATTTGTATGAACCGTGAAGGAAAACCCACCGCTTGTAAAGTTGCCGCCATATAGTCCCAGGCCATTCTGAACGCCTTCTCTGCATCTAGTGACAAAAAGAAACCCTTCTGGTCAGAGACATGAGAGAGCCAACAGTGAATGTTCAGGGCCTTCAGGGTGTTATCCCTGGCTTCTCTACCAGGGATGAAGCCAACTTGATCAAGAGAAATTAATTGAGGGAGGAGAGGGAGTATGCGATTAGCTAATATTTTGGCATATAATTTCAAATCCACGTTTAAAAGGGAGATGGGTCTGTAATTAGACACAATGGTGTCGTCTTTGCCGGGTTTTGGTATTAACGTTATATGGGCCTCCAATAGGTCATTGTGTATAGGGTCTGAGGAAGCGAAGGAATTGTAAGTAGCGGAAAGATGGGGCAAGAGTATGTCCTGAAAGGTTTTGTAGTAACCCACAGTCAGTCCATCCGGGCCGGGGCTTTTGCCAGGTCTGAGTTGTAGAAGGGAGGTTTTAATTTCTTCAATAGTTATAGGGACATCAAGGGGTGTGGACTCCTCAGAGGAGATCGGTGACATGCCATATTGTGCCAAAAATGAGGATATCATTTCTCGTCTATGTGCAGTGGGAATCGTCGGGTCAGTCTTTGTCAAGTTGTATAGGTTAGAAAAGTAATCTACAAATTGTTTAGAAATGTCTTCAGGGGTCACGTGGGAAGTGCCAGTTGGATCTATTATCTTATGAATCGTCGATGAAGCTTTTTTGCGTTGCAGTGCCCTTGCCAGTAGTTTACCAGACTTATTTCCGAACTCATAGAATAGTTTCTGTGTTAGCATAAATTTTCGTTTAATTCCCTTGTTTAATTCTTCCCTGAGTTCCTCTCTGATCTGAAGCATTTGTATATGTGTTTGATTGGCTAAGGATGCCTTGTGTAGGCGTTCCAAAGCATGAAGCTTGGAGGATAAGTCAGCGATACGAAGGCGTCGTAGTTTTTGTCTATGGGCGGCCATAGAGATGAGTTCACCTCTTAAAACACATTTGTGGGCAGCCCATATTGTGGGCGGGGTGGAATCTGTGACATTATTTTCTTGAAAATATTGGGTAAGTCTGATGGCAATCTTCTGTGTAATTGCTACATCGGTAAGCAGGGAGTTGTCAAGGCGCCAGATAGAATTCGGTTTACGAGTCAGTGGGACAGACAATGTCATTGAAATGGGGTCGTGATCAGAGAGGACCATGGGCTCAATTGTTGCGTCGGAGAGGAGTGACAAGTCAGCTTGGGATATAAAAAAGTGATCTAGTCGGGAATATTTATTGTGAGGAGAGGAATAAAATGTAAAGTCTCTGTCGGTCGGATGTAGTGTTCGCCAGGTGTCATGAAGCGTCAAATCTTGGAGTCTTTTTTTAATATCCCGCAAAGCTCTGTAAGGTAAGGAGGACGACCCATTGGAAGAGTCTTGAGAGGGGGTGAGGGCAACATTGAAGTCTCCACCCACAATAAGTATGCCTGTGTAAAATTCAGTGAGTAGTTGGAGTGTTTCGCGAAAGAAAGGAACTTGTCCTTTATTGGGAGCATATAAGTTTGCAAGTGTAATAGGTTGGCCGTGTAAAGTGCCTTTAATGAAGAGATATCTACCGTTAACATCTTGTTTAAGTTCCGAAACCTGGAGCGGGCAGTGTTTGGATACCAGTACGGCGACCCCCTTGGATTTAGAGATGTCCGTAGTGGCATGGTACACTGTGGGGAAATTGTGATTGTGAAGTTTGGGTATAGCGTTGGAGCGGAAATGGGTTTCTTGCACAAACGCAATATGTATTTTATCCTTCTGCAGGGAATTTAACAGTTGTGACCGTTTCTCGGGAACATTAAGGCCTTGAACATTCAAGGAGCAAAGTTTCACCTGTGGAAAGTGTGGTGTGTCAGGAGAGATCCTGAGTCCATCCGAAGTCGGAATCGAATCTGTCATGTTGTCAGCTATAGAGAAAAGCGGTGTCTAGCGTAGGAAGTAGCCGAGCGGATACTATGGGTATGGTCAGAATAGGAGGGCGATCAGACACTACCAAGAACAAGTCGTGGGGGGGAGGGGTAAAGGAAAGTGGGGAGACTGAAATCAGTCTAGCCTACCGTGGAGTAGGCGTGAAAGGTACAGCAAGTAGTCAATAGGATGAGCGTATGAGCTATAAGTATAAACCAGTTAGGCTACTATGCCGTTGGGGGGTTGGTTAGAACCTGATACGAGATGTACAGAGAGAGACATGGAGTCACCGTCATTACCTCTTAAACTAAAAAAAATAATAATGGAGGAGATAGGATTAGTGTGTAGTGCATTGAAAGCGTAGGCTTTTTTTTTTTTTTGTAAATCTAGACAGACCTAAGTAGGAAGGAGCAGGGGGGGTATAGATAGATAAATGTATATACGTGAGTGGTCTGAGGCCAGACCTATTATGTCAGCCAGCTGGAAGGGCATGTGAAGCGCATAGATCGTATACATGGAAAAACGCCATGGTTTGGGATGGTGGGCTATAGTCATGTCGATCATAGAACATAAAGGTCTAACATAAAAAAATAGAGATAGGCTAACCCGTGATATACAGTATTAATTTCTGTGCTGAATAAGAGGCGTTACATGAAACCTATCCTTGCATAGGATCAACTTGTACAACATTTACTGGTCATATACAATATAAATTTTAGTCAGTTCAGCCCCAAAGGGGAGGCATCTAGATTATTGAGTGCAACCAAAGAACCAGATAAAGGAGTAAAACTATTCAAAACCTGGAAGGTGTGTATCAACAGGGGTGCCAAAGCAGTATAATTGAAATAATAGACCAAGAGGGGCGAAAGATAGGTCAAAAAGCGATTCAGGAGGTTCCGTCCGTGTAGTTATGCGGACAGTATGTAAAAGGTATCCAGGGCTAAAGCTACCTCATTACAAATATATTTGTTTTAAACACCCGTTAAGTAAAAACCTGTTAGGGGGGGCTAGTACTAAGGCACAGGATACGTGAGATAGGAGCTATGCATCCGAGGGAGGCTTCCGGGCGTTAGAAGCTGGCGGGATAATAATCATACCGCGGGTATATAGCTAATGGATGTCACGGGTGGCGCAAATTCTATATTAGGGCTTACACCCGGACGATGATATATGGGGGAGCCCAGCTTGCGAAAAGAGATAAAGAGATAGCTGCCCCAGCAACCGTAGGTTTATGAGTAACAAACAATGCCCACAATAACCAGTCATATAACTGCAACGTAGGGAAGCATATAACTGTGAGGAGTTACGGCAAGAAAAAAAACCCACCATAGTAACAGAAAACAGGACGAAAACCCCTTAGGAACTTACAGTACCCCTGGATCCTCCAACATAAGAAGCGGGGCTTGGAATTCGATAGAGGCATCGTATGGGGGCCTAAACAAACTGAGAAAGTTAGTAAGAAGGATCGGGATCCTTATAGTGTTAAGTGCAGCATCTGAAAAACAAATAAGTGGCAGTAATACACAAGCGGAAGGCAGTAGAAAGTAAAAGGAGCCGGAACATTGTAAAGAGATAAGTCCAAGCGAGTGTCAAAGAATGTGAGTACGGGAGCACAAGGCAGACCGTAACCGATATATGAATAAAACAGGGCTCAGCATGAGGGAGAAGCATCCGCAGGCTGCGGTTTTAGGAAAGTTTAGCAAAGTGAAAGTCAAGCCATAGATAGAAATAATAGTACCAGGTATCCTGGGAATCCATGCTCCTCTTCGATGGCCGTCATTGTAGATCTGGCTGAGGTGCAGGGATTTTCCGTGAAGAAGTGGAAAGGAAATCTTCAGTAGTCCCAGCGCGTCCTCCGGGAGCCCGGAGAGTCAGCAGGGTGATGGCCGTGGTCCGCTGGTCTGGCCGAGCGTCGTCTGGAGCCCGACGGGGAACATCTTCTGGAGTGCGGGGATGCTTGTACATCCATTGGGTCTTCGGGTGGTGGAGGTCGTCTGGCGTCGTAAGTGCGGAAGTCGGCATACCAGTTCGGGACATCCACCAGGGGGATGTCCAGGGTACGGCAGAAATGTCGTAGATCTTCCGGAGTTTTCAGGAGGGCCGTTAGGCCCTGATGAGAGGCCGACAGAGAGAAGGGAAATTTCCACCTGTACTGTATGCCGTGGGATCTCAGGGATTCTAGTAGAGGTTTTAGGTCGCACCGCTGTTGCAGGATGATAGCGGATAGATCCTGAAAGATTTGGATGTGGGCCTCTTTGTGCAGTAGCCGAGGGATTCCCCTGGCCTGCCTCAGGATATCTTCCATTACCTTATAGTCCACGATACAGCAAATGATATCCCTAGGGGGATCTGACTCTTTGCCTCTGGGGCGCAGAGCCCTGTGTATGCGTTCAAAGTCGATGCGAGTGTCAGGCGGCCTACGCAGGATGTTGTTGAACAAGGCCATTACCTCAGAGGATAAGTGCTCGGAATCAACATCCTCAGGAATACCGCGGACTCTGAGGTTATGGCGGCGGCCGCGATTATCGAGGTCGTCGTTGTGCCTTTGTGCCTCTCTTAGTTGAAGTGTGTGGGTGTCAATCCGTCTAACAGCCTTACGGAGCACCGTATCGTGTTGTGTGGTCGTTTTCTCAACCTCCACAACTCTGTCAGAAAGAGCGCGAATATCCACTCTCAGGTCCGCAATGGCGGCTGAGAGTGTATCTTTAATATCCGCCGCTATCGTTCTCAGGTCCTGCATGCAGAGTTGTTGTTGAGGCTGAGAGGGCAGGTCGCGGTCCCGGGTCTGTGTCTGAGGCGCCAGTTGTTTTTTTTTCTTTTTTTTTTTTTTTACATTTATTTTCTTTATTTAAATAAAGTAGTACACGTACAAGGGCATATACAGAAATCTGGGAATATACATTAGAGAAAAATTAATAATCTTTAACAATAAATTTACAACTCATTTACACTTTACTCTGTAAAAAAAAAAAAAAAAAAAGCCCTGTATCGGTTTGAGTCATCTAGTTTGGATATCTCCACTCCCCACGAGTTTCTCTCTGCATCTCGCCGAGCCCCGGACCCATACCACTCATCTAACATATTTATCTTTTATTACAAAATAAATCAAGACACACCACCCCACCCATGAGCCCCCCCCCCCCCCTCAAAAAAAAAAAAATAAATTACAAAATTAAAAAAAAAACACACAGAAAAGATAGAAAAAAAAAAAAAAAGGAAGAAAAAAAAAAAAAAAAAAACCCACCAATTTTTATCCAAATAGAGTCTTTCCATGGAGATCATTCCTGAGTCTGCCTATCACTTTGATGTATTTATAATCATAAAAAGTGGTCTTACTTCTAATCTTCTTCTAGGAGTATACTTCCTTCCTCCGAGGCCATAAAAGTGTTCCAGAGTCGCCAGGTCTTAGAGTATTTCTCTCCTTGAGATCGTGCTGAAAGGACCATATCTTCCAGTTTGCTAATCTCTTTCACTTTGCGAAGCCACATTCCTACTGTCGGGGGTAGTTCCGACTTCCACCTTCGTGGAACACACGCCTTCGCAGCATCTAAGAGGTGACAGATTATAGATTCCTTGTATACCTTTACTGGTATATGAGAAACATGAAGGAGAAAGAGAGCTGGGTCTCTTGGGATTGTGTGTTCTGTAAAAATTTGAACAAACTGTCTAACTTCTGTCCAGAAGTTTTCTAATTTAGGACACTCCCAAAAGATGTGTAACAGAGTACCTTTATCCCTCTGGCATCTCCAACATCGATCTGAGAGGTCAGGGTACATTTTTTTCAGTTTATCTGGTGTTCTATACCAGCGTGTCAGAATTTTAAAGTTTGTTTCTTGTGTTTTCACACAGATCGACGATTCATGCGTGAGACTAAGGATTTGTTGTATTTGTGTTGTGTTGAAGTTTCCTCCCAGCTCTTGTTCCCATTCACTAATGCATCTCAAGGAGTCTATTTCCGCTGTCACCATTAGTAAGCCATAATTAACTGATAACGCGTGGGGCATTACTCCTGTTGCCGAACATAATTTCTCGAAAGTAGTGAGGGGTCTGTTAAACCTCTCCGGGGCTGGAAGTGTATTAAGAAAGTGGGTAATTTGGAGCGCGCTCCAAAATCTCAATCTATATGTCTCCTCTTTATCTATCAGCTCCGATATGGTTCGCCATTTTCCCTCCTTTATATAACTAGAAACTTGTGTAAGACCCATATCTATTAAATACTTAAAAGCCCTGTCTTCTAACCCCGGTGGGAAGAGGGGGTTTTCTAATATGGGGTAAAGAGGAGAAATCTCTGGCGCTATACCCATGGATGGAAATAACTTTGCACAGATTTTAATCGTATTCCCTATTAAAGGATGTTTAATCAAATCCTTAGGTAGATGTGTATAGCACCAGGGTGTTCTTCTTAGAGGGATATGCGACTGTGCGTACTCAATCTGTACCCATATTTTAAATTCCTTATGCCTGCACCAATCTATTAACCTATCTAGGTGTATGGCCTGGTAATATTTACATATATCGGGTATAGCCAATCCTCCCTGACTCTTAGGGAGTATCAGTTGTCTACGTTGTAGTCAAGGTTTCTTATTTGCCCATATAAACTCAAAAATTAACTTCTGGCATTGTTTAAAATATTTTACTGGAATATTTATTGGAAGTGCTTGTAAAAGATAAAGAAATTTAGGAAGAATATTCATTTTAATAATATTGCAACGCCCTATCCAAGAGTATATGCCTAGTTTCCATTTATCTAATAGACTCTTCACTTTTTGCAGCAATGGGGGGAAGTTTAATTCAAAGATCTTATTTATATTATTAGGAATCATAGTCCCCAGGTATGTAAGCGCTGAGGCGCCAGTTGTAGGGAGAGCGCCGGGTCAGAAGCTGGGGAAGTCACAGTCCGTGAGGTGTTGCGGCGGGAAGGCGCCATATTACCCCCCTGTGTGCGGAACATCTCGGGGATATTCTGGTTTCCGTCGCCCGGATTTCCACGGGGAGAACGGGATCTGGATGCGGAGGTGTGGCGGGACGCTGTCCCCATGTTTCTGTGCGGAGAGAAGCAGTGAAAATCTCCGGTACAGCAGGTTAAAGTGAGGTCTTGACGGGAGCAGTGAAGTCAGGCAGCCATCTCCTAGCTCGGCCAAGCCACGCCCCCGTAGGGAGCCATTTTCAATGTACCAAGCTGTTTGTCCAGAATTGAATGTGCTACATACCCTAAGTCTTGAAATGAGTACTGATTGGGGTTGTACACACAGACAGCCTGGCCACCATGCTGTT